>OX451738.1:1553030092-1553630092 GCA_948472305.1 Vicia faba | reverse complement strand
ATACAAGATTCACATACCTCATCTGATGCAACATTTACATCATTACTTGGTGTTTCCGGATGCAATTTCACATTTATATCATCACTCGGTGTTGTCGGATGCGAATTCACATTTACATCAATACGCTCTTTATCAACACCAGTTATCCTGTTTTCTTCCACACAAAAGGATCCAACAATATCTCTTCTTTCAGGTGAAAATTTCATTTTGCACTCTTGACTCAACAATTGTGAAGATGTAAACTTCACAGGAATATGGATTTCCAACAGTAATCCCTGAATAACCAACCACGTGATTAATATTAATATCACTAGACCCGGTTCCCGACCGAATATTTTATACCACAAGAATATACCTCATCTAGAAAATATTCAGCAATGACATTGATCTTCTTCCTCCAATTAATATCCTTCCCAACTATAACATTTGGATTTTCCATTTGAATATAAATACCACTGTTGGAGTCCAATTCTATAAATATCGCTGCATTCGTTGAAAGCACATCATCGACCAAACACGTTGCAGTGGACACCGCCACAACACTGCTTTGCAGTTGCCTACTATAGAGCAATGATTGACCACATAGATTGAAAAATGTTTCTTAGCTAAAATTTAATTTTAAACTGGGTATGAGAACAATGTCTCAAAATTACCAAACAACAACCAACAATCAAGTCTTATCTCATTAAGTGTGGTCGGCTGCATGGATCAACTTTCGTCATAATGTTGTATATAAGACCGTGCTTCTATCCAAATCGTTAATCTCAAGATCTTTCTTAATAAATTCTCTTGTAGTTTTTCTAGGTCTTCCTCTATCTCTAGTTGTTTGATTTCTCTCCATCTAATATATTCTCCTTACCACAGAATCTACAGGTCTTCTCTCAACGTGCCCAAACCACCTAAGTCTATTTTCCACCATCTTTTCTACTATAGGTGCTACCCAACACTCTCTCTAACATTGTCATTTCTAATCTTATCCTGCTAGTCTTACCACACAACGTATTAAAACTTCTGAGCACTACTAAAAGAGAAGAACCAATAACCATATTTAAAACAATCACACTAAGGTTTCAAATTTCCATTGAACATCATCAACCATACATACCTTCAAATTTATTTTCTTTCTCATGCTCTCCGTAGCCCGGACTCTGAGCAACAAACTCTAACTGATTCACACTTAGCTGCAAACAAACCAAACACCCAATTCATACACACATAATGAACAAGACAAAATGTAGAAGTCAAAGCTTAAAGATCAAACCTTATAACAAAAATGCGTCTCTCCAATGTAAGACCCCAAACAACCTGAAACACAAATAAAATGATTTGGTTTCACATGTTGATAAGCAAATTCAGCAATTTCATCCCACATCATAAGAAGCACCCTGTTAACAAAAATACACATCAAAATGAAGTTCTGAATTTCCAAAGCAAAAATTAAAAATAGAAAAGAACGAACCAAAAAGATGAGCTATTCGGTTTGTTAGAAGTTGGAACACGAATCGTAGTGTGAAACCCAACTCTACCGGTTTTACTGTTCACGCGCTTGAGTTCACGCGTGACGGAACCGATGAAGGTGGCGGTGTTTTTTAGGTTTGGCTTCCATTTGATAGTAGGGGGACGCTGGAATTTGAGAGCGTGATTGTAAACGGCGCAGGTCCCTGGTACGACGTCGTGGAAGAAGTGCGGTGGTTTAGTTGTGAAACATTTGTGTGATGAATGGGAGAATATGAATGGAGTTTGAATCGGTCTTAAGGAGAGGAAAAATGAACGGAGATTGAATGGTTTTAGTTTCATAGAAGATTCCGGTGAGGAATGTCAATGTTCATCGCCGGTGATGAATTTCATAGGGTTTTGAATTTTCTTTTTTTTCTTTTTAAGGGGATACTTAAACAGTTTTTGGGCACGAGACCCGGAGTTCACGTTTCTTTTCATTTACAAATTGAGATTTCTAGTGTCCAAATTCAAAAATTCAAAAAGGGGAAGACTTTGAAGACAAGCTTCCAACATTGTTATGTGTTTTGACGAATATAAAAAGAGATTTTATGTAGAAAATTACTTTTTAAAATTTGAAAATATTTTTCGAATATGCATTTTCGAACGCATTTATCAGTATGTTTTAGATGTGAATCTCCGAAGATATTATTTTTCTAATTTTTATAACATAAATGTTGGATTTGAAATTCTCGAGGTAGTTTCGGATATGCACATCTGAAATATTCTTGAGGTAACTTCGGAAGTGCATCTCCAAAACTTTCTATGTTTGTGTCATTTATGTTAACAACAACATAGTTACCCCTACCATATAAATAGATAAATTATTTCGAAAATATGAAATGAACATAACATTTCAGACATAACGATTATATTAGATGTTCAAATATATGGAAACATAATTTAGTACATAAGTTGTTCGGAAAGTGCGTAATATAAAAATATTACATCAATTACAAAAAAACAATACATAACATAGGATATTGTTACTGCATATGTCAGATCCTCACTCCCTGTGATCTCCTCTACCGAATGTACTACGTCGCACTACATGCCTCCCTAACTATCCTCCCAACTATGGTAACTGCCTCAGGACCGCACATCTCGATGATACCAGAGTTCAATGCCTCCTGTTCAAGTAGGGTATTCGCTGACAGACCGGCATGAGATCAGTGGCATGGTCATCCTTGGTCTGGTGGTTCTCTAAGATCTCCTCATGAGCTGGCCTAGGTGGTCATCCAGGACCATCCGATGTCATGATAGGGTGTGACACGTTAAAGAACCGTGTCACATAACCCTCTACATAATACCAACTCTCAGATATCAGCATCATCTGATACTCATGTGGCACCAAATAATTCACCCAATCCTGAAAGATGGCATCGAGATCTCGCTGGACAATGTTGTCGGGAGCATCCTGAAAAGCATATCTCGGTATCATCTGCACAAAGTTAAACTACCTGATACATCTCTCTGAAAGATACCTGACCATAAGATTTGACTCACATGCTAGCCACCCATAGTATAATGAGATGGGATCGAATGGGACAACATCTCTGTAATCCTCAAATAGTATCCATTTGATGTCATCATGATTAGTACGATCAAGATACACACGGTAAGACGACACCTTATGATTCCCTTTGTGGAGGACATACTTTACATCCTTCGGCATGTCGTCAGTATAACCCAGATCAGGCTCGAAACTATGAATGTGGTGGAAGTGAGAGATTATCAAACTCTGAAACAAAAAACCTAGTGTTGTACCCCAAATTTTGCCCTCTCATTTATCAAGACTTTTCTCACAAGATCTCTTTGACTCAAGACTAAATTAGGGTTTGGGATTGTACAAGGATTTTTGGACTATCAATGCTTCATGTTACTTTCAAGTATCATCATGGACCCCTAAGATTACTCATGTCAAGTTTCAATCCTTGAATCACATTTTTGATCAGTCAATTGGACAGTTGACCTAAAAATCAGCTGTATTGGAGAAAAAGTCAACCATGGTCAATTTACAGTCAAACTTCATAATTTTTTATCCACATCAACATTTTAGACTCATATGTATCATTTGATCAAGTTTGGACCATAATTCTTCAGGAAATTTGATCAAATCATCAAAAGGGCAAAATGGTCAAAATTAGGGTTTTTATTGAGAAAGGGCAATTTCTGATTTTTGACCTAGCAAATGACCAATTGGTTTGAAGCATGATTTCAAGGATTCAATTGTATCATCTTGACCTAATGACATGGTTCAAAACATTGCAAATCCATTGGATTGACAGATGAAATTTGCAGTCAACTGATCAAAAGTCAACTGTATACTGAAAAGTCAAACTTTGACTTTTTGGTCAAAATCAAATGCCAAGGATCACAATTCATCAAAACATGTCAAAATGTGAAACTTTTTCATCAAGAAATCAAAGATTGAAGATTTTGTTTGAAAATTGAAATTTTCTTAACTTAGAAATTTTTCTAAGTATAGAAAATTTCTTTTTTTTTTTCAACTTTAAGCCAAATTTCCATCATGATGCAAGATGATTCAAAGAAAGTTCCCAACATGAAAGTTGTAGATCTCCATGAAATCTACAACTTTGCTTCACACATGTTCTCCTAAAGATGCTTGGATCTCAAGATATAACTTTGTGAATACATGCTCATGAACTAAAATAACTTAGTGAAATTTTGCCCTAATTTAGGCAGGTTTTTGGCCTAACTTCATGGCAATTTTTCACCTAGTTCCAAGAGGAATATTGAAATTCATTTCAAAGATGAGTTATAGAGAACATTGCAAGATTTCCAAAATGTCCAAGAACTCCTTGAGATCATTTTTGAGTAGGGGGGATCGAAGAGAGGAAGTTGGCAATTTCTCACTTTGATTTCAAGTCATTTCATGAAGAACAAAATTCAAATCTGAACCTATGTTGCCTAATCCTTGCTTTACAGGTCTCAAACTTGTTTCTCACTTCATAATTTAATGCTTACATAGATGATAAATCCTTAATCCAAGCACAAGAGTCTTTGTCCAAGCTTTAATTCCATAAATGGCACAGAGTTGCCATTGCCATTTTAGAAAAGCATAACTTTTGCAACTTTTCACTTCTTGAGCATTGGACCTGTTTTCTCGACACACACAAGTCCTATAAACCAAAAGAAAATTGTCTAGGACTTGTACCAACTCCAAGCAGGCCTGTACAAGCATGTAGAGAGTGGTCTCTTCACTTTTCTTAAAAGGCAAGCAATAGAGCAAAAAGCCTATAACTCAAAAATTTGTTGAGGAGCTGACTTGAAACCTTCTCTATACTTATACACAAACACATTACAACTTAGGACACAATTGCAAAAGGCCATAAACTCTCTAAAACTCCCTATCACCAAAAACCTGTCATAACTTGCAGTTTGAGACCAAGCATAGCAATCCAGAAATCTACTCGTGCGTTTCAAGCTCTAATCACTCAAACACTTAACCTACCTCATATCTAAGTGTTCCAGACCATCACCCCTTCACTGTAGCTCCTCCTTCTCCATCTTCCATTTTTGCATTTCAAGCTTGCAGGTTGACTTAGATAGAGAGATTCGGGCACTTTCAAGGCAAGGCAAAGATTGGAACATACTCAGGGAGGTACAGGCAAGCTAAAGGGATCTTCAGGCCTTCATAAAACTCACTCAAACTCCATTCACGATCTCAGCTGAAAGAGGTAAGAACTCTAACTTCTATCTCTTCATACAGACATCTATTGGTCACGATTTGTGAAGATAAAATGTAGATATCCTTGAGCTAAAACCAACCATGTTCATAGATTTCATTTATATTCATTGTGTATAGAGAACTTTAGAGTTCAAATTTCTGTAAAAATTAGGTTTAAAATTAGGGCCTTTGAAATTATTTTTGATCATTGACTGTTAGTTTACATGATTTACATGGTTGAAATCGTGGGAAAAAGTACTATCATTTTCATGTTGGAAGTTTCCATTTTCATGGAGAAATGAGAAAGATACAGAGGTTCTGGCTAGCTTGAGGAAGAAGTTGAAGTACAGGGCAAAGAGGCATTATGTGTTATGTATTTTTTATTTCATATGAACTAACAGATGTACAGCCACTCCAGTGGCAAGGTAGCGCGCTGAAAATGCATAGGTCATGGATTCGAACCTTGGCGCTACCTTTTGCATTTTTTCATTTTTCAGCTTCATTTTTTGACATTTTTTGGCAGCGTGGGCTCAGCTTATGGGCCTCTCATTTTTTTTCTAAACACTTACCTCTCTTTTCCTTACAGCACCCCTGGCCCAATCTTTTTATTTTTTATTTTTTATTTTCATTTCCTTTTGCTAAATATATTTTCTTTAACATAAAAAATCATAAAAGATATAAAATATGATAAATATTGCATTTTAATTTATTTTATTTTATTTTCACATAAAAAATATTTTTTTATTATATATTAACTATTTTCTTAAATAAACTTTTAAAATAAAATAGACTTAGATATATTTTTATTCCTTTTTCTTCATACTTGTAAATATCTTTTCCTAACTTATAAAAAGACTAAATATTTTCATAAATATTATTTATTATTTTAAGACAAAAAATACACAAAAAAATAATACTTAAAAAACTTTATCTTCTTTTACAAATTAGAAATTAGGGTTAATCAACGTATAAAAATAATTTCCTTTTTAATTTATTAGGTTTAATTCAAAACTCTTCTTTATATGAAAAACAAAACAAATTTCTTTTCTTGCATATACATAAACATTGCATATTTATATTGTATACTATTCAAATATTCGTACAAGTTCGATTTGGTTGTAATAGTTTAAATTAGTTTTATATTATTGCAAATCCCCATTCATAATTTGTATTCCCCCCTCCCATAAAACATTGTAATAGCATAGTAATCTTTAAATTACGCAATTTATCGCTTTTATATACCATGCTAGTAATTAGGGGTTGTATGGCAAGATAAAAACAATCAATTAGAAAACCCTAATCAAAGATAAAATCAAGCATGAAAATAATACACTTGCACACAAGCACCCTTAGGGTTACTCCACTTGGTTGCCTTACATAAAAATGGCCATATTACGCATGCGAAGTATCTTGGCAAAACAAACAAGTATAAGATCATAGTCCCTCGATGACGCTATTCAAAGTTTCCTTATAAAAATGATATTAGTCCCTCAAAAATTCTAAGATACTTTGCAACATTGTTAATCATGGTTATACGATGACCCACGCCCGTCCCGTTTACATCCAAAGATAGGGTTGCTTACTAAATCAATGGTAAGGCAACAATATCAAAGGAAAAGAAAATGAACAAGAAAGACATTTGAGTAGGTAGATTGCTCCTAATTACTTGCTCCATTTCAAAACAAATATCCTTGCTATTTTCAAAACAAACACCTACACACTTTCAAACATCTTACAAACATTGAAAACATTTTCAAAAAAAATCAACATCTTTGTATACATTCTTACAAACGGGAATCATTACAAAGATTACCTAAATAATGACCTCTTTTACAAAATACTTTCAAAACCACACCAAGCACAATTTTAAACAACAAAAGCAAGTGATCTAGCAAGTAACTAAGATCCCATGGAAAACCATGGATGAAAAGGGTGCTAACACCTTCCCTTTTCATAATCTACCCCCCAAACTCAAGAAATAATCTCAAAGGTCTTCCCTGTGCTTTTTCACCTTTCCTTTTGGATAAAAGAAAAGTCGATGGTGACTCTTGCTAAACCGCAACATTTGCGATCAAACGCAAAACCCTCAAGTCAGTTCTCCCACCATATCACAGAACTGGCGACTCTGCTGGGGACTTTTATAAAAGTGGGGTTACCTTAGGGCTAGATCACATTTATTTGCTTACATTGTTTGACTTGTATGCTTTATATTATGGTTCTTTGTTTGGGTTTTAAATCCTCTACCCGGATTTGGGATACATTATAGGTAAATAGCAATACATTGTGGAAACTGTGCGGGGTATACCGACATGGTCTAAGCAATAGCTATGTTAGTGCGACATATTTGTGGGTACCGGTAGCCTTTGAGTTAATCAAAGAGAATACAGGGCCGCTGAGTAATGTCATGAAGCACTAATGAACTTCTAGAACCCTTTACTCGACCAACTTGGCCTTTAGGATGTAGTGAGATGACCGACTTTGGTGCAGTCTGAAGTTGGTAGATACTCGATACTACACTCATTGAGGGTTGGTTTCTTGGGATATTTCGGTTTCCATTAAAGAGGCTTGAGCTGAAACAATGACCAAGGAAACAATCTGGTGATATTGAGCTCCTTAAAACCCGGTTACTATTATTAGGACAGGTTTAAGCCAACTAAACTTCAAGAGGGTACTTACTTATAAAACCCTATGCAAGCCTAAACTAAGAACTTATTTGTTTTGCTTGTATATGCATACTTATACATAACATCATGGACATCATGAACATCATATACATCTACTAACCATTTCAAGGATTTTGGAGATTCATCTTTGTTCTTGTTTTGTAGGATATGGATTCACTTCGCATGAAAACTATCCAAGTCAACCTTGTAAGAATTCCTCCACAACTTAATGATCTAGCTTCAAGGATCCCTGAGAACTCTCCATTCACCAAGAGGCATGGTCGTCTACTCAACTTGGTCACCTCCAACACAGATGAGAATATGATGAAGGTGCTCTTCCAGTTCTTTGATCCTTTGCACCATTGCTTCACATTTCCCGACTTTCAGCTTGTGCCTACTTTGGAAGAATTCTCTCAACTCTTGAGGATTCCCATTCTCAATCAACTACCTTTCAACAGTACAGAAAGGGACCCAAAGCCAGACGAGATTTCTCAAGCCCTACACTTGCACTCATCTGATGTCACAACTCATTGGGAAACTAGGAGTAGTGTCAAAGGCTTCTTAGCAAAGTTCCTGTTTGAGAAATCCCAAAGCTGTTTAAATTCCTTAGACTTGCAAGCCGTTGAGGAAATTGTGGCTCTTCTTATCTATGGGATGGTCTTGTTCCCCAATCCTGACCAACTCATAGATGTGAGCACCGTCAAGATCTTCATGTCATGCAATCCGGTGCCTACATTTCTAGGGGATATCCTACACTCTTTTCACACTTGCACAATGAGGAAAAGAGGTGTCCTTATGTGTTGCACTCCTCTCCTGGAAAGATGGTTTATTTCTCATCTTCCCCAGTCATTTTTAAAGAATGAGCAAGGTTCAAGGTGGTCACAAAGGTTAATGATGCTCAAACATTCAGATATTCATTGGTGCTCCAGAGCCAAAGAGAATGTTATCATTGTTGACCGTTGTGGGGAATTCCCTAATGTCCCTCTACTTGGCATTAGGGGAGGCATCACCTATAACCCATGCTTAGATTTAAGACAGTTTGGTTACGCCCGAAGGGATGGCCCGCACGAGATGTTGATTCAAGGTTTGGTATTCGACTACGACAACTACGATCAAGGTATTCGCCAGAGATTCATCCGAGCTTGGAGGATGCTAAACAAGGTGGATAACAAGACTTTGGGACACAAGAATTCCATCCCTCTTGAGCCTTACCTCAAATGGGTACGAACCCGTGCTCAAAGTCTCATGATGCCTTATCCTTCCATCCTTCTGGTGATCATTGAGCCTGTTAAGGAGGGAGAAGTTCCATACACTATCCTACATCCTGACATGCCCATATCTCTTGATTACCTACAAAGGGATTAGATACAACTCAGAGGAGAGTGGGATACTTTCGAAGCCCAATTCTACGCAAGCCAGAAGAAGGTTTTGGAACTCACTAGGCTACTTCATGAGGAGCAGACTCTAAATGCCTACATTGAACCAAAGAGGATACGCACTACTTTTTTATCTTAGAGTTTTGTATTATTTTTCCCAAGGGGAATTGATGTACTCAAACTTTATCTTATTAATATAACGTGTGTTTCTTTTTGTCTAAAACGAACTTGAATCTTTGAAATCCTTGAAAACATTGCATATGCACATACCATTCATCATAACATAAACAGGTCTTTTACAACGAGTTTCCTCATCTCTCTGCTGTTTATTTCAGTAAGATGGATCTCGAACAAATAGTCAAAGATCTCCAAGCTCAGAACACGCAGTTTTAACAGTTGCTCATGACCCTAGCCAAGGGGAAAGAAGAGTTAAAGACTCTGCTGGCTGAAGAAAGGAAAAAGAAAACAAAGAAAGTCATCGGGGTTTTAAACACGGGGAGAAGATTTTAGGGGCAGACTAGAAGAACCTTGAATTTTGCAACAACATCCGGTGAAGGAAAGTGGAAAGGAAAGGAAACAGTGGTTACGTCAGAATCTGAAGAGGAGGAAGAAGAGGAAGACTACTCCGAGGAACAGTATCCTCCAGCTGATGATAAGTACAGACATCTTAAAGAGCGTTTGAGCGCTATAGAAATACAAAAGGTGCCAGGTCTAGACTTTGAAGAATTGGGACTAGTGTCGGGGATTGTGATTCCTCCGAAATTCAAAGTGCCTTTGTTTGCAAAATATGATGGAGTGTCATGTCCTAAGATGCACCTCCGATCATATGTGAGAAAAATCCAACCACACTCCGCTGATAAAGACTTGTGGGTGCATTTTTTCCAAGATAGTCTATCTGGAACACAACTCGACTGGTTTTACCAACTGGAAAGGGCCAACGTCCACAATTAGGAAGATCTTGCTGCATCTTTCTACAAGCAATATTAATATAATACTGATTTGGCGCTTACCCGTACTCAACTTCAGAGTATGGCTATGGCTTCCAATGGGGGTTTCAAGGATTACGCGCAAAAATTGAGAGATCTAGCTGGAAGAGTTCAACCCCCTCTGTCTGAAAGGGAATTGGTGGACATGTTCTTAGGCACTCTATCGGGCCCTTTCTTCAACCATTTAATTGGAAGCTCATCTGCAGGATTTACTGAGTTAATACTGACCGGAGAGAGGGTGGAAGCTGGCATAAAAATGGAAAGATTCAGAAGGATTCATCTTCTTCTACAACTGTGAGGAAGCCTTTTATTGGAAAGAAAGAAGTAGCTGTTGTATATCCACAAAGGAGCTAAGGGAGAGTCGAACGCCGACCAATGGTAGGGGTTGTTATGATCCCAAAGCCTACATCTGATCAACCAAGAAGTAATCAACCGAGGGTGGAAAGGCCGGTCCGACAATTCACCAGAATCAATATGACCATGTCCCAAGTATTACCGCATCTTCTGAAATCCAATTTGGCAACTTTGAAAGAAGCTCCAAAAAACCCCAACACAGCATCCCCTCATTATCACCCAAATGCCTGTTGCGCATATCACTCTGAAAGTCCGGGTCACAACACTAACAACTGTTGGGCTTTGAAAAATAAAATTCAAGACCTTATAGAGGCAAAAGAAATTGAGTTTGATGCGCCCGAGAAGCCAAATGTCATTTCTGCTCCTATGCCTAGACATGGTCACAACACCAATGTTGTTGAAGAAGATTTGTTTGTTACTGCAGTTGATAAACTCTTGACTCCACTCCCAATCATTAAGATAAACTTGTTGAAAGCCGGTGTATTCACGGGTTGTAATGAAGACTGCCACCTCTGCTTATCCTCACCAACTGTTTTCCCTTTGTTGAAAACAAGCATTCAATGCTTGATAGACAACAAAGAGATCTTGTTTGAAAGTACTCTTGTTTCACCTGTTCCTGTTGAAGACGTTTCAATCATTACCATCTCCACCAATTCTTCCAGGGTCCCCAAAAGACCCGTTAGAATTTGTGATCAGTGGAAATAGAACTGACTATTTTTTAGCTGGTTTCGCGA
Source organism: Vicia faba (assembly GCA_948472305.1). NCBI lineage: Eukaryota > Viridiplantae > Streptophyta > Magnoliopsida > Fabales > Fabaceae > Vicia > Vicia faba. The sequence continues at coordinate 1,553,618,794 of OX451738.1, read as the reverse complement.
AATGTCACGGTAAGCAAGAGTCGCCACCGTCTTTTATGTTCTCCAACATGGAAAGGACAAAAGCAAAACAAAATTCCTTATTCGAGAATGTTTCTCGGTTCAGGAGGTAGATTTATAGAAAGGGAAGGTGTTAGCACCCTTTCTATCCGTGGTTATCCACGGGCTCTTAGGTACTTGCTCTTATGTTTTCAAAATTTGTTTGCTTTTCAAGGGTTTGTGGGTTTTGAAAAAAGTTTCGTTTGAAAAATTTCTAAGTAACTCTTGTATCTGTCCTCAAGAGTGTATAAAAAATTTGTTTGAAAACTTTTAGAAAGTGTGAGTGCGAAAAGTTGTTTTGTTTGTTTTGAAGAGAGCAAGTACCCATGAGATCTACCTACTCTAAGGAATTAGGTTGTGTAAGAGTCCTTTAGATAGTGTTATCCCATCATTGAGAGACAGGTAGCACCGTCGTTGGAGGTGTTCGGGTCAATTCGATTATCGGGACAGTGTGGTCACCGAAGCAATGGTAGGACACCTTAGAAGTAACCCTAATGTCCTAGATCCTTTGTATCTGAGGCAACCGTTTCGAGGCAACTGGATCTTTTAGACAGAAGGGCGACCTCTAAGACACCCTATACTTGATGACCACGTTCGAGGCAACCAGTGAGGCGTACCCTAGAAGTGGCATGTGCTTTGTGTGTTGTTTCTCAGTTAATTGTCTTTGTACATGTTATTTGTGAGCTACAGATTAATTTTATTTACATACATTCTTTCATGCATTGTTAACAGTTAGGAGTGCAGAAAATAAGTTGCAGAAATGTAAATTCTAACTATTACAAGGCGCGGGTCTATACATCGCCAAAGACAAAAACCCGTTTTTGAAAAGTAAATGCAGAAAATTAAAGAAAGCAATAAAATCCTAATTACTATTACATCCTCTGTACAGATACATAAATATAATCAGAATGAATAAATACGCGCGAATGGAAATTTAATCGGGAACGTCCTAAGGGTTTTGACCCTTTTGAGAAAGAAATTGAATTTTGTCCTTTTTTGTGATTAAATGAAATTAAAACTAATAACTAATTAATTAATTAATTAAAAAAATGTTTTTGTGTTTTTTATGTTTTTAATGAAATGAAATGAAAAAAGAAATTAAAAATTGGAAGTGAAAGACCTAATTCTAAATTAATTTTACTTATTAAAAAATGTTTAAATTGTTCTAATTACACAACTAATTAATTAATATTAGAATTTATTTACAAAATAAGTTAATAAATAATAAACTGTTTTTTTTTTGGTTTTATTGTGAAAAATGTTAATTGGTTAATTAAATACTTAATAAAACTAATGATTAATAAAAAGGGAAATTATGAAAGAAAATAAAAAGTAAAAAGAGAAAAAGGAAAATAAGAACCCAGGGGGGTGTGGGCCAGATTTGAGTGTTTGATTTAGAAATTCTGGCCCAAGAACACTCCAAGCCTTGTTGACTTTGGGAATCGCCTATGCCTGCTTTGACCTGAGAACATGATGCTCCTTCCCTTGTAGCTATTGGATTTGCATTAGGAGACACATAGCTGACTGATACGCTGGACTCCATGGTGGAACATAGTTGTGAATCTGCATAGGATTATGGTATGAAAAATATGAAACAAATATTGGGGGACCTGGGAATCGAACCCAGGTCCCAATGATGCATAGCCACGTCCCTCTCCACTGAGCCAAGCGCTGTATCTTGTCATTATAGTGGGCAAAGAAAATAATATGGAAAAACAACACGCATATGCTAAAAAAGAAAACGCGCGTATAATATTTGAATGGACCACCCATGTTCTTCCACGTAATCATCTTCTTCGTGTTTCCTGAAACAAAAAACAAACAAATAACGGGGGTTTTAAACCCCCACAAAATGCAAGCGTCCAAAATAGCGACTAGGGCTACAGGTAATATAAAAAAGGCGCGAGGGTTGGGATGTGCTCGTCTCACTCAGGCGGTTTCAACCATATGCGTTTTGAGGTTTGATTTTACAGTATGTGAAAAACCCCAATTCAAAAGCTTGAAAACCCTAAGATTTAACCATGGTGATTTGCGTTTCAGGGGCTCTCAGAGCAATTGAACCCTACCATTAGCTTCCTGTGAGTTCTATGAACATGAAACAATCCACAAAACACATCAAACGCGCATGAATAATGATATGTAATTCAAAAAAATATGTGCAAACCGTACGACTATGGTGGACGATTCCTTGAGTGTTGGAGCTTGTTTATGAGTGCAAATCGTTCCTGGGAGTGTTGGGAATGTGTTTGGATCAAGAGAAGTGTTTGAATTGTACTGGAAGATTGAAAACAGTTTTTGGTTTTTTTTCCAATTTTTTGAATTTGGTTATGCCGTTTTAGAGAGTTCTGGGTCGTGCTTAAGGTCTGCAAGGCTTGCATATATGTGTATGAATGAGAATCAAATGACATTAGGAGCCTTAAACCATTGCAATGATGTTTTGAGATTCTTCATAACCACCATTACAGGAACTTGCCATGTTTGTTCAAATTTGAATTTTTATGCTTAAAATGGGCTTGGCACGAATTTGGTAGGTTTATTATGCTTCATGAAGGCTAATCAAACCACAAGATACCATTTAATCAATTTTTTTGATTTTACTTGAATTATTATGGATTAAAATGAATTAAATCCATAAAAATTAAATAAAAATAGAAAAATAATTATTTGGTCTTGAAATTGATCATGGGACACGTGGGTGGCATGACAAGGCTGAATCAAGTGGAAAAAAGTGGACCCTTTTGTCAAAAATTGAAGTTTCAAGGATAGTTGACTTTTGCCATTTCACAAAAATTTCCCAACTTCTCCAATGCATATCTTACTCAATTTTGATCATATGAATATGTTCTTGGACATTTTGGAAAGGTCTTGAAGTCCTCTAACCAATGCCTTTGGTCCCATGTCATTTTGATTTATCAATCTCAAGTTATGGTCTTTGACTTAAAGTGCCTTTTTGTTGACTTTTGAAAATGACCTATAATGTTGAAATTGATAACTTTTTGTGAGAGCATTTCTTGGATTTTGAATGTGAATATGAGTTGTAGGAAATGTCATCCCCTTCAAAATGAGCATTGGATGGGATTTTTCTGATGAACCATGAAAAAGTTATGCCTTGGTCAAGTTACAATTGACTTTTCAGCTGTCCAAAAATGGAAACTTTTGCATCTTGATGATTTTTGAGCCATTCTTGTGAAATCATGGTCAAGATTTGACCAAATGATGATTGTGGCTTCAAAATAAGATGTTGACCAAAAATCTTGACTTTTGACTGCCAAATGACCATTTTGCCCCTGCAGTTGATTGTGAAGCAATTAGGGTTTTTGACTGTGCAACTTGACCTTGTGAGCCTTGAAACTTGACATGTAAGTGCTTGACAATGTATATGAGCATATGTGACTTGATTGAGCCCTTGAAAACCTCAAGTTCCTTGAAGGAACCAAAACCCTAATTTGACTGGCTTGTGTAGCCCTTGAGTAGACTTGAGCAAATTAAGATGATGCCTGTCAAAACTTTGAAGAATATGGGAGGGCAAATTTTGGGGTACAACAGTTGCCCCTGTTCAATCTTCTTAGACCTGAGGATGTAGATTGGCTTGTGTGCCTTTCGTGATCCGAGGGTGGAAGATGATTGAACACTAGAGTGCCCAGAAATTTGCACTCACATAGTAGAGTATCAGCAGTGTGATGTCGGGAATGGGCTTACAGATGCCATTTGGAGAGATGGTGGATAGGAGGATGGGCTTATAGATGCCATCTGGAGATGTGACAGAACCTTGTCGGGAATGGGCTTATAGATGCCATTTGGAAAGATGGTATGGGAGGATGGGCTTATAGATGCCATCTGGAGATGTGACAGAACCTTGTCGGGAATGGGCTTATAGATGCCATTTGGAGACTGTTGATAGGTGGATGGGCTTATAGATGCCATCTGGAGGTGGTCTGTTGAACTATAATTTTTGTAAGTTGAAAGAGGGAACTTGTGTAGGGTTGCCTGATGATGAGCTCGTGTAAAGCTGCATCTTGGAAAGAAGGACACTTGTGTAGGGTTGACTGATGATGAGCTCGTGTAAAGCTGCATCTTGGAAAGAAGGACACCTGTGTAGGGTTGACTGATGATGAGCTCGTGTAAAACTGCATCTTTGGAGGAAGGAAACCTGTGTAGGGTTTACTGATGATGAGCTCGTGTAAAACTGCATCTTTGGAGGAAGGAAACCTGTGTAGGGTTTACTGATAATGAGTCCGTATAAGACTGCATCTGAAATGGAGAAGGAACCTTTGTAGGGTTACTTTGATGACGAGTCCGTGTAAAACCGCATCTAGAGCTGAGAAGGAAACCTGTGTAGGGTTTACTGATGACGAGTCCGTGTAAAACTACGTCTGGAGTTTGAGAAGGGAACCTGTGTGGGGTTACTTTGATGATGAGCCCGTGTAAAACTGCATCCTGGAAGAAGGAAACCTGTGTAGGGTTTCTGATGACGAGTCCGTGTAAAACTGCATCTTTGGGAAGAGAGAACCTGTGTAGGGTTTCTTTGACGATGAGCCCGTGTAAAACTACGTCTGGAGAGAGAGAACCTGTGTAGGGTTTCTTCGGGATAAGTTCGTGTAAAAATTCTGGAGGAACCGGGGTAAGGTTACTTCAGGATAAGTCCGGGTTAGACTTCTGAAGGAACCGGGGTAAGGTTACTGCAGGATAAGTTTGTGTAAAACTTCTGGATGAACCGGGGTAAGGTCATCTTGAGATAAGTTCGTGTAAGACTTCTGGAGGAACCGGGGTAAGGTTACTGCAGGATAAGTTCGTGTAAAACTTCTGGATGAACCGGGGTAAGGTCATCTTGAGATAAGTCCGTGTAAGACTTCTAGAGGAACCGGGGTAAGGTTACTGCAGGATAAGTTCGTGTAAAACTTCTGGATGAACCAGGGTAAGGTCATATTGAGATAAGTCCGTGTAAGACTTCTGGAGGAACCGGGGTAAGGTTACTTCGGGATAAGTCCGTGTAAGACTTCGTCTGAAAATTGAGAAGGAACTGGTGTAGGGTTGCCTGATGATGAGTTCGTGTAAAACTACATCTGAGGTTGAGAAGGAACTGGTGTAGGGTTGCCTGTTGATGAGCCCGTGTAAGACTTCTTCTGAAAGAAAAGGAACCGGTGTAGGGTTGCCTGAGGATGATCAAGTAGATAATTGTCCTGTTTGGTTTCGGATATTAACCCACGATCAGTCATCCACAGAATTTTCCTGGCTTGTTACCGGTGTTGATCTGGAACTGTAAAGGTAGATGGTAATCATCTTTTGATTGACTTTTTTTCTGAAAAGGCAAAGTATTAGTTATATGCAATGTCATGATGCATGAACTGCATGATTTTAAGATATTCTCAAAAATAAATGAGATTTGTGTTGTATGATGCGTGAGCATGCTATAATGTATGAAGATGTTATGTTTATAAATGCATTCTCGTCTGGGAAAATAAATCCTTGACGAATGCCAGGAGTTTGTTGAATCCTGGGCTGATGTTAAAGAGTAGAGTTCTTCGTTTCCGCTGGGGATGATGATTGCAAGAACAAACCGGTAGGAGAAGATGACTCCGTTGGGGAATAATCCTGGTGAAGATATTATTCTGAGGGGAATCTACTCTGTGGGAAGAGATACTTCGCTGAGGTTTTGATGATAACTCCACTGGGGATTCCGTTGATATGTTTTGTTGAGGATTCTGATGAACTCCGCTGGGGGTAGGAAGAGCTTCGCCGAGGACGATCTTTTTGTGGTAATTAGCTGAGGATAACCCAGTTATAAGTTCTGGTGGGGAATAACTTTGAATAAAGCCGGGGAGAAGCGTTCGTACTCTGCCGGTGATAAGCTTCCAGAATCTACTGGGGATGAGCTTCCAGAATCTACTGAGGAGACTTTTGATTCAACTTTCCTGGGGAAACTTTGGACTGTACTGGGGAAATGGCTCCACTGGGGTGTCTGTATTCCGCCGGGGAACAATCTTATACCAAGACTACCGGGGATGCTTGTTTAGGAACATTTGTACTCCGCTGGGGAATATTGAGATCTTCTGGGGGTACCCAACTTCCTTAAGGCTGACAGTAGACTAACTCTGCATGGGGAGAGCGTTGCTGACTTGCTAGGGATACTGTGCCTTTTCGGGACTGAGGGGAGACCAACTCTGTTTGGGGAGAGTATTGCTGAATCCTGTCTTACCCTACGGGGAGTGGAGATGTCTTGGTTACATTCTTCAGCCGAACATACCTTAGTACCTTGGTGGACAGAGCAACTAGATCGCTTGGACAACTCATTATTGCCCCTATTTCTGCGGGAGAAGGTACCTGTGGAGGTGTTTTATGATTGCCGACTGACAAATCTTCTTCTGGTAGGCAAGTGACGAGATGACGGGACATAGTCGTACGCTTTGATCCCTAACTTTTGCCTGATTCGCCCTTTCGGGTTTTCAGTCCACCGGGATACCCTTTTTTGCCCAAGCCGCCTTTTCAGGTTTTCGACTTGTCGGGTGTACAGATTTTTTTTATTTCATCCCTTATTTTTGCCCGAACCCTTTTGGTCGCCGGGAAGCCCTTATTTTTGCCTAGGTGTGTCGACCTAGCGGGCCTTTGATTATGCGTAGTATTTTTTCGACTGTGTCCATGCTCTCAGGATGCAGGGAGTTGTCACTGTCAGTAGTATTGTGTTGCCATACCACCAGAAGATCTTCGTTTGATTGTTCAATGCCCCAAGTGATTCAGACGGAGATCTGCCCCTGGCTATTTAGCATCTTGAGAGATTCCTTAAATCTTGACTTGACTTCCCCAGATGATGGACAATGGTTATGTCTGCCCCTTGGTTGGAAGTGTTTTTTCCACTTGAAGTGACTCTTTTTATTGAGAAGGTTTTTGTTCACTAGATATTCGTCGTGCGAATTTCTCTGCTGTTGAACAAATGGTCATATGCAAACAATATTATTTTAAGAATGCAAAGCTTATGTCTGTCTTGAAGTTTTTTGAAAATGCAGTTTTCAATAAAACAAGCAAATTTTGTAAAATGCGATGTTAACTCAGGATTTCACAGCGAGCCTTAAGGAGTCAGGATACCTTTGGTAACAGTATGCTTTCGAACTAACTCATGCTTCAGCTAGGACTTTTAAGGGTTGTAGCTTGGCCTGGTTCACGGTTTTTAGAAACAAAGGATAAAGGCTCAAAATGTATTTGTACCCACCCGTTCTTCGTGATATTCTTCAAACCTAAACTCAGCTAATCGTGCGTTAGACCTTGTTTGAGTCTTTTGCTCTGATATACCAGTGATGGTTCGGATATTGACAGTTTATTTTGAATAGGCATTCATTTTCTTTTTGTTGAGGGTTTGTAGGACCTCTTTCTTTTTTTGATTTTGTTATCCCCTTTTTTTTTTGCCTGAACTGTTTCTTTTTACAGTCAGCGGGATGCCCCAGTTTTGTAAGTCTCCTTCATAGGTTTTGACTTATTGGGTTTTTATTCTTTGAGAGATAATGACTGCCTGTCTTTATGATCATTTGGAACCATCACTGTCTTTTGTTCATTGTGCACTTGGATCAGCTGAGAGAACTACCCTGCCCCAGGTTATGATTAAGGGTTTTAAAATTTTTTTGTGAAAAAGAAAAAAAAACCTACTTCTTTGGCTCGAAGGGGTTGACGAGGGATTATCTTCCTTATAACTCCAGTGTTTATGAATTGAAATAATGCATGTACCTCATCAACGGGGTCTGTTCAAAAGCATACTGTAGATTGTGGTATCGTTTTCGTCATCCTCCCTCAAGAGGCTTAGAATTATTAATTGAGAGTTGACATCAAAAAATGAAAGCAGTTTGAATATAGCGAATGCGAATATATTGATTCAAAGCAGACATATGCGATGCATTGATAAAGTAATAACGTTTGCCATGATAATAATTGTTTGAACAATCAAAAGAAAATTACAACTTGAAAATTCTAATGGACAAAAAGTCTTCTCATCTTAGGACTTGTCACTTCAAATGGTGAATCCTGGAGGGATGGTAGAAGAACTCAGCCTGACCCTCTTGGGTGAAATCCACTGCTCCTTCATTAATCAGGTCCTGGACCTTGTTCTTCAGAGCCCAGCAGTCGGTAGTGTCATGTCCAGGACTATCCGAGTTGTATGCACATCTTTTGTTGGGATGATAGTTAGGAGCAGAGATGTTGGGATTCCGGGGAGGAGCCCTTAGTGTAATCAGATTCAATCTCAACAGGTGTTGTAAAGCTTGAAACAGCGACACATTGAGCTGGGTGAATTGCCTCCTGGGCTTGTTTGGCTTACTCTGATCAACCTGTTGCTCTGGGCGAGGTTGTGGTTAGACCTGTGAAGTGGTAGCAATTTGGAGAGGTCCATTCTTCACCATACCAGACTCTTGTCCTCTTGGAAGCTGATCAATGACTTGGTCCCTGACTTGGACTGGTTGCTTCATGTTGTATCTGTCTTGATGAAGCTGACTGATCATGGTCCTCAACTCTTCTTGCTCCCAAGCTTAGCCTTGGATGAGAGCCATTTGCCCCAGCATCTGGGTTCTTATTGTATCTACCTCAGCTTGCAGACGTTTCAGCCGTTCGTCCTTATCATCTTCGGGACTTTTCTTTGCCAAATTCCTCATGAGGAGTGTCCTCAACTCTTCCTGCCCCTTGGATAGGCTTAGGAAGATCTCCCTGAACTGAGTCTCTTGAGCATGAAGACCCTGGTTATCTTGTTGGGAAGCCATTGCTGAAATAAACAGCGAAGAAGGTAAGTGACCTGTAGCAAGGGTACCTGTAATGCAATGATATGTATGATATGCATGCAATGTTTTCAAGGATCTCGCGGGATAAACAAGAAAGATTGTTAGAACTTGAATTTTGTAGCTCGATTGAAGGAACTTCATTTTGTTGAGAGTCCTTCTTCAAGAGTCAAGGCTCACCATATCGAGTGGGTCATAGCCCCTGACTCAAGTCATCAACCTGGCTGGAGAAAAATAAATCCCCTTTGCCCCTTGCTAGACATGTTGGTTCATCATGACCTGCATCACAGACCCTTGAGATCCTTGAAACGGGTTAGTCCTTATGTAGGATGTATGCAATGGTATGATGGCATAATGTTATGCTATGCGTGGGGTGATGTAAGTGAACCCTGTTATGAGTCCAGATTAAGGACTGTAAACAAAACCTGCAAAAAACTCATGTGTTAGGTAACAAGAATATGCAAGTAGTCCAAATTTAACGGCACACAAGTCATACAAGACAACCCTTAGAGTTTAGGCCAGCATGAAGTTTGGGTACTACCCTCTTGAAGTTGGTGGGCTCAAAACCTGTCCTATCAAAAGTAACCGGGTTCTAAGGAGCTCAATATCATTGGGTTGCTTTCTGTGTTCATTGTTTTGATTTAGCCACTGAACTGGCGATCAAAATATTCCAAGAAAACAACCCTCAATGAGTGTAGTATCGAGTATCAACCAACTTCGGACTGCACCAAAGTCAGTCATCTCACTACCCCTAAAGAGGCCAGGATGGTTCACCTAAGGTTCCTAAGGTCAGTTGATGCTTCACGACACCACGCGGCGGCCCCGTACTCTCCTTGACTTGACTCAAGGGTTACCGGTACTCACCAAAGTGCCACATCAACGTAGCAAATTGCTTCAACTGTGTCGGTATACCCCGCACAGTTCCCTCACAGTTTGTTGCTACTTTCTAAGAAGGTATCCCCCAGATCCGGGTTAGGATCTATGAAACTCCCAAAACAGGCCCACAATATTAAAGCAAACAGATCAAGCAATTGAAAACATGATGATGAACTATTCCTAAGGTACACCCCACTTATTAAGTCCCCAGCAGAGTCGCCAGTTCTGTGATCGGTGGAAATAGAACTGACTGTTTTTTAGCTGGTTTCGCGAAATGTCGCGGTAAGCAAGAGTAACCACCGTATTTTATGTTCTCCAACATGGAAAGGACAAAAGCACAGCAGAATTCCTTATCCGAGAATGTTTCTCGGTTCGGGAGGTAGATTTATAGAAAGGGAAGGTGTTAGCACCCTTTCTATCCGTGGTTATCCACGGGCTCTTAGGTACTTGCTCTTATGTTTTCAAAATTTGTTTGCTTTTCAAGGGTTTGTGGGTTTTGAAAAAAGTTTCGTTTGAAAAATTTCTAAGTAACTCTTGTATCTGTCCTCAAGAGTGTATAAAAAATTTGTTTGAAAACTTTTAGAAAGTGTGAGTGCGAAAAGTTGTTTTGTTTGTTTTGAAGAGAGAAAGTACCCATGAGATCTATCTACTCTAAGGAATTAGGCTGTGTAAGAGTCCTTTAGATAGTGCTATCCCATCATTGAGAGATAGGTAGCACCGTCGTTGGAGGTGTTTGGGTCAATTCGATTATCGGGACAGTGTGGTCACCGAAGCAATGGTAGGACACCTTAGAAGTAACCCTAATGTTCTAGATCCTTTGTATCCGAGGCAACCGTTTCGAGGCAACTGGATCTTTTAGACAGAAGGGCGACCTCTAAGACACCCTATACTTGATGACCACGTTCGAGGCAACCAGTGAGGCGTACCCTAGGAGTGGCATGTGCTTTGTGTGTTGTTTTTCAGTTAATTGTCTTTGTACATGTTATTTGTGAGCTACGGATTAATTTTATTTACATACATTATTTCATGCATTGTTAACAGTTAGGAGTGCGGAAAATAAGTTGCAGAAATGTAAATTCTAACTATTACAAGGCGCGGGTCTATACATCGCCAAAGACAAAAACCCGTTTTTGAAAAGTAAATGCAGAAAATTAAAGAAAGCAATAAAATCCTAATTACTATTACATCCTCTGTACATATACATAAATATAATCAGAATGAATAAATACACGCGAATGGAAATTTAATCGGGAACGTCCTAAGGGTTTTGACCCTTTTGAGAAAGAAATTGAATTTTGTCCTTTTTTTGTGATTAAATGAAATTAAAACTAATAACTAATTAATTAATTAGTTAAAAAAATGTTTTTGTGTTTTTTATGTTTTTAATGAAATGAAATAAAAAAAGAAATTAAAAATTGGAAGTGAAAGACCTAATTCTAAATTAATTTTACTTATTAAAAAAAATGTTAAAATTGTTCTAATTACACAACTAATTAATTAATATTAGAATTTATTTACAAAATAAGTTAATAAATAATAAAATGTTTTTTTTTGGTTTTATTGTGAAAAATGTTAATTGGTTAATTAAATACTTAATAAAACTAATGATTAATAAAAAGGGAAATTATGAAAGAAAATAAAAAGTAAAAAGAGAAAAAGGAAAATAAGAACCCAGGGGGGTGTGGGCCAGATTTGAGTGTTTGATTTAGAAATTCTGGCCCAAGAACACTCCAAGCCTTGTTGACTTTGGGAATCGCCTATGCCTGCTTTGACCTGAGAATATGATGCTCCTTCCCTTGTAGCCATTGGATTTGCATTAGGAGACACATGGCTGACTGATACGCTGGACTCCATGGTGGAACATAGTTGTGAATCTGCATAGGATTATGGTATGAAAAATATGAAACAAATATTGGGGGACCTGGGAATCGAACCCAGGTCCCAATGATGCATAGCCACGTCCCTCTCCACTGAGCCAAGCGTTGTATCTTGTCATTATAGTGGGCAAAGAAAATAATATGGAAAAACAACACGCATATGCTAAAAAAGAAAACGCGCGTATAATATTTGAATGGACCACCCATGTTCTTCCACGTAATCATCTTCTTCGTGTTTCCTGAAACAAAAAACAAACAAATAACGGGGGTTTTAAACCCCCACAAAATGCAAGCGTCCAAAATAGCGACTAGGGCTACAGGTAATATAAAAAAGGCGCGAGGGTTGGGATGTGCTCGTCTCACTCAGGCGGTTTCAACCATATGCGTTTTGAGGTTTGATTTTACAGTATGTGAAAAACCCCAATTCAAAAGCTTGAAAACCCTAAGATTTAACCATGGTGATTTGCGTTTCAGGGGCTCTCAGAGCAATTGAACCCTACCATTAGCTTCCTGTGAGTTCTATGAACATGAAACAATCCACAAAACACATCAAACGCGCATGAATAATGATATGTAATTCAAAAAAATATGTGCAAACCGTACGACTATGGTGGACGATTCCTTGAGTGTTGGAGCTTGTTTATGAGTGCAAATCGTTCCTGGGAGTGTTGGGAATGTGTTTGGATCAAGAGAAGTGTTTGAATTGTACTGGAAGATTGAAAACAATTTTTGGTTTTTTTTCCAATTTTTTGAATTTGGTTATGCCGTTTTAGAGAGTTCTGGGTTGTGCTTAAGGTCTGCAAGGCTTGCATATATGTGTATGAATGAGAATCAAATGACATTAGGAGCCTTAAACCATTGCAATGATGTTTTGAGATTCTTCATAACCACCATTAAAGGAACTTGCCATGTTTGTTCAAATTTGAATTTTTATGCTTAAAATGGGCTTGGCACGAATTTGGTAGGTGTATTATGCTTCATGAAGGCTAATCAAACCACAAGATACCATTTAATCAATTTTTTTGATTTTACTTGAATTATTATGGATTAAAATGAATTAAATCCATAAAAATTAAATAAAAATAGAAAAATAATTATTTGGTCTTGAAATTGATCATGGGATACGTGGGTGGCATGACAAGGCTGAATCAAGTGGAAAAAAGTGGGCCCTTTTGTTAAAAATTGAAGTTTCAAGGATAGTTGACTTTTGCCATTTCACAAAAATTTCCCAACTTCTCCAATGCATATCTTGCTCAATTTTGATCATATGAATATGTTCTTGGACATTTTGGAAAGGTCTTGAAGTCCTCTAACCAATGCCTTTGGTCCCATGTCATTTGGATTTATCAATCTCAAGTTATGGTCTTTGACTTAAAGTGCCTTTTTGTTGACTTTTGAAAATGACCTATAATGTTGAAATTGATAACTTTTTGTGAGAGCATTTCTTGGATTTTGAATGTGAAGATGAGTTGTAGGAAATGTCATCCCCTTCAAAATGAGCATTGGATGGGATTTTTCTGATGAACCATGAAAAAGTTATGCCTTATTCAAGTTATAATTGACTTTTCAGCTGTCCAAAAATGGAAACTTTTGCATCTTGATGATTTTTGAGCCATTCTTGTGAAATCATGGTCAAGATTTGACCAAATGATGATTGTGGCTTCAAAATAAGATGTTGACCAAAAATCTTGACTTTTGACTGCCAAATGACCATTTTGCCCCTGCAGTTGATTGTGAAGCAATTAGGGTTTTTGACTGTGCAACTTGACCTTGTGAGCCTTGAAACTTGACATGTAAGTGCTTGACAATGTATATGAGCATATGTGACTTGATTGAGCCCTTGAAAACCTCAAGTTCCTTGAAGGAACCAAAACCCTAATTTGACTGGCTTGTGTAGCCCTTGAGTAGACTTGAGCAAATTGAGATGATGCCTGTCAAAACTTTGAAGAATATGGGAGGGCAAATTTTGGGGTACAACAGAATTACATCGGTTCCAAAAACTACTCCTCTTATAATCACAATGCCTGGGCCAGTCCCATATGAATCAGACAAAACTGTGCCGTGGAATTACGGTGGAGACATTTACTACCATGGCATCAAACAAGATGGGCCTGCCGCCGAAGAGATAAGCTCCGAAGAAGAAGACTGACATTAGCAATATTGTCGGAGCTAGTAAGATTACCTGAAGTGGTAGAATCTTTTCTCCATAAATTTCCCCCCCAAAGGCAGTTTTTGGACACGTGGTTGCTCCAAAGGTTACTCCCGTACCGATAATCATCTCTACAAGTGCTCCTATTGACGAAGACGATACAACCCCTGCTATCATTCCTACCAACACTCCTGCTGCTGAAACTCGAGGAAAAAGTATTCAAGTGGAGCCTGTCTATACAAAGGCTCAATCACTAACTATCCCTGAAACCTCCAAGAAAGAAATGGAGGAGATCCTAAAAATAACAAAAATGAGCGACTACGATGTAGTTGAACAGTTGAGGAAAAATCCCTCCAAGATCTCCATGCTGGCATTGATATTGTGTTCCGAGGCACATGCGAAAGCCTTGGTTAAATTCATAAAAACAACCCATGTGCCTCAAGAGACGTCTGCTGATCAATTTCAAGATTGCGTGGCCTGCTTGACAGTGGATAACGGCCTAGGCTTCTCAGATGTTGATCTGACACCAAGAGAAAGAAAGCACAATGAGGCATTACGTGTCTCTGTGGAATATAGAGGAACAACTCTGGCCCATGTATTGGTGGACACTGGCTCACCTTTAAATGTTTTACCGAAGAAAGCTCTCGACAGACTGGACTGCGAAGGACTAACGTTAAAGCCGAGTAACATAGTCGTAAGAGCATTTGATGGCTCAAAGAGGATGGTACACGGGGAGGTGGATATCCCCATAAAGGTTGGGACTCAAACTTTCAATTCAACCTTTTATGTAATGGATATCCTCCCCTCTTACTCCTGCCTGCTAGGACGGCCATGGATCCATAATGCTGGTGCTGTCACCTCTACACTACACCAAATGCTGAAATATTCGGTCCAAGGAAAGATTATCACTCTCCACGGAGAGGAAGAATATATTATTAGCCACCTCAATTCCTTCAGGTATGTGGAATTGGACGGCGAGTTCATTGAAACTCCTTTTCAACATTTCGAAGAAGTCCCTCAAGAGGTAGCAGTGACAAAGACTGTGTCCCAGATTCCCAAGATTACAAGACCTCCACTCCGGATTTCATCTCTGAAGGACACCAAAGAAGTAGTAGAGGAAGGTGGATGCACCATCTGGGGGCAACTTCCGAATATTCCATATAAATTTGACAAGTTTGACTTAGGTTTCACTTCAAGTGCTCAGAAGGTTGTACGCCGTGCCCGTGCTGGAGGGCCACCCTTGAAGATTAGCAACCAAGAGGTCAATGTGGTAGAAGATGGTGAAGAGGATTGCAGCTTGGAGGATTGGATATTTCCAACTGTCAACGGAGGACTCAGCAATTGGGAGGCCACAGACTTCATCCCAATAACTTTCATCCCTCAGTAATTTATCTTTTACATTTTGTTGGATATGTAATATTGAAAAACAATTCTCACTCTTAAAACCTTGTGTCTTACCCGAGGAACAATGGTCCATTTGTAAGGGTTATTATTTCATCTTCATATGACATTCAATGAATCATGGACGTTTTTCGCATACAAACTTTTGTGCTTATTGTTTTTCTTTTACATTTTATTTTTAAGGATGGCTATACCCTTACACATACCCACACTCATAAATGCAGGTACCCCTCCATTCTGGATACCATGGGTAACGATACTGCTATGGCCTTTTGTGACTCTGAGGATCTAATCTACCAAGCCGAAGACGAAGGCGGGGAAGATTGTGAAGTACCAAGGGAACTTGCAAGAATACTACAACAAGAGGAAAGAACCATTCAGCCTCACGAGGAACCTGTGGATACAATCAACTTGGGTACCAAGGAGGATAAAAAAGAGGTCAAGATAAGTGCCAATCTAGAGCCCAGTGTCAAGGAGCATCTGATTCAGATGTTGCATGATTATGTTGAGATCTTTGCTTGGTCATATGAAGATATGCCAGGACTTGATACGGACATCGTGGTACATCACCTGCCTACAAGAGAAGATTGTCCGCCAGTAAAACAAAAAGTATGCCGCATGAGACCTGATATGTCAAAAAAGATCAAAGCGGAGGTCATGAAGCAATTCAATGCTGGATTCTTAGTTGTCATTTCCTACCCTCAATGGGTTACCAACATTGTTCCCGTACCTAAAAAGATGGAAAAGTACGAATGTGCATGGACTATAGAGATTTGAATAGGGCAAGCCCTAAAGATGATTTTCCACTCCCCCATATTGATATCTTGGTTGACAATACGGCATAACACAAAGTGTTCTCCTTCATGGACGGATTCTCAGGTTACAACCAAATCAAAATGGCACCTGAGGACATGGAGAAAACAACATTTGTCACACAGTGGGGCACATTCTGCTACAAGGTGATGCCATCCAGACTGAAGAATGTTGGGGAAACCTATCAACACGCCATGGTAGCTTTGTTTCACGACATGATACATCATGAAATAGAGGTCTACATAGATGATATGATAACCAGATCACAAACAGAAGAAGAGCACCTTGATCACTTGCAAAAGCTATTTGAGAGACTGAAAAAGTATAAGTTGAGGTTGAATCCAAACAAGTGCACATTCGGAGTACGGTCCGGTAAACTCCTAGGCTTTGTCGTCAGCAACAAAGGTAGTGAGGTCGATCCTGCCAAGGTTAAAGCAATACAAGAAATGCCTGCTCCTCGTACTGAGAAGGAAGTCATAGGATTCTTGGGACGCTTGAACTATATTTCCAGATTCATCTCTCACCTAACAGCTACTTGTGAGCCAATCTTCAAACTATTAAAGAAAGATCAAGTAGTATGATGGAATGATGAATGCCAGATTTCTTTTGACAAAATCAAAGAGTACTTACAAGAGCCTCCTGTGTTGATGCCACCAGTCGAGGGAAGACCACTGATCATGTATCTGACTGTTTTAGAAAACTCAATGGGGCGTGTATTGGGGCAGCATGACGAGTTTGGCCGAAAAGAGCACGCTATTTATTACCTGAGCAAAAAGTTTACCGACTATGAAACCAGATATTCACTGCTCGAGAAAACTTGCTGCGCTCTGTCATGGGCTGCTCGCCGATTAAGACAGTATATGCTGACTCATACTACCTTGTTGATATCTAAGATGGATCCGATAAAATACATCTTCGAGAAACCTGCTCTTTCTGGGAGAATAGCTAGATGGAAAATGATCCTAACAGAATACGACATACAGTTTACTACCCAGAAAGCTATAAAGGGCAGTATGCTAGCTGATCATCTTGCTCATCAAGCTGTAGAAGACTATCAGTCCATGAAGTTTGAATTCCCGGATGAAGACATCATGACATTAGACAACTGTGAAGAAATCAGGCCATATGACGGACCTGAACAAGGATCCCGATGGACCATGTTCTTTGATGGGGCATCCAATGAACTTGGTAATGGTATCGACGCTATACTCGTATCTTTGGAAGGGTGTCATACTCCCTTTACTGCCAAACTTTGCTTCAATTGTACAAACAACATGGCAGAATACGAAGCGTGCATCTTCGGTCTCAGAGCTGCCATAAACTTGGGGATCAAATCTTTGGATGTTTTTGGAGACTCGGCTTTGGTCATCAGTCAGATCAAAGGGGAATGGGACACTAAGCACCCAAACCTTATCCCTTACAAAGAACATGTTTTGACATTGCTATCGCATTTTGAGAAGATTACCTTCGAGTATTTTCCGCGAGAAGAAAATCAGCTAGCATACGCTCTAGCCACAATGTCATTTATGTTTAAACTTAATTGGGATAACGAGGCTCCCCAGATCACCATCGAACGAATGGATGAACCAGCTATTGTCACGAGATTAATACTGAAGAGGTAGTGGACCAGTCTTGGTTTCATGAGGTCAAGAGGTATCTCGAGGCTCAAGAATATCCAGAAGGAGCTTAAATCAATGATAAGAAGTTCTTAAGGAGATTCTCTACTAAGTTCTTCCTTAGTAATGGCATCCTGTACAAACGCAATCATGACTCCATTTTGCTTCGGTGCATGGATAAGGTTGAAGCTGAAAAGATCATGGCCGAATTACATGAAGGTACTTTTGGAACCCACTCTAGTGGGCATACAATGGCGAATAAAATCCTACGAGCATGCTATTATTGGTCTACTTTAGGAGCAAATTGCTATCAACACTCTCGGACCTGTCATAAGTGTCAAATTTATGCTGACAAGGTGCACGTACCTCCGTTCCCTCTGAATGTATTGACGGCTCCTTGGCCCTTTGCTATGTGGGGAATTGATATGATTGGAGAGATCAAGCCGACAACCTCCAATGGACACCGCTTCATCCTAGTGGCCATTGACTATTTTATAAAATGGGTCGAAGCAGCTTCCTTCGCTTCTGTTACTAAGAATGTTGTTGCCCACTTCATCAAGCAAAACCTTATTTGCCGGTATGGTATCTGTGATATGGTGGCAGAACCGACTGTTAATACTGGTTTATGTTTTGTGTTTTGTGTTCGCAAAATGTCGCGGTAAGCAAGAGTCGCCACCGACTTTTATTTCATCCAACCGGAAAGGAAAAAGTACAGAAAAAAAAAATCCTTTTTTGAGATTTTGAGTACGGGGGGTAGATTATAGAAAGAGAAGGTGTTAGCACCCTTTCTATTCGTAGTTTTCTATGGGCTCTTAGGTATTGGCTCATTTCGAAATTGCTTGTGTGTGCTTTGTTTTGAAAAAGTTTTGACTTCGTGATAACCCTTGTATCAATCCTCAAAGGTGTGGCGAAGTTGTTTTGAAAGTTGTTTTGGAATGTGTAAGTGTGAAAAGTTTTAATTTGAGCAAGTACCTACTAGCATCTACCTACTCGAAAAAAGATTGTTTCTATTCTTGTTTCCTTTAGAAAGCGATATCCTACTATTAAGGAGTGGATAGCACCATCATTGGAGTTTGTAAGGGTCAATTCGAAAGGAACGTAGGATCACTAAAGCAATGTTAGGACACCTTAGTAATAACCCTAGAGTCTTAAGATCATATTCGAGGCAACATTTCTGAGGCAACATTTACGGGGCAACATTCCGAGGCAACATCCGAACGGGACATTTGATCTTTTTTAGACGGAAGGGAAACCACTAAGACACCCTATACTTAATGATCGTTTACCGAAGGCAACCGAAGTGAGATCATACCCTAAGAGTGATATGTGCAAGTGATTTGTTTCAGTTATTTATCTTTGCACATTAGGGTTTTCTAACTGTATTAAATTTGTCATGCATTCTTGTCATACAATCCTATTAGCATACATCTAAACAGTTAAATATTTGCAGAATTTAAGATGCAAGAAAGTAAATCTACGCTATTACAAGGCTTCGGGGAGGGGAATTAATTACATAGCCAAAAACCCGGGAAAAAGTGATAAATGAAAACCCTAGATTAAACTATTACAAACCATGCACAGTTACAACAATATTGACAAAATAAAATATTATGTGCGCCATGAACCGAATACGAGATAATTAGGGTTTTTGACCCTTGCCTAAACCTAATTGCGATTAATTAAAAAAATGCTTTTTGTTATGTTTTAAGAAAAGAATGGACTTGTCAAATTAAAGGAAAATCCTAAGTCTAATTAATTCTAAATTATGAACAATGAATTAAATTAATTTTAATCGATGACCTATTTTTGTATTTTATTTATTTGAGACAAAGGGCAAAATAAAATTAAATCAAAAGTTTAACCTAATTTCTAGTTGATTTTATTTTTGAAAACAAATTATAATTTTCCCTAATTTAAACTAAATTAAATTAATTTTGATAAAGAAATAAAAACTAACCCTAATTTTGTGAGATATTGATTTTTATATTTTTTATGAAAAAAGATTAATTTGTTAATTGAAGAAATATTAAAAGAATTAAATAAAACAAAGAAAAATAAATAAGAAAGGAAATAAATGGGCCTGGTTACAATGCTGAAAGAGGGGGTGTGCCCTTGTTCAATCTTCTTAAACCTGAGGATGTAGATTGGCTTTTCTGCCTTTCGTGATCCGAAGGTGGAAGATGATTGAACACTAGAGTGCCCAGAAATTTGCACTCGCATGAAGTGGCATTTTTCTTGTGATGTCGGGAATGGGCTTATAGATGCCATTTGGAGATTGATGACGGGAGATGGGCTTGAAAGATGCCATCCGAAGAAGTGTCGATCGCATAAGAGATTCCTTAGCGAGAGCTTGTATACCTGTTGTTGAGGAAGATTCCGCTGGGGAATGTTGTTCTCTGTCTTGAGAAAAGTAGAATTTTAGGAGCTTCGGTCGTCCGTTATTCTACCGGGGAATTGTCTCTTGGTCGAAGAGGTGAAAATGAACTATTATCTGGTCGTGATCCAGGCTTCATAGTGATGAGATCGACTGATATCTGGTCGTAATCCAGGATTTACAGTGACTTACTGGGGAGATGAGATTAAACTTGCTATCCGGTCGTAATCCAGGCTTTGCAATTTCTTAATTCTTATCTGGTCGTAATCCAGGCTTCAGAAGGAATTAAATTGTTATTCGGTCGCATCCGGGCTTCAACTTGAATTTAGGGCACACTAATATTCGGTCGACTCCGGGCTCCTTAGTATTTTTCTAGGTAAACTACTATTTGGTCGAAATCCAAGCTTCACAGTGTCTTGTACTGTTATCTGGTCGTGATCCAGGCTTCAGTCCTTTTATCGTCATCTGGTCGTAATTCAGGCTTCACGATGCTTTATACCATTATCTGGTCGAATCCAGGCTTCATGGTATTCTGTACTGCTATCTGGTCGTAATCCAGGCTTCACAATACCTTACTTCTTATCTGGTCATATTACAGGCTTCAGAAGAAATCAAGTGGTTATCCGGTCGCCTCCGGGCTTTCATTTAATTTTTGGGCCTACTAATATTCGGTCGAATCTGGGCTTCATAATAATTGGCCAGGTAAACTGCTATTTGGTCGTAATCTAAGCTTCACAGTGTCCCTCACTGTTATCTAGTCGTAATCCAGGCTTCAGTGTCTTTTACCGCTATCTGGTCGTAATCCAGGCTTCGCGATGTCTCATACCATTATCTGGTCGAATTCAGGCTTCATGGTGTTCGGAGAAATCAAGATACTATCCGGTCGAATCCGGGCTTCATAACTTGTATTAAAGATATACCACTATCTGGTCGTAATCCAGGCTTCGTGGTGTCTTTGGCTGCTATCTGGTCGTAACTCAGGCTTCACAGAAACTTATATTGCTATCTGGTCATAATCCATGCTTCACAATAACTTGTTGAGCTGTTATCCTTTTCAAACAAAGTTTCTAAAACACTTCATTACACTCTTGAGGACAGAAGCAAGAGTTAAATCTAAGTTTTAAAACAAAAACTTTTTCAAACCCACAAGCACAAAGAAAACAATTTTGAAAACAATTGAGCAAGTACCTAAGAGCCCGTGGATAACTACGGATAGAAACAGTGCTAATACCTTCCCTTTCTATAAATCTACCCCCCGTACTCAGAAAATCTTGAAAAAGGAATTTTTCTGTGCTTTTTTCCTTTCCTTGTTGGATAAAATAAAAGTCGGTGGAGACTCTTTCTTACCACGACATTTTGCGAACACAAACGCAAAATGCAAACCAGCATTCCAAAAAACAGTCAGTTCTCCCACCGTATCACAGAACTGGCGACTCTACTGGGGAGATTATAAGTGGGGTGTACCTTAGGAATAGTTCATAATGTTTTCAATTGCTTGATTTGTATGATTTATCTTTGTGGGCTTGAATCGGAGTTACTATAGATCCTAACTCGTATATGGGGATACCCTTTAGGTAAGTAGTAATAAACTGTGAGGGAACTGTACGGCGTAGACCGATACGGTTGAAGCAGTAGCTACGTTGGTGTGGAACTTTAGTATGTACAGATATCCCTTGTGGCGCAACGAGGAGAATATGGGTCTGCTAAGGGGTCATTAAGCACCAACTGACCTTAGAACCTTTAAATTAACCAACTTGGCCATAGAACAGTAGCAGTATGCTACACTCATTTAGACTAAACTCTCGCGATGATTCCGACCGCAAGAAAAGGTTGCTAAACTGGAATTATGACCGATCGAGGGTGGTCAGTGATATTGAGATCTTCTAGAACCCGGTTACTATTTTTAGGACAAGTTTGAACCAACTGAACTGAAAGAGGGTAGTACCTAGACTCCTTGCCAGCCTGAAATCTAAGGGCTCTCTGTGTGACTTGTGTGCCTTTACCATGTTTTCTATTTGTGGATACTTGTGGTGTGTTTTCTATCATGACATCATGACATCATGATATTGCATGCATCTTGCATTGGACTAACCTATTTCAAAGACAGGAGGGAGTCATCTTTGTTCTGTTTTGTAGGTCATGGCACCCATGCGTAGAAACACTATCTGGATCAACTTTGTCCAGATTCCCACTCAGCTTAAGGAATTGGTTGCAAAGATTTCAGATACTTCCTCCTTTATCAAAAGACATGGTCACCTCCTGGGTTTGGTCACTTCCAAATCGGACGAACAGATGATGAGTGTCTTGGTCCAGTTCTTTGATCCACTGTACCATTGCTTTACCTTTCTGGACTACCAGTTGGTCCCTACCTTGGAAGAGTTATTTGATATGCTTGGTATCTCTATTTTGGAGCAGACCCCGTTCATAGGTTGGGAGAAGATCCTTAGGCCGGAAGAGATTGCTTCAACCCTCCATCTGACAAAGGATGAGGTAATGTCTAATTGGGATACTAGAAGTGGGACAAAAGGTTTCTTGACTAAGTTCTTGGTTGGTAAGGCTAATCATTTTTAGGACAGTCTAGACTTCCAGGAATTTGAGGAGATTCTGGCTCTTCTTATATATGGTTTGGTGCTGTTTCCTAACTCGGATTCCTTCGTCGACGTGAATGCAGTGAAGATTTTCATATCCGGTAATCCTGTGCCCACTCTCTTGGGTGACATTCTTCACTCTCTTTATGCTCGTACTGCTCGGAAGCGGGGAACCCTTATGTGCTGTGCACCATTGCTGGCGAGGTGGTTTATTTCTTACCTCCCGAAATCAGTTTTAAAGAACAAGGAAGGCATGGGCTGGGCCTATAGGATTATGTCTCTCTCTCTCTCATAATGACATCATTTGGACTATTAAGGGCATGGACGAGGTGGCTATTATTGATTGATGTGGGGAATACCCCAATGTTCCACTGATAGGAACCAATGGAGGAATCACTTATAATTCGTGTTTGGCCTTACGCCAGTTTGGGCGAGCTAGAAGGGAATGACCTCATGAGTTACTGATGCCGAGCATTGTCTTTGATTTCCAAGGGGATAGTGACGAGCAACGCCGTAGATTCATAATAGATTGGGATAGGGTACACCAGTCTGATCCACATGAGTTAGGTGCGAAAACTTCTCTTCTGATGGAGCCATATCTCCGATGGGTTCGAATCCGTGCCCAAAAGCTGGGAATGCCGTACGAAGCCGTCTTGCCTATCATTGTTGAAGTTGCTGATGAAGAAGGGGTTCCTCCTACCATTCTCCACCCGTACATGCCTACTGACATTGGGGCATTAAAGAGATCTTGGATGCAGCTGAGAGAAGAGCGGGATACTTACATAGAAAAGTATCACGAGCAAGAGCAGAAGATTCAGAAGTTGACAAGGCAGCTGGAGAACGAGCGGATCCTCAATGACTATGTCCGCACCGATAAGAAACGACCATGGGAGCACTAATTTCCTTTTTGATTATTTCTAGTTTTGATTTATTTTTCAATTTTTCTTTCTTGTAACGCCTTAAAGGCATTTGTTGAACAATTGAATTCAAAGTTTATCTAATAAAAGTGTGTTTCATTTTGGTTTAAGAATTTGAATCTCTCAACGTCTTTGAAATCATATCATACGCATTTCATTCCATGCACGTCATCACAGGTACCCATTACAGGTCTCTTATCTTCTTCGCTGTTTATTTCAGCATCATGTCTTCTGAACCATCAACTGAACAAGCAATCAAGGCTCTGCAGGCTCAAAACGCCCAGTTCCAGGAGTTATTCATGAACCTGGCTAAGGGTCAGCAGGATCTGAAGGCCCTTATCTTGAAAGAGAAGAATAAGAAGAGGAAGAAGACAGTCCTATTTAATATGGGTCGCAGATTCAAAAACGATTTGCGAGAAGAGGTTGATTTGACCCACTCATCTGGAGGGGGAGATAATCAGGAAGAAAGGAGGGCTCCTAGCCCTGTGGTTTCAGGTAATGAGATTGACTTCGACAAAGACCAGTATCCTCTTATGGAGGATAGATATAAGCAACTGGAAGACCGGTTGAGCGCGATGGAAGTTCAGAAAGTGTCTGGTCTGGATTTTGGTGATTTGGGTCTGTCATCTGGGGTGGTAATTCCCCACAAGTTCAAAGCACCAGCCTTTGCTAAGTACGATGAAGTTTCTTGTCCGAAACTGCACCTCCGGTCGTATGTTAGGAAGATTCAGCCGTACACCGCTGACAAGAACCTATGGATCCACTTCTTTCAAGACAGTCTCTTAGGGACTCAGCTTGAATGGTTTTACCAGCTGGAAGGAGCTAGTATCCGTAATTGGGAAGACTTGACTGCTGCTTTCTACAAGCAGTACCAATATAATGCCGACCTTGCTCCCACGCATACCCAACTCCAGGGTATGTCTATGGGTGCGGGCGAAGGTTTCAAAGATTATGCTCAGAAGTGGAGGGACCTTGCTGGTAGAGTGCAACCACCCTTGGCTGATCGGGAGCTTGTGGATATGTTTCTAGGGACCTTGTCTGGTCCGTTTTTCAACCATCTGATTGGAAGTTCTTCATCCGGGTTCACGGAGCTGATTATGACTGGGGAAAAGATTGAGGCTGGTATCAAATCTGGTAAAATACAGAAGGGTGCTTCTTCAAGCACCGAGAAGAAGCCTTTTAAGAAGGAGTCCAGTATTGTTTACAGTTCAAAAAGTCAGAATAGACCAGAACACCGCTAAGTTGTTAATGCGGTTGTTATATCAAGTCCTGTTGTTGCTCCTCAGTGCAACAATCAACCGAGGGCCGAGAGACCACAAAGACAATTCACTAAGCTCAACATGGCTTTATCCCAAATTCTGCCACAATTATTGAAAACCAACTTGGTGATTCTGAAGGAGGCCCCAAAGAGTCCCAACACAACATCACTGATGTACGATCCGAATGCCCGTTGTGCTTTTCACTCTAGTAGCCCGGGGCATGACACGGATAACCGTTGGGTCTTGAAGAACAAAGTACAGGACTTAATTGATGCGAAGGAGATTGAGTTTGAAGCACCTGAAAGACCTAATGTTGTGACTGCTCCTATGCCCAAGCATGGAGTAAATGCTGTAGATGAAGACGCGTTTGTAGTTTCTGTGAAAGACATTGTTACTCCATTGATGACTGTGAAGAAGAACCTTCTTTTAGCCGGTTTATTTCCGGGCTGTAACAAAGGTTGTCGTATATGTGCCGTACTACCTACCGGTTGCCATCTTTTGAAGTCAGGTGTCCAACACCTGATGGATAATAAATAAATTATGTTTGAGAAGACTTTTGTTCCTTTGGTTCCTACTGAAGAAGTTGCTATAATCACCATTTTCGACAATTCTTCCAAGGCTTCCTCGAGAAAGCCTGTTAGAATTACATCGGTTCCAAGAATTGCACCATTAATCATCATTGTTCCTGGGCCTATCCCCTACACATCCAATAAAGTTGTCCCGTGGCATTATGGGGCTGACGTGTACTATCACGGAGTTAAACAAGACTTGAGTGCTGAAGAGGCTGATACTAATGTCAACAATATTGTTGGACCTGCCAAAGTCACCCACAGCGGAAGACTTTTCTCCCCTGAGATCTCTCCACCAACTGTTCGGAAGCCTGTTGTTATTACACCTGCCAGTGTACCTTCTACTGTTCCTGTTCAAGTTCCAATTCTAACCCCAGTTGCCGAGTCATCCGACACTCGGGGCAAAGGGACCACTGATAAGCCTGCCCAGACGGAGGCACCGAAGAAGATTATTGTTGAAGCCTCTAGACAAGAGATGGAGAAAATTTTGAAAATCATCAAAAAGAGCGACTACAATGTAGTCGAACAGCTGGGGCAAACCCCGTCCAAAATCTCTATGTTGTCACTGTTGCTATGCTCAGAAGCCCATGCCAAGGCTCTGATTGCTTTCCTGAAGAATGCACACGTACCGCAAGAAACATCAGCTGATTAGTTTAAAGATTGCATGGCTAGTTTGGCTGCTGATAATGGGTTAGGTTTCTCTGACACCGACTTGACTGCTAAGGGGAAGAATCATAATGACGCCCTGCATGTCTCCATTGAATGCAGGGGCACTACTCTAGCTCATGTGTTAGTGGATATTGGGTCTTTGTTGAATGTGCTTCCCAAGAAGGCACTAGACTGGTTAGACTGTGAAGGGTTGGAGCTGAAGCCGAGTAACATTATAGTCAGGGCCTTTGATGGGTCCAAGAGGATGGTACACGGAGAAGTGGATATTCCGATTAAGGTCGGTTCTCAGGTCTTCGCATCTACATTCTATGTGATGGACATTCGGCCATCTTATTCATGCTTGCTGGGTCTTGCATGGATCCACAAAGCTGGGGCAGTGACGTCTACGCTCCACCAGAAGCTAAAGTACCCAGTGAAAGGGAAAATTGTGACAGTGCAAGGAGAAGAGGAGTACATGGTGAGCCACCTCAACTCTTTCCGATATGTAGATATGGATGGGGAGTTCATTGAGACCTTGTTTCAGCATTTTGAAGAGGTTCCCCAGATGCTAGCATCAACTGAGACTGTTGTTGAAGATCCTCCAATGAAGATGGCTTCCTTCAAGGATGCCCAGGCTGTTGTCGGGAAAGGTGGGTGTGCAAGTTGGGGCCAACTCCCTGATTTTGCACATAAGACTAACAAGTTTGGTTTGGGTTTCACTGCAGAAGCTGAAAGGGCTGTTCGGAATGCACGGATCGTAAGACCTCCCCTGTTCATCAGCAATTCAGGAGTGAATGCCATTGAAGAAGACGTTGAAGAGTCTGAGTTTGACAGTTGGATCTATCCTACTACTGATGGTGGACTAAGCAACTGGATAGCGAAGGACTTCATCCCAATTTCTTTTGTTACCCAGTAATGAGACTTTTGTTTTGAATTTGTAACAAACAATGTTTTAAACTTTACGGCCCGATGTCTTACCCGGGGCACCGTGGCTTCATTTGTGAGGGCTTTATGTGTGTCATCTACATATATCATTAATAAAAGCATTGGACGTTTCTTGCATTTCAAATTTTGCGCTCCTTGTTTTTCTTTTTATATCGCGAAACAACTATTTTACACACACTCACGTATACAGGTCTACATCCACTCTGGATCTCACTGGTAACAACTCTGCTACTGCCAGTTATGACTTCGAAAGTCCGATAAACTTAGCCGAAGACGAAGGTGAAGATGATTGCGAAGTGCCTGGTGAACTCGCTAGACTGCTACTCCAGGAAGAGAGGGCCATACAGCCGCATGAAGAGCCGGTGGAAACAGTAAATCTGGGTACAGAGGTAGACAAGAAAGAGGTTAAGATCAGGGTGAATCTGGAGCTTAGTGTGAAGCAACGGTTGATTCAGATGCTGCGTAACTACGTTGAGATATTTGCCTGGTCTTATGAAGATATTCCTGGGTTGGATACCGATATTATGGTTCACCGATTGCCTACCAAGGAAGACTGTCCTCCAGTGAAACAGAAAGTTCGCCGAATGCGCTCGGATATGTCTGAGAAAATTAAGACTAAAGTTATGAAACAATTTGATGCCGGTTTTCTAGCAGTTACTTCTTACCCACAGTGGGTTGCCAACGTGGTTCCTGTGCCGAAGAAGGATGGTAAGGTTCGAATGTGTGTTGACTATAGGGATCTGAACAGGGCAAGCCCCAAGGATGATTTCCCTCTACCTCATATCGACATTCTGGTTGACAACACCGCTCAGCATAAGGTCTTCTCCTTCATGGATGGTTTCTCCGGTTATAATCAGATTAAAATGGCTCCCGAAGACATGGAGAAGACAACCTTTGTTACTCAATGGGGTACTTTCTGTTACAAGGTCATTCCTTTTGGATTGAAAAATTCTGGGGCAACGTATCAGCGCGCCATGGTCGCCTTGTTCCATGACATGATCCATCATGAGATTGAGGTATACGTCGATGACATGATTGCAAGATCCTAGACTGAGGAAGAACATCTTGACCACCTTCAGAAGCTATTTGATAGGTTGAAGTTGTACAAGCTGAGGTTAAACCCGAACAAGTGCACCTTTGGGGTGAGATCTGGTAAGCTGCTAGGTTTCGTCGTAAGAGATAAAGGTATTCAGGTGGATCCCGCAAAGGTGAAGGCTATACAGGAAATGCCAGCACCCCGAACAGAAAAATAAGTCAGAGGCTTTCTGGGACGTTTGAACTATATTGCCCGATTCATCTCACACCTGACTGCTACTTGTGAGCCAATCTTCAAGTTACTGAAGAAAGATCAAGTGGTACGATGGAATGATGAATGTCAGGCCACCTTCGAAAGGATCAAAGAGTATCTCCAAGAGCCACCCATTCTGATGCCCCCAGTTGAAGGGAGACCTTTGATCCTATACTTGACAGTACTCGACAACTCGATGGGGTGTGTGCTGGGTCAACATGACAAGTCTGGCCGAAAAGAGCATGCTATTTATTACCTTAGCAAAAAGTTTACCAAATGCGAGACCCGATACTCATTGCTCGAGAAAACTTGCTGCGCTTTGGCATGGGCTGATTGCCGGCTAAGACAGTATATGCTAACTCACACTACTCTATTGATATCAAAGATGGATCCAATCAAGTATATCTTCGAGAAGCCTGCCTTGTCCGGAAGAATCGCAAGATGGAAGATGATCTTGACTGAGTATGACATCCAATACACGACCCAAAAGGCAATCAAGGGAAGTGTGTTGGCAGACTATTTAGCACATCAGACAGTGGATGATTACCAGTCTATGAAATTTGAATTTTCGGATGAGAACATCATGTTGGTAACTGATTATGAGACACCTGAACCGGATGAAGGACCTGAGGAAGGATCCCGATGGTCTATGTACTTTGATGGAGCTTCAAACGCTTTGGGTAATGGCATTGGCGCCGTGATCATATCTCCTAAAGGCTCACATACTCCGTTCACCACCCGACTATGTTTCAACTGCACCAACAACATGGCGGAGTATGAAGCATGCATTATGGGTCTTCGAGCAGCAATTGACCTAAGGATTAAGTTCTTAAGTGTTTTCGGAGATTCCTCTCTCGTGATCAGTCAGATCAAAGGCGAGTGGGATACGAAACACCCAAATCTTATTCCTTACAAGGAGTATGTGTTGACGTTGCTTCCGCACTTCGAGGAGATAACCTTTGAACACTTCTCTAGAGAGGAGAATCAGTTGGCGGATGCGTTGGCTATGATGTCTTCTATGTTCAAAGTCAATTGGGAAAACAAAGCTCCCTGGATTATCATTGAAAGGCTGGACGAACCTGCACATTGCTGTGACATTGAGACTGAGGAGGTAACAGAAAAGCCCTGGTTTCATGAGGTGAAAAGGTATCTTGAATCTAAGGAGTACCCCGAGGGTGCATCTGTTAATGACAAGAAGTTTTTGAGGAGATTCGCAGCAAAGTTCTTCATCAGCAATGGTATCCTTTACAAGCGCAACCATGATTCGACCTTACTGCGATGTATGGATAAGAACGAAGCAGAAAGAATCATGGCAGAATTACATGAAGGTACTTTCGGAACTCATTCCAGTGGACACACCATGGCAAAGAAAATCCTCCGGGCAGGATATTTTTGGTCTACAATGGAAGCCGACTGTTATCAGCACTCTCGGACTTGTCACAAGTGCCAAGTCTATGCTGATAAGGTGCACATACCTCCAGTACCTATGAACATCTTGACAGCTCCTTGGCCTTTTTCAATGTGGGGCATTGACATGATCGGCGAGATCAGACCTACAGCATCCAACGGGCATCGTTTCATCCTGGTAGCTATTGATTACTTTATGAAGTGGGTTGAAGCAGCTTCCTTTTTTACAGTAACCAAGAACGTCGTGGCACGGTTCATTCGGCATAACCTGATCTGTTGATATGGTGTACCAGAGAGGATCATTACGGACAATGGTACCAATCTCAACAATAAGATGATCACCAAACTCTGCAAGCAGTTCAAGATACAACATCATAACTCTTCTCCTTACCGGCCGAAGATGAATGGGGTTGTCGAAGTGGCTAATAAGAACATTAAGAAGATTGTGCAGAAGATGACGGTGACATACAAAGATTGGCACGAGATATTACCATTTGCTCTTCATGGGTACCGTACTTCGGCGCGGACGTCAACAGGGGCAACACCCTATTCCTTGGTATATGGCATGGAGGCCGTCTTGCCCATTGAAGTTCAGATACCCTCTCTTCGGATTATGAAGGACGCAGGTTTGAGCGAAGATAACTGGATTCAGACCCGGCTTGATCAGCTGAATTTAATCAACAAAAAGAGACTTACTGCTATTTTTCATGATCAGACGTATCAAAAGCGGATGATTAAGGCATTTAACAAGAAAGTTAGACGACAAGAGTATCAAGTTGGGGATCTGGTAATCAAGCACATTATCTTACCTCAAGGTGATCCCAGGGGCAAATAGACCCCTACTTATGAAGGGCCATTTGTGGTTAAGAACATTTTCTCAGGAGGGGCTATGATTCTAACCACCATGGATGGTGACGACCTTCCTCACCCCGTCAATGCAGACATATTGAAAAAATACTACGCATAATCAAAGACCTGCTAGGTTGACTGGCCTAGGCAAAAATAAGGGCTTCCTGGTGAAGTAAAAGGGTTCGGGCAAAAATAAGGGATGAAAATGAAAAAACTGTACACCCGGCAAGTCGAAAACCTGAAAAGACGGCTTGGGCAAAAAAGGGTATTCCGGTGGACTGAAAACCCGAAAGGGTGGTCCAGGCAAAAATTAGGGATCAAAAGCGTAACACTATGTATCATTGGATCACCTTGCAACCAGACTTCGGTATCGATTATCAAGCTCAGACGACACTAATCAATCTGATCTACCTTCAACCAAGTAGCAAAGTGATGAGATGCTCGAGGACATAAAGGCAATAGCAGAGTTGGAACCCAGTGGGATTATTCACATAGCTGTTTTTCTTAGTTTTTCACAAATTGTGTAAATTCTATTACTCGGCGGTGTGTTCTCTTACTAGGACGTCAGCCTCTTGTACAAAAACGCCTATTTACAGGCCAAACTTCAAAATTAATACAATTCATTTTCAGAGAAATTTCAAACTGTTTTTCTTTTCTGTTTTGTTTTGCAAAGAACGTCCAATGTTCATTTTTGATATATGCATTTGACATTAATTTCTGCTCATAAATATTTACATGCGAAACAAAAGACGATTATTGGTAATGTCAGAAACAGGGGCAATAAGATTCGTCCAAGCTTTACAGTTGCTCTATCCACCAGGTACGAAGGTAGATTCAACTGAAGAATATGGCTAAGGTACTTTCACTCCCCGCAGAGTAAGACAGTAATGTTAGCTCTCCCCAGCTGAGACTCGCAACTGTAAATGAATCAGTGATATTCTCCCCAAGCAGAATTTATCCACCATCAGCATTGAAGAGGCCTAATATCCCCGACAGTCTTAATATTCCCCAACGAAGTATAAGAATATTCCCCGGCGGAATACAAAGTATCCCCAGTGGAGTTTGAAAATTTTCCCAGCACAGTCTGAAAAAAGCTTCCCCAGTGGAATTTGGAGAATCATCCCCAGTAGACTTTGGAGGATTATCCCCAGCATAACTCAAAGGATTATCCCCATTAGAGTCTAAAAGGTCATCCCCAATGAAGTCGCAACTGGAAGATCATCCCCAGCGAAGTTCTTTCCTTTCACAAACAAGAATTCAATCTCCAACAGGATTCAGTATTACCAGCAACAATAATTCATCCCCGGCGGAATTTATCGGTGGAATCCTCAGCAGAGCATCTCTTCCCCACAGAGTAATCTCCTCACCAGTTTATTCCGCAACAGAGTTATCCTCTCCTGCAAGCTTATTCTCACAGTCATCTTCGTTCGCTATCCCCAGTGGAAAGGAAGAATTCAACTCTTTTCTCCAGTAGCTATCCGGGATTTATTTTCCCCATCTAAAACATTACATTTCCATACATCATGACACATGAATATACGCATCATACAACACAATCTCATTTATTTTGAGAACATTATTGCTTGATATATATCATGCATTTCATACAGCTAACCTTTACCTTTCAGGAAGGATGCAGTTAAGTTCTCAGCTATGAAGTTTTTACCCCAGTCGAAGTACTGATCGGTTCTTAAATCTCAACTGAATTAGTCTCGGTTGAACTACATATAAGGTTCTAAATCTCGGCAAAGTTCCTCCGTCGAAGTGTGGACGAGTTCTTAAATCTCAACAGAATATTCCTCGGTTGAATTACAGACAAGTTCTAGATCTCGATGAAGATGTTTCCCTCAGTCGAAGTACTGACCGGTTCTTAAATCTCAACTGAATTAGTCTCGGTTGAATTGCAGATAAGGTTCTAAATCTCAGTAAAGTTCCTCCGTCGAAGTGTGGACGAGTTCTTAAATCTCAACAGAATTATCCTCGGTTGAATTATAGACAGTTCCTAGATCTTGATGAAGATGTTTCCCTCAGCCGAAGTACTGACCGGTTCTTAAATCTCAACTGAATTAGTCTCGGTTGAATTATAGATAAGGTTCTATATCTCGGCAAAGTTCCTCCGTCGAAATGTGGACAAGGTCTTAAATCTCAAAAGAATTATTCTCGGTTGAATTACAGACAAGTCCTAGATCTCGATGAAGATGTTTCCCTCAGTCGAAGTACTGACCGGTTCTTAAATCTCAACTGAATTAGTCTCGATTGAATTACAGATAAGGTTCTAAATCTCGACATTTTCCTCCGTCGAAGTGTGGACAAGTTCTTAAATCTCAACAAAATTATCCTTCGTTGAAGTACAGACAGTTCCTAGATCTCAATGAAGATGTTTCCCTCAGTCGAAGTACTGATCAGTTCTTAAATCTCAACTGAATTAGTCTCGGTTGAATTACAGATAAGGTTCTAAATCTCGACAACTTTCCTCCGTCGAAGTGTGGACAAGTTCTTAAATCTCAACAGAATTATCCTCCGTTGAAGTACAAACAGTTCCTAGATCTCGATGAAGATATTTCCATCATTCGAAGTGCTGACCAGTTCTTAAATCTCAACTGAATTAGTCTCGGTTGAATTACAGATAAGGTTCTAAATCTCGACAAGTTTCTCCGTCAAACTATAGACAGTTCCTAAAATCTGAGCAGAGTTTTCTCAGTTGAATTACGAACAAGTTCTTAAATCTCGACAGAGTTCCCCCAGTTGAATTATGGACAAGTTCTTAAAACTCAGCAGATATGTTCTCTCAGCTAAGGTACAAGCAAGTTCCTAAATCTCAACAAAGATCAGGCTTCTCCAGCAGAATCTTCCACAACAACAGGTATGCAAGTTCTCGCTAAGGAATCTCTTATGCGATCGACACTCCTGCAGATGGTATCTTTAAGCCCATCCTCCCGCCAGCAATCTCCAAATGGCATCTGTAAGCCCATTCCCGACATCACAAGGCTGATACCACTTCATGCGAGTGCAAATTTCTGGGCACTCTAGTGTTCAATCATCTTCCACCTTCGGATCACGAAAGGCACGAAAGCCAATCTATATCCTCAGGTTTAAGAAGATTGAACAGGGGAAGCTGTTGTACCCCAAAATTTTCCCTCCCATATTTCTCAAAACATTGCAAGAAAAATCTCCAAGTGGCTCAAGGTTGCTCAAGAGTTGGACAGGCAAGCTATCTCCTAAGGCAGTCAACCCCAAATTAGGGTTTTGTGTTGCATCAAGATCTTTGAGTCCAAATGACCTCAAGTGCTCCCCAATGTCCTAATATGTTGTCAAGATCATCCATGTCAAGTTTCAAGCCTTGCAGAGGAAGTTTGCTCAGTCAATTGCTCAAAAGGTCCAAAAATCGACTTTGCTAGGGCAAAAGTCAACTGTGACCTATATACAGTCAAACTTCAAGATTTTTTTGTCAACATTCTCATTTTGAAGGATATTTCATCATTTGATCAAGGGTTGATCATGATTCATCAAGGATTGCTCAAAATTCATCAAGACTCAAAAGTTGCTAAATTAGGGTTTTGTACGAAAGGTCAACTCAACTTTGACCAAGCATACCTTTCTCATACTTTATGAGAAATGACCCATACAAGGCTCATTTTGAAGAGGATTCAATTTTCTACAATCCATATTCACACCCCAAGATCAAAAAATTCACTCACAAGAAGTTATAAATTTGGACATTATAGGTCATTTTTGAAAGTCAACAAAAACACCTTTTTTGCCAAAGCTTATAACTTGAGCATGGAATATCAAAATGAGATTAGACCAAAAGGGTTGGTTAGAGGACATCTCAATATTTCTAAAAAGTCAAAGAACACTTCCAAAAGTTCAAAATTGAAGAAGTTATGCATTGTTGAAGTTGGACATTTTTGCAAAATTGCCAAAAGTCAACTATCCCCAAAACTTCAAATTTTGTCAAATGGGCCCATTCTTTTCCAATTGATTTGAGCTTGCATAGTTTCCCACGTGTCCTAGATTCAGCCATGAGCCCATATTTTATTTTTATTATTTAATTTGATTTTTATTTGAATTTATTCACTTTTAATCAAATTAAATCATATAAAATCTAATACTTTGATAACATGAGATCTTTTGGTTATTTCAGGATTTGATTACCATCATTAACATCATCAAATTCGAGTCATACCAAATCATGGGAAAAAAGATTGAAATTTGGAAGGTTTTAAAGAGGAGATCAAATCAAATATGTATGCATTGATATGAGAGGATTTGATCCATAATTCTTACCCTAATACACCACATAATACATAAGCAAGCCAAAGCAATCGAAACAAGGGTTGGAAGCTGCAGGCAGAGGCGAAACAAAGGTTGAAAAGTTCACTAAAAAGCTTGAAATCAAAATCACAGCTAGAGGCATTTTCATAAGCCAAGACTTGTTCCAAACACTTCCTGGGTGTTCACTCAATCTACCTGTATTAAAAGCAAGCTTCTTCAGACCCCATAACGCGCTGTAAGTCCCACGCTACCTAGCTATGTTCTTGGATTCGATTTGGCCTATTCTGGCATCATTTGAATGAGATGATTGCATATTCATAAACCTCATATTATTTTTAAACCATTGGCAATAATCAATTTGATTTATAGGCGCTGTAACCCCGAAACACCATAGCTAGGGTTGTGTTTTTGTTTTTAGGGATTCTTATTTCAGGTAAAATTGGTCCATGTAATGGGCATGGTTGCATCCGGGAGGATGAGACGAACATAACCATGCCCTTGAAAGTCATTCTTATTACCTGGAAATGATTTTTGGAATGAGGTGCGTTTTTAGCTGCGGATTCAAATCCGCAGGTAAAATTACAGTAGTGGAAGGACAGGGACGAAGAGCTGGCACTCACTCATTGGGCCATTCAAAAATGGCACACGTTTTATTATTTTCTGACCAATTAATTTTGTTTTATTATATTATCATTATTGTGTAATATACTTACTGAAATTCTCGCAGCAGATACTCAATGTCACAGTGAATGTTATGACGCCGTATCTGACTTTCTATAAGACAGTAAATAAAAACAGTGAAGAACACAGTCAATTGTTTACCCAGTTCAGTGTGAAACAACACCTACTCTGGGGGCTACCAAGCCAGGGAGGAAATCCACTATAAGAGATATTAATTCAGGAATAAACCAACCAGTTTATCTCCTTCACTTAAGACCTACCCAATGCAACTTTAATCTAAGTTCAACTTAAACCTGAGTTCCTACTCACTCCCCCTCAATCACAACAATGATACTTAAAACAATTGACTAATGAATTAATGAAGACACTCTTCAGAACATACACTTGATTATGCTTCACAGCTTTTTAATCAAGTAACACAAACACTCGTGCTTCACAGCTTTGAGTGATACAAAAACCTAACTTGACTTTGCTTCAAAGCTTTAGTCAAGAGACACAAAACACTCTTGCTTCAAAGCTTTGAGTGGTACAAAACCCCTTACAATCAAAACCTATTCCAAGTCACTTATCACAATGATACTTGCTTGGATTACAGCAGTTAAAACTATACAGCTCCTAATTGATCTTCAGTCAAAAGAGTTACTTTCCAAACAACAATCTTGTTAAATATATAGCAACTGTTTCTTCAGTTAGGGTTTCCACAAAAAGCTAGGGTTAATTAGGTTTAACCTTAAGACTTGGTCACAAGACTTTATTAACCAGATTAAGGTTGAGCTAGGTTAACCTAAAGTCCACGTGAGATTCTGTTCTGGAAAGAATGAGCCATCTTCCTGAAAAATCTCAGAATTAACCAAACTGCATATCTGTTAGATCAGTACAGGATGTCTTAACATTTGTTATGACATCAGAATTCCTGTTTACTGATTTTGGTAGAAGGCAATAAATGTGATCTTTTGCAAAATGCTCAGATACACACTCATACACAGTAGCTACTGTATGCCATACTTTTTCTGCATATAGAACCTAATAATCCAGAATGTTATGACATCAGTCATGACATTTACACACCTGGTTTTACCAAAAATACATGCCAATAACTAAACACTTACAAACTCCCCCTTTGGCAGATTTTTGGCTAAAACCCCTAAGCAATCAGAGAATAGAGAGCAGCAGAATGAATATGACTGCAGAAAAAATATGAGGTCTACCAAGTAATTAATACACAAAATCTCCCCCTCTTTAGCCTCAAATAGGCCAAAGATACATGTACTTAAAAGTTATAGGTAATAAAAACAACAAATAAAATCTGAAAACACTTGCATCAACAACATCAGCATCAGGCTTGTCAACTCCACCAAACTTTAAGCACTGTCACCTTCAGAGGAGCTATTTTCTTCAGCATTGAGCTGATCTTCAGCAGCACCCTCTTCCCTTCTGTTTTGTTCAGTCTCCTCCTGTTCCAACTAGAGAGAGAGAACTTTGATTGAGAGAATGGGATTTGTTGCAGAGTTGAGAGAGGAAGGAGGCAAATGAGTGTCTATTCTTAATAATTATGAAAGAAATGGGAAAGCATATGATTAACCCAATCAAAATAGACTTAACAAAAATAACTCCTTCTACCCTTGTTTTAAGCAAAATTAATTGCTACAATTCCTCCTGTTGGCAAATACCCAACTTGCCCCTCAAGTTTTCAAATTGATTTGCATCAAGTGCCTTGGTAAAGATGTCAGCCAGCTGTAGCTCAGTGGTAACATGTTCCAGTTTAATCGTCTTCTCTTCTACAAGGTCTCTGATAAAGTGATGTCTTATGTCAATATGCTTGGTCCTGCTATGCTGAATAGGATTCTTGGAAATGTTGATTGTACTCAGATTGTCGCAGTACAATGTCATAACATCTTGTGTGACATTATACTCAGTAAGCATCTGTTTCATCCAGATCATTTGAGAACAGCTACTACCAGCTGCAATGTATTCAGCTTCAGCAGTAGAGAGAGACACACAATTCTGTTTCTTGCTGAACCAGGAGACCAGATTATTTCCTAAGAAGAAACATCCTTCAGAGGTGCTTTTTCTATCATCAGCACTTCCAGCCCAATCAACATCACAATAACCAGTCAGAGTTGGTTCACAACCATGAGAGTACAACAAGCCATAGTTGTAAGTTCCACTTACATACTTCAAAATTCTCTTTACTTGGTTGATATGACTGACTTTAGGATCAGCTTGGTATCTTGCACAAACTCCAACTGCAAAAGCAATGTCAGGTCTGCTGGCTGTTAAGTACAACAAACTTCCTATCATGCTTCTGTATAGACTTTGGTCCACCTTAACCCCACTAGAATCTTTGGATAGCTTTAAATGAGTAGGTGCAGGGGTCCTTTTGTGACTTGCATTCTCCATACCAAACTTCTTGACAATGTTCTTTGCATACTTGCTTTGAGATAGAAAGATTGAGTCCTCCATCTGTGAGACTTGCAGTCCAAGAAAATAAGTCAGTTCTCCCATGAGACTCATTTCGAATTCAGCCTTCATCTGGTCAGCAAAAAGTTTAACCATTTGTTCTGACATTCCCCTAAACACTATGTCATCAATATATATTTGAGCTACCATTAACTTTCCTCCTTCATTTTTGACAAAGAGTGTTTTATCCAAGCCTCCTTTTCTGTATCCTTTGTCTGAGAGAAATTTTGTTAACCTGTCATACCATGCTCTAGGAGCTTGTTTCAGGCCATATAGAGCTTTCCTTAATTTGTAGACATGATCAGGGTGGTTTGGATCCACAAAACCTTTAGGCTGTTCCACATAAACTTCTTCATTTAAGTACCCATTTAGGAA
This sequence comes from Vicia faba, assembly GCA_948472305.1. Classification (NCBI taxonomy): domain Eukaryota; kingdom Viridiplantae; phylum Streptophyta; class Magnoliopsida; order Fabales; family Fabaceae; genus Vicia; species Vicia faba. The sequence goes on along the minus strand of OX451738.1, from coordinate 1,553,580,641 downwards.
GGCACTTTTTACATCCATCTGAAACAGCTTGAACTTCAGGAGACAAGCAATTCCCAATAGGAGTCTGATAGATTCCAGTCTGGCTACAGGGGCAAAGGTCTCATCAAAATCAACCCCTTCAACTTGAGTGTATCCTTGGGCAACAAGTCTTGCCTTATTCCTAGTGACAACTCCTTCAGCATCTGATTTGTTCTTATATATCCATTTTGTGCCAATGATGTTTGTTCCCTCTGGTCTAGGAACTAACTCCCAAACTTCATGTTGCTTAAATTGGTTCAATTCATCTTGCATTGCACCAATCCAGTATTCATCAGTTAAGGCCTCCTTAACATTTCTTGGTTCAATTTTAGACACAAAGCAAGAGTTTGAGATGATTTCTCTAGATCTTGTAATGACTCCACTATTTGGATCCCCTATAATGAGTTCCTTAGGATGATCTTTCTGAATTCTGATGGAAGGGATTTTGCTAGCTTCCTTGGATTCAGAGTCTGCTGTAGTGGTGTTAGGAAGGTCATTCTGTTGAGTTGGAGTCTCAAAGAATGTCTCAACATTACAAGGGACATCTGTTTCTTCATGATAATCATCAACTACGACATTTATTGATTCCATCATGACTTTGGTCCTGGAATTGAATACCCTATAAGCTCTACTGTTGGAGGAGTATCCTAGAAATATACCTTCATCACTTTTAGGGTCCAGCTTTCTCCTTTGTTCACGGTCTGCCAGAATATAGCATTTGCTGCCAAATACATGGAAGTACTTCACAGTTGGCTTTCTTCCTTTCCAGAGTTCATAAATGGTGGATGAGGTTCCCTTTCTCAAAGTGACTCTGTTATGGACATAACAGGCTGTATTCATAGCTTTGGCAGATTCCTGTATGGTCCTATTTTTCCTTTCTACAACTCCATTTTGTTGAGGAGTTATAGGAGAAGAGAATTCATGACTAATTCCTTCTGAGGAACAGAACTCATTAAACTTACTGTTTTCAAATTCCTTGCCATGATCACTTATGATTCTGACAATACACCCTTCTTTTTCTCTTTGAATTATTTTGCACAGCTCTTTAAAAACTTCAAACACATCAGATTTTCCTTAATGAAGTTAATCCAGGTGAATCTGGAATAGTCATCCACAACAACATAGGCATATCTCTTTCCACCAAGACTTTCCACCTGCATTGGTCCCATCAGATCCATATGTAGAAGTTCCAGAACCTTAGAGGTGGTCAGATGTCTTGACTTTGGATGTGACATCCTAGTCTGCTTACCAACCTGACATTCACCACAAACTCTCCCTTCATCAATTTGCAATCTTGGAATCCCTCTGACTGCCTCCATGGAGATAATCCTTTTCATTCCTCTTAGATGAAGATGGCCAAGTTTTTGGTGCCATAGTTTCACCTCTTTTTCTTCTTTGGCAATAGAACACACAGTGGAGTAATTAGTGTTCTCAAGCTCCCACAAGTAACAGTTGTCTTTAGATCTGACTCCTTTCATTACAACTTCTTGTTTTTCATTAATTACAAGACATTCAGATTTTGAGAAGTTGACCTTGAATCCTAGATCACATAATTGACTGATACTAATGAGATTAGCAGTCAGGCCTTTTACCAATAGTACTTCATTCAGATTTGGAACTCCAGGGCAGTCCAAATTACCAACTCCTTTGATTTCACCTCTAGCACCATCTCCAAAGGTCACATAACTAGTGGAGTGAGGTTTAACATTATTGAGAAGGTTCTTGATTCCAGTCATGTGCTTAGAACACCCACTGTCAAAGTACCAGTCTTCCTTTGCAGAGACTCTCAGGGAAGTGTGGGCTATCAGGGCAGTAGCCTTTTTCTTCCATTGAGGAGTATGTGGTACCCTGTTAGACTTAGGTTTGACACCTGGGTTCTGATTAGGGTATCCATACAATCTGAAGCAGAAAGGCTTTATGTGACCAAACCTCCCACAATGATGACATCTCCATCTTTGGTACTTTTTCTTCATATTTCTCTGTTCCCGATGTTGAGTGTTATGTTGTGACATCTTCTTTGACATTTGTTTATCAGACCTGATCTTCTTGTCTGCACCAGATTTCTTTGCTGCCACAAATCCTAGACCAGACTTGTTTCCCACATTTTGTCCAACCTGAAGGATTTCTTCCAATTTGTCAGTTCCATTTGTCAGCATCTTGACAGATTTGGTCATTTGGTTCAGTTTTGAGTTCAGCATTTGAACTTCCCCTTCTAGATGACTTATAGTTTCAAGGTCTGCCCCTTTTTCAGCCTCCAACTTTATGATGAGTTTTGTTTGTCTCTCATTTTGCACACAGACTTCAGCACTTCTGATACACAATTTCTTGTAAGTATCAGCCAGTTCTTCAAATGTCACTTCCTCATCACTAGTGTCACTTTCAGAGGTACAAACACCAGTTAGTGCAGTAACTAGTTTGGCAGATTCTTCTTCAGAATTACTTTCTGAATCACAGTCAGACCAGGTAGCAGTCATTCCTTTCTTTTGTTTCTTAATAAAGGTAAGACATTCAGCTCGAATATGCCCATATCCTTCACAACCATGGCATTGAATTCCTCTGCCTTGATTTCCCTTCTCTTCAGACCTTGGTCTTCTGCTGGAGTCATAAGATCTGTTAATGTCAGAGGGGATGTTCTCAACATTTGACCTTGACTTTGGATCCATTCTCTTGATGAGTTTGTTGAATTGTCTTCCAAGCATGGCTAGAGCTTCTGAAATATTTTCTTCTTCATCCTCCTTGTTTTTATCTTCAGAGCTGGATACAAGTGCTATGCTCTTGTTTTTCTTGTCAACATTGTCACTGATCCTCATCTCAAAAGTCTGAAGAGACCCAATGAGTTCATCCACCTTTAACTTGCTGATATCCTAGGGTTCCTCTACAGCAGTTACCTTCATTGCAAATCTTTTAGGCAGGGATCTGAGAATCTTTCTCACCAGTTTTTCTTCAGACATCTTTTCACCCAATGCTCCTGAGGTGTTGGCAATCTCCAAGATGTTCATGTGAAACTCATGAACGGTTTCATCTTCCTTCATCCTTAGGTTCTCAAACTTGGTAGTCAGCATCTGAAGCCTTGACATTTTTACTTTGGATGTGCCTTCATGGGTAGTTTTGAGAGTGTCCCACACTTCCTTGGCCAGTTCACATTGATGTAATAGTCTGAATATGTTTCTATCAATTCCATTGAACAAGGCATTTAAAGCTTTGGAATTACCCAGGGCTAACTCATCTTCTTCTTTGCTCCATTCTTCCTCAGGCTTCAGACTGATTGTCCCATCTTTCTCAGTTATGGTGGGATGGTTCCATCCTTTGTCAGCAGCTCTCCAAGCCTTTTTGTCCAGAGATTTTAAGAAGGCAATCATACGAGGTTTCCAGTAGTCATAATTTGTTCCATCCAGAATGGGTGGTCTATTTCCAAAAACTCATTCTTTGTCCATAGTGCCAGAAAGTGATATCCCTAGATCTCACCCAGTAATACAGGCAGGGTGCCTGCTCTGATGCCAATTGAAATTCTGGCAGCAGATACTCAATGTCACAGTGAATGTTATGACACCGTATCTGACTTTCTATAAGACAGTAAATAAAAACAGTGAAAAACAGTCAATTGTTTACCCAGTTCAGTGTGAAACAACACCTACTCTGGGGGCTACCAAGCCAGGGAGGAAATCTACTATAAGAGATATTAATTCAAGAATAAACCAACCAGTTTATCTCCTTCACTTAAGACCTACCCAATGCAACTTCAATCTAAGTTCAACTTAAACCTGAGTTCCTACTCACTCCCCCTCAATCACAACAGTGATACTTAAAACAATTGACTAATGAATTAATGAAGACACTCTTCAGAACATACACTTGATTATGCTTCACAGCTTTTTAATCAAGTAACATAAACACTCGTGCTTCACAGCTTTGAGTGATACAAAAACCTAACTTGACTTTGCTTCAAAGCTTTAGTCAAGAGACACAAAACACTCTTGCTTCAAAGCTTTGAGTGGTACAAAAACCCTTACAATCAAAACCTATTCCAAGTCACTTATCACAATGATACTTGCTTGGATTACAACAGTTAAAACTATACAACTCCTAATTGATCTTCAGTCAAAAGAGTTACTTTCCAAACAGCAATCCTGTTGAATATATAGCAGCTGTTTCTTCAGTTAGGGTTTCCACAAAAAGCTAGGGTTAATTAGGTTTAACCTTAAGACTTGGTCACAAGACTTTATCAACCAGATTAGGGTTGAGCTAGGTTAACCTAAAGTCCACGTGAGATTCTGTTCTGGAAAGAATGAGCCATCTTCCTGAAAAATCTCAGAATTAACCAAACTGCATATCTGTTAGATAAGTACAGGATGTCTTAACATTTGTTATGACATCAGAATTCCTGTTTACTGATTTTGGTAGAAGGAAATAAATGTGATCTTTTGCAAAATGCTCAGATACACACTCATACACAGTAGCTACTGTATGCCATACTTTTTCTGCATATAGAACCTAATAATCCAGAATGTTATGACACTAGTCATGACATTTACACACCTGGTTTTAACAAAAATACAAGCCAATAACTAAACACTTACACTTACAAATAGATCAAGGCAGCGTAGTGGCAAGACAAGCGAGCAATTTCCTTCAGGACCTGGGTTCGAATCCCAGGTCCCCCACTTTCTCAATATTTTTCCTTTTCAGATATTCCTATACGCGCATGAACCTGCAGCCTATCGTGTGCCATCATCCATGCAATAGCCAGATGGCCAAAGGCCAAATCTGGTGATCCAGGAGTGGATGTCCACCATGGTCCCAATCCACGCATGCCCACTAGATTCCAAAAGTCAACAAAGGCCAGCTGCAATTGGGCTTCAGATTGCTATCAACACCACAAATTTCAGGCCCATACTCCCTCTATTTATTTATTTTGTTTACTTATTTTAATTGATTTATCATTTTTATTTCATTTACTAACCAATCAAAAAAATTATTTTCTTTATAAAATAAAATCACAAAAATATTTTTTATAATTAATCAAATTTTAATTTTAATTTTTATTAATAAACACTAATTAATTAATTTAGGTTTTAATTAGAATAAATTTAACCTATTTTTTGTAAATAATTAAAATTAAATTAGATTTAATTAGGTTTTAATTATTAACATTAATTATTTTATTTTTCTTTCTTAAAATAACAAAAACCCAAAAATAATTTGTTTTTATTAATTAATTTATTAATTCAATTTAGTAATTAATTTAGGATTTATCTCTTTCTTAAAATAAAAACAACAAAAAGATGTCTTCTTTAAAGGGTCAAAACCCTAATCTTGCGTCTGAATTAATTTTTGCACCGCGATTTATTTTCTTTTATCCAATTATGTACTTGTTCCCGGATTGTAATAGTAAATAGGACTGTTATTTATTTTTATCGCTTTATTTATTTTTAAAGGGTTTGTCTTTCGCGATGTAAATACCCGACGCCTTGTAATTTAAATTCCGCATTTTATTTCCGCAAATTATAACTGTTAGATGTTTGATAATAGGATGACATGACAAGACTGAATGTTTTAACCTAAAATCAAATTAGATCACCCTTAACATGTGCAAAGATAAAAAATAACTGAAAACGACACACTCGCACATGCGCACTCTTAGGGTACACCCCACTTGGTTGCCTTTGTAAACGGTCATTGAGTATAGGTTGTTTTAGAGGTCATCCTCTTGTCTAAAAGATCATAGTCTCCTCGAAATGGTTGCCTCGGATTTTGTTGCCTCAAACAAATGATCTAAGACATTAGGGTTACCGCTAAGGCGTCCTAACATTTCTTTAGTGACCGTATGTCCCTCATTCGAATTGGCCCTCAAACTCCAACGACGGTGCTACCTACTCACTAATAGTGGGATAGCATTTTCTAAAGGAAATTAGCATATAACAATTCTTTTTTCGAGTAGGCAGATTAGCTCTTAGATACTTGCTCTTTCAAAATAAAACCTTTCTCACACTTACACTCCTTTTCAAACAAAGTTTCCAAAACACTTCATTACACTCTTGAGGACATAAGCGAGAGTTAAATCAAAGTTTTAAAACAAAAACTTTTTCAAACCCACAAGCACAAAGAAAACAATTTTGAAAACAATTGAGCAAGTACCTAAGAGCCTGTGGATAACTACGGATAGAAAGGGTGCTAATACCTTCCCTTTCTATAAATCTACCCCCCGTACTCAGAAAATCTCGAAAAAGGAGTTTTTCTGTGCTTTTTTCCTTTCCTTGTTGGATAAAATAAAATTCGGTGGCGACTCTTGCTTACCGCGACATTTTGCAAACACAAACGCAAAATGCAAACCAGCATTCCAAAAAACAGTCAGTTCTCCCACCGTATCACACCTCTGTTTCTGAAATTACGAGTAATTGTCTTTTGTTTCGCATGTAAATATTTATGAGCAACAATTATTGTCAAATGCATATATAAAAAATGAACATTGGACGTTCTTGCAAAACAAAACAGAAAAAAGAAAAATAATTTGAAATTTCTTTGTGAAAATGAATTGTATTGACTTTGAAGTTGGCCTGTAAATATGCATTTTTGTACAAGAGGCTGACGTCCTAGTAAGAGAACGCCGCTGAAAGATGAATTATACAATTTGTAAAAAGTAAAGAAAAACAACTATATGAACAATCCCACTGGGTTCCAACTCTGCTATTGCCTTTATATCTTCGAGCATCTCATCACTTTGCTACTTGGTTGAAGGTAAACCAGATTGATTAGTGTCGTCCGAGCTTGATAGTCGATACTGAAGTCTGGTTGCAAGATGATCCAATGAGACATAATGTTACGCTTTAATCCCTAATTTTTGCCTGGACCTCCCTTTCGGGTTTTCAGTCCACCGGGATACCCTTTTTGCCCAAGCCGCCTTTTCAGATTTTCGACTTTCCGGGTGTATAGGTTTTTTTTTCATTTTCATCCCTTATTTTTGCCCGAACCCTTTTGGTTCGCCGGGAAGCCCTTATTTTTGCCTAGGCCAGTCAACCTAGCGGGTCTTTGATTATGCATAATATTTTTTCACTATGTCTGCATTGACGGGGTGAGGAAGGTCGTCACCATCCATGGTGGTTAGAATCATAGCTCCTCCTGAGAAAATGTTATTAACCACAAATGGTCCTTCATAAGTAGGGGTCCATTTGCCCCTGGGATCACCTTGTGGCAGTATGATGCGTTTGATCACCAGATCCGCGACTTGATACTCTTATCGTCTGACTTTCTTGTTAAATGCCTTGATCATTCGCTTTTGATACGTCTGACCATGACAAATAGCAGTGAGTCTCTTTTCGTCGATTAAGTTCAGCTGATCAAGCCGGGTCTGGATCCAGTCGTCTTCGCCCAAACCTGCATCCTTCATGATCCTAAGAGAGGGTATCTGGACCTCAATGGGTAAGACCGCTTCCATGCCATACACCAGAGAGTAGGGTGTTTCCTCTGTTGACGTCCGTGCTGAGGTGCGGTACCCATGAAGAGCGAATGGTAACATCTCGTGCAAGTCTTTATATGTCACCGTCATCTTCTGCACAATCTTCTTGATGTTCTTATTAGCCGCTTCAACAGCCCCATTCATCTTTGGTCGGTAAGGAGAAGAGTTGTGATGTTGTATCTTGAACTGCTTGCAGAGCTCGGTGATCATTGTATTGTTGAGATTTGTACCATTGTCCGTAATGATCCTCTCTGGTACACCATATCGACAGATCAGATTGTGCCGAATGAACCGTGCCACGATGTTCTTCGTTACTGTAGCAAAGGAAGCTGCTTCAACCCACTTTGTAAAGTAATCAATAGCCACCAGAATGAAACGATACCCGTTGGATGCAGTAGGTCTGATCTCGCCAATCATGTCGATGCCCCACATTGCAAAAGGCCAAGGAGTTGTCAAGACATTCATAGGAACTGGAGGTATGTGCACCTTATTAGCATAGACTTGGCATTTGTGACAGGTTCGAGAATGCTGATAACAATCGGCTTCCATGGTGGACCAATAATATCCTGCCCGTAGGATTTTCTTTGCCATGGTATGTCCACTGGAATGAGTTCTGAAAGTACCTTCATGTAACTCTGACATGATCTTTTCTGCCTCGCTCTTGTCCATACATCGCAGTAAGGTTGAGTCATGGTTACGCTTGTAAAGGACACCATTACTGATGAAGAACTTCGCCGTGAATCTCCTCAGAAACTTCTTATCATTAACAGATGCACCCTCGGGGTATTCCTGAGCCTCAAGATACCTCTTTACCTCGTGAAACCAGGGTTTATCTGCTACTTCTTCAATCTTGATGTCACAATAATGTGCGGGTTCGTCCAACCTCTCGATGGTAATCTGGGGACTTCATTGTCCCACCTGACCTTGAACATAGAAGACATGGTAGCTAGCGCGTCCGGTAACTGATTATCCTCCCTGGGGAAATGTTCAAAGGTTATCTCCTCGAAGTGTGGAAGCAATGTCAATACATACTCTTTGTAAGGAATAAGATTTGGGTGCTTCATATCCCACTCGCCTTTAATCTGACTGATCACTAGAGCGGAATCTCCGAATACACTCAAGAACTTAATCCTTAGGTCAATAGCTGCTCGAAGGCCCATGATGCATGCTTCATACTCCGCCATATTGTTAGTGCAGTTAAAACATAATCGGGCGGTGAACAGAGTAATGCAGCCTTCAGGAGATATGATCATGGCGCCAATGCCATTACCCAAAGCGTTTGAAGCTCCATCAAAGTACATAGACCATCGGGATCCCTCCTCGAGTCCTTCATCCGGTCCAGGTGTTTCACAATTAGTCACCAACATGATGCTCTCATCCGGAAACTAGAAATTCATGGACTGGTAATCATCCACGGCCTGATGTGCTAAATGATCCATCAATACACTCCCCTTGATCGCTTTTTGGGTTGTGTATTAGATGTCATACTCAGTCAAGATCATTTGCCATCTTGCTATTCTTCCGGACAAGGCAGGCTTTTTGAAGATATACTTGATTGGGTCCATCTTTGATATCAATAGGGTAGTGTGAGTCAGCATATACTGTCTCAGCCGGGAGCAGCCCATGCCAGAGCACAACAAGTTTTCTCAAGCAGTGAGTATCGGGTCTCACAGTCGGTAAACTTTTTGCTAAGGTAGTAAATAGCATGCTCTTTTCGGCCAGACTCGTCATGCTGCCCCAGCACGCACCCCATTGAATTGTCGAGTACTGTCAAGTATAAGATTAAAGGTCTTCCTTCAACTGGAGGAATCAGGATAGGTGGCTCTTGGAGATATTCCTTGATCCTTTCGAAAGCGGCCTAACACTCATCATTCCACTTTACCACTTGATCTTTCTTCAACATCTTGAAGATTGGCTCACAAGTAGAAGTCAGATGTGAAATGAATCGAGCAATGTAGTTCAGATGTCCCAGAAAGCCTCTAACTTCTTTTTCCGTTCGGGGAGATGGAATCCCTCGTATAGCCTTCACCTTTGCAGGATCCACTTAAATACCTTTATCACTAACGACGAAACCCAGCAGCTTCCCAGACCTTACCCCGAAGGTGCACTTGTTCGGGTTTAGCCTCAGCTTATACATCTTCGACCTGTCAAATAGTTTCTGGAGATGGTCAAGATGTTCTTCTTCAGTATGGGACCTTGCAATCATGTCATCAACGTAAACCTCAATCTCATGATGAATCATGTCGTGGAACAAAGCGACCATGGTGCGCTGATAAGTTGCTCCAGCATTCTTCAACCCGAAAGGCATTACCTTGTAACAGAAAGTGCCCCACTGCATAACGAAGGTTATCTTCTCCATGTCTTCGGGAGCCATCTTAATCTGATTGTAACCGGAAAAACCATACATAAAGGAGAAGACCTTATGTTGTGCGGTGTTGTCGACTAGAACGTCGATATGAGGCAGAGGGAAATCATCTTTAGGGCTCGCCCTGTTAAGATATTTATAGTCTACACACATACGTACCTTACCATCCTTCTTCGGCACCGGAACCACGTTGGAAAACCCACTGCAGGTAAGAAGTAACTGCTAGAAAACCAGCATCAAATAGTTTCATAACCTCAGCCTTGATTTTCTCAAACATCTCTAGGCGCATACGACGAACCTTCTGCTTCACCGGAGGACAGTCTTCTTTGGTTGGCAGGCGGTGTACCACAATATCAGTGTCTAAATCGGGCATATCTTTATAAGACCGGGTGAAGATATCTACATAGTCGCGCAACATCTGTATCAACTGTTGCTTGACGCTAGGCTCTAGATTTGCAGCTATCTTGACCTCTTTCTTGTCTTCCTCCATACCCAAGTTTACTGATTCCACTGGCTCTTCATGGGGATGTATGGCCCTCTCTTCCTGTAGTAACAGTCTAGCAAGTTCCCCAGGCACTTCACAATCATCCTCACCTTCGTTCTCGGCTTGGTTGATCGGACTTTCGAAGTCATAACTGGCAGTAGCAGAGTCGTTATCAGTGGGATCCAGGGTGGATGTGGATCTGCATTATGATATGTAAGTGTGTGTAAGACAATAGCTGTTTTTGATAGAGTGCAAGAAAAGAAAAAACAAAGAGCGCAATATTTGTAATGCAAGAAAACGTCCAATGCTTTATTGATGATATATGAAAATGGCAAATGTTAAGCCCTCACAAACAAAGCCAAGGTGCCTCGGGCAAGGCACCAGACCATAAAGTTTTAAATTGTCTGTTAAAAATTTCAAAAACAAAAGTCTATTACTGTGTAATAAAAGAAACGGGCACGAAGTCCTTCGCCGTCCAGTTGTTCAATCCATCATCGGTAGTCAGGTAGATCCAGCTGTCGAAATCTGACCCTTCTTCATCATCCTCAATTGCATTCACTCCCTGATCATGCTTGGGCATGGGTGCAGTTATGACGTTGGGTTTCTCTGGAGCGTCAAACTCAATTTCTTTAGCTTCAATTAAATCTTGCACCTTATTCCTCAAAGCCTAGCAGTTGTTCGTATCATGCCCTGGGATGTCAGAGTGATAGGTGCATCGGGCGTTCGGATTATACAGCGGAGATGTGGTGTTGGGATTCTTCGGGGCTTTCCTCAGAGTTACCAGGTTAGTCTTCAATAACTGCGATAAAATTTGAGATAAAGTCATACTAAGCCGAGTATATTGTCTTTGCGGTTTCTCTACTCTTTGCTGATTATTGCGTTGTGGGGAAACGGTGGGTCTTGATATTACTACCGCATTAACTACTTAACGGCGTTCAGATCGGTTCTGGCTCCTCGAACTGTAAACTGCACTAGCTTCTTTCCTGAAAGGCTTCTTTTCTGTACTTGATGAAGCACCTTTCTGTATCTTGCCACTTCTGATACCAGCTTCTACTCTCTCCCCGGTCATAATCAGTTCAGTAAACCCAGATGATGAACTTCCAATCAGATGATTAAAATATGGACCAGACAAAGTCCCAAGAAAGATATCCACCAACTCTCTATCAGACAGAGGGGGTTGGACCCTTCCAGCCAGATCTTTCCATTTCTGAGCATAGTCCTTAAAGCCTTCACTTGCGCCCATAGACATACCCTGAAGTTAAGTATGCATGGGAGCAAGGTCGGCGTTATACTGGTATTGCTTGTAAAAAGCAGCAGCAAGGTCCTCCCAATTGCGGACATTAGCTCCTTACAATTGATAAAACCATTCAAGTTGAGTCCCTGACAGACTATCTTGAAAGAAATGAACCTAGAGATTCCTATCAGCAGTGTAGGGTTAGATTTTCCTGACGTATGAGCGGAGGTGGAGTTTTGGACAGGACACTCCATCGTACTTAGCAAAGACCAGAGCTTTAAACTTGTGAGGGATCACCATTCTCGATGCTAGTCCCAAATCTCCGAAGTCCAAACCGGGAACCTTCTGAATCTCCATAGCACTTAGACGGTCTTCTAGTTGTTTGTACCTATCCTCAACAGGAGGGTATTGTTCATCATCAAAATTAGTGTCATTATCAGAGACCACATGACTAAGACCCTTTCTTTCCTCTTGATTCTCTCCTCCTCTGGATGAATGAGACATATCAGCTTCCTGTCGCAACCCGTTCCCAAATCTGTGACCCATATTCAGCAGAACCACCTTCTTCTTCTTCTTCTTCTTCTTCTTCTTCTTCTCCTTCAGGATGAGAGTCTTCAAATCCTGTTGTCCTTTAGCCAAATTAAAAAACATCTCTTGGAATTGAGCATTTTGTGCTTGAAGAGCTTTGATAGCTTGATCGATAGGTATTTCAGAAGACATTTTGTGCTGAAATAAACAACGAAGAAGATAAGAAACCTGTAATGGTACCTGTAATGAGGTGCATGGTAATGGAATGGGTATGAAATGATTTCGAAGACTTAGGGAGATTCAAATTTGTAAAACAAAATAAAACACACTTTATTAGATTAACTTGTAAAAATGTTTAACAATGCCTTTAAGGAGTTACAAAAGAAATAAACTGAAAATAAATCTAAACTAGAAACAAGCAAGAATCAGAAATCCCATGGTCGTTTCCCCTTCGTACTGACATAATCATTGATTGTCCTTTCATTCTCAAGATGCCTCATGAGCTTCAAGATCTTGCTTTCCTGCTCATGATACTTCTCTCGGTAGGTATCCCTCTCCTTCTTTAGCTGAATCCAAGATCTCTTCAATGCCCTAAGATCAGTAGGCATGCAGGGATGGAGGATTGTGTAAGGAACCCCTTCTTCATTAGTATGCTCCACAATTACTGGTAAAACAGCTTCATAAGGCATCCCCAGCTTTTGAGCACGGGCTCGAACCCACTGGAGATAAGGTTGCATAAGGAGAGAAGTCTTTAGTCCTAGCTCTTGAGGGTCAGACCTGTTTACCATGCCTCAGGCTCGTATAAACCTGCGGTGATGCCCATCCACGTCCCCCTTGTAGTCGAAGACAATATCTGTAAGAAGCAGCTCATGGGGACCGTCTCTCCGAGCGCGTCCAAACTGTCGTAAAGCCAAACAAGGACTGTAGGTTATTCCCCCTCTAATTCCAAGCAACGTGACATTAGGGTATTCCCCACATCGATCAATGACAGCTACTCTTTCGATATCCTTAGAACTCCAAAGGATGTCCGTATGAGCAAGGGACATGATTCTGTAAGCCCAACCTGCACCTTCCTCATTCTTCAATACAGACTTGGGGAGGTGCGAAATAAACCACCTCGCCAGCAGCGACGTGCAACACATGAGGATCCCTCTTCTTCGCACAGTCCGAGTATAGAGAGCATGTAGGATATCATCCAGAAGAGTAGGCACTGGATTACGAGACAAGAAGATCTTGACCGCATTCACATCTATGAAGGAATCTGGATTCGGGAAAAGAACCAAATTGTAGATGAGGAGAGCCAAGATGTCTTCAAATGCTTGAAAGTCCAAGTTATCCCAGAACAATTGAGCTTGATCGATCAAAAACTTAGCCAAGAAACCTTTAACCCCGCTCCATGTCTTCCAGTTGGATACTACATCAACCCTTTTTAGATGTAGGGTTGAAGCAACATCCTCAGGTCTAGGGACCTCTTCCAAACTGGTGAAGGGTGTCTGCTCGAGGATAGATATGCCTAATAAATCAGAAAACTCCTCCAAAGTAGGAACTAGCTGATAATCCGGGAAGGTGAAACAATGATGCAACGGATCAAAGAACTGGAACAACACACTCATCATCTGCTCATCCAACTTTGAAGTGACCAGGCTAAGGAGATGAACATGTCTTCTAACAAATGAAGAAGTGTCAGGAACTTTTGAGACCAACTCTCTGAGCTGAGCTGGGATTTGCACGTAGTTAACTCGAATGGTGTTTCTGCGTACTGAAGCCATAATCTGCAAAACAGAACAAAGATAAATCCCCTCGGTCTTTGAAATGGTTAGTCTAATGAAGTATGCATGCGATGTCATGATGTCATGATAAAACACACAACAAGTATAACAGGTAACAAACATGGTAAAGGCACACAAGTCATATAATAGCCCTTAAGCTCAGGCTTGCATGGAGTCTAGGTACTACCCTCTTGAAGTTTAGTTGGTTTAAACCTGTCCTAATAATAGTAACCGGGTTCTAGAGGTTCTCAATATCACTGACCATCCTCCATCGGTCATGGTTTCAGCTCACGCAATCTTTTCTTGCAGCCGGAACTATCTCGAGAGTATGGTCTCAATGAGTGTAGCATCGAGTATCAACCAGTTCCCAGCTCTACACCGAGACCGGCCATCTCACTACTTTCTATGGCCAAGTTGGTCAATTATAGGTTCTAAGGTCAGTTGATGCTTAACGACCCATATAACAGCCCCGTATTCTTCTCGTTCCTCCACAAGGGATACCGGAACCCACTAATGTGCCACATCAACGTAGCTACTACTTCAACCGTATCAGTCTACACCATACAGTTCCCTCACAGTTTATTGCTACTTGCCTAAAAGGTGTTCCTCAGATCCGGGTTAGGATCTATAGTAACTCCAATACAAAGCCCACAAAGATAAAGCAATCGAATCAAACAATAGAAGCAATATGATGAACTATTCCTAAGGTATACCCCACTTATTACTCCCCAGTAGAGTCGCCAGTTCTGTGATACGGTGGCCAGAACCGGACTGTTTTTAAATGCTGGTTTGCGTTTGTGTTTGCAAAATGTCCTGGTAAGCAAGAGTTGCCACCGACTTTTATTTTATCCAAATAGGAAAGTAAAAAAGCACAGAAAAATTACTTTTTCGAGATTTTTTTAGTACGGGGGGTAGATTATAGAAAGGGAAGGTATTAGCACCCTTTCTATCCGTAGTTTTCTATGGGCTCTTAGGTACTTGCTCATCATTTTCAAAATTGCTTCTGTGTGTTTGTGTGATTTGAAAAGTTTTTGTTTTGACTTCGATTTAACCCTTGCTTCTGTCTTCAAGAGTGTTACGAAGTATTTTTGAAAACTTTGTTTGAAAAGGAGTGTAAGTGTGAAAAAGTTTATTTGTTTTGAGCAAGTACTTAAGAACTAATCTACCTACTCGAAAAAAGAATTGTTCTATGTTCGTTTCCTTTAGACATCGCTATCCTACTATTAGTGAGTAGGTATCACCGTCGTTGGAGTTTTGAGGGTCAATTCGAAAGGGACGTACGATCACTAAAGCAATGTTAGGACGTCTTAGTAGTAACCCTAATGTCTTAAGATCAATATTCGAGGCAACGATTCCGAGGCAACCTTTCCGAGGCAACTTTGATCTTTGAGACAAGAGAGCAACCACTAAAATACCCTATACTTAATGATCGTTTACCGAAGGCAACCGAAGTGAGAGTATACCCTAGGAGTGCGCATGTGCGAGTGATTCAATTTCAATTTTATTATCTTTGAACATTTAGGGTTTGCTAACCGTTTTAAAGTTAATCATGCATTCTTGTCATGCATCCCTATTATTCATACATCTAATAGTTAATATTTGCGGAATTTAAAGTGCGGAAAATAAGCTACGCTATTACAAGGCTTCAAGTATTAATTACATAGCCAAAAACAACCCGTAGAAAAGAACGATAAACGAAAGTAAAAGTCCTAATTAATCAATTACAACTTGTGAGCAATTACATTAATATGGTAAAAATAAAATAAAGCGCGATGAATCGAGAACGAGAGAGAAATAAGGTTTTGACCCCGTCTAACCTAATTGAAAGAAAAAATTATTTTTGTTGTTTTTAATTATTTTCAAGAAAAAGAACAAGGTTTTTAAATTAAATACAAAATTAATTAGTAATTAAATTAATTAAAGGAAATAACTAAATTTAACCTATTTTTGTGTTTTTGGTTATTTTAAGAAAAAGAAAATAGGATTGAGTTAGAAACAAAAACCCTAATTGTTCTAATTGTTTTTAATTTATTTGCAAAATAATTAAAGTTACCTAAAATTAAATAACCTAATTAAATTAATTAATTTTTGATAAAAAATAAACCTAAATCTAATTGGATGAAAATATTATTTTTTTGTGATTTTTTGATAAAATGAAATAATTTTTATGTTAGTAAAGTAAATAAATAAATTAAATAAGGGAAATATAAAAAGAAAAGAAAATAGAAACTGGGCCTGAAATAGCAATTTTGGAGGGTGTGAATAGCAAATCTGGCCCAAGAAACAAAGGTCCATGTTGACCTTCTGAATCCCATGCGTTGCATTGACTGGGCTGTATGATGGTCACCACATGATAACAATTAGATCTGGCCATCTGGACACTTGGCTGACTGGATAATGATGGACCATGATGGTCATCCAACCTGTGCACGCGTCTGATCACTGAAAGAAAAGAATATGAAATAATGGGGGACCTGGGATTTGAACCCAGGTCCTGAAATCTTTTCCAAACGCTCCAATGCCAACTGCGCTGCAAGCTTGCTTTGTATATAAAATAATAATAATTGATAATATACAATAATGGGAGTTAGTGGAGAGATAAAAAATAAAATTGCGCCAGAATTCAAATAAGCGAATCAGATGGTGCCACGCCGGTCATCCCCAACCTTGCTCCGTTGGTAAAAGTCATAGACTTTTACCTACAGACATATGTCTGTAGCTACACCCTGGCTTATTTCAAAACCTCCCATGGGCATGATCAATGAATTCTAAGGTTGTGGTTTGATTCGTCTTGTCCTGTTGAGCACGATGGTGCTCTTCTTGAGGGCTAATTTTACCTATCCACAAAGATCCTAAATCGAAGCAAAAAACCCTAACAATGGTAAACTCTAATACAATCCACAAAAACACAATTAAATGATATAGATAGCTTGGAAATGTTTCAAGGAGCAAGAATCTATAATTATTTCATGCCATAAGTGTCAAAATCATGCAATTCGATTTCAAGAACAAACCAAAGTCGTGGCTGACTTACAGTGGGTTTTAGCGCCTGAAAGTGCTTGTTCTTGATTGGTATGGCTTGCTGGTGATCCCAGGAAGCAAATGATATGGCTAGAGGGTCTTGAAAATGCCTGGAAATAGCAAAAAATGAATTACCACTTTTCTTTATTTTTTTCAAGTTTGTTTCTGCCTTCTCACGCCTCCAAAGCTTCTGTTTTTGGTCTGCATTTGTTCAATATATATCAATGATTGAATTAGGGTTGCAAACATGATCTCAATCTTTGCCAATTATTGATTTTGATTTTGATTTGATTCACTTGAAAATCCTTCCAAAAATAGGCTAAAACCAATCTTTTTATGCACACAAAGGCCTTGCATGAATTCAATCTCTTGCTAGCTGGATATAGGACCTGAAACATGCACAATATCTTGAGGTTTCAATGATTTGGATTTTTTCATGATTTGTTTTGATTTAAATTTATTTAATTCAAATAAAAATCAAAATAAATAATAAAAATAAGATAAAGACAAGCATAAAGATCTAGGGCTCGTGGACCATGCTACCAACTCAAAACAAGTGCAAAAAGTTAGGCCCATTTAGTAAAAATTGCAATTTGAGGCATAATTGACTTTTGACAATTTTGCAAAAAAGGTCAACTTCACCAATGCATAACTTGACTCTTTGAAGGTGTTATTAGACTTTTTAGAAAGCTTGAGATGTCCTCTAAGCAACCTTTTTGTCTCATCTCAATTTGGTATTCCATGCTCATGTATGAAGCTTTGACAAAAAGGGTGTTTTTGTTGACTTTTCAAAATGACCTATAATGTCCAAATTCATAATTTCTTGTGAGTACATATTTTGAACTTGGGAGCTGAATATGGATTGTAGGTAATTACATCCTATCCAAAATGAGATTTGGATGGGTCATTTCTCATGAAGTATGAGAAAGTTATGCTTGGTCAAATTTGAGTTGACTTTTCCTACAAAACCCTAATTTAACAACTTTTGGGTTTTGATGAATTGGGAGACATCCTTGATGAATCATGATCAACCCTTGATCAAATGATGAATAATACTTCAAAATGAGGATTTTTGACCAAAAATCTTGAAGTTTGACTGTATGTAGGCCACAGTTGACTTTTGCCCTAGCACAGTCGATTTTCAGGCCTTTGAGCAATTGACTGAGCAAACTTTCTCTGCAAGGCTTGAAACTTGACATGGATGATATTGAGAACATATTAGGACAATGGTGAGCATTTGTGGTCCCTTGGACTCAAGCATCTTGATGCAATATGAAACCCTAATTTAAGGTAGACTGCCTTAGGAGAGAGCTTGTCTGGTCAACTCTTGGACTTCCTTGAGCAACTTGAGGATCTTTCTTGAAATGCTTTGAGAAATATGGGAGGGCAAATTTTGGGGTACAACCAGGTGAAAACTGAATTTCTGGGCCCAAAAAGGATAAGGCCTATTTGACTTCGCCCTAATCCAGTATGCATGCTTGACTCAGGCGCATGGTGGTCCTTCCAAGGTGGCATGTTGATCTGGGGACCTTGATGGATCAGAGGGCCATATCTTGATGGTGCACGGTGGACGTTGGAGGCTGTAACACACTTGAATTCCTGAAACAAAATAGCATGAACAAAGTTTGGGACCTAGGGATCGAACCCAGGTCCTTATGCATATTTTCACCCCCACGCTACCATTTGAGCTACGCGCTTATGTTGTACATATAATAATAATAATACACAATATATAAAACACTATGGTTAAATAAGAAAAACGCGTGGAATTTCAAACTTCCCAACCAGGGGGTGCCACGCCTCCATCTTCTTCCTCCCAACCGTCGCTTTAGGTAACAACACCTCTACCTACGGACATGGTGCTGTAGCTATAACCCTGTGTATTTCAAAAATTACATCCAAGCAATATAAATAAGATTCAAGACCATGGATTGATTGGGTTTGACCCTCTGATCACAATGGTATCCTTCATTAGGGCTAATTGTTCCTGCATTTGAAAGGCCCAAAACAAAAAAGCAAACCCTAGCTATGGCAGATGTTTATACAAGTTTAAAACTTCAATTAAATAGTCCAGACATGATACAAACATGACAATAAACACAAATATACCATTGAAACACGTTCATGATGCAAGAATCATAGCAGTGAAATCTGAAAAAGAATGCAAACCGTGTGACGTCTAGAGGGCGTATCTGGGTGTGTATAGGCGTGCAACCGGTCGTGCTAGCTTCAGAGAGATTCCAGGAAACGATTGGTGGCTTTGAAAGTCTATGAATTAGCCTCAAAACTGGAAATCAGTCTATCTCTTTTTTGACAATTTTCAATTCTTGCTTGCAGCTTTTTCGACCTCTCCAACCCTCACTTGTGCATTGGATCTCTTCTCTATATGTAGTGGAACGCATTAGGTCAGTAAAAATGCATTGTATCTTTATCAATTATGGAGATTTGATTTGCTCTTTCAATGCATATGATTCCCTTCCAATTTTTCTCAAATCCAATCTTTTCCAACCACATTGGCCTTGCACGATTTGATCTTCATTTGACAGCATATAATATCTTCTTTCAATGCAAAAGATCATCCCTAAAATGCAATATATGATTTATTTGATTTTATTTGAATTTTAAATGAATAAAAATCAAAATAAATTAAATAAATGAGTAAATAAAGTATGGAGGGTCCCATAGGTCGTGGACTATGTTAGGAATGAGATGCAAGCATAAAAAGTTGGGCCCATTTAGCAAAAGATGCAAATTTGAGCACATTTGACTTTTTGCAATTTTGCAAAAAAGGTCAAATTTGACAATGCATATCTCCCTCAATTTTGACCCTAGATAAGTGTTCTTGGACTTTTTAGAAAGCTTAGGATGCCCTCTAAGAAACCCTTTGGTCTCATATCAATTGAGTCTTCTATGTTCATGTATGAAGCTTTGACCCAAAAGGTGTTTTTGTTGACTTTTCAAAATGACCTATAATGTCAAAATTCATATCTTTTTGTGAGTGCATATTTTGAACTTGGGAGATGAAGATGAATTGTAGGGACTTGTATCCTATTCAAAATGAGCTTTGGATAGGTCATTTTTGATAAAGTATGAGAAAGTTATGCTTGGTCAAAGTTGAGTTGACTTTTCCTACAAAACCCTAATTTAGCAACTTTTGGGCTTTAATGAATTATGAGCAATCCTTGATGAATCATGATTAACCCTTGATCAAATGATGAATAATACTTCAAAATGAGGATGTTGACCAAAAATATTGAAGTTTGACTGTAGTTGGGCCACAATTGCCTTTTGACCTAGGACATTCGATTTTCAGGCATTTGAGTAGTTGACTGAGAAAACTTCCTCTGCAAGGCTTGAAACTTGACATGGATGATCTTAAGAACATATTAGGACAATGGTGACAATTTGGGATCCTTTGGACTCAAGCATCTTGATGCAAAATGAAACTCTAATTTGAGATAGACTGCCTTAGGAGAGAGTTTGTCTGGTCAACCCTGTTCAATCTTCTTAAACCTGAAGATGTAGATTGGCTCGTCTGCCTTTCATGATCTGAAGGTGGAAGATGATTGAACACTAGAGTGCCCAGAAATTTGCACTCATATGAAGTGATACTTGACCGGAGATATCAGGAATAAGCTTATAGATGTCATTTGGTAGTTGCTAGAAAATCGTCGGAGATGGGCTTAAAGATGCCATCCGAGGAAGTGTCGATCTCACAAGAGATTCCTTTGCGAGAACCTGTACACCTGTGGTTGAGGAGGACTTCACTGGGGAATGCTGGTCTTTGTCTTGAGAGAAATAGAGTTTTAGGGGATTCAGTTGTCTGTTACTCTACTGGGGAATAATTCTGGTTTGGGAAGCGGAAGTGAACTGCATGTCTGGTCAGGGTATATGTTGTATCGCGACTTTCTAGGGAAATGTGAAATCAAATGTATCGCGACTTTCTAAGGTTAGGGGAAGGAACCTGGATAGTGGGGTTACTCCGATATGAAAATCTTGGATAGTAGGGCCGTGAAAAGGAACCTGGATAGTAGGGTTACTTCGATATGAAAGCCTGGATAGTAGGGCTGTGAGAAGGAACCTGAATAGTAGGGTTACTTCAATATGAGAGCCTGGGTAGTAGGGTTGTGAGAAGGAACCTGGATAGTAGGGTTACTTCGATATGAGAGCCTGGGTAGTAGGGCTGTGAGAAGGAACCTGGATAGTAGGGTTACTTCGATATGAGAGTCTGGGTAGTAGGGCTGTGAGAAGGAACCTGGATAGTAGGGTTACTTCGATATGAGAGCCTAGGTAGTAGGGATGTAAGAAGGAACCTGGATAGTAGGGTTACTTCGATATGAGAGCCTGGGTAGTAGGGCTGTGAGAAGGAACCTGGATAGTAGGGTTACTTCGATATGAGAGCCTGGGTAGTAGGGCTGTGAGAAGGAACCTGGATAGTAGGGTTACTTCGATATGAAAGCCTGGGTAGTAGGGATGTGAGAAGGTACCTGGATAGTAGTGTTACTTCGATATGAAAGCCTGGGTAGTAGGGCTGTGAGAAGGAACCTGGATAGTAGGGTTACTTCGATATGAGAGCCTGGGTAGTAGGGCTGTGAGAAGGAACCTGGATAGTAGGGTTACTTCAATATGAAAGCCTATATGATAGGGCTGTGAGAAGGAACCTGGATAGTAGGGTTACTTCAGAATAAGTTTGGGTAAAACTGCAGAGGGAAACTGGGTAAGGTTGTTCTTGTCGCGTCGATGATCACTCTGTTTAGCTTCGAGTGTTGATCATGGACCTGCTGGAAATTGTTGATAATAACTGTCTTCCCTAAAAGAAATACATGGTTAATCATATGTGATGCATGAGATGAATTGTATAATGA
Organism: Vicia faba; assembly: GCA_948472305.1. Taxonomy (NCBI): domain Eukaryota; kingdom Viridiplantae; phylum Streptophyta; class Magnoliopsida; order Fabales; family Fabaceae; genus Vicia; species Vicia faba. The sequence goes on along the minus strand of OX451738.1, from coordinate 1,553,558,904 downwards.
CGTTCTCAAAATAAATGAGACTATGTTATATGTGATGTATGCATATGTCATGATGTATGAACATGAAATGCTGACATAACAATCTGAATCTGGGAAAATAAATCCCTGATTGTTATAAAAACCATAGTTCCTCTACTTCTGTCGGGGATGGTGAACAAAGATGACTATGTTGGGGGTTTTCCCCTTGTCTGGTAAATATTATGTCGGACGAGACTCTGCCTGAAGATGACCCTGTGGGGAATAACTATGTTGGAGAGGAGATACTCTGTTGATGGATCTGCTGACTTAGAGAAATAACTCAGTTGGGGATGAATTTCTGTTGCTGGTGATAAATAAACTCTGCTTGGGGAAAATTTTACCGACTCACTCGCGATTGTGGACCTCGGTTGGGGAGAGTTGTGTCTTGTTCGGGAAAGCTAACACTGCTGTCTTTGGATACTTCTTACTCTATGGGGAGTGTACATACCACTTCTCATGTTCTCAAGCTGTCTTTATCCCTGTACCTGATAGACAGAGTAACTGTAAGGTTTTGGACACTTCTTGTTTGTCCCTGTTCCTAGAGTTACGAGTAATCGTCTTTTGTTTCTTATGTAAATATTTATGAGCAGCAATTATTTTCAAATGCATATATAAAAAATAAATCATTGGACGTTCTTGCAAAACAAAACAGAAAAAGAAAAACAACTTGAAATTTCTTGTGAAAATGAATCATATTGATTTTTGAAGTTGGCCTGTAATAATCGTTTTGTACAAAGAGGCTGCCGTCCTAGTAAGAGAACGCCGCCGAAAGATAGAAATTACAATTTGTATTAAAGAAAGAAAAAACAGCTATGTGAAACAATCCCATTGGGTTCTAACTCTGCTATTGCCTTTATATCCTCAATCATCTCATCACTTTGCTGTCTGGTAGAAGGTGGATCTGATCAATTGGCGTCGTCTGAGCTTGATAGTCAATACCGAAGTCTGGCTGCGAGATGATCCAATGAGACATAGTGTTACGCTTCGATCCCTAATTTTTGCCTGGACCTCCCTTTCGGGTTTTCAGTCCACCGGGATACCCTTTTTTGCCCAAGTTGCCTTTTCAGGTTTTCGACTTGCCGGGTGTACAGTTTTTCATTTTCATCCCTTACTTTTGCCTAAACCCTTTTGGTTCGTCGGGAAGCCCTTATTTTTGCCTAGGCCAGTCAACCTAGCGGGTCTTTGATTAGGCGTAGTATCTTTTCACTATGTCTGCATTCACGGGGTGAGGAAGGTCGTCACCATCCATGGTGGTAAGGATCATAGCTCCTCCCGAGAAATTTTTCTTAACCACAAATGACCCTTCGTATGTGGGGGTCCATTTTCCCCTGGGATCACCTTGCGGCAGTATGATGCGTTTGATCACTAGATCCCCGACTCGATATTCTTGACGCCTGACTTTCTTGTTAAAAGCCTTGATCATTCGCCTTTGATACGTCTGACCATGACATATAGCAGTAAGTCTCTTTTCATCAATTAGATTCAGCTGATTAAGTCGGGTTTGGATCCAGTCGTCTTCGTTCAAATCCGCATCCTTCATAATCCTGAGAGAGGGTATCTGGACTTCGATGGGTAGGACTGCCTCCATGCTATACACCAAAGAGTAGGGTGTTGCCCATGTCGATATCCTTGCTAAGGTACGGTACCCATGAAGAGCGAATGGTAACATCTCATGCCAGTCTTTGTATGTCACCGTCATCTTCTGCACAATCTTCTTGATGTTCTTGTTAGCCGCTTCAACAACGCCATTCATCTTCGACCGGTAGGGAGAAGAGTTATGATGATGTATCTTGAACTGTTTGCAGAGTTCAGTGATCATTGTATTGTTGAGATTTGTACCATTGTCCGTAATGATTCTCACTGGTACTCCATATCGACAGATCAAATTGTGTCGGATAAACCGCGCCACGACGTTCTTGGTTACTGTAGCAAAGGAAGCTGTCTCAACCCACTTTGTGAAATAATTAATTGCTATCAGGATGAAGCGATTCCTGTTAGACGCAGTAGGCCTGATCTCACCAATCATGCCGATGCCCTACATTGCAAAAGGCCATGGAGCCGTTAAAACATTTAGGGGAACCAGAGGTACATGCACCTTATCAGCATAGACTTGGCACTTATGACAGGTTCGAGAGTACTGATAATAATCGGCTTCCATAGTAGACCAGTAATATCCTGCCCGTAGGATATTCTTTGCCATAGTATGTCCACTAGAATGGGTTCCGAAGGTACCTTCATGTAGGTCTGCCATGATCCTTTTTGCCTCTCTCTTGTCTACACATTGCAGTAAGGTTGAATCATGGTTATGCTTATAGAGGATACTATTACTGATGAAGAAATTCGCAGCGAATCTTCTCAGAAACTTCTTATCATTAACAAATCCCCCCTCGGGGTATTCTTGAGCCTCAAGATACCTCTTTACCTCGTGAAACCAGGGTTTATCTGCTACCTCTTCAGTCTCAATGTCACAACAGTGTGCGGGTTCGTCCAACCTCTCAATGGTAACCTGGGGAGCTTCATTGTCCCACCTGACTTTGAACATAGAAGACATGGTAGCTAGCGCGTCCGCTAACTGGTTCTCTTCCCTTGGGAAATGTTCAAAGGTTATCTCCTCAAAGTGTGGGAGCAACGTCAGTACATACTCTTTGTAAGGAATAAGGTTTGGGTGCTTCATATCCCACTCGCCTTTGATATGACTTATCACCATAGCGGAATCTCCGAATACACTTAAGAACTTAATCCTCAGGTCAATAGCAGCTCGAAGACCCATGATACACGCTTCATACTCCGCCATATTGTTGGTGCAGTTAAAATATAATCGGGCGGTAAACGGAGTATGACAACCCACAGGAGATATAATTACAGCGTCAATGCTGTTACCCAATGCGTTCGAGGCTCCATCAAAATACATAGACCATCGGGATCCCTTCTCGGGTCCTTCATCCGGTCCAGGCTCTTCATAGTCGGTTACCAACATGATATTCTCATCCGGGAACTCGAAATTCATGGACTGGTAGTCATCCATGGCCTGATGTGCCAAATGATCCGCCAATGCACTCCCCTTGATTGCTTTTTGGGTTGTGTATTGGATGTCGTATTCAGTCAAGATCATCTGCCATCTTGCTATCCTTCCGGAGAGAGCGGGCTTCTCGAAAATATACTTGATTGGATCCATCTTTGATATCAACAAGGTAGTGTGAGTCAGCATATACTGCCTCAGTCGGCGAGCAGCCCATGCCAAAGCGCAACAAGTTTTCTCGAGAAATGAGTATCGAGTCTCACAGTCGGTAAACGTTTTGCTAAGGTAGTAAATGGCGTGCTCTTTTCGGCCAGACTCGTCATGTTGCCCCAACACACACCTCATTGAACTGTCTAGCACTGTCAAGTATAAAATCAAAGGTCTTCCTTCAACTGGAGGCATCAAAATTGGCGGTTCTTGAAGGTATTCCTTGATTCTTTCGAAAGAGGTCTGGCATTCATCATTCCATTTTACCACTTTATCTTTCTTCAGCAACTCGAAGATTGGCTCGCAAGTAGAAGTCAGATGTGAAATGAACATGGCGATGTAATTCAAACGTCCCAAGAAACCTCTAACTTCTTTTTCTGTGCGGGGAGCCGACATCTCTTGTATGGCTTTTACCTTTGCAGGGTCTACCTGAATACCTTTGTCGCTGACAACAAAAACCAGAAGCTTACCAGACCTGACCCAGAAGGTACACTTGTTCGGATTTAACCTCAGCTTGTACGTCTTCAACCTGTCGAACAGTTTATGGAGATGATCAAGGTGCTCTTCCTCAGTATGGGACCTGGCTATCATGTCATAAACATAAAACTCAATCTCGTGATGAATCAAATCATGGAACAAAGCAACAATGGCGCGCTGATAAGTTGCCCCAGCATTCTTCAATCCGAACAGCATGACCTTGTAACAGAAGTTGCCCCACTGTGTAACGAAGGTTGTCTTCTCCATGTCCTCGGGAGCCATCTTGATCTGGTTGTAGCCAGAAAAACCGTCCATGAAAGAGAAGATCTTATGCTGCACGGTGTTGTTAACTAGAACATCAATGTGAGGAAGTGGGAAATCATCCTATGGGCTTGCCCTGTTTAGATCTCTATAATCCACACACATCCGTACCTTACCGTCCTTCTTAGGCACCGGTACAACGTTGGCAACCTACTGCAGATAAGAAGTGATAACTAAGAACCTTGCGTCGAATTGTTTCATGACCTCTGCTTTGATTTTCTCTGACATTTTAGGGCGCATACGGCAAACCTTCTGCTTTACCGGAGGGCAGTCTTCTTTAGTTGGAAAGTGATGAACCACAATATCAGTGTCCAAACCAGGCATGTTTTCATAGGACCAGGCGAAGATCTCAACATAGTCGCGTAGCATTTGTATCAACCGTTCCTTGACACTAGGCTCCAGATTTGCACCTATTTTAAACTCTTTCCTGTCTTCCTCTGTACCCAAATTTACTGACTCAACCGACTCCTCATGAGGCTGTATGGCCCTCTCTTCCTGCTGCAATAGTCTATCAAGTTCTCCAGGCACCTCACAATCATCCTCACCTTCGTCCCCGGCTTGGTTGATCGGATTTTCGAAGTCATAACTGGCAGTAACAAAACTGTTATCAATGGGATCCAGAGTGGATATGGATCTGCATTATGATACGTGAGTGTGTGTAAGAGAATAACTGTTTTGATAAAGTGAGAGACAGGAAAGAAAAACAAGGAGCGCAAAATTTGTAATGCAAGAAACGTCCAATGTTTTATTAATGATATATGAAAATGACAAGTAATAAGCCCTCACAAGCAAAGCCGAGGTGCCTCGGGCAAGGCACCAGGCCACAAAGTTTCAAACTATTTATTAAAAATCTTAAAACAAAAAGTCAATTACTGCGGAATAAAAGAAACATGTATGAAGTCCTTCGCCGTCCAGTTGTTTAGTCCACCATTGGTTGTAGGGTAAATCCAGTTGTCGATGTCTGAATCCTCTTCACCGTCTTCAATTGCATTAACTCCTCGATTGCTGATGTGTAGAGGAGGTCTTCCGATCCATGCGTGCCTAACAGCCCTTTGAGCCCCTGTAGTAAATACCAAACCAAATTTGTCAGTTTTGTGAGTGAAATCAGGGAGGTAAACCCAATTGGTACACCCACCTTCTTCAATTACAACCCTGGCGTCCTTGAGAGAAGCTATCTTCAATGGAGGTTTGTTGGTAGCAACTTCAGTTGATGCCGAGAACTGAGGGACCTCTTCGAAATTTTGACAAGGAGTTTCTATGAATTCCCCATTGTTGTACCCTAAAATTTTCCCTCTCATACTTCTCAAAACATTGCAAGAAAAATCTCCAAGTGGCTCAAGATTGCTCAAGAGTTGGACAGTCAAGTTATCTCCTAAGGCAGTCAACCCCAAATTAGGGTTTTCTGTTGCATCAAGATCCTTGAGTCCAAATTCCCTTAAGTTCTCCCCAATGTCCTAATATGTTCTCAAGTTCATCCATGTCAAATTTCAAGCCTTGCAGAGGAAGTTTGCTCAGTCAATTGCTCAAAGGGTCCAAAAATCGACTGTGCTAGGGCAAAAGTCAACTGTCACCCAAATACAGTCAAACCTCAAGATTTTTTGTCAACATTCTCATTTTGAAGGATATTTCATCATTTGATCAAGGTTTGATCATGATTCATCAAGGATTGCTCAAAATTCATCAAGACTCAAAAGTTGCTAAATTAGGGTTTTATAGGAAAAGTCAACTCAACTTTGACCAAGCATAACTTTCTCATAATTTATGAGAAATGACCCATCCAAATCTCATTTTTAATAGGATGCAATTTCCTACGATCCATATTCATACCCCAAAATCAGAAAATGAACTCACAAGAAGTTATAAATTTGGACATTATAGGTCATTTTTGAAAGTCAACAAAAACACCTTTTTTGCCAAAGCTGATAACTTGAGCATGGAATATCAAAACGAGATGAGACCAAAAGGTTTGGTTACAGGACATCTCAAGATTTCTAAAAAGTCCAAGAACACTTCCAAAAGTTCAAAATTGAAGAAGTTATGCATTGTTGAAGTTGGGCATTTTTGCAAAATTGCCAAAAGTCAACTATCCCCAAATCATCAAATTTTGTCAAATGGGCCCATTATTTTCCACTTGATTTGGGCTTTCCACATTCCACACGTGTCTTAGCTTCAGCCTTGAGTCCATTTGTCAATTTTATTATTTTATTTGATTTTTTAATGAATTATTTCACTTTTAATCAAATTAAATTAAATAAAATCCAAACATTGAATATTTAATCTCCTTTTAGCTATTTCAGGATTGAATCATCATCATCAAATGTATCAAATTCGTATCAAGCATTCCATGTGCAAAAAGATTGGGTTTTTAACAAATTAGGCAAGTTATCATGGTGAATCAAATCCAATCTCAAGGCATCAATGTGCAAGGATTCAGTCCAAAAAAGTTGACCTAATACACCCCATCATACATATACAAGGCAAAGGCACGAGATCCAGAGCTGGAGGCTGCAAGAACACCAAGAACCAAACTTGAAAAATTGACAAAAAGTGTGAAAGTGAAATCATCCTTGGAGGCTTTTTCAGAAGCGAAACTCAACATCAATCAATTGCTGGAGGTTCACTGAGTCAGAACCAACCCCTAGCAAGCTCTCACCCGCTCTCAAACGCACTGTAAGTGATACGCGCCCCCCCTCTGAGTTTGATTTCGTGTTTCAAAATCTATGCATCATTACAAGAAACCAATGGTATATTTGCAATCACTAGATAATTTCCAAGCTTTCCATATTATTTGATTGTGTTTATCTGCTCTATGGTGCAAAACGCCATTGTAGGGTTTCCTAGGTTTTTTTAGGGGTTTTTGTTATAGGTAAAATTAGACCTATTGATGGACATAGGCATGCCTGGAGGAGAAAGACAAGCACAACCATGACCTTGGATGGAGTTTATATGGCCTGAGATGGGTTTTTGAAACGACCTACGTTTTTAGCTGCGGATTTAAATTCGTATGTAATTTCCTTGCAGACCTGAGGACAGGGACGACCACGTGCCCCCATCTGATTGCCCCATTCGAATATTCACGCGTTTTGTTTTTTTTTATTCTGGCATATTACGTATTTTCCCATATTATTATTTTTGTCTAATATAATAGCAGATGAAGCGTGATGGCTGAGTGGTAGAGGCATGTGTTAAAAATCCAACAGGACCTGGGTTCGAATCCCAGGTCCCCCCATATGCTTTGTATTTTTTCTCTTCAGGTCATCCAGTGTTGATGCCAGCGCGTGATGCATCATACTCCCTCATTCAATCAAGGGACAAGTGGCCCCAGGCCAAATCTGATGGCCCATATTGAACGTCCACCATACTCCCTAGTCAAATGCACACGCTGGATTTCAAAAAGTCAACCAGGCCAGTGGATTATTGGGCCACAAAACTGCTAATCAGACCCCCTAAGCAGGCCCAAACCTCCTAACTCTTTCTCTTTTCTTTTATTATTTATTTATTTTAATTATTTATTGTTATTATTTTTACTATTAACTAACCAATCAAAACTTTTTCTTAATAAAATTAAAACCAAAAAATATTTTCTTTATTAATTAAATTTTAGTATTTTCTTTTTTATTAACATATTAATTTAATTAATTTAGTTCTAATTAGGAATAAATTTTAATATATTTTGCAATAATTAAAATTAATTTAGACAATTAGGTTTTCTTAACATTGATTAAATTTACTTTTATTTCTTTAAATATCAAAAATCCAAAAAAATATTATTTTCATTAATTAATTTAGTTTAATTTCTTTCTTAATTCAAAAATAACCAAAAAATATTTTCTTTAATTAAAGGGTCAAAACCCTAAAACTTGCGCCCGATTTAATTTCCCGCACGCGATCCTTTGTATTCAATATTGTATTTGTTTCTGGAATGTAATAGCTTAATAGGACTTTAAATACTTTTACCGCTTTATTTATTTTCCGCATTTTAATTTCAAGGGTTGCTTTTGGCGATGTAAATACCCGACGCCTTGTAATAGTTAGTTTAATTTCCGCAACTTATAAACTGTTAGATGTTTGATAATAGGGAATGCATGACAAGATCGAATGTTTAATTTAAAATCAACATAGATAACCATTGACATGTACAAAGACAAAATAACTGAAAACAACACACTCGCACATGCGCACTCTTAGGGTACACCCCACTTGGTTGCCTTCGTACGCAGTCATCGAGTATAGGAAGTTTTATAGTCCAAAGATCATAAGTTGCCTCGAAACGGTTGCCTCGGAAAAAATGATCTAAGACATTAGGGTTACCGCTAAGGCGTCCTAACATTGCTTTGGTGACCGTAAGTCCCTAAATTCAAATTGACCCTTAAACTCCAACGACGGTGCTACCTACTCATCAATAGTGGGATAACATTGTCCAAAGGACGATAGCATAGAACAATTCCTTTTTCGAGTAGGTAGATGGTTCTTAAGTACTTTCTCTTTCAAAACAAAATAAAATTTTCACACTTACACTCCTGTTCAAACAAAAACTTCTTCAAACCCACAAACACAAAGAAAAACAATTTTTGAAAACATTATGAGCAAGTACCTAAGAGCCCGTGGATAACCACGGATAGAAAGGGTGCTAATACCTTCCCTTTCTATAATCTACCCCCTGAACCCAAGAAATATCTCAAAAAAGGAATTTTTCTGTGCTTTTTTCCTTTCCTTGTTGGATAAAATAAAAGTCGGTGGCGACTCTTGCTTACCGTGACATTTTGCAAAAACAAACGCAAAACGCAAACCAGCATTCCAAAAACAGCCAGTTCTTTCCCACCGTATCACAGAACTGGCGACAGAGCTGTTGTACCCCAAAATTTTCCCTCTCATATTTCTCAAAACATGGCAAGAAAAATCTCCAAGTGGCTCAAGATTGCTCAAGAGTTAGACAATCAAGCTATTTCCTAAGGCAGTCAACCTCAAATTAGGGTTTTTTTTTGCATCAAGATACTTGAATCCAAATGACCTCAAGTTCTCCCCAATGTCCTAATATGTTCTCAAGTTCATCCATGTCAAATTTCAAACCTTGCAGAGGAAGTTTGCTCAGTCAATTGCTCAAAGGGTCCAAAAATTGATTGTGCTAGGGCAAAAGTCAACTGTGACCCAAATACAATCAAACTTCAAGTTTTTTTGTCAACATTCTCATTTTGAAGGATATTTCATCATTTTATCATGGGTTTTTCATGATTCATCAAGGATTGCTCAAAATTCATCAAGACTCAAAAGTTGCTAAATTAGGGTTTTGTAGGAAAAGTCAACTCAACTCTGACCAAGCATAACTTTCTCATACTTTATGATGAATGACCCATCCAAAGCTCATTTTGAAGAGGATGCAATTTCATACAATCCATATTCATACCCCATGATCAGAAAATGCACTCACAAAAAGTTACAAATTTGGACATTATAGGTCACTTTTGAAAGTCAACAAAAGCACATTTTTTTGCAAAGCTTATAACTTGAGAATGGAATATCAAAATGAGATGAGACAAAAAGGGTTGGTTAGAGGACATCTCAAGCTTTCTAAAAAGTCCAATAACACTTCCAAAAGTTCAAAATTGAAGAAGTTATGCATTGTTGAAGTTAGGCATTTTTGCAAAATTGCCAAAAGTCAACTATCCCCAAAACTTCAAATTTTGTCAAATGGGCCCATTCTTTTCCACTTGATTTAGACTTTCAACATTACACACGTGTCCTAGCTCCAGCCTTGTGTCCATTTATCAATTTTATTATTTTATTTGATTTTTTTATTGAATTATTTCATTTTAAATCAATTTAAATCAAATAAAATCACAAAACTTGATTACATGAGATCTTTTTCTATTTTCAGGACTTAATCATCATCATCGAGTGTATCGAATTCGTATCAAGCATTCCATGTGCAAAAAGATTGAGTTTTCGACAAATTAGGCAAGTTATCAATGGTGAATCAAATCCAATCCCATAGCCATAATGTGCAAAGATTCAATCCACAAAAGTTGACCTAATACACTCCATCATACATATACAAGGAAAAGGCACGAAATCCAGGGCTAGAGGCTGCAAGAACATCAAGAACCAAGCTTGAAAAAAGGTGGAAAAAGTGCAAAACTGAAATCATCCTTGGAGGCAAATTCAGAAGCAAAACTCAACACCAATCGCTTGCTGGACAATCACTGAGTTAGAATCAATCCAAAGTAAGCTCCCACAGCCATCAAAACGCACTGTAAGCATCACGTTTCATGGCCCTGTATTCAAAATTGTAACTCCATATTCTTGCATTTTCCTGGAAAATTTTGATATATTTATGATGCTTATGAAATTTCTGAACTTTTGGCATTGTTTGATTGCATTTATATGGACTGTAGCCCTGTAACCGAACCTAGGGTTTTGTAGTTTGTTTTTTGGGCATTTCTTTTACATGCGGAATTAGTTCCATTGATGGACATAGGCATGACCGGAGGAGGAAGGCAAGCATAACCATGGTCTTGGATTTAATTTCCATGGCCTAGAACTGATTTTAGGATGGGCATACGGATTTAGCTGCGGATATAAATCCGCAGGTAAATTTACAGGGCTGGAGGAAGAAGACGACAGACGTGTCTCCCCCTTGTTGGACGGTTCAAACTTGGCACGTTTTTTTTAAATATTTTCTGGCATTTTAATTTGTTTCTCATATTATCATTATTTGATATATATTTAACAAACAGAACAAAGTGGCTGAGTGGTGGGCGTGTAATCTAATGACCAACAGGACCTGGGTTCGAATCCCAGGTCCCCCCAAATGCTTTGTATTTTTTCTCTTCAGGTAATCCAGTGTTGATGCCAGCGCGTGATGTACCATGCTCCCTCACTCAATCACTTGCCAAATGGCCCCAGGCCAGCTCTGGTGATCCAGAATGAAAGCCTACCATGGGATCCAGTCAACCAATGCACAGGGGATTCAGAAAGTCAAACGAGGCCAGCTGGTGATGGGCCTCAGAATTGCTATCAAGACCTCTAAGTTGGGCCCAAACCCCTCCTAAATCTTTCTATTTCATTTTTCACTTATTTTATTTAATTGTTTTGTTTAATCATTTTTCATAATTTAACTAACCAATTAAATCTTTTTCTTCATAAAATAAAAAACCAAAAAATATTTTCTGATTTAAATTAAATTTCAGCATTTTATTTTTGTTAATAACATTAATTTAATTAATTTAGTTTTAATTAGGAATAACTTTTAATATATTTTGCAATAATTAAAATTAACTTAGACAATTAGGTTTTATTAACATTGATCAAATAAATTTTTATTTCTTTAAATACCAAAAACCCAAAATTTTTTTATTAATTAATTTTTTTATTAATTTAATAATTAACTTAATTTAATTTCTTTTTAGTGACCGCACGTCCCTTAATCGAATTGACCCTTAAACTCCAACAACGGTGCTACCTACTCATCAATAGTGGGATAGCATTGTCTAAAGGACGATAACATAGAATGATTCCTTTTTTCGAGTAGGTACATGATCCTTAAGTACTTGCTCTTTCAAAACAAAACAAAATTTTCACACTTACACTCTTTTTCAAACAAAAACTTCTTCAAACCCACAAACACAAAGAAAAGTAAATTTTGAAAACATTATGAGCAAGTACCTAAGAGCCCGTGGATAACCACAGATAGAAAGGGTGCTAACACCTTCCATTTCTATAATCTACCCCCCGGACCCGAGAAACATCTCGAAAAAGGAATTTTTCTGTGCTTTTTTCCTTTCCTTGTTGGATAAAATAAAAGACGGTGGCGACTCTTGCTTACCGCGACATTTTGCGAAAACAAACGCAAAACGCAAACCAGCATTTCTAAAAAACAGTCAGTTCTTTCCCACCGTATCACAGAACTGGCGACTCTGCTGGGGATGCTTATAAGTGGGGTGTACCTTAGGAATAGTTCACAATGTTTTCAATTGCTTGACTTGTATGCTTTATCTTTGTGGGTTGAATCGGAGTTACTATAGATCCTAACCCGGATCTGAGGGACACCCTTTAGGTAAGTAGCAATAAACTGTGAGGGAACTGTACAGTGTAGACCGATACGGTTGAAGCAGTAGCTACGTTGGTGTGGAACTTTAGTATGTATCGATATCCCTTGTGTTGGAACGAGGAGAATATGGGTCTGCTAAGGGGTCATTAAGCACCAATTGACCTTAGAACCTTTAAATTGACCAACTTGGCCATAGAACAGTAGCAGTATGCTACACTCATTGAGACTAAACTCTCGCGATGATTCCGGCCGCAAGAAAAGGTTGCTAAACTGGAATTATGACCGATCAAGGGTAGTCAGTGATATTGAGATCCTCTAGAACCCAATTACTATTTTTAGGACAGGTTTAAACTAACTGAACTGAAGGAGGGTAGTACCTAAGCTCCTTGCCAGCCTGAAATCTAAGAGCTCTCTGTGTGACTTGTGTGCCTTTACCATGTTTGCTATTTGTGGATACTTGTGATGTGCTTTCTATCATGACATCATGACATCATAACATTGCATACATCTTGCATTGGACTAACCTATTTCAAAGACAGGAGGGGTTCATCTTTGTTCTGTTTTGTAGGTCATGATGCCCATGCGTAGGAATACCATCCGGATTAACTTTGTCCAGGTTCCCACTGTGCTTAAAGAATTGATTGCAAAGATGCCAGATATCACCTCCTTCATCAGGAGACATGGTTACCTCTTGGGTTTGGTCACTTCCAAATTGGACGAGCAGATGATGAGTGTCCTAGTCCAGTTTTATGATCCGTTGTACCATTGCTTTACTTTTTAGGACTACCAGTTGGTTCCCACCTTAGAAGAGCTCTCTGATCTGCTCGGTATCTCTATTCTAGAGCAGACCCCGTTCACTGGTTGGGAGAAGATCCTTAGGTCAGAAGAGATTGCTTCAGCCCTTCATATGACCAAGGATAAGGTAATGGCTAATTGGGAGACTAGAAGTGGAGCAAAGGGCTTTCTGACTAAGTTCTTGGTTGGTAAGGCTAATTATTTCTGGGATAGTCTAGACTTCAAGGCATTCGAAGATATTCTGGCTCTTCTGATATATGGCTTGGTATTATTTCCGAATCCTGACTCCTTTGTTGATGTGAATGCGGTGAAAATCTTCATCTCTCGTAATCCTGTACCCACTTTCTTGGGTGACATTCTTCATCAGCTTTATGCCCGTACTGCTCGGAAGCGGGGAACCTTGATGTGCTGTGCTCCATTATTGGCGAGGTGGTTTGTTTCGCACCTCCCCAAATCAGTAATGAAGAACAAAGAAGGCATGGGCTGGGCCTATAGGGTTATGTCTCTCTCTCATAATGACATCATCTGGACTATCAAGGGTATGGACGAGGTGGCTATTATTGATCGTTGTGGGGAGTACCCGAATGTTCCATTGATAGGAACCAATGGAGGAATTTCTTCTAATCCGTGCTTGGCCTTACGTCAGTTTGGGCAAGCCAGAAGAGAAGGACCTCATGAATTGCTAATGCCTAGTATCATCTTTGATTTTCAAGGGGATAGCGACGAGCAACGCCGCAGGTTCATAAGGGCTTGGGATAGAGTTCACAAATCTGATCCCCATGAGCTGGGTCTAAAGACTTCCCTTCCAATGGAGCCATATCTCAGATGGGTTCGTATCCGTGCCCAAAAGCTGGAAATGCCGTATGAAGCCGTCTTGCCTATCATTATTGAAGTTGCTAATGAAGAGGGGGTTCTTCCTACCATCCTCCATCCTTACATGCCCACTGACATTGGGGCATTGAAAAGGTCTTGGATGCAGCTGAGAGAAGAGCGGGATGCTTACCGAGAAAAGTTTAACGAGCAAGAGCAGAAGATCCAGAAGTTGACTAGGCAGCTGGAGAACGAGCGGATTCTCAATGACTATGTCCGCACCGACAAGAAGTGACCATGGGAGCACTGATTGTCCTTTGTTTATTTCCTTTCCAGTTCTATTTACTTTTCAGTATTTCCTTTCTTGTAACGCCTTAAGGGAAATTTGTTGAACAATTTGAATTTCAAAAGTTTACCTAATAAAAGTGTGTTTCCTTTTTGGTTTATAAATTTGAATCTCTCGATGTCTTTGAAATCATATCATACGCATTTCATCCCATGCAATTCATAACAGGTACCCTTACAGATCTCTTATCTTCTTCGTTGTTTATTTCAGCATCATGTCTGCTGAACCATCAACTGAGTAAGCAATCAAGGCCCTACAGACCCAAAATGCCCAATTCCAAGAGCTGTTCATGAATCTAGCTAAGGGTCAGCAAGATCTGAAGACCCTGATTCTGAAAGAGAAGAAGAAGAAGAAGAAGAGGACAGTCCTATTTAACACAGGTCACAGGTTTAGAAATAGGCTACGGGATGAAGTTGATTTGACCACCTCATCTGGAGGGAAAGATAGTCAGGAAGAAAGGAGGGCTCCTAGCCCTGTTGTCTCAGACAATGAGACGGACTTCGACGAAGACCAGTTTCCTCCGGTTGAGGATAGATACAAGCAACTGGAAGACCGGTTGAGTGCGATGGAAGTTCAGAAAGTGTCTGGTCTGGACTTTAGTGATCTGGGTCTATCATCTGGGTGGTAATTCCCCACAAGTTCAAGGCACCAGCTTTTGCTAAGTACGACAAAGTTTCTTGTCTGAAGCTGCACCTCCGGTCATATGTAAGGAATATTCAGCCGTACACCGCTGATAAGAACCTATGGATCCATTTGTTTCAAGACAGTCTCTCAGGGACTCAGCTTGAATGGTTTTACCAGTTAGACGAAGCCAGTATCCATAGTTGGGAAGATTTGGCTGCTGCCTTCTACAGGCAGTACCAATACAATTCTGACCTCGCTCCCACGCGTACCCAACTCCAGGGTATGTCTATGGGAATGGGTGAAGGTTTCAAAGATTATGCTCAAAAGTGGAGGGACCTCGCTGGAAGAGTGCAACCACCCTTGGCTGATCGGGAGCTTATGGATATGTTTCTGGGGACATTGTCTGGTCCATTTTTCAACCACTTGATTGGAAGCTCTTCGTCTGGGTTTACAGAGCTAATTATGACCTGTGAGAGGATTGAGGCTGGTATTAAGTCTGGTAAAATACAGAAGGGTGCTTCATCAAGCACCGAGTAGAGGCCTTTTAAGAAAGATTCCAGTGCTATCTACAGTTCGAAAAGCCAGAATAGACCTGAACACCGCCAAGCTGTTAATGCGGTTGTCATTTCAAGACCTGCTGGTGCTCCTCCGTGCATTAATCAACAAAAGGCCGAGAGACCTTGAAGGCAATTCACCCACATCAACATGACTTTGTCTCAGATTCTGCCGCAGTTATTAAAGACCAATCTAGTGACTCTAAGGGAGGCTCCGCAGAATCCCAACATTGCATCACCTAAGTACAACCCTAATGCCCGCTATTCTTTTCACTCTGATAGCCCGGGACATAATACAGATGATTGTTGGGATTTGAAGAACAAAATACAGGACTTAATTGATGCTAAGGAGATTGAGTTTGAGGCGCCCGAAAGACCTAATGTTGTGACTGCTCCTATGCCCAAGCATGGAGTGAATGCTATAGAGGAAGACTCGTTTGTGGTTTCTATGAACGACATTGTTACCCCTTTGATGACTGTGAAGAAGAACCTTTTGCTAGCCGGTTTATTTCCGGGCTGTGATGAAGGTTGCCGTATGTGTTCTGCCCTACCAACCAGTTGCCATCTTTTGAAATCAGGTGTCCAACGCCTGATGGATAGTAAAGAAATTCTATTTGAAAAGACTATTGTTCCTTTAATTCATACTGAAGAAGTTGCTATTATCACCATTCTCTACAATTATTCCAAGGCTTCCTCGAGAAAGCCTGTTAGAATTACATCTGTTCCAAGAATCGCACCATTGATCATCACTGTTCCTGGGCCTATCCCCTAGACCTATGATAAAGCTGTCCCTTGGCACTACGGGGCTGATGTTTATTTTCATGGAGTTAAACAAGAGTTGGATGCTGATACTGACGTCAGCAATATTGTTGGACCTGCTAAAGTCACCCGCAGCGGAAGACTTTTCTCACCTGATATCTCTCCACCAACTGCCCGAAAACCTATTGTTATTACACCTGCCAGTGTACCTGCTACTATTCCTGTTCAAGTTCCTATTCTTACCCGTGTCGCCGATTCCTATGACGCTCGGGGCAAAGGGACCACCGGCGAGCCTGCCCAAACGGAGGCACCAAAGACAATTACTATTGAAGCTTCTAGACAAGAGATGGAAGAGATTTTAAAGATTATCAAATAGAGTGACTACAATGTAGTCGAGCAGCTGGGGTAAACCCCGTCCAAGATTTCTATGTTGTCACTGTTGCTATGCTCAGAGGCCCATGCCAAGGCTCTGATTGCATTCCTGAAGACTGCACACGTACCGCAAGAGACATCGGCTGATCAGTTTAAAGATTGCGTGGCAAGTCTGACTGCTGATAATGGGTTAGGTTTCAATGACGCCGACTTGACTGCTAAAGGGAAGAATCACAATGATGCCCTGCATGTCTCCATTGAATGCAGGGGCACTACTCTTGCTCATGTATTGGTGGATACTGGTTCCTCATTGAACGTTTTGCCTAAGAAAGCTCTAGACCGGTTGGACTGTGAAGCTTTGGAGTTGAAACCAAGCAACATTGTCGTCAGGGCCTTTGATGGGTCTAAAAGAATGGTACATGGAGAAGTGGATATTCCGATTAAGGTTGGTTCTCAGGTTTTCAACTCCACATTCTATGTGATGGACATTCGGCCATCTTATTCTTGTTTGTTGGATCGTCCATGGATCCACAAAGCTGGGGCCGTAACCTCAACGCTCCACCAGAAACTGAAGTACCCAGTGAAAGGGAAGATTGTGACAGTACAAGGAGAGGAAGAGTACATGATGAGCCACCTTAACTCTTTCCGATATGTAGAGATGGATGGGGAGTTCATTGAGACCCCATTTCAGCATTTTGAAGAGGTTCCCCAGACGCTGGCGTCAACTGAGACTGTTGTTGAAGATTCTCCTATGAAGATGGCTTCCTTTAAGGATGCCCGGGCTGTTGTCGAGAAAGGTGGGTGTGCGAATTGGGGACAACTCCCTAATTTTACACAAAAGACTAACAAGTTTGGTTTGGGTTTCACTGCAGAAGCTCAAAGGGCTGTTTGGAATGCACGGATCGGAAGACCTCCCCTGTTCATCAGCAATTCAGGAGTGAATGCCATTGAAGACGACGTTGAAGAGTCTGAGTTTGACAGTTGGATCTATCCTACGAACGACGGTGGACCATGCAACTGGATATCAAAGGACTTTATTCCAATTTCTTTTGTTACCCAGTAATGAGACTTTTTGTTTTGAATCTGTAACAGACAATGTTTTAAACTTTATGGCCCGATGTCTTACCCGGGGCACCGTGGCTTCATTTGTGAGGGCTTTATGTGTGCCATTTACATATATCATTAATAAAAGCATTGGACGTTTCTTGCATTTCAAATTTTGCGCTCCTTGTTTTTCTTTTATTACATATTGCAAAACAACTATTTTACACACACTCACATATACAGGTCTACATCCACTCTGGATCTCACTGGTAATGACTCTGCTATTGCCAGTTATGACTTCGAAAATCTGATCAACTTAGCCGAAGACGAAGGTGAAGATGATTGCGAAGTGCCTGGTGAATTTGCGAGACTGTTACTCCAAGAAGAGAGGACTATACAACCACATGAAGAGCCAGTGGAAACAGTGAACCTGGGTACAGAGGTAGACAAGAAAGAGGTCAAGATCGGGGAAAATCTGGAGCTTAGTGTGAAGCAACGGCTGATTCAGATGCTGCATGACTACGTCGAAATCTTTTCCTGGTCTTATGAAGATATGCCTGGGCTGGATACCGATATTGTGGTTCACCGATTGCCTACCAAGGAAGGTTGTCCTCCAGTGAAACAGAAGGTCCGCCAAATGCGCCTAGAGATGTCTGAGAAAATCAAGGCTGGGGTTATGAAACAGTTTGACGCCGGTTTTCTAGCAGTTACTTCTTACCCACAGTGGGTGGCCAATTTGGTTCCTGTGCTGAAGAAGGATGGTAAGGTTCGAATGTGTGTTGACTATAGAGATCTGAACAGGGCAAGCCCCAAGGATGACTTCCCTCTACCTTATATTGATGTTCTGGTTGACAACACCGCTCAACATAAGGTATTCTCCTTTATGGATGGTTTCTCCGGTTATAATCAGATTAAAATGGCTCCCGAAGACATGGAGAAGACAACTTTTGTTACTCAGTGGGGTACCTTTTTCTAAAAGGTCATGCCCTTTGGATTGAAGAATGTTGGGGTAACGTATCAACGTGCCATGGTTGCTTTGTTACATGACATGATCCATCACGAGATTGAGGTATACGTCGATGACATGATTGCAAGGTCCCAAACTGAGGAGGAACACCCTGACCATCTGCAGAAGCTGTTTGACAAGTTGAAGTTGTACAAGGTGAGGTTAAACTCGAACAAGTGCACCTTCGGGGTGAGATCTGGTAAGTTGCTGGGCTTCGTCGTAAGCGATAAATGTATTCAAGTGGATCCGGCAAAGGTGAAGGCCATACAAGAGATGCCAGCTCCCCAAACAGAGAAAGAAGTCAGAGGCTTTCTGGGACGTCTGAACTACATTGCCCGATTCATCTCGCACCTAACTGCTACTTGTGAGCCAATCTTCAAGTTACTGAAGAAAGATCAAGTAGTACGTTGGAATGATGAATGTCAGGCCGCATTCGAAAGGATCAAAGAGTATCTCCAAGAGCCACCCATTCTGATGCCTCCAGTTGAAGGGAGACCTTTGATCTTATACTTGACAGTACTCGACAACTCAATGGGGTGTGTGCTGGGGCAGCATGACGAGTCTGGCCAAAAAGAGCATGCTATTTATTACCTTAGCAAAAAGTTTACCGACTGCGAGACCCGATATTTGTTGCTCGAGAAAACTTGCTACACTTTGGCATGGGCTGCTCGCCAGCCGAGACAGTATATGCTGACTCACACTACTTTTTTGATATCAAAGATGGATCCAATCAAGTATATCTTTGAAAAGCCTGCATTGTACGGAAGAATAACAAGATGGAAAATGATCTTGACTGAGTATGACATCCAGTATATGACCCAAAAGGCAATCAATGGAAGTGTATCGGCAGACCATTTGGCACATCAGGCAGTGGATGATTACTAGTCTATGAACTTTGAATTCCCGGACGAGAATATCATGATAGTGACTGACTGTGAGACACCTGGACCGGATGAAGGACCTGAGGAAGGATCCCGATGGTCTATGTACTTTGATGGAGCTTCGAACGCTTTGGGTAATGGCATTGGCGCCGTGATCATATCTCCTAAAGGCTCTCATACTCCATTTACCGCCCGACTATGTTTCAACTGCACCAATAACATGGCGGAGTATGAAGCATGCATCATGGGTCTTCGAGCAGCAATTGACCTAAGGATTAAGTTTCTAAGTGTCTTCGGAGATTCCGCTCTCGTGATCAGTCAGATCAAAGGAGAGTGGGATACAAAACACCCGAATCTTATTCCTTACAAGGAGTACGTGTTGACGTTGCTTCCATATTTCGAGGAGATAACCTTTGAACACTTCCCTAGAGAGGAGAATCAGTTGGCGGACGTGCTAGCTACGATGTCTTCTATGTTCAAAGTCAATTGGGACAACGAAGCTCCCCGGATTATCATTGAAAGATTGGACGAACCTGCACATTGCTGTGACATTGAGACTGAAGAGGTAACAGAAAAGCCCTGGTTTCACGAAGTAAAAAGGTATCTTGAGGCTCAGGAATACCCCGAGGGTGCATATGTTAATGACAAGAAGTTTCTTAGGAGGTTCGCAGCAAAGTTCTTCATCAGTAATGGTATCCTTTACAAACGTAACCATGATTCGACCTTACTGTGATCTGTGGATAAGAACGAGGCAGAAAGGATCATGGCAGATTTACATGAAGGTACATTCAGAACTCATTCCAGTGGACATACCATGGCAAAGAAAATCCTACGGGCGGGATATTATTGGTCCACAATGGAATCCGACTGTTATCAGCATTCTCGGACATGTCACAAGTGCCAAGTCTATGCTGATAAGGTGCACATACCTCCAGTTCCTCTGAACATCTTGACAGCTCCTTGGCCTTTTGCAATGTGGGGCATTGATATGATCGACGAGATCAGACCTACGACGTCCAACGGGCATCGTTTAATCCTGGTAGCTATTGATTACTTTACGAAGTGGGTCAAAGCAACTTCCTTTGCTACAACAACCAAGAACGTTATGGCACAGTTTATTCAGCACAACCTGATCTGTCGATATGGTTTACCAGAGAGGATCATTACGGATAATGGTACCAACCTCAATAACAAGATGATCACCGAGCTCTGCGAGCAATTCAAGATACAACATCATAACTCTTCTCCCTACCAGCCGAAGATGAATGGGGCTGTCGAAGCGGCTAATAAGAACATTAAGAAGATTGTGCAGAAGATGACGGTGACATACAAAGACTGGCACGAGATGTTACCATTTGCCCTTCATGGGTACCGTACCTCAGCGCGGACGTCAACATGGGCAACACCCTACTCCTTGGTATATGGCATGGAGGTAGTCTTGCCCATCGAAGTTCAGATACCCTCTCTTCGGATCATGAAGGATGAAGGTTTGAGTGAAGATGACTGGATTTAGACCCGGCTTGATCAGTTGAACCTAATCGACGAAAAGAGACTTACTGCTATTTGTCATGGTCAAACGTATCAAAAGCGATTGATCAAGGCATTTAACAAGAAAGTCAGACGACAAGAGTATCAAGTTGGGGATCTGGTAATCAAGCGCATTATCTTACCTCAAGGTGATCCCAGAGGCAAATGGACCCCTACTTACGAAGGGCCATTTGTGGTTAAGAACATTTTCTCAAGAGGAGCTATGATTCTAACCACCATGGCTGGTGACGACCTTCCTCACCCCGTCAATGCAGACATAGTGAAAAGATACTACACATAATCAAAGACCCGCTAGGTTGACTGGCCTAGGCAAAAATAAGGGCTTCCCGGCGAACCAAAAGGGTTCGGGCAAAAATAAGGGACGAAAATGAAAAAAAAACTGTACATCCGGCAAGTCGAAAACCTGAAAAGGCGGCTTGGGCAAAAAAGGTTATCCCGGTGGACTGAAAACCCAAAAGGGCGGTCCAGGAAAAAATTAAGGATCAAAGCGTAATACTATGTCTCATTGGATCACCTTGCATCCAGACTTCGGTATCAACTATTAAGCTCGGACGAAACTAATCAATCTGATCTACCTTCAACCAAGTAGCAAAGTGATGAGATGCTCGAGGACATAAAGGCAATAGCAGAGTTGGAACCCAATAGGATTGTTCACATAACTATTTTGTTTTTCACAATTTGTGTAAATTCTATCTGCTCGGCGGTGTTCTCTTACTAGGACGTCAGCCTCTTGTACAAAAACGCCTATTTACAGGCCAAACTTCAAAATCAATACAATTCATTTTCAAAGAAATTTCAAACTGTTTTCCTTTATCTGTTTTATTTTGCAAAGAACGTCCAATGTTCATTGTTGATATATGCATTTGACATTAATTGCTGCTCATAAATATTTACATGCAAAACAAAAGATGAATTACTGGTAATAGTAGAAACAGGGGCAATAAGAAGTGTCCAAGCTCAATAGTTGCTCTGTACACCAGGTACAAGGTAAATTCAGCTGAAGAATATGGCTAAGATACTTTCACTCCCCGCAGAGTAAGACAGTAATGGTAGCTCTCCCCCAGCTGAGACTTGCAACTATGAATGAATCAGCAATGCTCTCCCCAAGCAGAGTTGATCTACCATCAGCACTAAAAAGGCTTGATATCCCCGGCAGTCTTAATGTTCCCTAGCGGAGTATAAGAATGTTCCCCGGCAGAATACAAGATACCCCCAGTGGAGGTAAAATTTTCCCAGCACAGTGTGAAAAAGCTTCCCCAACGGAGTTGAAGCATCATCCCCAGTAGACTCTGGAAGTCTATCCCCAGCGGAGTACAAAAATAAATCTCCCCAGCCGAGTTCAAAGGATCATTCCCAGCAGAACTCAAAGGATTATCCCCATAAGAGTCTAAAAGGTTATTCCCAGATAATTCGCAACCAAAGATCATCCCCAGCGGATTTCTTTCCTTTCACAAACAGGAATTCAATCCCCAATATGATTCAATATCACCAGCAACGATAATTCATCCCGACGGAATTTATCAGTGGAATCCTCAGCAGATCATCTCTTCCCCATAGAGTAATCTCCTCATCAGTTTATTCCCAACGAAGTTATCTTCTCCTGCAGGTTTATTCTCGCAATCACCTTCGTTCGCCATCCCCAGCAGAAACGAAGAATCCAACTCTATTCTTCAGCAGCTATCCGAGATTTATTTTCCCCAGCTAAAACATTACAATCTCATTTATGTTGAGAGCATCATTACTTGATATATATCATGCATTTCATACATCATGACATTGCATATGACTGACTCTTTACCGTTTCAGGGAAAGACGAATCAATAAACACCGTTGACTACTTATATGACCTGGTAGTCCCCTAAGAAAAACTACATCTATGGAAGACTTTTGTCTGGTTCAGCTAAATTGATTCGAAGATTTTTCTGATTCTTATCCAGTCAAAGTTAATCCAAGACCTTCTCTGGTTCAGTCAGATCGACCATAAGATCTCACTGATTTGTATTCCAGTTGAAGATATTCCAAGACTTTCATCTGGTTCAGTTAAATCGATCCTAAGATTTTTCTGATTCTTATCCAGTCAAAGTTAATCCAAGACTTTCTCTGGTTCAGTCAGATCGACCCTAAGATCTCCCTGATTCGTATTCCAGTTGAAGATATTCCAAGACTTTCGTCTGGTTCAGTTAAATCGACCCTAAGATTTTTCTGATTCTTATCCAGTCAAAGTTAATCCAAGACCTTCTCTGGTTCAGTCAGATCGACGCTAAGATCTCCCTGATTCGTATTCCAGTTAAAGATATTCCAAGACTTTTGTCCGGTTCAGTTAAATCGACCCTAAGATTTTTCTGATTCTTATCCAGTCAAAGTTAATCCAAGACCTTCTCTGGTTCAATCAGATCGACCCTAAGATCTCCCTGATTCATATTCCAGTTGAAGATATTCCAAAACTTTCGTCTGGTTCAGTTAAATCGATCCTAAGATTTTTCTGATCCAGTCAAAGTTAATCTAAGACCTTCTCTGGTTTAGTCAAATCGACCCTAAGATCTCCCTGATTCGTATTCCAGTTGAAGATATTCCAAGACTTTCGTCTGGTTCAGTTAAATCGACCCTAAGATTTTTATGATTCTTATCCAGTCAAAGTTAATCCAAGACCTTCTCTGGTTCAGTCAGATCGACACTAAGAACTCCCTGATTCGTATTCCAGTTGAAGATATTCCAAGACTTTTTTTGGTTCAGTTAAATCGACCCTAAGATTTTTCTGATTCTTATCCAGTCAAAGTTAATCCAAGACCTTCTCTAGTTCAGTTAGGTTGACGCTAAGATCTTCCTGATTCCTATTCCAGTTGATGTTCAGACCTCCTATCAACAGTCTCCAAATGGCATCCATAAGCCCATTCATGACATCACAAGGCTGATACCACTTCATGCGAGTGCAAATTTCTGGGCACTCTAGTGTTCAATCATCTTCCACCTTCGGATCACGAAAGGCCTGAAAGCCAATCTATATCCTCAGGTTTAAGAAGATTGAACAGGGGAAGTTGTTGTACCCCAAAATTTTCCCTCTCATACTTCTCAAAACATTGCAAGAAAAATCTCCAAGTGGCTCAAGATTGCTCAAGAGTTGGACAGTCAAGCTATCTCCTAAGGCAGTCAACCCCAAATTAGGGTTTTGTGTTGCATCAAGATCCTTGAGTACAAATGACCTCAAGTGCTCCCCAATGTCCTAATATGTTCTCAAGTTCACCCATGTCAAATTTCAAGCCTTGCAGAGGAAGTTTGCTCAGTCAATTGCTCAAAGGATCCAAAAATCGACTGTGCTAGGGCAAAAGTCAACTGTGATCCAAATATAGTAAAATCTCAATATTTTTTGTCAACATTCTCATTTTGAAGGATATTTAATCATTTTATCAAGTTTTGATCATGATTCATCAAGGATTGCTCAAAATTCATCAAGACTCAAAAGTTGCTAAATTAGGGTTTTGTAGGAAAAGTCAACTCAACTTTGACCAAGCATAACTTTCTCATACTTTATGAGGAATGACCCATCCAAATATCATTTTGAAGAGGATGAAATTTCATACAATCCATATTCATACCCCAAGATCATAAAATGCACTCACAAGAAGTTATAAATTTGGACATTATAGGTCATTTTTGAAAGTCAACAAAAACACCTTTTTTTGCCAAAGCTTATAACTTGAGCATGGAATATCAAAATTAGATGAGACCAAAAGGGTTGGTTATAGGACATCTCAAGCTTTCTAAAAAGTCCAGTAACACTTCCAAAAGTTCAAAATTGAAGAAGTTATGAATTGTTGAAGTTGGGCATTTTTGCAAAATTGCCAAAAGTCAACTATCCCTAAAACTTCAAATTTTGTCAAATAGGCCCATTCTTTTCCACTTGATTTGGGCTTGCCACATTCCACACGTGTATTAGCTTCAGCCTTGAGTCCATTTGTCAATTTTATTATTTTATTTGATTTTTTAATGAATTATTTCACTTTTAATCAAATTAAATCAAATAAAATCTAAACATTGAATATTGATCTCCTTTTGGCTATTTCAGGATTGAATCATCATCATCAAATGTATCAAATTCGTATCAAGCATTCCATGTGCAAAAAGATTGAGTTTTTGGCAAATTAGGCAAGTTATCAATGGTGAATCAAATCCAATCTCAAGGCATCAATGTGCAAGGATTCAGTCCACAAAAGTTGACCTAATACACTCTATCATACATATACAAGGCAAAGGCACAAGATCCAGAGCTAGAGGCTGCAAGAACACCAAGAACCAAACTTGAAAAATTGACAAAAAAGTGTGAAACTGAAATCATCCTTGGAGGCGTTTTCAGAAGCGAAACTCAACATCAATCAATTGCTGGAGGTTCACTAAGTTAGAACCAACCCCTAGCAAGCTCTCACACGCTCTCAAACGCACTGTAAGTGATACGCGGCCCCCTCTGAGTTTGATTTCGTGTTTCAAAATCTATGCATCATTACAAGAAACCAATGGTATATTTGTAATCACTAGATAATTTCCAAGCTTTGCATATTATTTGATTGTGTTTATCTGCTTTATGGTGCAAAACTCCATTGTAGGGTTTCCTAGGTTTTTTTAGGGGTTTTTGTTACAGGTAAAATTAGACCTATTGATGGACATAGGCATGACCGGAGGAGAAAGGCAAGCACAACCATGGCCTTGGATGGAGTTTATATGGCCTGAGATGGGTTTTTGAAACGACCTACTGTGATCGGTGGATCTGGAACTGACTGTTTAACGCTGGTTCGCGAAATGTCGCGGTAAGCAAGAGTCGCCATCGTGTTTTATGTTCTCCAACATGGAAAGGACAAAAGCACATCAAAATTCCTTATGAGATAGTTTCTCGGTTCGGGAGGTAGATTTATAGAAAGGGAAGGTGTTAGCACCCTTTCTATCCATGGTTATCCATGGGCTCTTAGATACTTGCTCATTTGTGTTTTCAAAAGTGTTTGCTTTTCAATTGTGAGTGGGTTTGAAAAAGTTTCATTTAAAGATTTCAGGTCGACTCTTGTATCAGTCCTCAAGAGTGTTTGAAAAATTGTTTTGAAAGCTTTTTGAAAGTGTCAGTGTGAAGAGAGTTTTTGATTTGTTTTTTGAAATAGAGCAAGTATCTACGAGTCATCTACCTACCCTAAGGAATTAGGCTGTGTAAATGTCCTTAAAGTAGTGCCATCCCACCATTGAGAGATAGGTAGCACCACCGTTGGAGGTGTTCGGGTCAATTCGTTTTTAGGGACAGTGTGGTCACCAGAGCAACAGTAGGACACCTTAGAAGCTACCCTTATGCCATAGATCATGGACATAAGGACTTACTAAAACGTCCTATACTCGACGACCACGTTTCGAAGGCAAGGCAACAGTGAGGCGTACCCTAAGAGTGGTGTGTGAATTTGTGTGTTATTTTCATGTTAATATTTATCTTGTACATGCATCATGGTGATCTACGCTTGTTTTTATTTTAGGCCATACATTCTTTCATGCAAAGTTTAGCAGTTTTAAGAGTGCGGAAATTTAAATGCGGAAAGTAAAATCCTACGCTATTACAAGGCGCGGGTCTATACATCGCCAAATTAACAAAGACCCGTTTTAATAAAAAATGCGGAAAATAAACAAATTCCTAATTACTATTACACGGCTTGAGCAATTACATAATATTGAAAAAAAGGAAAAATAAGAATAAACGCGCGAAAGAATTAAAGTTAGAATGTTCGAGGGCGTTGGACCCTTTTGAAATTAAATTGAATTAAGAGTTAATTAATTATTTAATAAAAGGAAAGAAATGTTTTTTAGGTTTTTTTTGTATTTATGAAATAAAGAAATTAAAATTGAAGAGAAACCCTAATTCTAAGTTGTTTTTAATTATTAATGAAAAAAATATTAAAGTGTAACCTAATTCACTAAATATTTAATGTACATATTTATTTACAAAATAAATTAGTAATTAATAATAATGATAATAAGAAAAAATTATTTATTAAGAAAAAGGATAAAAATGCTAAAAAAACCCTAATTTCTACATATTTTAATTATTTAAGAAAAAAGTGTTAAAATTGAAAACCTAAATTAACTAAATTTATTATTTAGAGTTTATTTACAAAAATAAATTAATGGTGGAATAATAATAATTAAATATATTTTAGTTTCTGATTTTTTATTATTATGAAAATTAATTTGTGAAATTAAATAAACAATTAAAAACAATTAAAGAATAAAAAGGAAAAACAAATAAAGATTAAAAATTGAACAAACCATGTGGGGTGTCTGGCCCCAAAAGGAGGTTTTTTGTGAGGAATCTGACCCAAGAATGCAAGGCCTGCGTTGACTTTCCAGCGCGTGTGTATGTGGTTGACTGAGTGTACACGATGGACCTCCATTCATAGCCTTAAGATGGATCATCATGCATATGTGGCAAGCCAGCATGTGGAGTTGTATGGTAGGACGTTGATGGCATGCTGCATAGAAACATGGTAAGGAAAAAATTATGGAATAAGTGGGGGGACCTGGGAATCAAACCCAGGTCCCAGCGTTTACCAAATGTATCACTTGCCAGTTGAGCCATGCACGCGCGTTGTATATGGAATGAACAAAGAACATAATATATGAAAACAAAGATAATCACGCTGAAACAACAAAAACGCGCTAAACTTTTGAATTGTCCAATCACACTCAGACACGCTAGCCTTCTTCTTCCTTTTGTACCTGCAATATAAGCAGTTAGCGGGGGTTTTAAACCCCCACTAAACACCACCTGCAAAAATAGCGAATAGCTCATGCTTTTACATAAATTGAGCGCGAGGTCACCAATGGATTCGTCTTCATGTCACGATTTTGCCTGCACCGGTTTGAAGGTCTAATTTTACACCCTATGCAAAGCCCCAATTTTGGAACTCTGAAACCCTAAAATACGTCAATGGTGAATCACGATACAGGGCCTTACAATGCAATTGGATTATATCATTAGCTTCAGAAGATTAATATCAGTCTAAATCAACCAAGAAAAATGATTAAAAGTGCATGAATCATGATGTGGGATTCAAGAAATTATTGCAAACCGTATGATCTGTATCCCTCAATTCCTTGCACGTTTTGCAAACGCTTCCTTGATGGTCCAACAATATGTTGGAACGCTTTTGAAGCTTTGAAACGCCTTGTAACTAGGTTTTCAGTTTTCAAAAGTTTAATGAAAATTTGCAATTTTGTTATGCAATTCTGAGCAGCTTTTCGTGTCCAATGGAATAGGTTTAGGTTCTTCCTATGTAAGTGAATGGAATTAGGTTAAAAAACCAAGCCCATAATCCATGCATTCATGTTTTGAATATTTGATTTTTCCCATATCTTTTTCCAATCTTTTTCCATGCCAATCATGCCAATTTTGGATGATTTTGTCCCTTTTGATTGATGCACGAGATCTCTTACATGTGAGGAGGATATTTGCTGCATAAAAAGATTTAAAACCATTGATTTAGTATTTTTCTTATATTTAAATTTAATTAAATGAATTAATGATAATAAAAATTCAAATAATTAATTAAAAATGATAAAATAACTCCCTTTGAGCTTAGTGGGTCGTGCATAGCCTTTGGGTAATGATTCATGGAAGAAAATGAGGCCCATTAGCATTTTTGAAGCCTTTTGTGCAAAGTTGACTTTTCAAAATTCCCAAAAATTTCCCAACTTCTACAAGGCATATCTTGCTCAATTTTTAAGTTATGATCATGTTCTTGGACATTTTGGAAAGGTCTTGAAGTACTCTAACCAATTCCTTTGGTCCCATGTCATTTTGAATTACCAATCTCAAGTTATGGTCTTTGACTTAAAGTGCCTTTTTGTTGACTTTTGAAAATGACCTATAATGTTGAAATTGATAACTTTTTGTGAGAGCATTTCTTGTACTTGAAGTGTGAAGATGAGTTGTAGGAAATGTCATTATCTTCAAAATGATCTTTGGATGGGATTTTTATGATGAACCATGAAGAAGTTATGCCCTGGTCAATTTGCAGTTGACTTTTTCAACTGTCCAAAAATGGAAACTTTTGCATCTTGAGACTTTTTGAGCCATGCTTGTGAAATCATGATCAAGAATTGATCAAATGATGTTTGTGGCTTCAAAATAAGATGTTGACCAAATTTTTTGACTTTTGACTGTCAAATGACCATTTTGCCCCTGCAGTTAACTGTGGAGCATTTAGGGTTTTTGACTGTGCAATTTGATGCTGTGAGTCTTGAAACTTGGTATATGAATGCTTGACAATGTATATAGGCATGTGGGACTTGTTTGGACCCTTGAAAACCTCAACTTCTTTGCCAGAACCAAAACCCTAATTTTGACTGTGTTAGGAGGCAATTGGACTGTGTAACCCTTGAGTGATTTTGAACCATGATCTTGGCAAATCTTGAAGAATATGGGAGGGAAAATTTTGGGGTACAACACCTACGTTTTTAGCTGCGGATTTAAATCCACAGGTAATTTCCTTGCAGACCTGAGGACAGGGACGACCATGTGCCCCCATCTGATTGCCCCATTCGAATATTCGCGCGTTTTGTTTTTTTTATTCTGGCATATTACGCATTTTCCCATATTATTATTTTTGTCTAATATAATAGCAGATGAAGCGTGATGGCTGAGTGGTAGAGGCGTGTGTTCAAAATCCAACAGGACTTGGGTTCGAATCCCAAGTCCCCCCATATGCTTTGTATTTTTTCTCTTCAGGTCATCCAGTGTTGATGCCAGTGCGTGATGCATCATACTCCCTCATTCAATCAAGGGACAGGTGGCCCCAGGCCAAATCTGATGGCCCAGATGGAACGTCCACCATACTCCCTAGTCAAATGCACACGCTGGATTTCAAAAAGTCAACCAGGCCAGTGGATTATTGGGCCACAAAACTGCTAATCGGACCCCCTAAGCAGGCCTAAACCTCCTAACCCTTTCTCTTTTCTTTTATTATTTATTTCTTTTAATTATTTATTGTTATTATTTTTACTATTAACTAACCAATCAAAACTTTTTCTTAATAAAATTAAAACCAAAAAATATTTTCTTTATTAAATTAAATTTTAGTATTTTCTTTTTTATTAACATATTAATTTAATTAATTCAGTTCTAATTAGGAATAACTTTTAATATATTTTGCAATAATTAAAATTAATTTAGACAATTAGGTTTTCTTAACATTGATTAAATTTACTTTTATTTCTTTAAATATCAAAAATCCAAAAAAATATTATTTTCATTAATTAATTAATTTATTTATTAATTTAATAATTAATTTAGTTTAATTTCTTTCTTAATTCAAAAATAACCAAAAAATATTTTCTTTAATTAAAGGGTCAAAACCCTAAAACTTGTGCCCGATTTAATTTCCCGCACGTGATCCTTTGTATTCAATATTGTATTTGTTTCTGGAATGTAATAGCTTAATAGGACTTTAAATACTTTTACCGCTTTATTTATTTTCCGCATTTTAATTTCAAGGGTTGCTTTTGGCGATGTAAATACCCGACGCCTTGTAATAGTTAGTTTAATTTCCGCAATTAAATTTCCGCAACTTATAAACTGTTAGATATTTGATAATAGGGAATGCATGACAAGATTGAATATTTAATTTAAAATCAACATAGATAACCATTGACATGTACAAAGACAAAATAACTGAAAACAACACACTCGCACATGCGCACTCTTAGGGTACACCCCACTTGGTTGCCTTCGTACGCGGTCATCGAGTATAGGAAGTTTTAGAGGTCGCCCTCTTGTCCAAAGATCATAAGTTGCCTCGAAACAGTTGCCTCGGAAAAAATGATCTAAGACATTAAGGTTACCGCTAAGGCGTCATAACATTGCTTTGGTGACCGTAAGTCCCTAAATTCGAATTGACCCTTAAACTCCAACGACGGTGCTACCTACTCATCAATAGTGGGATAGCATTGTCCAAAGGACGATAGCATAGAATGATTCCTTTTTCGATTAGGTAGATGGTTCTTAAGTACTTCACTACTACGAAAATGGGCTTTCACAGCGCTTTTTTTTGCCCTTTAAAAGCGCTTAAAAGCGCTGCCGTAGCCAGCGCTGGCGTAGGCTACGAAAGCGCTTTTTTCTGGCCAAAAGCGCTGTCGTAGGTGGACCTATCACAGCGCTTTTTCCTTAAAAAGCGCTTTGATAGGGGGGTCTTTCCCAGCGCTTTTTGAAAAGCGCTTTGATAGGTGTGCTATTTAAATTTTTTTTTATTTATTTATCAAGCCTTTTACAGCGCTTTTTATGGAAAAAGCGCTTTGATAGGGGGGTCTTTCCCAGCGCTTTTTCCATAAAAAGCGCTTTGATAGGGGGTTTCTATTTAATTTTTTTTTTTATTTATCATGGCTTTTACAGCGCTTTATGGAAAAAGCGCTTTGATAGGGGGGTCTTTCACAGCGCTTTTTCCATAAAAAGCGCTTTGATAGGGGGTTTCTATTTAATTTTTTTTTTATTTATCATGGTTTTTACAGCGCTTTATGGAAAAAGCGCTTTGATAGGGGGGTCTTTCACAGCGCTTTTTCCATAAAAAGCGCTTTGGTAGGGAGTTTCTATTTAATTTTTTTTTTATTTATCCTGCCTACGAAAGCGCTTTTTAGCCAAAAGCGCTTTCGTAGCTCATACGAATTTTTTAAAGTGAAACCTATAATTTGAGGTTCCCTGTGCGGCCTGTAATTTTTTTTTAGTCCAATAATTTAACCTGTAATTCAATCCTTATAATATTCACAGAAACCGGTATTATATTAACAGAAACCGGTATACCATATAATACATTTGTAACCATAACTAAATCCTTATATACATATGTAACTAAATCACATACAAAGTATATATACATTTGTAACCATAATTCAATCCTTATATACATTTGTAACCATAACTAAATCACATACAAAGTATCGTGTTAATTTGTAACCATATATATACATATGTAACTAAATCATATATAATTACATCGAAAATAATGCTCCACCGACACGGTCGTCATCCTGCAAAGTATGAATATGAACAACACGGTAAATTAAACAAACAATATTAAAGGCTCCAACACAATCAAACTAACACGTACAATAATATTTTATTCATACCCATCAGAATAATCTGTTTTCAACATAAAATTGACATATTTCCTCTTTGACTTCTTCCACTTGAACTTTCGTGTACGACATAGTATAGAGGTCATCAAAGTACTACATAAGAAATTATTACTTCAGTATATGCATGATGTTATTAAATGTAGAAATCATACAAAATTATTCTAAGTTATAAATCCATACCGTGCTTGGAATCTCTACTTGATTTTTATGAAGGATTTCTTTCATAAACCTCAAGCAAAAGTATCCGCAATCTACATCGTTATTCTGTAACGGACACTGCATAGAAAAACAGAATATATTTTATAGTTGTCGTGTAATTTTATCAAGTAACATTATTATTATAAGCAACTAATTTTGTACCTGCACTTTGATCCAAGTAATATTTGATGATTTACTCCGGGGTACCTGTGCGTCCCTTTGACTACGAAATATTTGTATTGATCTAAGAAAATAAAAACATATATTTAGATCAATCTCACAGAAATAATTAAATATATAAATATACACGAATAGTTAGAACGATCTCACTTACTGATCAACAGTTTCCTTCATAGCGGGATAGTTAGTCCATTCCCCGTCTACCGAATTCAGAAAGTACACAACTTCTTTAATCGGATCGATAGCCAACAACAACCAGTGTTTTCTAAAAATTTAAGCAACAGTTTAGAAGAAAAGTTTCTACGCAAAATAAACAAAGATATATTAGAATAAATGAAAAACTCACCCCACTGGAACAGTGTTATACGGCAAAATAAACAAGCTATCTGGGTTGCCGATGTAGGCCGTGTATCGATTCACTAAGTACTCCCTAACTGAACCCGGTTCCCTGACAATTGTCGCTCCGCTGACAATATGGGCAAACAAGAAATGGAAGCGTCTTGCCAATACAGTCTCGCGCATTTTTTTATCGTACAACAACCTTAAATAAAAACATATAAACATTAGACTATTTTCATTGAAATGTGTAAATAAATTGTTCAACTAATTAAATGATATATTTATCGGAATACCGGATGTATGCGTGAACATTGCCGATGCCTAATTCACCATGCGTCATAATCTCAGTCATTTCGTCCATTCCTATCGTTTCTTGGCAGTCAAGACCAAAGATATCTGCATCCATAAGGATTGTACGAATACCACCTGACTTCAAATCTGAGGTTTCCAAAAGTACTCCAAGTGTATTCCGATATCGAGGTACAAAAACGCCTCTTCCCCTGCCTCTTCCCCCCTTATGCATTGACTTTTTCGGGGGTGGTCTGCTACGAACAGGCTGGGTCACTTGTTGTGACACTTTCGCAGATACCTAACAATCATATAACTTAGGTAAATTATAAAATCGTTCAGTTTTAAATTCATATCATATAATAAACAATTTAAGTGTACCTCTGGAATTGATGCCATAGACTCGCCGCCTTGCTGCAAAATCTCCTTACCCTTATTAGCGGGTTTTGTAGGAGGCTAATATTAAAAAATAATTAACTTAACGGTTCAGAATTGACATTTGAAATCTAAATGATTCATATTAACGGTTTTAAACATACCTCATCATCAATGAAAATGAGGTCCAAGGGCCATGCAACAAACGACCCTACTGCGTCTCGCACCGATCTTATATCCAAGGCCACGTCAGGTACCGGTACCAACGCATCGGGATCAATAGGATAATCTACTGATACTCTCAGGTGTCCAGCCGGGATCGGTGTATTATGAATTAAATCTCCCAAAGTGTTGTACACTTTTCCCTTGCCAACAAGGTGATAATCTGATGCCATTACGTATAGTTGGCAAGATGAAATGCCCTAAACCAATATGCATACATATTACTTTTAATTCAATAATAGAAAGAGGTGGAATAAAAATGAGAAACTTGAACAATAGAGATTTATCAATATATTTATAATTACCTCAGGAAATTTATTCTGACGGTTGATACTAGCGTTGTCACTAGTTTCTTTCGCCATTGCCGCATTGCCCTTTTCCCTCATTAATACCTCTTTATCTCTTTCCAATGCATTGACTTTTGCTTGTAATTCCATAAGTACATTCATCACTTCTGCATTGGTAGGATTTCTTTTCCGATTATGCTGGTAGAAAGAGGTTGGAGTCACACCGTGACCTTTACCCCTAACCCGACCGGAATACTCAGGAACATTCAGTGCTTTACTAAGTACACTCCTCGTATCCTGGTCGTCACCGGTGGACTCCGTTTGTGACAATGTCTCCTGAAAATAATGGAGATAAAAAAATCAATTAAATAGTCATAAAAATTTGATTTAATTAAAGACACAATGTTATACTTACGCATTCATCATAAATTCTTAGAACACTTGGATCAACAGCTTGATTCTTGCCCACACGGGCTTCCTTCCACAGCAAATGTGCTGGAAGTGAGGTTTCATCACTTTTAGTCTCCTCTAACTATGCATAGAAACAAACAGTTAGATCGTCAAATACAACACATTTAGACAATTAATAAGAACATATCATTTCTATTTATTACTTACAATTTTTTCCTCTAAGCGCGCATATCCCAAACGCCCTTTTTTGTATGGGTACGCGGGCTTTGATGCTCTCTCACTATTTTTGGCACACTTTTGCCGGAATTCGTCATCTCTTTGTCTAATAAACTCAGTCCAATCTTCTTGTTTAATGAAAAGATTATACTTTTCTGGCCTTCCGGCCGGGAACTCTTCCAGCCACTTTCCTTTGTCATCCTTAAGATAGGTGTTCGTCAACAGATTTTTCCACCCTCTAAATCTTTTCCCGGCCAACCCAAGTATGAAGCCTTTACGCTCATCTGGAACGTTAAAAGACCGCTGCGTATAAACCATATAAACATATAAGTAATTTAAAAACCATATAAACCATATAAACATATAAGTAGTTTAAAAACCATATACAACATATAAACTTATAAACTTATAAACATATAACCATATAAACCATATAACATACATACCTTAACATCTTCCCAAAACATTTCTTTTCCTTGCTTCAATGCTTCACATTGTTTCGCATTCCATCTAGATATGGAGATTGGCACATGCATACGAACAAGTGTACCAACGTAGCTTGTGAATTTTGAAGCATTAACCCCAACTACTTGATTTGAATGATTCCAATCTACATTATATTTCACTCCCTTATCTCTAGCACGAATGATTTCGCGCATTATGGTGATGCCTCGTGCAACATCATTTGCTGAAGTATCATCCGCTGCATGATTTGTTTCTTGTGAGTTTTCATGATCTTGTTGGTTTCCTGGTGGGTTTTCTTGTTGGTTTCCTTGCGGGTTTTCTTCATTGCTAGCCATTAGACCTGTAACAAAAGTCAAACAAGCACATTAGTACACTACATGAAAATGGATAGTCGAAAAAGATATGAATAGCACTAAAGGAACTCAAAATTGAATAAAATGCTAAAAAACCAAACTTGCAAGAAATAAACCTCACCATCAGCTCCAAAAACATTGTTCTACTAATTAAGCACAAGCACATTCGCAAAAATTCAAAACGGTTCAAAAGATATGCCAAAAATTCAAAACATTATTCACATATTACTTACAATATTAGGCTATAATTATAATAATACCTTTTTCACTAACGTCTCTTTCTTTTCTTGGTAGCAATATATTTTACGCTTCTGTTAACAACTCGGATGGTTGGATTGATCCAAATACCCTCATTATGATCATCTCTAGTACAAGGTTCATTCTCATTTTGATCGTTTCTTGTACAAGATTCAATGCCAACGCCAATATCACCTTGATCTCCAATGTTTTCATCAATTACTTTGTTAGACAAAAGCACTATAGACCATTTCGTACTTGTCGGATCATTGACATAGAACACTTGTTTAGCCTGAGAGGCTAGAATAAAAGGTTCATCTTTGTACCCCACCCTATTGAGATCCACTTGCAAAAATCCTGACTTATCCATTCGTACGCCATTATTATTTTCAACCCACTTGCAATCAAATACAGGAATCTGAAACTTCCCGTAATCAAACAACAAAATGCGCTCGATAACCCCAAAATATGACAGATTTGCAAATTTCGGGTTTAAGTCATTCGCACTTGATATGTGCATCGCTTCAGCTACCAAGGTAACACCACTATTCTGCATAGTACTTTTATCATCCTGTTCTTTGGTATAAAATGTGTATCCATTAATTGCGTATGCGCTATAAGAAAACACAATCATACTTGGACCATATGCTAAACATCTCAACCTTTCTGTTACTGAAGCAGGATCCGAACGATACTTTGAATAAATTTGTTCCTTAAACCACGGTATGAAACTTCGATTGTGCTCTCGTACTATCCAATTCTCATTTCTATTCAGATTTAAACCTCGAAGAACACCCTTGTGCATTTCAGCATACGGCTCAACCTCAATCTCATTGTGCAGAACATACAAATGCACCTGATCCCGTTCGACCATTGACACTGTCACAACTTTATTTCCAATTAGTCTTTTTCCTTCTTTTTTCTCGACAATATGAGATTTGGGGAGTCCAATTGATTGAACATTTGACAGATATTCAGTGCAAAACTCAACCGCTTCTTCAACAATGTATCGTTCCGCAATACAACCCTCCGGTCGACTTCGGTTTTTCACGTACCCTTTTAAAATTTTCATATAATGTTCAGCAGGGTACATCCATCTCATATAAGCTGGTCCGCACAACTGTGTCTCTTTGACAAGATGAACGACTAGATGAACCATTATGTCAAAAAACGAGGGAGGAAAATACATTTCAAGCTCACATAAAGTAACAACCACCTCTTTTTGCAATGTTGGTAAGATCGCAGGATCGATCACCTTGCTGCAAATTGACTTGAAGAAAAAACACAACTTAGTTATTGCGCTCCTTACTTTTTCTGGCAGAATAGAACGTATACCTATTGGTAGAAAATGTTCCATTATAACATGGCAATCATGAGTCTTTAAACTCTTTAACTTTAGGTCTTTCATTGACACAAGTCTTCTAATATCTGATGAGTAGCCTTCTGGAACTTTAACTTCACTGAGGAACTTACACAATATTTTCTTCTCCTTTCTAGATAGAGTGTAAACAGCAGGTGGTAGATATGTGCGTCTTCCTTTCGTCACGGGTGCCAATTCAGTTCTAATTCCCATGTTTAACATGTCCTTCCTTATGTTAATGCCATCCTTAGACTTTCCTTGTATATTGAGTAACGTACCAATAACACTATCAAATACATTTTTTTCAATATGCATAACATCGAGGAAATGTCTTACGTACAACGACTTCCAATATGGAAGTTCAAAAAAAATCGACCTCTTCTTCCACCCACTCGTGACAAGTCTATGTGCAAAAGGCTTGCCAAACTCAGTACTCACATCTTTCACCTTTTCAAAAATCTGATCACCTGTCAACATATGTGGAGCTCTACCGTGTTCTGCCTCTCCATTGAATGCCTTTCTCCACCCACGATAGTGATGATTAGAATTTAAGAATCTACGATGACCGAGAAAAACATTCTTCTGACAAAAGTTCAATCGCATCGTATCGGTTTCATCTTCACAAACAGGACAAGCTTTTTGACCCTTAATGCTGTACCCTGATAGATTTCCGTACGCCGGAAAATCATTAATTGTTCCAAACAACATCGCCCTCAAGTTGAAACTTTCTTTCCTATACCCATCGTAAACCTCCACACCGGTCTCCCACAAAAACTTCAAATCTTCGACTAAGGGTGCCAAGTACACGTCTATGTCATTCCCTGGTTGTTTGGGCCCAGAAATTAACATAGATAGCATCATGTACTTACGCTTCATACATAGCCACGGAGGTAGGTTATATATCATAAGAATCACAGGCCAGGTGCTATGCGAGATACTTTGAATACCATGCGGGTTCATTCCATCAGT
Organism: Vicia faba; assembly: GCA_948472305.1. NCBI lineage: Eukaryota > Viridiplantae > Streptophyta > Magnoliopsida > Fabales > Fabaceae > Vicia > Vicia faba. The sequence continues at coordinate 1,553,521,028 of OX451738.1, read as the reverse complement.
AGACAACGACAAGCGAAGATTTCTTGCTTCTTTTCCAAATTCAGGATAATCAATATCAACTTTCATCCACTGTGGTGAGTCTGCCGGATGTCGCAACTTCCCATCAATAATTCTTTCATCTGCATGCCAAGTCAAGTGTCTTGAATCGGTCTCACTACGATACATGCGCCTAAATCTCGGAATTATAGGAAAATACCATAACACCTTTTCCGGAGACAACTTTTCCTTATATCGAGGGGCACCGCATTTAGGACACTCATTTAACATTGCGTACTCGTTTCGAAATAAAACGCAATCTTTTGGACATGCATGTATCTTTTCATAGCTCATGCCAATAGAGGACAACATCTTTTTGGCCTCATACGTTCGATTGGGAAGAACATTATCCTCTGGTAGCATTTCTTTCACGAGGGCTAATAACTGTGTGAAACTTTTATCCGACCATCCGTTGTCCGCCTTTAAGTTGTACAACTTTAACACCGCAGACAATCTTGTGAATTTTGTACAACCATCATACAACGGTTTCTCTGCATCGCTTACCAACCTCTCGAACATTTTGGGACAATCCTCAAGATCTTCTTCAAGCGCTTCTGCAATCTCTTCGACTCGATCATAATCGTATGCGTCTGCGAAATCCTCATTTGAAGCATACGTCGTATTATAACTCGATTCAACATTCCCGCTACTTTTCTCACCATGCAAATTCCAACATGCATAACTTCTATCAATTCCATGCATCAGTAAATGCGATTCCAACTGAACCGCGTCAACCCGTCTCCCATAACAGCATCTCAAGCAAGGACATATCATTCCATTGGGTTCTCTGGCGTGCGCAACGGCAAACTTAACGAATTCTGATACCCCATCCTCATACTCTTTCGACAATCGATTGGCAGTCATCCATTTTTTATCCATGGTTTGACTATAGCAACTAATTAGTCACGCAACTATAGCAAAATAATAATTAATTACCTGTAAAGAAATTCAACATATCAGGTAATCAAATTCATAGTTATTCTTGCCTCACCTTAAGCATGTGCTAAACAACTCATAACTAATTACTAACTAGTGAAGTCGGATATAAACAAAAACACAACCGCAGCTCATGAATTCCACTCAACTATAATCATTAGAAATTCACACTGAGCCGGAAAATAAAAGTAAAAACAATCAGTTATTCAAGTCAGTTCAAGAATAGGATAGAAACCTTTGAAAATGTTGAGAGCGTCCCGCGTACACTACGATCAAGGACAGTTCGAATTTCTTCAATCGGAGAAAGTTTCACAGCTTTTTCCTACCACAATCGATATTAAATCGTTGAACTATCTGCTGCATGATTTGAATGTAAACAACATGTTAAACTTAGGAGTAACTAAAAACAAAACATTTTCATTGACAATACAGATCACATTCCCTTATTTGTTTCCACCATACTAGTAAGCAAATGACGAATGGCAGCAACGCAAGGTTCTTTCAGCCACCTTTTTGTCCAACTGTTGTATAAGAAAAGTATGTTAATTAATTGGAATGTAAGCTTACTAGATAGATTTCTGTACATGTTGAAGAAGTTACCTCTAGTTCGTTTGCAATTATATCAACATCTGCTGCATTTATCTTAACAGCAGCTAATTCTTTCTCCCTGTGATTCAATCAAAATTCATACTAAGGTTCAGAGAGAGAAGAAAAACAAATCATAAATGCAGGATAAATGAGAGTGACAATGGAGCTTTCAATTTTTATATACATAATAAATTCCCGGGTCTTTTTAATTTCACTTATGTAAAAATTAAAACTTCAGAACTACACATATATTTTACTTGATATTTCTATTAGTAATACAAAAATTATATTTCAACATATACACCAGAACAACAGAAAAGAGTTTCAACACTCTTATAATAATTGAAGTAACATTTAAAGATTCACTTAAATAAGACCAAATATATCATCAACATTTATCACCATTTTTCAAAAAATGCACAAAAACTTTCAACACAAATCTGCTACACCTTGACTCACCTTGACACCGAAAAGCAAAACATTAAACATTACACTAGAATTTTAAATACAATATTGCTCCAATTTGACATTAGGCATCAGGGTGCATCACATTTTCAAAACTATTACATCTTACTATCAGATTATTAAAATATATCATGTCATTTTCAAAACTATTACATGCTTTGTATTATCCATGTGATCGATCATATTTGTCTCACTTTCACATTAAAACCAAGAGGTAAAATCTTCAAGCAACACTCTAATAGAAACTGAAGTAACATTTGAAGATTCACTTAAGTAACACCTAAAATATCATCACTTCAATTAGCAATTGGATCATAAATAATATTCAAGAAGTTTGTCATGACTGTTTCATTTCATGCTAGAAGTATATAATCTTTCTTTGGAGTGTTTTCAAATTCATAATCCTTGAACCATAAGTTTATAATAATGGCAGAAGCATGAGAATATTACAAAATATCATCATTTCAAACTCATAATTACAACTCAGGTTACCTTTAAACAATAACTTAAGCGTCTAAAATGATGGAATTTGGAAAAACCCAACTCTTTCTTAGAGTGTTTACAAATTCTTAATTTTTGCACTTTTACCTTATAATGGTGGCAGAAGCATCACAAAAAATTCCATTAAAATAAGCCACATTTCAAATTCCAAATATTGACACCATTACCTTAAAATGATTGCAGAAACAAGTAATACAAAATATTCCATTGAAAACTGCAGACAAGATTCAACAAATTCTTTCTCCAAAGAATGACTAATTTCTCTAACAGGGTTGCAACTAAGAGTTACATGAGATCTATTTTCTAGCCTCATAATCTTAAACCTAATAGAGTTCACTAACTCATTATAACATTAAACACATGCATATTGATTTACATATACAGTTGCGTATGTAAAGTAAACCAAGAATTAAAGCAAAGAATCTTACCAAGGTGGAGAAGACGGAATGACCGGCGGCGGCGACGACTGAAGAGGAAGGAACGAACGGCGGCGACGACGACTGAAGAGGAAGGAACGAACGGCGGCGACGGCAGAAATGAAGAAATGAAGAAGCTCTGAACGAAAGAAATGAAGAAGATTTAGGGATTTTTAATTTTATTATAAAAACAACCTACGAAAGCGCTTTTAAAAAGCGCTGGCATAGGTCCCCCTTTCAAAGCGCTTCTGAGGTAAAAAGCGCTTTCGTAGGTCCCCCTTTCAAAGCGCTTTTCAAAAGCGCTGGCATAGGGTTCCCTACCAAAGCGCTTTTCAAAAGCGCTTTCGTAGGTTAGATATTTCAAATACCTATGAAAGCGCTTTCTGAAAAGCGCTTTGGTAGGGAACCCTATGCCAGCGCTTTTAAAAAAGCGCCTTCGTAGGTTTCCCTTTTTTTTAATTTTTTTTTGTGAAGGCTATGGCAGCGCTTTTTCAATAAGCGCTTTAGTAGAGGCGCTGCTAAAACTTGTTTTTGGCGTAGTGCTTGCTCTTTCAAAACAAAACAAATTTTTCACACTTACACTCCTTTTCAAACAAAAACTTCTTCAAACCCACAAACACAAAGAAAAGCAATTTTTGAAAACATTATGAGCAAGTACCTAAGAGCCCGGGGATAACCACCGATAGAAAGGTTGCTAATACCTTCCCTTTCTATAATCTACCCCCCGAACCCGAGAAATATCTCAAAAAAAGAATTTTTCTATGCTTTTTTCCTTTCCTTGTTGGATAAAATAAAAGTCGATGGCGACTCTTGCTTACCGCGACATTTTGCGAAAACAAACGCAAAACGCAAACCAGCATTCCAAAAACAGTCAGTTCTTTCCCACCGTATCACACCCGTCCATCTCCACGTAGCGGAAGGAATTGAGACGACTCATCATATACTCCTTTTCACCTCGTACCGTGACAATCTTTCCCTTTGTGATATGGTGGCAGAACCGACTGTTTTGAAAATGTTGGTTTGCATTTTGTGTTTTGTATTTGCAAAATGTCGCGGTAAGCAAGAGTCGCCACCGACTTTTATTTTATCCAACTGGAAAGGAAAAAAGCACAGAAAAATTCCTTTTTCGAGATTTTGAGTACGAGGGGTAAATTATAGAAAGGGAAGGTGTTAGCACCCTTTCTATCCATGGTTTTCCATGGGCTCTTAGGTACTTGCTCATATTTTATAATTGATTGTGTGTGTTTGTTTTGAAAAAGTTTTTTGTTTTACTTCGTTTTAACCCTTGCTTCTGTCCTCAGGAGTGTTACGAAGTTGTTTTTTGAAAACTTTGTTTGAAAAAAGTGTAAGTGTGAAAAGTTTGATTTTGAGCAAGTACCTACTAGCATCTACCTGCTCGAAAAAGGATTATTTCCGTTCTTGTTTCCTTTAGACAATGCTATCCTATTATTGAGAAATAAGAAGCACCGTTGTTGGAGTTGTAAGGGTCAATTCGAAAGGGACGTACGATCACTAAAGCAATGTTTAGGACGTCTTAGTAATAACCCTAAAGTCTTAAGATCATATTCGAGGTAACATTTCCGAGGCAACATTTCCGAACGGGACTTTTGATCTTTGTTAGACTGGAGGGCTACCACTAAGACACCCTATACTTAATGACCGTTCACCGAAGGCAACCGAAGTGAGAGTATACCCTAGGAGTGCGCATGTGCGAGTGATTTGATTTAAGTTATTATCTTTGCACATTAGAGTTTTCTAGCCGTTTTAAATTATCATGCAATCTTGTCATACAATCCTATTAACATACATCTAAACAGTTAATATTTGCGAGAATTAACATGTGGGAAATAAAACCTACGCTATTACAAGGCTTCGGGGCAGGGATTAATTACATAGCCAAAAACCCGTAAAAGACGATAAATAAAGAAAATCCTGGATTAAACTATTACATACCGTGAGCAGTTACATTAATATTGCAAAAATAATAATAAACGCGCGCGATGAATCGAAAATGAGAGATTTAGGGTTTTGACCCTAACTACCTAATTGTAATTTACAAGAAGAAATCATTTTTTGTCGTTTTTTTGATTATTTGAGAAAATAAAGCTTAATTGAATAAATGAAAAAACCTAATTACTAATTAATTTAAAATTAAGAAAAATAATTAAATTAACTTATTTTTGTATTTTTTATTTTTATTTGAGAAAGAAATAAGTATTAAATTACGAGTTAACCCTAATTTTTTTAATTGATTTTAATTATATAAAAGGTTAGAATTACCCTAAATTAAATTAAACTAACATTAAAATTAAATTTGATAAAATAAAAAACCTAATTCTAAATTTTGTGAAACTTGATTTTATGATTTTTTTTAAAAAGGAAATTAATTTTGTTAAAAAAAAATTAAGTAAATTAAATTAAATAAAAGAAAAGAAATAGAAAGAGAAAGAATGGGCCTGGTATTAGCAAAATGAGGGGGTGTTATTTGCAAATCTGAGCCCAATAATTCCTGACCACATTGACTTTTTCCAATCCCATGTGCTTGCTTGACCCAGGCATATGATGGACCCTCATGGGAAGACCTTGGATCTGGCATGTTGATGATCTGATGGTTGGATGCTGATGATGTATGGTGGATGCAAGGGACACTTGTGCACCTGATTATGCAAAGCAAAATAAAATGAAACCAAGGTTGGGACCTGGGGATCGAACCCAAGTCCTTAAGCATTCCTCCACTGCACGCTTGCCAGCTGAGCTGGTTGTGTTAGTTGTATAAATAATAACAAATGAATATTATATGATAAAAACCAAAAGCTAATCGTTGGAACGCGTGAAATTCAAACTGGAAAACCATGAAGCGCCACATATCCTTCTTCTTCCTCCCACCGTCGCTGTAAATTTCATGACTTTTACCTACGGACACTGAGTGTAGGTATAACCCTGTGCCTTTCCAAAATCTCATACAAGCATGATAAATGAAAACCAATGGTACCAATCAACTTGTTGCAACCTCACGAGCATCATGGTACCATTATTAATGGCCAATTGTTCTTGTATGAAAAATCCCTAAAAATGAACCACGAACCCTAGCCATGGCATCTTGGTGTACAGTCAATAAAAATGCAATTAAATACAACCATTGGCTTGCAAACATCTCAAGGATTATTAATATACCAATTAACCATGCTAAATATGCCAGAATTAACGTATTCGAATTCAAGAAAGTATGGAAACTGTATGAACCTTACAGAGTGTTTCAAGGCGTGAGGAAGCTTGCTAGCGATTGGAACACGATCCTGGGATGTCCAACAAACGATTGGTATGCTTAGAGTGGCTCGAGATGGCCTGAAACTTGGAGATCAGTTTGCAACTTTTTCTTGAATTTTTTGAAATTCGTTCTCTCTTTTGCACGCCTCCAGCCCCTGTTTTTTGGTCTGCACTTGTTCCTTATGTATCCAAGAATGTATTAGGGTTACCACTTTGTATCAAATCTCTTCCAATTATGAATATTGATTCATGATTTGATCCTTGTGCAAAATCTTTCCAAAACAAGAAAATCCAATCTATTTCTGTCCATTTTGAACCTTGCACGATTTGATCTTGTTTCCAGCTGTATAATGGACCTAATCATGCATAAAATCTCAATATTTAATTAGCTTTTGATATTTTCATTATTTTATATTGATTTTATTTGATTTAAATATAATAAAATCAAAATAAATAACAAAAATAAAAGAATGACAAGTGGAAGGGCTCATGGGTCGTGGGTCACATTACAAACTCAGTGCAAGCATAAAAAGTTGGGCCCATTTAGCAAAAAATGCAATTTTGGACACTTTTGACTTTTGGCGATTTTGTAAAAAAGGTCAACTTGGCCAATGCATAACTCTCTCAATTTTGACCCTAGAGAGGTGTTCTTGGACTTTATAGAAAGCTTAAGATGTCCTCTAAGCAACCCTTTTTGTCTAATCTCAATTGAGTCTTCCATGCTCATGTATGAAGCTTTGACCCAAAAGGTGTTTTTGTTGACTTTCCAAAATGACCTATAATGTCTAAATTCATATCTTCTTGTGAGTGTATATTTTGAACTTGGGAGCTGAATGTGAATTATAGGGAATTACATCCTCTTCAAAATGAGCTTTTGATGGATCATTTTTGATAAAGTATGAGAAAATTATGCTTGGTCAAAGTTGAGTTGACTTTTCCTGCAAAACCCTAATTTAGCAACTTTTGAGTTTTGATGAATTGTGAGCAATCCTTGAGGAATCATGATCAACCATTGATCAAATGATGAATAATACTTAAAAATTAGAATGTTGACCAAAAATATTGAAGTTTGACTGTATATGGTCCACAGTTGACTTTTGCCCTAGCATAGTCGATTTTCAAGCCTTTGAGCAATTGACTGAGCAAATTTCCTCTGCAAGGCTTGAAACTTGACATGGATGATCTTGAGAACATATTAGGACAAAGGTGAGCATTTAGGACCCTTTGGACTCAAACATCTTGATGCAAAAGGAAACCCTAATTTGAGGTAGCCTGCCTTAGGAGAGAGTTGGTCTGGTCAACCCTTGGACTTCCTTGAGCAATTTGAGGACCTCACTTGACATGTATTGAGGAATATGGGAGGGAAAATTTTGGGGTACAAAATCTGCCCCTGTTCAATCTTCTTAAACCTAAGGATGTAGATTGACTTGTATGCCTTTCGTGATCCGAAGGTGGAAGATGATTGAATGCTAGAGTGCCCAGAAATTTGCACTCGCATGAAGTGGTACTTGTCTTGCGATATCAGGAGTGTGCTTATAGATGCCATTTGGAAGTAAATTACGGAAGATGGGCTTAAAGATGCCATCCGAAGAAGTGTTGATCGCACAAGAGATTCCTTCGCGAGAATCCATATACCTGTTGTTAAGGAGGATTACGCTGGGGAATGCTGGTCTCTGTGTTGAGAGAGGTAGATTTTTAGGAGCTTCAGTTGTCCGTTACTCTACTGGGGAATCATCTCTTAGTCGAGGAGGTGAAAATGAACTGCTATCTGGTCGTGCTCCAGGCTTTGCAGCGACTTACTGGGGAGATGAGATTAAACTTTCTATCTGGTCGTGTTCCAGGCTTTGCAATTTCTCAATTCTTATCTGGTCGTGCTCCAGGCTTCAGAAGGAGTTAGGTGGTTATCCGGTCGCATCTGGGCTTCAACTTGAATTTAAGGCATACTAATATCTGGTCGATTTCTGGGCTTCATAGTAATTAGCCAAGTAAACTGCTATTTTGGTCGAATTCCAAGCTTCGTAGTACCTTATACTATTATCTGTTCATGCCCCAGGTTTCAGTGTCCTTTGCCGCTATCTGGTCGTGCTCCAGCCTTTACAGCGTCTTATACCGTTATCTGGTCGTGCGCTAGGCTTCACAGTGTCTTATACCTATTATCTGGTCGATTCCAGGCTTCATGGTAACTTGTTGGGGGGATTAAGCTATTTTCCGGTCGATTTCCGGGCTTCAAAGCTTGTACTTAAGATATACCACTATCTGGTCGATTCCAGGCTTCATAGTATTCTGGAGAAATCAAGATATTATCCGGTTGATTTCCAGGCTTCATAGCTTGAACTGGAATAGAAATCTTAGTATCGATTTGACTGAACCAGAGAAAACTTGTCAGAACTTGATTGCATCTTTCCCTGAAAGGTAAAGAGTTAGTCGTATGTAATGTCATGATGTATGAAATGTATTGAGTAATTATGTTCTCAAAATAAATAAGATTGTGCTGTATGATGCATATGCGTATGCCACGATGTATGGATATGCAATGTTTTTTGTGATATTCTCCGACTAGGGAGAATAAATCTTAGACTGTTGTTGGAGAGTATAAGGAGTTGAGTTCTTCGTTCTCGCTGAGGATAGTGACCGAAGATGATTAGCTGGAGACATGCGTCCGTTTTGCTCGAGAATATTCCGCCGAGGGAGACTCTGTTTGAGAATAATCCTGTGGAAGAATGACTCTATGGGGAAGAGGGATACTTTGTTGGACAATATGCTGATTTGGAGAAATAAACTCGGCTGATGGTGAACTTATATTGTTGGTGACAGATAAACTCTGCTTGGGGAGAATTTTACCGACTCATTCGCGATTATGAACCTCGGCTGGGGAGAGCTAACACTACTGTCTTTGGATACCTCCTACTCTACGGGGAATGTATGTACCTTTAGTCATATTCTCAAGCTGGCTCTATCCCTGTACCTGGTGGGTAGAGCAACTGTAAGGTTTGGACATTTCTTGTTTGTCCCTGTTCCTGGAATTATGAGTAATTGTCTTTTGTTTCTTGTGTAAAAATTTATGAGCAACAATTATTTTCAAATGCATATATCAAAAATGAATCATTGGACGTTCTTGCAAAACAAAACAGAAAAAGAAAAAAAACAAGTTGAAATTTCTTGTGGAAACAAACTGTATTGATTTTTGAAGTCGGCCTGTAACAGGCGTTTTGTACAAGAGGTTGACGTCCTAGTAAGAGAATGCCGCTGAGGGAACGGAAATTATACAATTTGTGTAAAAGAAAGAAAAACAGCTATGTGAAATAATCCCATCGGGTTCCAACTCTACTATTGCCCTTATATCTTCGAGCGTCTCATCACTTTGCTACTTGGTCGAAGGTGGATCAAATTAATTGGCGCCGTCCGAGCTTGATAGTCGATACCAAAGTCTGGTTGCAAGATGATCCAATGAGAGATGGTTACGCTTCAATCCCTAATTTTTTCCTGAACCTCCCTTTCGGGTGTTCAGTCCACCGGGATACCCTTTTTTGCCCAAGCCGCCTTTTCAGGTTTTCGACTTGCCAGGTGTGATGCGGTGGGAGAACTGACTTGAGGGTTTTACGTTTGTGTTCGCAAATGTTGTGGTTTATCAAGAGTCGCCACCGACTTTTCTTTTATCCAAAAGGAAAGGTGAAAAAGCACAGGAAAGACCTTTAGAGATGTTTTTGAGTTCGGGGGGTAGATTATGAAAAGGGAAGGTATTAGCACCCTTTTCATCCATGGTTTTCGATGGGCTCTTAGTTACTTTCTAGATCACTTGCTTTTGTTTGAATGTCCTTGTGGTGTGTATTTTGAAAGTATTTTTGAAAATGGAACTTCGTAATGGTTCTCGTTTCTATAAGAACGCCTACAAAGTGTTTGTTTCAAAAATAGTTCAAAGGTGTGTTTGTGAGATGTTTTTTTGAAAGTATTTTAAAAATGGAACTTCGTAATGGTTCTCGTTTCTATAAGAACTCCTACAAAGTGTTTGTTTCGAAAATAGTTCAAAAGTGTGTTTGTGAGATGTGTTTTTGAAAGTATTTTGAAAATGGAACTTCGTAATGGTTCTCGTTTCTATAAGAACGCCTACAAAGTGTTTGTTTCGAAAATAGTTCAAAAGTGTGTTTGTGAGATGTGTTTTTGAAAGTATTTTGAGAATGGAACTTCGTAATGGTTCTCGTTTCTATAAGAACGCCTACAAAGTGTTTGTTTCGAAAATAGTTCAAAGGTGAGAGTGTGGGTGTATAAAAATGTTTTTGTTGTGAGCAAGCGAGTAACTAGGAGCGAATCTACCTACTCGAAAGGTCTTAAATGTGCTTTTCCTCCTCCTTTAGATGTGGCTGTCTTACCATTGTTTTGGTAAGAAGCCCCATCGTTGGATGTGAAGGGACGGGCGTTGAGACATTTGTATAGTCATAGAAGGCAACATATGGGACGTTTTAGCAATGTCGTTTTAGGGACTAGATCATTTACTGAAGGCAACATCGAGGGTCATCGAGGGACTACGATCTTTTATCGAGGGTCTTTGCAAAAACGCCCATGCTCGAGGGACATGACTATTTTCTGATATGCAACAAGTGGAATTTACCCTAGGGGGTGCTTGTGTGCAAGTGTGTTATTTTCATGCTTTTTGTCTTGTTTTTGAAAGTCATCTATTTATTGATTTCATCTTGCCATACATCTTATTTACTAGCAATATATGAAAAACAAGTAAAAAGCGGAAAGTAAAATCTAAGCTATTACATCACTTTAGGGGGATGGGGGTACAATTTAACAATGGGGGTGAAGTAGGAACTAAAATATTACAACCACATCGAATGATAATGAAAAGAATGTGAAAACAGTGTAAAATAAAGGAAAAATGCACTTTTGAACTGCTATGTGTCGACCCATGCTGCTATGCATCGACACATAGCTTCTCCTTGCCCCTGTAAAGTGAAATATGTTTAGTATGAGTCGACACATAATGTGATGTATCGACTCATACACCTTTTTGCATCGATGCGAAATGCGTATGTGTCGACTCATAATCCTTTCCTACTTCTGTTTTGTAACTTGAACTCAGTATGGGTCGATCCATGAGGGTTATGTGTCGACTCATACCCTGTATTTTCACTAAGATGGGTCGACACATGTGGATATGTGTCGATACATATTGCCTTTTTCTGCCTTAAACATTATTCTTTGCATACGTCAGTTAGTTTTTAACATATAGATGAATAACATGAACAACAAATAAATGATTAACTTCAAAAATAGTGATTGCTACATCCTATAAATAGAAAAGTTAATATATGGAAAAGGCAAGGTAAAGATGACTTACCTTAAAACTGCACTTTAGGTTTTGAATCCAAATACCCTTCAAGATGTTGTATGAACCTTAAGAAAGCTCCAACAGGCAGCTAGACTTTCTTTTTTGTTGAAGGTTACTAAACAACCTCTGTATGGTATGAAATGTTTGGATGGTTTTTAAATGGAATATGCAAAGTGTGAGAGGTTTAAAGGTTTAGACTTCAAAACTCAAGAGTGGAGGTTTTATGGACTGTTATGGCTTTTTGTGAATATGAGATTTTAAGGGTTTATCAATAAAACTTCTGGCTATTCTCCTTGTTCTCTCTCTCTGTCTCTATTTTTTCTAACCTCTTTGCCTTGAAAATGCTTCTTCTATTTATAGGCCAAGGACTTGTGAACAAAGGCTGAATAAGTTTACAAAATAACATGTTATGGTTTGGTTGGGATGTAAGTATCAAACTATGTCAAGTACTCTATGGTTCCAAGATCAAGTACCAAATTTGCTGGTTTAGAGGGGTTGGTTTCCATGTTTTATGGTGGAGTGAAATCAGAAACAAGCAAGGTATGGGCTCAAGACAAACTTTGTACCAAAAGGCTTGCTTTTCAAGAGTAGCAATGGTGCCTTTATGCCATTAATGGAAAGATCTTTTGGACAATGACTCAAACACTTGGGTAATAGCTCAAGCTCTTGTGTAAACATTAAATTATGTTGAGATTTGCAAGTCACAAGACCTGCAAAGTGAGATTATGCAGCACATCATGCCAATTGGATTATGTGTTCTTCAACAAAAATGACTTGTAATTCAAGAATGGATGCTCAACTTCAAATCCTTGTATCTTCTAGCTCAAATATGATAAATTCATGCTCTTGGATGTTTTGGAAAGCTTGAAACACCCTCTATAACTTTCATGTTGGTCATTTTGACAAAATCATCTTGGAACTATGTGAAAAAACGCCAAGAAGTTGGGATAAAATCCTGCACAAAATCTGTTGAAATTTTTTCTAAGTGTTAAATGAAAAGTCATGACTTCATGAATTTATAACTTGAGATCCAAGCATATTTAGGAGAAGTTGTGTAAAGAAATGTTGTAGATATCATGGAGATCTACAACTTTCATGTTGAAAGTTTCCCTTGAACTGTCTTACATCTTAGTGAAAAAATGGCATTAAGTGATGAAATTATCATGTATAAAGACACTTAGAAAATTTCAAAGTCTTGGAAATCTTGACTTTTCGAGTTGACTTTTGACTTTCTTGACTTCTTGATGATCAAGCTTGATATTCTTGAATATCTTGATGAAATTTGATCTTTAGAATGTAATGTTGACCAAAAAGTCAAAATTTGACTTTCCAGTATTCAATTGACCATTTTGCCCTTTTGCCAATTCCAAGCCTAAATTGATGTATCAGTGCTGCAAAGTTGATGTCATAAAAGATATTGTGAGAAAATTCTTGAGAAATGAGAGGGAAAATTTTGGGGTACAACAGCTGCCCCTGTTCAATCTTCTTTGTGATACGGTGGGAAGAACTGACTGTTTTTGGAATGCTGGTTCGCGTTTTGCGTTTTTTTTTTTGCAAAATGTCGCGGTAAGCAAGAGTCGCCACCGTCTTTTATTTTATCCAACAAGGAAAGGAAAAAAGCACAGAAAAATTCCTTTTTTGAGATATTTCTGAGTACGGGGGGGGGGGGGGGGGGGAGGGGGGGTAGATTATAGAAAGGGAAGGTATCAACACCCTTTCTATCCGTAGTTATCTACGGGCTCTTAGGTACTTGCTCAATTATTTTCAAAATTGTTTTTCTTTGTGCTTGTGGGTTTTGAAAAAGTTTTTGTTTGAAACTTCGATTTAACTCTTGCTTCTGTCCTCAAGAGTGTAATGAAGTGTTTTGAAAACTTTGTTCGAAAAGTGTAAGTGTGAAGAGTTTTGTTTTGAAAGAGCAAGTATCTAAGAACCATCTACCTACTCGAAAAAGGAATCATTCTATGCTAATTTCCTTTAGACAATGCTATCCCATTATTAATGAGTAGGTAGCACCGTCGTTGAAATTTGAGGGTCAATTCGAATGCGGAACATACGGTCACTAAAGCATTGTTAGGACGCCTTAGCGGTAACCCTAATGTCTTAGATCATTTGTTTGAGGCAACTATATCCGAGGCAACCATTTCGAGGCGACTATGATCTTTTAGACAAGAGGGCGACCTCTAAAACGACCTATACTCAATGACCGTGTACGAAGGCAACCAAGTGGGGTGTACCCTAAGAGTGCGCATGTGCGAGTGTGTCGTTTTCAGTTATTTTTATCTTTGTACATGTTAAGGGTGATTTAATTTGATTTTAAGATTTAAACATTCAGTCTTGTCATGCAAACCCTATTATCAAACATCTAGCAGTTATAATTTGCGGAAATTAAAATGCGAAAATTAAATTACAAGGCGTCGGGTATTTACATCGCCAAAAACAACCCTTTGAAAATAAAATAAAATAAAGTTGTAAATAAATAAAATGTCCTAATTATCTATTACAATCCGTAAGGAGATACATAATTGGATAAAAATAAATAAAGCGCGCGGGAAATTAAATCGAATGCGAAATTTAGGGTTTTGACCCCTTTGGTTAAAGAAAATATTTTTTTGTTTTGTTGTTTTTTTATTTAAGAAAATAAATTAATCCTAAATTAAATAACTAAATTAATTATTAAATAAATAAATGGAAAAAATAATTAAAGGCATATTTTTTGGTTTTTGTTAATTTGGGAAAGAAATTAAAAATAATTAAATTACTAGTTAAAACCTAATTAAATCTAATTAATTTTATTTATTTACAAAATAATTTAAAGTTTTCTAATTAATATCCTAATTAATTAATGAGTTTATTAATAAAAATAAAAGTTTTAAAATTTGATTGGATAAAAAAGTATTTGTGATTTTATTTGATAAAAAAGAATTTTATTATTGGTTAGAAAATTAGTTAAATAAAATAAAACAAATAAATTAAATAAACAAAATAAATAAAAGAAGTAGAAGGATTGGGCTTGTTTTGAGTGGTGTTGGTAGCAATTTTGTAGGCCCAATAGTGCTGGCTCGTTTGACTTTCTCTGATCCAGTATGCATGCATTGATCTGGCTTATGGTGGACTTCCAACGTGGACCACCAGATCTGGCTCTTTGGCCATCTGGCGCTTGGATCATGAGGGAGCATGGTGGATTGCAGATGGGCACATGCACTGGAAAACCTGGAAAGAAATAATATTGAGAAAGAGGGGGACCTGGGATTCGAACCCAGGTCCTGAGGGGAAATACACTAAACGCTTGCCACCACGCCATGTTGCTTTTCTTGTTATACTAATACAAATTAATGATAATATAATAAAACAAAATTCCATGATCATAAAAAATAAAAGGCGCGCCATATTTGAATCAACCAATGGACGGATGACACGAATTCATCCCTGACCTCCAAAACCTGTAAAAAATTACCTGCAAATTTTTATCCGCAGCTAAAAGTGCAGGTTCGTTCTAAAACCTTCTCCAGGCCATATAAATGGAATCCAAGCCCATGGTTAGCCTTGTCTCATCTCTCCGATCACAGCCATAACAACCATTAAGGCCAATTTCACCTGAAACAGAAAGCCCCAAAAAAAGTCCAAGAACCCTAACTATGGTGATTTACAATATAGGTTAGATAAATGAAATTAAATAATGCCAAAAGCTTGCAAATGTTCTTGTGATCACAAATATGCTATTAGTTTTCTCAAATGATGCTAGAATAAATCAAATCGAATTCAAGAACAGGGGTCATTTGCATGAGACTTATAGCGCATATAAGGGCCTGATAATGTTTGGTTTTGATTGGGATAGCTTGTGTGCGTTGCCAGGAATCGATTGGGATAGCTTGTGTGCGTTGCCAGGAATCGATTGGGACCAATATCAAGCTCTGAAAATGCCTCTAGGGTTGATTTCGATCTCCCACTCTTTTGTGATTTTTGCAAAGTCAGTTCTGCCTCTACCAATGCTCTCCAACCCTTATTTTCGTGTCCTTGGATTGCTTATGTAATTCACATTGGATTAGGGTAACAAATTTGGTTCAAATCTTGCTCCATTAATGATTGCATATTTGATTTGATTCTTCATGAAAACCTTTCAAATTTGATCCAAATCATATATTCTTGTAACCAATGACTTTGATACGAATTTGATCGGAATAATGGGTGTATTTGGAGCCTGAAATAGCCAAAAAAATCATGTACTATCAATGCTTTAGATTTTATATGATTTTATTTGATTTAAAATGGATTAATTCAAATAAAAATCAATTTAAATAATAAAAATGTGATATAGACACATGACTGAAGCTAGGGCACGTGGGAAATAAGGCAAACTCAAATCAAGTGAAAAAGAATGGGCCCATTTGGCAAAATTTGAAGTTTTGGGGATAGTTGACTTTTGACAATTTTGCAAAAAGGTCCAACTTCAACAATGCATAACTTCTTCAATTTTGAACTTTTGGAGGTGTTCTTGGACTTTCTATAAAGCTTGAGATGTCCTATAATCAACCCCGTTGGTATCTTCTCATTTTGATATTCCATTCTCAAGTTATGAGCTTTGACAAAAAAGGTGTTTTTGTTGACTTTAAAAAATAACCTATAATGTCCAAATTCATAACTTCTTGTGAGTGCATTTTTTGATCTTGGGATATGAAGATGGATTGTAGGGGATTGTATCCTATTCAAAATGAGCTTTGGATGGGTCATTTATCATAAAGTAAGAGACAATTATGCTTTGTCAAAGTTGAGTTGACTTTTCCTATAAAATCCTAATTTAGCAACTTTTGAATCTTGATGAATTTTTAGCAATCCTTGATGAATCATAATCAACCCTTGATCAAATGATGAAATATCCTTCAAAATGATAATGTTGACCAAAAATCTTAAAGTTTGACTATATTTGGGTCACAATTGACTTTTTCCCTAGCATAGTCGATTTTTGGAGTTTTGAGCAATTGACTAAGCAAACTTCCTCTGCAGGGCTTGAAATTTGACATGGATGATCTTGAGAAAATATTAGGACATTGGGGAGCACTTGAGGTCATTTGGACTCAAGGATCTTGATGCAATGTGAAACCCTAATTTGGGGTAGACTGCCTTAGGAGATAGCTTGTCTGACCAACTCTTGAGTAACCTTGAGCCACTTGGAGATTTTTTCTTGCAATGTTTTGAGAAATATGGGAGGGAAAATTTTGGGGTACAACAGCTTCCCCTGTTCAATCTTCTTAAACCTGAGGATGTAGATTGGCTTTCATGCCTTTTGTGATCCGAATGTGGAAGATGATTGAACACTAGAGTGCCCAGAAATTTGCACTCGCATGAAGTGGTATCAGCCTTATGATGTTGAGAATGGGCTTACATATGCCATTTGGGGATTATCGATCGCGTAAGAGATTCCTTAGCGAGATCTTGTATACCTGTTGTTGTGGAAGATTCCGCTGGGGGGAGTCTGATTTTGTTGATATTTAGGAACTTGCCTTTACTTCAGCTGAGAGAACATCTCTGCTGAGTTTTAAGAACTTGTCTGTAATTCAACTGAGTGGGAAGCATCTTCATTGAGATTTAATAACTCGCCCGTAATTCAACTGAGAGAACTCTGCTGAGATTTAGGGACTCGTCTGTAATTCGATGGAGGACTTTTGTCGAGATTTAGGACCTTGTCTGCAATTCAACTAAGGATAATTCTGTTGAGATTTAAGAACTGGTCAGTAATTCGACTGAGGGAAACATCTTCATCAAGATTTAAGAACTTTCCCGTAATTAAACTGAGAAAACTCTGCTGAGATTTAGGAACTCGTCTGTAATTCGACGGAGGAACTTTGTCGATATTTAGGACCTTGTCTGTAATTCAACTGAGGATAATTCGGTTGAGATTTAAGAACTGGTCAATAATTCGACTGAGGGAAAAATCTTCATCAAGATTTAAGAACTTGCCCGTAATTCAACTGAGAAAACTCTGCTGAGATTTAGGAACTCGTCTGTAATTCGACGGAGGAACTTTGTCGAGATTTAGGACTTTGTCTGTAATTCAACTGAGTATAATTCGGTTGAGATTTAAGAACTTGTCAGTAATTCGACTTTAGGGAAACATCTTCATCGAGATTTAAGAACTCGCCCGTAATTCAACTGAGAAAACTCTACTGAGATTTAGGAACTCGTCTGTAATTTGACGGAGGAACTTTGTCGAGATTTAGGACTTTGTCTGTAATTCAACTGAGTATAATTCGGTTGAGATTTAAGAACTTGTCAGTAATTCGACTTTAGGGAAACATCTTCATCGAGATTTAAGAACTCGCCCGTAATTCAACTGAGAAAACTCTACTGAGATTTAGGAACTCGTCTGTAATTCGACGAAGGAACTTGTCGAGATTTAGGACCCTGTCTATAATTCAACTGAGGATAATTCTGTTGAGATTTAAGAACTGGTCAGTAGTTCGACTGAGGGAAACATCTTCATCAAGATTTAAGAACTCACCCGTAATTCAACTGAGGATAACTCTGTTGAGATTTAGGAACTCGTCTGTAATTCGACGGAGGAACTTTGTCGAGATTTAGGACCTTGTCTGTAATTCAACTAAGGATAATTCTGTTGAGATTTAAGAACTGGTCAGTAATTCGACTGAGGGAAACATCTTCATCAAGATTTAAGAACTCGCCCGTAATTCAACTGAGAAAACTCTGCTGAGTTTTAGGAACTCGTCTGTAATTCGAAGGAGGAACTTTGTCGAGATTTAGAACCTTATCTGTAATTCAACTGAGGAAACTCTATTGAGATTTAAGAACTGGTCAGTAATTCGACTGAGCAAAAGCTTCATAGCTTTGAATTTAACTGCATTCTTCCTGAAAGGTACAGGTTAGTTGTATGTAATGCATGATATGTATCAAACAATGATGTTCTCAAAATAAATGAGATTGTGTTGTATGATGCGTATATGCATGTGTCATGATGTATGGAAATGTAATGTTTTTAGCTGGGGAAAATAAATCCCGGATAGCTGTTGGAGAAAAGAGTCGAATTCTTCGTTTCCGCTGGGGATAGCGGATGAAGATGTTTGTGAGAATAAGCCTGCAGGAGAGGATAACTCCGTTGGGGAATAAGCTGATGAGGAGATCACTCTGTGGGGAAGAGATGCTCTGCTGAGGATTCCACCGATAAATTCTGCTGGGGATGAATTACCGTTGGTGGTGATACCGAATCCTGTTGGGGATTCAAATTTCTTGTTTGTGAAAGGAAAGAACTCCGCTGGGGATGATCTTTCAGTTGCGACTTCACTGGGGATAACCTCTTAGACTCTAATGGGGATAATCCTTTGAGCTCTGCTGGGGACAATCTTCCAAAGTCTACTGGGGATGATTCTCCAAACTCCACTGGGGAAGCTTTTTCAGATTGTGCTGGGGAAAAAATTCAGACTCCACTGGGGATATTTTGTATTCTGCCGGGGAATATTCTTATACTCTACTGGGGAATATTAAGACCTTTCAGTGCTGATGGTAGATAAACTCTGCTTGGGGAGAATATTACCGATTCATTTACAGTTGCAAGTCTCAGCTGGGGAGAGCTATCATTACTGTCTTACTCTACGGGGAGTGAAAGTACCTTAGCCATATTCTTCAGCTGAATCTACCTTTATAACTGGTGGATAAAGCAACTGTACAGTTTGGACATTCTTATTTGCCCCTGTTTCTGATATTACCAGTAATCGTCTTTTGTTTCGTATGTAAATATTTATGAGCAACCATTAATGTCAAATGCATATATCAAAAATGAACATTGGACGTTCTTTGCAAAACAAAATAGAAAAAGACAAATTTATTTGTAAAAATGACTTGTATTGATTTTTAAGTTTGGCCTGTAAATAGGCGTTTTTGTACAATAGGTTGACGTCCTAGTAAGAGAACGCCGCCGAATAATAGAATTTACACAATTTGTGAAAAATTTAAACAAAACAGCTATGTGAATAATCCCACTGGGTTCCAACTCTACTATTGCCTTTATGTCCTCGAGCATCTCATCACTTTGCTACTTGGTTGAAGGTAGATCAAATTGATTAGTGTCGTCCAAGCTTGATTGTCGATACCGAAGTCTGGTTGCAAGGTGATCCAATGAGACATAATGTTACGCTTTGATCCCTAACTTTTTCCTGGACCGCCCTTTCGGGTTTTCAGTCCATCGGGTTACCCTTTTTTGCCCAAGCCTCCTTTTCAGGTTTTCGACTTGCCGAGTGTACATTTTTTTTCATTTTCATCCCTTATTTTTTCCCGAACCCTTTTGGTTCTCCGGGAAGCCCTTATTTTTGCCTAGGCCAGTCAACCTAGCGGGTCTTTGTTTATGCATAGTATCTTTTTACTATGTCTGCATTGACGGGGTGAGGAAGGTCGTCACCATCCATGGTGGTTAGAATCATAGCTCTTCCCGAGAAAATGTTCTTAACCACAAATGGCCCTTCGTAGGTAGGGGTCCATTTTCCCCTGGGATCACCTTGAGGTAAGATGATGCGCTTGATCACCAAATCCCCAACTTGATACTCTTGTCTTCTAACTTTCTTGTTAAATGCCTTGATCATCCGCTTTTGGTACGTCTGACCATGACAAATAGCAGTAAGTCTCTTTTCGTTGATTAAGTTCAGCTGATCAAGTCGGGTCTGAATCCAGTCATCTTCGCTCAAACCTGCATCTTTCATAATCCGACGAGAGGGTATCTGAACTTCAATGGGCAAGACGGCCTCCATACCTTATACCAAGGAATAGGGTGTTGCCCCTGTTGATGTCCGCGCTGAGGTACGGTACCCATGAAGGGCAAACGGTAACATCTCGTGCCAGTCTTTGTATGTCACCATCATCTTATGTACAATCTTCTTAATGTTCTTATTAGCCGCTTCGACAACCCCATTCATTTTTTCCCGGTAGGGAGAAGAGTTATGATGCTGTATCTTGAACTACTTGCAGAGCTCGGTGATCATCTTATTATTGAGATTTGTATTATTGTCCGTAATGATCCTCTCTAGTACACCATATCGACAGATCAGATTGTGCCGAATAAACCGTGCTACGACGCTCTTGGTTACAGTAGCGAAGGAAGCTGCTTCAACCCACTTTGTAAAGTAATCAATTTCTACCAGGATGAAACGATTCCTGTTGGATGTCATAGGTCTGATCTCACTGATCATGTCGATGCCCTACATCGCAAAAGGCCATGGAGCTGTTAAGACATTCAAAGGTACTGGAGGTATGTGCACCTTATCAGCATAGACTTGGCACTTATGAAAGGTCCGAGAATGCTGATAACAGTCGGCTTCTATTGTGGACCAAAAGTATCCTGCCCGAAGGATTTTCTTTGCCATGGTGTATCCACTGGAATGAGTTCCGAAAGTACCTTCATGTAAATCTATCATAATCCTTTCTGCTTCGTTCTTATCCATACAACGCAGTAAGGTCGAATCATGGTTATGCTTGTAAAGGATACCATTGCTAATGAAGAACTTAGCCACGAACCTCCTCAGAAATTTCTTATCATTAACAGATGCACCCTCGGGGTATTCCTGAGCCTCAAGATACCTCTTCACCTCATGAAACCAAGGTTTATTTGTTGCCTCTTCAGTCTCAATGTCACAACAATGTGCATGTTCGTCCAACCTTTCAATGGTAATCCTGGGACCTTCGTTGTCCCAATTGACTTTGAACATAGAAGACATCGTAGCCAGTGCGTCCGCCAACTGATTCTCCTCTCTCGGGAAGTGTTCAAAGGTTATCTCCATGAAATGCAGAAGCAACATCAACACATACTCCTTGTAAGGAATAAGATTTGGGTGTTTCGTATCCCGCTTGCCTTTGATCTGACTGATCACGAGAGCGGAATCTCTGAAAACACTTAAGAACTTAATCCTTAGGTCAATAGCTGCTCGAAGACCCATAACGCACGCTTCATACTCCGACATATTATTGGTGTAGTTGAAACATAGTCGGGCAGTAAATGGAGTATGAGAGCCTTTAGGAGATATGATCACGGCACCAATGCCATTGCCCAAAGCGTTCGAAGCTCCATCAAAGTACATAGACCATCGGGATCCTTCCTCAGGTCCTTCATCCAGTCTAGGTGTCTCACAGTCAGTCACCAACATGATATTCTCATCCGGGAACTCAAAGTTCATAGACTGGTAATCATCAACTGCCTGATGTACCAACTGATCTGCCAACACACTTCCCTTGATTGCTTTCTGGGTCGTGTACTGGATGTCATACTTAGTCAAGATCATCTGCCATCTTGCAATTCTTCCGGACAAGGCAGGCTTTTCGAAGATATACTTGATTGGATCCATCTTTGATATCAACAGAGTAGTATGGGTCAGCATATATTGTCTTAGCCGGCGAGCAGCCCATGCCAAAGCACAGCAAGTTTTCTCGAGCAACGAGTATCGAGTCTCGCAGTCGGTAAACTTTTTGCTATGGTAATAAATAGCATGCTCTTTTCGTCCAGACTCGTCATGTTGACCCAACACGCACCCCATTGAATTGTTGAGTACTGTCAAGTATAAGATCAGAGGTCTCCCTTCAATTGGAGGCATCAGAATGGGTGGCTCTTGGAGATACTCTTTGATCCTTTTGAAAGCGG
This sequence comes from Vicia faba, assembly GCA_948472305.1. Lineage (NCBI taxonomy): Eukaryota > Viridiplantae > Streptophyta > Magnoliopsida > Fabales > Fabaceae > Vicia > Vicia faba. Next base: position 1,553,498,857 of record OX451738.1, on the reverse strand, counting down.
CTTGACATTCATGATTCCATCTTACCACTTGATGTTTCTTCAGTAACTTGAAGATTGGTTCACAAGTAGCAGTCAGGTGCGAGATGAATCGAGCAATATAGTTCAGACGTCCCAGAAAGCCTGACTTCTTTTTTTATTTGGGGAGTTAGCATTTCCTGTATAGCCTTCACCTTTGCAGGGTCCACTTGATTACCTTTATCAGTTACGACGAAACCCAACAGCTTACCAGATCTCACCCCGAAGGTGCACTTGTTCGGGTTTAACCTCAGCTTGTACAACTTCAACCTGTCAAATAGCTTATGAAGGTGGTCCAGATGTTCTTCTTCAGTCTGGGATCTCGCAATCATATCATCAACATATACCTCAATCTCATGATGGATCATGTCGTGGAACAAGGCGACCATGGCGCGCTGATACATTGCCCCAATGTTCTTCAATCCAAAAGGCATGACCTTGTAGAAAAAGGTACCCTATTGAGTAATAAAGGTTGGCTTCTCCATGTCCTCGGGAGACATTTTAATCTGATTATAACTAGAGAAATCATCCATAAAGGAGAAGACCTCATGCTGTGCGGTGTTGTCAACCAGAACGTCGATATGAGGTAGAGGGAAATCATCCTTGGGGCTTGCCCGATTCAAATCCCTATAGTCGACACACATCCAAACCTTACCATCCTTCTTCAGCACACGAACCACGTTGGCCACCCACTGTGGGTAAGAAGTAACTGCTAGAAAACCAGAGTCAAACTGCTTCATAACTTTAGCCTTGATTTTCTCAGACATCTCTGGGCCCATTCGGCGAACTTTCTGTTTTACTGGAGGACAGTCTTCCTTTGTAGGCAATCGGTGAACCACAATATCGGTATCCAACCCAGACATATCTTCGTAAGACCAGGCAAAGATCTCAACTTTGTCACGCAACATTTGAATCAGCCGTTGCTTAATACTAAGCTCCAGATTTGCACCTATCTTGACCTCTTTCTTGTCTACCTCTGTACCCAGATTTACTGCTTCCACGGGCTCCTCATGCGGCTGTATGGCCCTCTCTTCCTGAAGTAGTAGTCTAGCAAGTTCGCCAGGCACTTCGCAATCATCTTCACCTTCGTCTTCGTCTAAGTTGATCGGACTTTTGAAGTCATAACTGGCAGTACCAGAGTCGTTACCAGTGAGATCCAGAGTGGATGTAGACCTGTATATGTGAGTGTGTGTAAAATAGCTATTTTGCAATATATAATAAAAGAAAAACAAGGAGCGCAAAATTTGAAATGCAATAAACGTCCAATGCTTTTATTAATGATATATGTAGATAACACACATAAAGTTCTCACAAACAAAGTCTTGGTGCCTCAGGTAAGACACCGAGCCGTAAAGTAAAATTGTCTGTTACAAATTCAAAACAAAAAGTCTCATTTCTGGGTAATAAAAGAAATTGGGACGAAGTCCTTTGCCGTCCAATTGCTTAGTCCACCATCGGCAGTCGGGTAGATCCAACTGTCAAACTCAGACTCATCAACATCGTCTTCAATGACATTCACTCCTGAATTGCTGATAAACAGGGGAGGTCTTCCAGTCCGCGCACTCCGAGCAGCCCTTTGAGCTTCTGCAGTGAAACCCAAACCAAACTTGTTAGTCTTATGTGCAAAATTAGGGAGTTGGCCCCAATTCGCACACCCACCTTTCTCAACAACAGCCCGGGCATCCTTGAAGGAAGCCATATTCATTGGAGGATCTTCAACAACAGTTCCAGTTGATGCCAGCGTTTGGGGAACCTCTTCAAAATGTTGAAACAGGGTCTCAATGAATTCCCCGTCCATCTCCATATATCGGAAAGAGTTGAGTTGGATCACCATGTACTCCTCTTCTCCTCGTACTGTCATAATTTTCCCCTTCACTGGGTACTTCAACATCTGGTGAAGCGTAGACGTTACTGCCCCAGCTTTGTGGATCCACGGGCGACCCAACAAACAAGAATAAGGTGGCCGAATGTCCATCACATAGAATGTAGATGCGAAAACCTGAGAACCAACCTTAACTGGAATATCCACTTCTCCGTGTACCATCCTCTTGGACCCATCAAAGGCCCTGACTACAATGTTGCTTGGTTTCAGCTCCAACCCTTCACAATCTAACCGGAATAGAGCTTTCTTGGGTAAAACATTAAGCGAGGATCCAGTATCCACCAATATGTGAGCTAGAGTAGTGCCCTTGCACTCAATGGAGACATGTAGGGCATCATTGTGATTCTTCCCCTTAGCGGTCAAGTCGGTGTCAGAGAAATCCAACCCGTTATCAGCAGTCAGACTAGCCACGCAATCTTTAAACTGATCAGCTGACGTTTCTTGCGGTACGTGCGCAGTCTTCAGGAAAGCAATCAAAGCCTTGGTATGGGCTTCTGAGCATAGCAACAGAGATAACATAGATATTTTTGACGGGGTTTGCCCCAGCTGCTCGACTACATTGTAGTCGCTCTTTTTGATGATTTTCAAAATTTCCTCCATCTCTTGTCTAGAGGCTTCAATAGTAATTCTCTTCGGTGCCTCCGTCTGGGCAAGCTCACCGGTGGTTTCTTTGCCCCGAGTATCAGATGACTCGACAACAGGGGTAAGAATTGGAACTTGAACAGGGACAGTAGTAGGTGTACTGGCAGGTGTGATAACAACAGGCTTCCGAACAACTGGTGGAGATATCTCAGGGGAGAAAAGTCTTCTGCTGCGGGTGACTTTGGCAGGTCCAACAATATTGCTGATGTCAGTATCAGCCTCTTCAACATTCAAATCTTGTTTAACTCCGTGATAATACACGTCAACCCCGTAGTGCCAAGGGACAACTTTATCTGATGTATAGGGGATAGGCCCAGGAATGGTGATGATCAACGGTGCAATTCTTGGAACGGATGTAATTCTAACAGACTTTCTCGAGGAAGCCTTGTCGAAAATGGTGATTATAGCAACTTCTTCAGCAGGAACCAAAGGAAAAACAGTCTTCTCACACAAAATTTCTTTATTATCCATCAGACGTTGGACACCTGACTTCAAAATATGGCAACCAGTAGGTAAGACGACACACAAACGACAACCTTCACTGCAACCTGGAAATAAACCAGCTAATAGAAGGTTCTTCTTCACAATCATTAATGGAGTAGTAATCTCTTTCACAGAAACCACAAACGAGTCTTCATCTATCGCATTCACCCCGTGCTTGGGCATAGGAGCCGTCACGACATTAGGCCTTTCAGGCGCTTCGAACTCAATCTCCTTAGCATCAATCAAGTCCTGTACCTTATTCTTTAAAACCCAATAATCATTTGTATCATGCCCCGGGCTATCAGAATGAAAAGCACAACGGGCATTCGGATTATACATCGGTGATATTGTATTGGGATTCTTCGGGGCCTCCTTCGGAATCACCAAGTTGGTCTTCAATAACTGCGGCAGAATTTGAGACAGAGTCATGTTGAGCTGGGTGAATTGTCTTTGCAGCCTCTCGACCCTTGGCTAATTGTTGCGCTTAGGAGCAACAACAGGTCTTGATATAACAACCACATTAACAGCTTGGTGGTGTTCAGGTCTATTATGGCTCTTCGCACTGTAAACTGCGCTTGACTCCTTCATAAGAGGCTTCTTCTCGGTGCTAGACGAAGAACCCTTCTGTATTTTGCCGCTCTTAATACCGCCTTCAACTCTTTCCCAAGTCATAATCATCTCTGTGAACCCGAACGATGAACTTCCATTCAGATGGTTGAAATACAGACCAGACAAGGTCCCCAAAAACATATCCACTAGCTCCCTATCAGCCAAGGGAGGTTGTGCTCTTCCAGCAAGGTCCCTCCACTTCTGAGCGTAGTCTTTGAAACCTTCGCCCGCACCCATAGATATACCCTGAAGTTGGGTACGCGTGGGAGCAAGGTCGGCATTATATTGGTACTGCTTGTAGAAAGCAGCAGCCAAGTCCTCCCAATTACGGATACTAGCTCCTTCCAGCTGGTAAAACCATTCAAGTTGAGTCCCTGAAAGACTATCTTGAAAGAAGTGGATCCATAGGTTCTTGTCAGTGGTGTATGGCTGGATCTTTCTAACATACGAGCGGAGGTGCAGTTTTGGGCAAGAAACCCCGTCATATTTAGCAAAGACTGGTGCTTTAAACTTGTGGGGAATCACCACCCCAGATGACAAACCCAAGTCTCCAAAGTCCAGACCAGGCACTTTCTGAACTTCCATCACGCTCAACCGGTCTTCCAGTTGCTTATATCTATCCTCAGCCGGAGGATACTGGTCTTCGTCAAAGTCAGTCTCGTTGTCTGAAACCACAGGGCTAGGAGCCCTCCTTTCTTCCTGATTTTCTCCCCTACAGGTGAGTGAGATAAATCAACATCATCTCGTAAATTGTTTCCAAATCTGCGACCCATATTCAGTAGGACCGTCTTCTTCTTCTTCTTCTTCTTCTTCTTCTTCTTCTTCTTCTTCTTCTTCTTCTTCTTCTTCTTATCCTTCAAGATAAGAGTCTTCAGATCTTGCTGACCCTTGGCCAAATTCATGAACATTTCCTGAAACTGGGTGTTCTGAGCTTGCAGAGCCTTGATGGCTTATTCAGTTGATGTTTCAGAAGACATGATGCTGAAATAAACAACGAAGAAGATGAGAAACCTGTAAGGGTACCTGTAATGAAGTGCATGGGAATGATATGTGTATGACATGATTTCAAAGACTTTAGGGATTCAAATTCATAAACCAAAATGAAACACACTTTTATTAGATAAAACTTTGAATTCAATTGTTCAACAAATGCCTTTAAGGCGTTACAAAAAAAAGAAATACTGAAAAGTAAATCAACACTAGAAATAATCAAAAGACATCAGCGCTCCCATGGTCGTTTCCCATTGATGCGGACATAGTCGTTGAGGATCCGCTCCTTCTCCAGCTTCCTTGTCAACTTCTGGATCTTCCGCTCTTGCTCATGATACTTTTCTCTGTAAGTATCCCGCTCTTCTCTCAACTGCATCCAAGATCTCTTTAATTCCTCAATGTCAGTAGGCATGTATGGATGAAGGATAGTAGGTGGAACCCCTTCTTCATCAGCAACCTCAACAATCAGGCAAGACAGCTTCGTACGGCATTCCCAGCTTTTGGGCACGGATTCGAACCCATCGGAGATATGGTTCAATTGGAAGAGAAGTCTTCACACCTAACTCGTGCGGATCAGACCTGTGCACCCTATCCCAGGCTCGTATGAACCTGCGGCGCTGCTCGTCACTATCCCTTTGGAAGTCAAAGATAATGCTTGGCATCAGCAACTCATGAGGTCCTTCCCTCCTAGCTCGCCCAAACTGGCGTAAGGCCAAACAAGGGTTATAGGTGATCCCTCCATTGATTCCTAGCAGCGGAACATTGGGGTATTCCCCACAGCGATCAATAATGGCCACATCTTCCATGCCTTTAGTAGTCCAGATGATGTCAGTGTGAGCTAGGGACATAATCCTATAGGCCCACCCCATGCCTTCCTTGTTATTCAAAATTGATTTGGGGAGGTGAGAAATAAACCACCTCGCCAGCAATGGTGCACAACACATAAGGGTTCCCCGTTTCCGAGCAGTACGGGCATAAAGAGAGTACAAAATGTCACCCAAGAGAGTGGGCACAGGATTACCGAACATGAAAATCTTCACTGCATTCACGTCGACGAAAGAATCTGAGTTTGGAAACAGAACCAGACCATAAATAAGAAGAGCCAGGATGTCCTCGAATGCCTGAAAGTCTAAACTGGCCCAGAACTGATTAGCCTTACCAACCAAGAACTTAGTCAAGAAGCCTTTTGTTCCACTACGGGTTTCCCAATTAGACATTACCTCAGCCTTTGTCAGATGGAGGGCTGAAGCAATCTCTTCCCGCCTAAGGACCTTCTCCCAACCTGTAAATGGGGTTTGCTCTAGAATGGAGATACCAAGTAGATCAGAGAACTCTTCTACGGTGGGGACCAACTGGTAGTCTGGGAAAGTAAAGCAGTGGTACAATGGATTAAAGAACTGGACTAAGACACTCATCATCTGTTCATCCATCTTGGAGGTGACCAAACCAAGGAGGTTCCCATGTCTTCTGATAAAGGAGGAAGTATCTGGAACCTTTGCAGCCAATTCCTTAAGATGAGTAGGAATCTGGACAAAGTTGATCCGAATAGTGTTTCTACACATGCGTGCCATGACCTACAAAACAGAACAAAGATGAATCCCATCTGTCTTTGAAATGGGTTAGTCCAATGCAAGATGCATGCAATGTCATGATGCATGATGTTATGATAGAGACACACCACAAGTACTCACAAATAGAAAACATGGTAAGGGCACACAAGTCACACAGATAGCCCTTAGATTTCAGGATGGCAAGGAGTCTAGGTACTACCCTCATTCAGTTCAGTTGGTTCAAACCTGTCCTAGAAATAGTAATCGGGTTCTAGAGGATCTCAATATCACTAACCACCCTCGATTGGTCATAATTCCAGTTTAGCAACCTTTTCTTGCGGACGGAATCATCGCGAGAGTTTAGTCTCAATGAGTGTAGCATACTGCTACTGTTCTATGGCCAAGTTGGTCAATTATAGGTGCTAAGGTCAGTTGGTGCTTAATGACCCCTTAGAAGACCCATATTCTCCTTGTTCCACCACAAGGGATATCAGTACAAACTAAAGTGCCACACCAATGTAGCTACTGCTTCAACCGTATTGGTCTACGCCGTACAGTTCCCTCACATTCTATTGCTACTTACCTAAAAGGTATCCCCAGATCCGGGTTAGGATCTATAGTAACTCAAATTCAAACCCACAAAGATAAATCATACAAATCAAGCAATTGAAAACATTATGAACTATTCCTAAGATACACCCCACTTATAAATACCCCCAGCAGAGTCACCAGTTCTGTGATACGGTGGGAAGAACTGACTGTTTTTGGAATGCTGGTTCGCGTTTTGCGTTTTTTTTGCAAAATGTCGCGGTAAGCAAGAGTCGCCACCGTCTTTTATTTTATCCAACAAGGAAAGGAAAAAAGCACAGAAAAATTCCTTTTTTGAGATATTTCTGAGTACGGGGGGTAGATTATAGAAAGGGAAGGTATCAACACCCTTTCTATCCGTAGTTATCTACGGGCTCTTAGGTACTTGCTCAATTATTTTCAAAATTGTTTTTCTTTGTGCTTGTGGGTTTTGAAAAAGTTTTTGTTTGAAACTTCGATTTAACTCTTGCTTCTGTCCTCAAGAGTGTAATGAAGTGTTTTGAAAACTTTGTTCGAAAAGTGTAAGTGTGAAGAGTTTTGTTTTGAAAGAGCAAGTATCTAAGAACCATCTACCTACTCGAAAAAAGGAATCATTCTATGCTAATTTCCTTTAGACAATGCTATCCCATTATTAATGAGTAGGTAGCACCATCGCTGGAATTTGAGGGTCAATTCGAATGCGGGACATACAGTCACTAAAGCAATGTTAGGACGCCTTAGCGGTAACCCTAATGTCTTAGATCATTTGTTTGAGGCAACAATATCCGAGGCAACCATTTCGAGGCGACTATGATCTTTTAGACAAGAGGGCGACCTCTAAAACGACCTATACTCAATGACCGTGTACGAAGGCAACCAAGTGAGGTGTACCCTAAGAGTGCGCATGTGCGAGTGTGTCGTTTTCAGTTATTTTTATCTTTGTACATGTTAAGGGTGATCTAATTTGATTTTAAGATTTAAACATTCAGTCTTGTCATGCAAACCCTATTATCAAACATCTAGCAGTTATAATTTGCGGAAATTAAATTACAAGGCGTCGGGTATTTACATCGCCAAAAACAACCCTTTGAAAATAAAATAAAATAAAACGGTAAATAAATAAAATGTCCTAATTATCTATTACAATCCGTAAGCAGATACATAATTGGATAAAAATAAATAAAGCGCACGGGAAATTAAATCGAATGCGAAATTTAGGGTTTTGACCCTTTTGGTTAAAGAAAATGTTTTTTTGTTTTGTTGTTTTTTTATTTAAGAAAATAAATTAATCCTAAATTAAATAACTAAATTAATTATTAAATAAATAAATGGAAAAAATAATTAAAGGCATATTTTTGGGTTTTTGTTAATTTGGGAAAGAAATTAAAAATAATTAAATTAGTAGTTAAAACCTAATTAAATCTAATTAATTTTATTTATTTACAAAATAATTTAAAGTTTTCTAATTAATATCCTAATTAATTAATGAGTTTATTAATAAAAATAAAAGTTTTAAAATTTGATTGGATAAAAAAGTATTTGTGATTTTATTTGATAAAAAAGAATTTTATTATTGGATAGAAAATTATTTAAATAAAATAAAACAAATAAATTAAATAAACAAAATAAATAAAAGAAGTAGAAGGATTGGGCCTGTTTTGAGTGGTGTTGGTAGCAATTTTGTAGGCCCAATAGTGCTGGCTCGTTTGACTTTCTCTGATCCAGTATGCATGCATTGACCTGGCTTATGGTGGACTTCCAAAGTGGACCACCAGATCTGGCTCCTTGGCCATCTGGCGCTTGGATCATGAGGGAGCATGGTGGATTGCAGATGGGCGCATGCACTGGAAAACCTGAAAAGAAATAATATTGAGAAAGAGGGGGACCTGGGATTCGAACCCAGGTCCTGAGGGGAAATACACTAAACGCTTGCAACCACGCCGTGTTGCTTTGCTTGTTATACTAATACAAATTAATGATAATATAATAAAACAAAATTCCATGGTCAGAAAAAATAAAAAGGCGCGCCATATTTGAATCAACCAATGGACGGATGACACGAATTCATCCTTGTCCTCCAAAACCTGTAAAAAATTACCTGCGGATTTTTATCCGCAGCTAAAAGCGCAGGTTCGTTCTAAAACCTTCTCCAGGCCATATAAATGGAATCCAAGCCCATGGTTATCCTTGTCTCATCTCTCCGATCACAGCCATAACAACCATTAAGCCAATTTCACCTGAAACAGAAAGCCCCAAAAAAACTCCAAGAACCCTAACTATGGTGATTTGTAATACAAGTTAGATAAATGAAATTAAATAATGCCAAAAGCTTGCAAATGTTCTTGTGATCACAAATATGCTATTAGTTTTCTCAAATGATGCCAGAATAAATCAAATCGAATTCAAGAACATGGGTCATTTGTGTGAGACTTACAGCGCATATACGGGCCTGATAATGCTTGGTTTTGATTGGGATAGCTTGTGTGCGTTGCCAGGAATCGATTGGGACCAATATCAAGCTCTGAAAATGCCTCTAGGGTTGATTTCGATCTCCTACTCTTTTGTGATTTTTGCAAAGTCAGTTCTGCCTCTACCAATGCTCTCCAACCCTTATTTTCGTGTCCTTGGCTTGCTTATGTAATTCACATTGGATTAGGGTAACAAATTTGGTTCAAATCTTGCTCCATCAAGGATTGCATATTTGATTTGATTCTTCATGAAAACCTTTCCAAATATGATCCAAATCATATATTCTTGTAACTAATGCCTTTGATACGAATTTGATTAGAATAATGGCTGTATTTGGAGCCTGAAATAGCCAAAAAAATCATGTATTATCAATGCTTTAGATTTTATATGATTTTATTTGATTTAAAATAGATTAATTCAAATAAAAATAAAATAAAATAATAAAAATGTGATATAGACACATGGCTGAAGCTAGGGCACGTGGGCAATAAGGAAAACTCAAATCAAGTGAAAAAGAATGGGCCTATTTGGCAAAATTTGAAGTTTTGGGGATAGTTAACTTTTGGCAATTTTGCAAAAAGGTCCAACTTCAACAATGCATAAATTCTTTAATTTTGAACTTTTGGAGGTGTTCTTTGACTTTATAGAAATCTTGAGATGTCCTCTAATCAACCCTTTTGGTCTCATCTCAGTTTGAAATTCCATGCTCAAGTTATAAGCTTTGACAAAAAAGGTGTTTTTGTTGACTTTCAAAAATGACCTATAATGTCCAAATTCATAACTTCTTATGAGTGCATTTTTTGATCTTTGGATATGAATATGGATTGTAGGGTATTGCATACTCTTCAAAATGAGCTTTGGATGGGTCATTTCTCATAAAGTATGAGAAAGTTATGCTTGGTCAAAGTTGAGTTGACGTTTCGTGCAAAACCCTAATTTAGCAACTTTTGAATCTTGATGAATTTTGAGCAATCCTTGATGAATCATGATCAAACCTTGATCAAATGATGAAATATCCTTTAAAATGATGATGTTGACCCAAAATCTTGAAGTTTGACTATATTTGGGTCACATTTGACTTTTGCCCTAGCATAGTCGATTTTTGGACTTTTGAGCAATTGACTGAGCAAGCTTCCTCTGCAGAGCTTGAAATTTGACATGGATGATCTTGAGAACATATTAGGACATTGTGGAGCACTTTAGGTCATTGGACTCAAGGATATTGATGCAATGTGAAACCCTAATTTGGGGTAGACTGCCTTAGGAGATAGCTTGTCTGACCAACTCTTGAGTAACCTTGAGCCACTTGTAGATTTTTTTTGCAATGTTTTGAGAAATATGGGAGGGAAAATTTTGGGGTACAACATTCTTAAACCTAAAGAGTTAGATTGGCGAGTTCTGCCATTCGTGACTCGAAGGTGGAAGATGATTGGACACTAGAGTGCCCAAAAATTTGCACTCGGCGATGCGATGATATGAGGAATGGGCTTAAAGATGCCATTTGGAGAGGTGATAAAATCTTGTTAGAGATGGGCTTGCAGATGCCATCCAAGAACGCTTGTTGAATTGTAATTTATAAGTTGGAAGAATGAGTATCAGATTTGTGTCCATGTCTGGAGTGTATCTGAGTTGTATCTGAACGAGTATCAGGATTGCATCCGTATCTGGAGCATATATGAACCGTATTTAGAAGCTGAATCTGAATGAGTATCAGGATGGCATCTGTATCAGGAGCATATCTGAACTGTATCTAGAAGCTGGATCTGAATGAGTATCAAGATGGCATCCGTATCTGGAGCGTATCTGAATTGTATCTGAATGAGTATCAGGATGGCATCCGTATCTGGAGCGTATCTGAACCGTATCTATAAGCTGAATCTGAATGAGTATCAGGATGGCATCCGTATCTGGAGCGTATCTGAACTGTATCTGAATGAGTATCAGGATGGCATCCATATCTAGAGCGTATCTAAACTATATCTGAATGAGTATCAGGATGGCATCCGTATCTGGAGGGTATCTGAACTGTATCTAGAAGCCGAATCTGAATGAGTATCAGGATTGCATCCGTATCGGGAGCGTATGTGAATTGTATCTGAAAGGTTAAATCTGAATGAGTATCAGGATAGCATCCGTATCTGGAGCGTATCTGAACTATATCTGAAAGCTGTCTTTGAATGAGTATCAGGATGACATCCGTATTGGCAGCGTATCTGAACTGTATCTGAAAGGTTGAATCTGAATGAGTATCTGGATGGCATCTATATCGGGAGCGATTTGAACTGTATCTGAATGAGTATCAGGATGGCATCCGTATCTGGAGCATATCTGAACTTTATCTAGAAGCTGGATCTGAATGAGTATCAGGATGACATCCGTATCTGGAGCGTATCTGAACTGTATCTAGAAGCTGGATCTGAATGAGTATCAGGATGGCATCCGTATCTGGAGCGTATCTGAACCGTATCTGAATGAGTATCAGGATGGCATCCGTATCTGGAGCGTATCTGAACCGTATCTATAAGATGAATCTGAATGAGTATCAGGATGGCATCCGTATCTGGAGCGTATCTGAACTGTATCTAGAAGTTGGATCTGAATGAGTATCAGGATGGCATCCGTATCTGGAGCGTATCTGAACCGTATCTATAAGATGAATCTGAATGAGTATCAGGATGGCATCCGTATCTGGAGCGTATCTGAACTGTATTTATAAGCTGAATCTGAATGAGTATCAAGATGAAATCCGTATCTGTAGTGTATCTGAACTGTATCTAGAAGCTGGATCTGAATGAGTATCAGGATAGCATCCGTATCTGGAGCGTATCTGAACTGTATCTGAATGAGTATCAGGATGGCATCCGTATCTGGAGCGTATCTGAACTGTATCTGAATGAGTATCAGGATGGCATCCGTATCTGGAGCGTATATGAACTGTCTCTAGGAGGAATCTAGAATAAGTATCAGAATGTCAGCCATATCTGGATCGCATCTGAACTGTCTCTAGAATGAATCTGGAATAAGTATCAGAATGTCAGCCATATCTGGATCGCATCTGAACTATCTCTAGAAGGAATCTGAGGAGGTCTTTTTTGATAATGATATGTGATGAAGGAATCTGAGACGATTGCTACTCCAAAAGATGATGAACTTTATCTTTTGATTTATCTTTCCCTGAAAAGGTAAAGAGTTAGTTGTATGTAATGTCATGATGTATGCATTTTGTAATGTCATGATGTTCTCAAAATAAATGAGATTGTGTCGTATGCACTTATCATGTATGTAAATATGAAATGTGAAATGTCTACGAATGCATTTTTTGTCTGGGAAAATAAATCCTTGACAAATGTCGGGGAGTTTGTTAAATCCCGGACTGCTGTTGAAGAGTATGTGTGTCTTCAAACTTTGCTTAGAATGTTTCCACTGGGGATTCCTGTTTTGTTGTTTGAGGAGAACTCGGCTGGGGGATATTGAAAAACTCTGTGGGGAGAATTTTTATTCATGCTTGGGAAAAGAATTCAGGAGTCTCGGTTGTCCGTTGCTCTACTGGGGAGTTGAAGTTGAACTGATACCTGGTTGGGTTCAAGTTTCACACTAACTTGTCGGGGATTGTAGAGTAGTCTACTGGGGAAGAGGAGTTGTGGTCCTTTGATTTGTAGTAGTCGGAGAGGCAAACTCAAGCTGGGGAATCTGTAGTTTGTTAGGGAAATAAACCCTGTTGCCGGTTTGTTTGAGAGGTGACGACTTCGTTGGGGAAGTCCTTGAGGATTCTTGAAGTTTTCCCAGCCGGGGAAAGGTTTTCAGAGACTAAACTCTTGCTGGGGAATCATCCTATGAGGAGGATTTTGGGGAGATTTGTCACTGCCCCTAGTAGCGAGTGTTTGTGGCACTGCCTGGAAATGTTTGACTGTATGTAACCCTTTGTCGGGATTGACGTTCAATGCCCCCAGTGACGGAGATGGAGACCTGCCCCTGGTTACTCTGCAATTCTTGAGAGATTTCTTGAAATCTTGTCTGGACTGCCCCAAGTGTGCTGGATAGTGACATGCCATGCCCCCTTGTTGATATGAGTTTTTCAATGGAAGTGTCATCCCACTTGAATTGATTTTGGTTCACTGAGAGAGCTTTCGTTCGTTGGATATTCATTGTGTGAATTTCTCCGCTGTCAAACAAATAGCCATATGCAAACAGTGATATTCAAGTAATGCAAAGTTTATGTTTGTCTTGAAATTTTGAAAATGCGTTTTAGCGAGTAAAGAAATTTTGTAATAAAAATTCAAACTCAAGATTTAGAGTAAAGCCTTACAGGAGTCAGGATACCTTTTGTAACAGTATGCTTTCGAACTAACCCATGCTTCAATTAGGACTTTTGAAAGGTTGTAACGTGGCTTGGTTCACGTTTTAAGAAACAAAGGATAAAGGCTCAAAGTGTATTTGTACCCACCCGCTCTTCGTGATGTTATTCAGTCCTAAGCTCAGTTAGTTGTGCATTTGAACTCCAATTGAGTCTAGAATGACGTTTTGGTGAAGGTTCAAACAGGTTAAGTTTTTCAGAAGGACGTCATTTTCTGCAATATTTTTCATGTTGTTGAGGATTTGTATTGACCTCTCTTTGATTTGTTATCCCTGATTTTTGCCTGATTGTTCTTGTTTTGAGATTACAGTCAGCGGGATGCCCCAATTTTCTTTAAGTCTCCTTTGTAGGTTTTGACTTAGTGGGCTTTTCTTTTTGAGAGATAATGACTGCCTATGTGATTGGGAACCATTACCGTCTTTTGATTCTAGAGGAATGTTTTGATTTCATTCATTGTATTACGAGATGAGAGACTACCCTGCCCCGGGTTTTGATTAAAGGTTTCAATTTGTTAAAACATAAAACTTCTACTTCTTTGGCTCGAAGGGTTTGACTAGGGATTATCTTCTTTATAACTCCAGTGTTTAGGTTTTGAAAGAAACGCCTGTACATCATCAGCAAAGTCTATCCAAAAGCATAATGTATGAGATTATGGCATTGTGTGATACGGTGGGAGAGAACTGACTGTTTTTGGAATGCTGGTTTGCGTTTTGCGTTTGTTTTTGCAAAATGTCGCGGTAAGCAAGAGTTGCCACCGACTTTTATTTTATCCAACAAGGAAAGGAGAAAAAGCACAGAAAAATTCCTTTTTCGAGATATTTCTGAGTCCGGTGGGGTAGATTATAGAAAGGGAAGGTGTTAGCACCCTTTCTATCCGTGGTTATCCACTGGCTCCTAGGTACTTGCTCAAAGTGTTTTCAAAAATTGCTTTTCTTTGTGTTTGTGGGTTTGAAAAGAAGTTTTTGTTTGAAAGGTGTAAGTGCGAAAAGTTTGTTTTGTTTTGGAAAGAGCAAGTACTTAAGAACCATCTACCTACTCGAAAAAGGAATCAATCTGTGCTAATGTCCTTTAGACAATGCTATCCCACTATTGATGAGTAGGTAGCATCGTCGTTGGAGTTTTAAGGGTCAATTCGATTAAGGGACGTGTGGTCACTAAAACAATGTTAGGACGCCTTAGCGGTAACCCTAATGTCTTAGATCATTTTTCCGAGGCAACCGTTTCGAGGCAACTATGATCTTTGGACAAGAGAGCGACCTCTAAAACTTCCTATACTCAATGACCACGTTCGAAGGCAACCAAGTGAGGTGTACCCTAAGAGTGCGCATGTGTGAGTGTGTTGTTTTCAGTTATTTTGTCTTTGTACATGTCAATGGTTATCTATGTTGATTTTAGGTTTAAACATTTGATCTTGTCATGCATTCCCTATTATCAAACATCTAACAGTTTATAAGTTGCGGGAATTAAATTGCGGAAATTAAAACTAACTATTACAAGGCGTCAGGTATTTACATCGCCAAAAGCAACCCTTGAAATTAAAATGCGGGAAATAAATAAAGCGATAAAATAATTAAAGTCCTAGTTATCTATTACATTCCGGGAAACAGATACAATAATATGATAAAATGGATCGCGTGCGGGAAATTAAATCGGATGCGAGTTTTTTAGGGTTTTGACCCTTTGGTTTATTAAAGAAAAAGATTTTTATTGTTTATTTTGAATTAAAAGAAAATTAAATTAGGTTAACATTAAATTAATAAACAAATCAATCAATTAATAAAAATGATATTTTTGGATTTTTGATATTTAAAGAAATAAAATAAATTTGATCAAAGTTAGTAAAACCTAATTATCTAAATTAATTTTAATTATTGCAAAAGATATTAAAGTTATTTCCTAATTAAACTAAATTAATTCAATTTATTAACAAAAATAAAAATGCTGGAAATTAATTTAAATAAGAAAATATTTTTTGGTTTTTAATTTTATGAGGAAAAAGTTTTGATTGGTTAATTAAATAATAATAATAACAATAAATGATTTACAAAAATAATATAAAGAAAATAAATAAAAATAGAGAGAGTGAGGGTTTGGGCCTGTATAGGAGGCGAGATTAGCAATTTCAAGGCCCACTTGAGTTGGCCTACGTTGACTTTCCTGCTTCCATGCACACACGCTGACTTTGGCTCATGGTAGGCATTCATCTGGACCACCAGATTTGGCCTGGGGCCATCTGGCAAGCATTTGGATGAGGACACATGATGTACCACGCAATTGGAATGGCATTGGATAACCTGGAAACAAAATATAACAAATATGTGGGGGACCTGGGATTCGAACCCAGGTCCTGTTAGTCACCAAGCACACGCCACTACCACTGCACCAACGCGTTTTAATTGTTATAATATTCAATAGTAATAATAATATGAGAAACGAGTTAATGGATCAGAAAATATAAAAATAAAGCACGAATTTTTGAATGAGCGAATTGGAAAGGGCCACGTCTTTGTCTTCTCCATTGAAACCTGTATATTTACCTGCGGATTTGTATCCGCAGCTAAATTCGCATATGTGTTCCAAAATCTATTCTAGGCCATTAAAACCAACCCCAAGACCATGGTCGTGCTCGTCTGGGCATCCTGAGCACATCTATGTCCATTATTTGCACTGATTTGGCCTGAAAACGAAACGCCCAAAAAAACAATCCAAGAACCCTAGATTCGGCTAGGGGATTATAGCTCATATAAATGCAATCAAATAATGCAGAAAGTTTAGAAATTGCACAAGGATCATGAATATGTCAACAATTTGTCAAAAATACGCAAGAACATGGAGTTTCGATTTCAAATGCAAGGCGGTATTTTCAGAGACTTACAGCGCTTTAGAAAGTGTATGGGGATTGGTTTTGAGTTGGCTTCGCTTTAGTGGATGTCCAGCAATTGATTCACATTGAGTTTTGCCTTTGAATTCGTCTCTAGGAGTGATTTCAGTTTCAAGCTTTTTGACAATTTTTCCAAGTTTTCTTTTTGTGATTCTGCAACCTCTAACCTCTAAAACTCGTGCCTTTGCAGTGTATATGTATGCAGCATTGGATTAGGTCAACAATTGGGTCTTAAATCTTTGCACATTGATGTTTTAGGATTTGATTTGATCCTCCATTGATAACTTTCTTATTTTTCCAAAATCCAATATTTTTGCACATGAAAAGCTTGATACGGATTTGATCATGTTATTGATGATGATTAGGTCCTGAAAATAGAAAAAGATCCCATGTAATCAAGTTTTGGGATTTTATTTGATTTAAAATGAATTAATTCAATAAAAAATCCAATTAAATAGAAAATTTGATAAATGGGCATAAGGCTGAAGCTAGGACACGTGTGTAGTGTGACAAGATCAAATCAAGTGGAAAAGAATGGGCCTATTTGACCAAATTTGAAGTTTTGGGGATAGTTGACTTTTGGCAATTTTGCAAAAATGCCCAACTTCAACAATGCATAAGTTCTTCAATTTTGAACTTTTGGAAGTGTTATTGGACTTTTTAGAAAGCTTGAGATGTCCTATAACTGACCCTTTTGGTCTCATCTAATTTTTATATTCCATGCTCAAGTTATAAGCTTTGGCAAAAAGGTGTTTTTGTTGACTTTCAAAAATGACCTATAATGTCCAAATTTGTAACTTTTTGTGAGTGCATTTCTTGATCTTGGGGTGTGAATATGGATTGTTGGAAATTGCATCCTCTTCAAAATGAGCTTTGTATGGGTCATTTCTCATAAAGTATGAGAAAGTTATGCTTGGTCAAAGTTGAGTTCACTTTTCCTACAAAACCCTAATTTAGCAACTTTTGAGTCTTGATGAATTTTGAGCAATCCTTGATGAATCATGATCAACCCTTGATAAAATGATGAAATATCATTCAAAATGAGAACATTGACAAAAAATATTGAAGTTTGACTGTATTTGGGTCACAGTTGACTTTTGCCCTAGCACAATCAATTTTTGGACCTCTTGAGCAATTGACTGACCAAACTTCCTCTGCAAGGCTTAAAATTTGACATGGATGAACTTGATAACATATTAGGACATTAGGGAGAACTTGATATCATTTGGATGCAGAGACCTTGATGCAACACAAAACCCTAATTTGAGATTGACTTCCTTAGGAGATAGCTTGACTGTCCAACTCTTGAGCAATCTTGAGCCACTTGGAGATTATTCTTGAAATGTCTTGGGAAATATGAGAGGGCAAATTTTTGGGTACAACAGCTGCCCCTGTTCAATTTTCTTAAACCTGAGGATATAGATTAGCTTTCGGGCCTTTCGTGATCCGAAGGTGGAAGATGATTGAACGCTAGAGTGCCCAGAAATTTGCACTCGCATGAAGTGGTATCAGCATTGTGATGTCGGGAATGGGATTACAGATGCCATTTGGAGATTGTTGATAGGTGGTATGAACTTCGACTGGGAAACAAATCAGGGAGATCTTATCATCGATCTAACTGAACCAGAGGAGGTCTTGGATTAACTTTGACTGGATCGGCATCAGAAAAATCTTTAGGAATCGATTTAATTGGACCAGACAAATGTCTTGGAATAACTTCAACTGCAATACGAATCAGGGAGATCTTATCGGTGATCTGACTGAACCAGAGGAGGTCTTGGATTAACTTTGACTGGATCAGCATCAGAAAAATCTTTAGGAATCGATTTAACTGGACCAGACAAGAGTCTTGGAATAACTTTAACTGGAATATGAATCAGGGAGATCTTATCGGTGATCTGACTGAACCAGAGGAGGTCTTGGATTAACTTTGACTGGATCGGCATCAGAAAAATCTTTAGGAATCAATTTAACTGGACCAGACAAGGTGTTGCAATAACTTCAACTGGAATACGAATCAGGGAGATCTTATCGACGATCTGACTGAACCAGAGGAGGTCTTGGATTAACTTTGACTAGATCGACATCAGAAAAATCTTTAGGAATCGATTTAACTGGACCAGACAAGGTATTGAAATAACTTCAACTAGAATACGAATCAGGGAGATCTTATCGGCGATCTGACTGAACCAGAGGAGGTCTTGGATTATCTTTGACTGGATCGGCATCAGAAAAATCTTTAGGAATCGATTTAACTAGACCAGGCAAAGGTATTGGAATAACTTCAACTGGAATACGAATCAGGGAGATCTTATCGGCGATCTGACTGAACCAGAGGAGGTCTTGGATTAACTTTGACTGGATCGACATCAGAAAAATCTTTAGGAATCGATTTAACTGGACCAGACAAGAGTCTTGGAATAACTTCAACTGGAATACGAATCAGGGAGATCTTATCAGCGATCTGACTGAACCAGAGGAGGTCTTGGATTAACTTTGACTGGATCGGCATCAGAAAAATCTTTAGGAATCGATTTAACTGGACCAGACAAGGTATTGGAATAACTTCAACTGGAATACGAATCAGGGAGATATTATCGGAGATCTGACTGAACCAGAGGAGGTCTTGGATTAACTTTAACTGGATCGACATTAGAAAAATCTTTAGGAATCGATTTAACTGGACCAGACAAGGGTCTTGGAATAACTTTGACTGGATTGGCATCAGAAAAATCATTAAGAATCGATTTAACTGGACCAGATAAGGTCTTGGAATATCTTCAACTGGAATACGAATCAAGGAGATCTTATCGGTGATCTGACTGAACCAGAGGAAGTTTTGGACATAGCTGAGAATTTAACTGCATCTTTCCTGAAAGGTAAAGGTCAGTTGTATGCAATGCATGATATATATCAAGCAATGATGCTCTCAAAATAAATGAGATTGTGTGGTATGGTGCGTATATGCATGTATCATGATGTATGGAAATGTAATGTTTTAGCTGGGGAAAATAAATCCCAGATAGCTGCTGGAGACAGAGTTGAATTTTTTGTTTCTGCTGGGGATGGTGAACGAAGGTGATTGCGAGAATAAACTTGTAGGAGAAGAGAGCTCCATTGGGGAATAAACTGATGAGGAGATCACTCTGTGGGGAAGAGATGCTCTGTTGAGGATTCCAATGATAAATTCCGCTGGGGATGGATTACTGTTGCTGGTGATACTGAATCTGTTGAGGATTGAACTCCTGTTTGTGAAAGGAAAGAACTTCACTAGGGATGATCTTTCAGTTGCGACTTGCTGGGGATAACCCTGTTAGACTTTTGTGGGGATAATCCTCTGAATTCTGCTGGGAATGATCCTTTAAACACGATTGGGGAGATTTATTTTGTACTCGCTGGGGATAGACTTCTAGAGTCTACTGGGAATGATGCTTCAACTCCATTGGGGAAGCTTTTTCAGGCTGTGCTGGGCAAATTTTAACTCCACTGGGGGTATCTTGTATTCTGCCGGGGAACATTCTTACACTCCGTTGGGGAATATTGAGACTGCCGGGGATATTAAGCCTTTTCAGTGCTGATGGTAGATCAACTCTGCTTGGGGAAAACATTGCTGATTCGTTCACAGTTGCAAGTCTCAGCTGGGGGAGAGCTATCATTACTGTCTTACTCTGCGGGGAGTGAAAGTATCCTAGCCATATTCTTCAGCTGAATCTACCCTTGTACCTGGTGGATAGGGCAACTGTACATTTTTGACAATTTTTATTGCCCCTGTTTCTGATGTTACCCGTAATCGTCTTTTGTTTCGCATGTAAATATTCATGAGCAGCAATTAATGTCAAATGCGTATATTAAAAATGAACATTGGACGTTCTTTGCAAATCAAAACAGATAAAGGAAAAATAGTTTGAAATTTCTTTGAAAATGAATTGTATTGATTTTGAAGTTTGGCCTGTAAATAGGCGTTTTTGTACAAGAGGCTGACGTCCTAGTAAGAGAACACCACTGAATAATAGAATTTACACAATTTGTGAAAGACTAAACAAAATAGCTATGTGAATAATCCCACTGGGTTCCAACTCTGTTATTGCCTTTATATCCTCGAGCATCTCATCACTTTGCCACTGGTTGAAGATGAATCAAATTGATTAGTGCCGTACGAGCTTGATAGTAGATACCGAAGTCTGGATGCAAGGTGATCCAATGAGACATAATGTTACGCTTTGATCCCTAATTTTTGACTGGACCGCCCTTTCGGGTTTTCAGTCCACTGAGATACCCTTTTTTGCCCAAGCCGCCTTTTCAGGTTTTCAACTTGCCAGGTGCACAGATTTTTTTCTCATTTTCATCCCTTATTTTTGCCCGAACCCTTTTGGTTAGCCGGGAAGTCCTTATTTTTGCCTAGGCCAGTCAACCTAGCGGGTCTTTAGTTATGCGTAGTATCTTTTCACTATGTCTGCATTGATGGGGTGAGGAAGGTCGTCACCATCCATGGTGGTTAGAATCATAGCTCCTCCTGAGAAAATGTTCTTAACCACAAATGACCCTTCGTAAGTAGGGGTCCATTTGCCCATGGGATCACCTTGAGGTAGGATAATGCGCTTGATTACCAGATCCCCAACTTGATACTCTTGTCATCTAACTTTCTTGTTAAATGCCTTGATCATCCGTTTTTGATACATTTGACAATGACAAATAGCAGTAAGTCTCTTTTTGTCGATTAGGTTCAGCTGATCAAGCTGGGTCTGAATCCAGTCATCTTCACTCAAACCTGCATCCTTCATGACCCGAAGAGAGGGTATCTGAACTTCGATGGGAAAGACTTCCTCCATACCATATACCAAAGGAATATGGTTTTTCCCCTGTTGATGTCCGCGCTGAGGTACGGTACCCATGAAGAGCAAACGGTAACATCTCGTGCCAGTCTTTGTATGTCACTGTCATCTTCTGCACAATCTTCTTAATGTTCTTATTAGCTGCTTCGACAACCCCATTCATCTTCGGCCAGTAGGGAGAAGAGTTATGATGTTGTATCTTGAATTGCTCACAGAGCTCAGTGATCATCTTGTTGTTGAGATTGGTACCCTTATCCGTAATGATCCTTTCTGGTACACCATATCGACATATCATATTGTGCCGAATGAATCGTGCCACGGTGTTCTTGGTTACAGTAGCAAAGGAAGCTGCTTCAACTCACTTTGTAAAGTAATCGATAACTACCAAGATGAAATGATGCCCATTGGATGTCGTAGGTCTGATCTCGCTGATCATATCAATTCCCCACATTGCAAAAGGCCAAGGAGCCGTCAAGACATTCAGAGGAACTGGAGGTATGTGCACCTTATCAGCATAGACCTGGCACTTGTGACATGTCCGAGAATGTTGATAACAGTCGGCTTCCATAGTGGACCCATAATAACCTGCCCGTAGGATTTTCTTTGCCATGGTGTGTCCACTGGAATGAATTCCAAAAGTACCTTCATGCAATTCCGCCATGATCCTTTCTGCTTCACTCTTATCCACACATCGCAGTAAGGTTAAATCATGGTTACGCTTGTAAAGGATGCCATTACTGATGAAGAATTTCATTGCGAACCTCCTCAGAAACTTCTTGTCATTAACAGATGCACCCTCGGGGTACTCTTGAGCCTCAAGGTACCTCTTTACTTCATGAAACCAGGGTTTATCTGCTACCTCTTCAGTCTCAAGATCACAACAATGTGCAAGTTCGTCCAATCTTTCAATGATGATCCGGGGAGCTTCGTTGTCCCAATTGACTTTAAACATAGAAGACATTGTAGCTAGCGCGTCCTCCAACTGGTTCTCCTCCCTAGGGAAGTGTTCAAAGGTTATTTCCTCAAAATGGGGAAGCAACATCAATACATACTCCTTGTAAGGAATAAGATTTGGGTGTTTCGTATCCCACTCGCCTTTGATCTGACTGATCACGAGAGCGGAATCTCCGAAGACACTCAAGCACTTAATCTTTAGGTCAATTGCTGCTCGAAGACCCATGATGCATGCTTCATACTCCGCCATGTTGTTGGTACAGTTGAAACATAGTCGGGCGGTAAACGGAGTATGAGAGCCTTTAGGAGATATGATCACGGTGCCAATGCCATTACCCAAAGTGTTTGAGTCTCCATCAAAGTACATAGACCATCAGGATCCTTCCTCAGGTCCTTCATCCGGTCCAGGTGTCTCATAATCAGTTACAAACATGATATTCTCGTCCGGAAATTCAAAGCTCATAGACTGGTAATCATCCACTGCCTGATGTGCCAAATGGTCTGCCAACACACTTCCCTTAATTTCCTTTTGAGTCGTATATTGGATGTCATACTCAGTCAAGATCATCTGCCATCTTGCTATTCTTCCGGACAAGGCAGGCTTTTCAAAGATATACTTGATGGGATCCATCTTTGATATCAACAGAGTAGTGTGAGTCAACATATACTGTCTCAGCCGGCGAGCAGCCCATGCCAAAGCATTGCAAGTTTTCTCAAGCAACGAGTATCGGGTCTCGCAGTCGGTAAACTTTTTGCTAAGGTAATAGATAACATGCTCTTTTCGACCAGACTCGTCATGTTGACCCAGCACACACCCCATTGAGTTGTCGAGTACTGTCAAGTATAAGATCAAAGATCTTCCTTCAACTGGATGCATCAAAATGGGTGGCTCTTGGAGATATTCTTTGATCCTTTCGAAAGCGGCTTGGAATTCATCGTTCCAACGTACCACTTGATCTTTCTTCAGTAACTTGAAGATTGGCTCACAAGTAGTAGTTAGGTGTGATATGAATCAGGCAATGTAATTCAGACATCCCAGGAAGCCTCTGACTTCTTTCTCTATTCTGGGAGTTGGCATTTCCTGTATAGCTTTCACCTTTGCCGGATCAACTTGAATACCCTTGTCACTTACGATGAAACCCAGCAGCTTACCAGATCTTACCCCAAAGGTGCACTTGTTCGGGTTTAACCTCAGCTTGTACAACTTCATCCTGTCAAACAGCTTCTGCAGATGGTCAAGGTGTTACTCCTTAGTTTGGGACCTTGCAATCATGTCATCGACGTATACCTAAATCTCATGATGGATCATGTCATAAAACAAAGCAACCATGGCACGCTGATACGTTGCCCCAGCGTTCTTCAATCCAAAAGGCATGACCTTGTAGCAAAAGGTACCCCATTGAGTAACAAAGGTTGTCTTCTCCATGTCTTCGGGAGCCACCTTAATCTGATTATAACCGGAGAAGCCATCCATAAAGGAGAATACCTTGTGCTGAGCGGTGTTATCAACCAGAACATCGATATGAGGCAGAGGGAAATAATCCTTGGGGCTTGCCCTGTTCAGATCCCTATAGTCAACACACATTCGAACCTTACCATCCTTCTTCGGCACTGGAACCACGTTGGCCACCCACCGAGGGTAAGAAGTAACTGCTATAAAATCGGCATCAAACTGTTTCATAACTTCAGCCTTGATTTTCTCAGACATCTCTGGGCGCATTTGGCGGACCTTCTGTTTTAATGGAGGACAGTCTTCCTTGGTAGGTAGGCGGTGAACCACAATATCAGTATCCAACCCAGGCATATCTTCGTAAGACCAGGCGAAGATCTCAACGTAGTCATGCAGCATCTGGATCAACCGTTTCTTCACACTAAGCTCCAGATTTGCACCGATCTTGACCTATTTCTTAACTGTCTCGGTACCCAGATTCACTAATTCTACCGGCTCTTCATGTGGCTGTATAACCCTCTCCTCTTGGAGTAACAGTCTTGCAAGTTCACCAGGCACCTCGCAATCATCTTCACCTTCGTCTTTGGCTAAGTTGATCGGATTTTCGAAGTCATAACTGGCAGTAGAAGAGTCGTTACCAGTGAGATCCAGAGTGGATGTAGACCTGTATATGTGAGTGTGTGTAAAATAACTGTTTTGCAATATATAATAAAGAAAAACAAGGAGCGCACGATTTGAAATGCAAGAAACTTCCAATGCTTTTATTAATGATATATGAAAATGACATACATAAAGCCCTTACAAATGAAGCCACGGTGCCCCGGGTAAAACACCGGGCCGTAAAGTTTAAAACATTGTCTGTTACAAATTCAAAACAAAAAGTTTCATTACTGGGTGATAACAGAAACGGGCATAGAATCCTTCGCTGTCCAGTTGCTTAATCCACCATTGCCAGTCGGGTAGACCCAACTGTTGATATCAAACTCTTCATCATCGTCATCCCTGATAGCACTCACCCCTGCATCTTGTTTAGGCTTTTCTTATGCTCCAAACTCAATCTCCTTAGCATCGATCAAGTCTTGTATCTTATTCTTTAAAACCCAACAATCATCTGTATTATGCCCCGGGCTATCAGAGTGAAAAGCACAACGGGCATTAGGGTTATACTTGGGTGATGTAGTGTTGGGATTCTTCGGGGCTTCCCTTGGAATCACCAGATTGGTCTTTAATAACTGTGGCCGAATCTGAGATAAAGTCATGCTGAGACGGGTGAATTGTCTTCGAGGTCTCTCGTCCTTTTGTTGATTGTTGTGCTGAGGAGCACCAGCAGGTCTTGAAATAACAACCGCATTGATAGCTTGGCGGCGTTCAGGTCTATTCTGGTTTTCGAACTGTAGACAACACTAGACTCTTTCTTAAAGGGCTTCTTCTCGGTGCTCGATGAAGCACCCTTTTGTATCTTACCAGCTGTGATCGGTGGAACTGGAACTGATTGTTTAATGCTGGTTCGCGAAATGTCGCGGAAGCAAGAGTCGCCACCGTCTTTTATTTTCTCCAAATGGAAAGGACAAAAGCACAGAAAAATTCCTTATAGAGATTGCTCTCGGTTCGGGAGGTAGGTTATAGAAAGGGAAGGTGTTAGCACCCTTTCTATCCATGGTTATCCATGGGCTCTTAGATACTTGCTCACTTGTGTTTTCAAAAATGGTTTGTTTGCTTTTCAACTGTGGGTTTTAAAAAGTTTCTTTGAAAATTTCAGTTCGACTCTTGTATCGGTCCTCAAGAGTGTTTGAAAAGTTGCTTTCGAAAGCTTTTTGAAAATGTGTCGGTGTGAAAAGTATTTTTGAATTTGTTTTTGAAATTAGAGCAAGTATCTAGAGTCGTCTACCTACCCTAAGGAATTCGTCTGTGTAAATATCCTTTAAAGTAGTGCCATCCCACCATTGAGAGGTAGGTAGCACCACCGTCGGAGGTGTTCGGGTCAATTCGAGGTTCGGGACATGGTGATCACCAGAGCAATGGGAAGACACCTTAGAAGCTACCCTCATGCCAGGTTCCCGGATCATGAGGACTTACTAAGACATCCTCTACTCGACGATCACCTTTCGAGGCAAGGCAATAGTGAGGCGTACCCTAGGGGTGGTGTGTGCGATTTGTGTGTCGTTTTCAAGAATTTTTGTCTTTTGTCATGTTATTGGTGATCTAGCGTTTGTTTTTATTTTGGTCCATACATTCTTTCATGCCATTATTTAACAGTTAAAAATTGCGAGAAGGTAAACATTCTAAGCTATTACAAAAGGCGCGGGTCCACATCGCCAAAATTTCTCGAACCCGATTTGACAGAAAAATAAAGAATTAATGAAAATAAAGAGAATAAAGAATTAAAAGTGCGACAGATTAATTACATGGCTTCGGGAGAGATACATAAATATTATAAGAAATAAAATAAATATGCGAATTAAAAACGAGGGCGTTGGACCCTTTTTGCAAAATTAGATTAAACGATGAATTAATTAAAATTAAAAGGAAAAGAAATTGTTTTTTTTTTGGTATTTTAGGTTTTAATGAAAAAAAATAAAGTGCAATTAAACCTAATTTTAGTTGTTTTTAATTTATTAAGAAAAGAAGATTAAAACCTAATATTAACCCTAATTTATTTACATGCAAATTTAATTATAAAAATATATCTAATATTTAATTATTATGGAATAAAAGAAAAAAGATGAAAATTAATTAAACCCTAATTCTATGTTTTTTAGATTTATTAAAAAAAGTCAAAATTAAAACCTAAATTTAAAACTAATCAATTAAAGTTATTTATTTACAAAATACTATTAAATAAAATATTTATTATTTTATTTTCATCTTTTCTGATTTTTTTTTATTGTTTTGTGTTTTTATGGAAAAAATAATTAATTAAAAGAACAATAACTAAAAGAAAGAAAAAAACAAAAAAAGAAAGAATGAAAAAAATGCAAACCTAGGGGGTATCTGTCCCCAAGGTGGAGGTGAAAGTCCAATAATTCTGACCCATTTGGAGGCCTTGTTGACCTTTCCATGACGCGTGTACACGCGTTGACTAGGGTGTATTGTACTCTCCAGATCATGGCCTTTGATTTGATGCCCAGGTACGCGTGGATGGTTGGATTGTGAGGGTGTATCATGGACCACAACATTGAACCTGCATGTGATTATTAATTGGAAAAATATATGGAAAGGGGGTGAGGACCTGGGGCTCGAACCCAGGTCCTATAGTTTACCAGTCACTATGCTTGCCAACCGTCCCAGATGCGCGTGTTGTATATGTAATAACGAATAAATAATAAAAATAAGAATTGGTTAGTGGCCTAAAAAATATAAAAAAGCGCGCGCTGATTTTAAAAGGACCAATCATTGCTGGCCACGCATCTTCTTCTTCCTCGTTCCTGAAACATAAACATATTAGGCAACGGTTTTTCAAGTGTTCTTCTAGGCCACTTTTAGGAAAATAGCGAATAGCCCAGGAACGCTCATAAATTGAGCGCGAGGGTGGCTTTGTCTTCGTCCAAATGCGCTGATCATGACCATGGCACCGTGGTGTCCCAATTTTGCCTTATTCACAAACCCCCAATTCAGAGCTTCATAAACCCTAAAACGTGATAATGGTAGAATCGTATACAAAGCTCAAAAACACAATTAATTTATATGGTTAGCATTAGAATCACACAAGGAACATGAATCAAATATTAAAAAGTGCTAAATGTGCATGAATTGAGATGCACGATTATGAAAAATTTTCGGTACAGATGAGATGGTTCTCACGTTTCTGGGCACGAGAGCTTATGGTTTTTGATGCAGAATCTTTCTATGAAGCCTCAGCAAGCTAATGAAATCAAAATCGTGCCTTGAATCGCCCTAGAATTAGGTTTTCAGTTTTGAGTTTCTTTGCAAAAATTTCAAGTTTGTGTCTTGGTTTCTAGCGCAGCTCAGTGGTCCCTTGCATTAGGTTTGTGTTCAGGCTTAAGTATAAAGTGAATTAGGTCAAGAATTTTGATCAAAATCCATGCATTGATGGT
The DNA here is from genome assembly GCA_948472305.1 of Vicia faba. Taxonomy (NCBI): domain Eukaryota; kingdom Viridiplantae; phylum Streptophyta; class Magnoliopsida; order Fabales; family Fabaceae; genus Vicia; species Vicia faba. The sequence goes on along the minus strand of OX451738.1, from coordinate 1,553,471,124 downwards.
TTATGAGATTTGATTTTTCAAGCATTAGTTTTTCAATCTTTTTCATGCAAATTGATACCAAATCATATCCAATCCTTCCCTAATTGGTCATGCACGAATTTGAGTGTCCAATGAGAATAATTTCTGCACAAAAAGATTTTATTTCATTAGTTTTGTATTTTTCATGTATTTTATTTAATTAAATGAATTATTAATGATAAAAAATCCAAATAAATAAATAAAAATGGAGAAAAACTTCCCTTTGGGTCTAATGGTCGTGCACATGCTTTGGATGATGAATTGTGGAAGAAAAATGGGCCCATTAGCAATTTTAGGTCATTTGAATCAATGTTGACTTTTCAAAATATCCAAATATTTCCCAACTTCCACAAGGCATAACTTGCTCAATTTTTAAGCTTTGCTCATGTTCTTAGACATTTTGGAAAGGTCTTTGAGTCCTCTAACCAATGTCTTTGGTCCCATGTCATTTTTATTTACCAATCTCAAGTTATGGCCTTTGACTTAAAGTCCCTTTTTGTTGACTTTTGAAAATGACCTATAATGTTGAAATTGATAACTTTTTGTGAGAGCATTTCTTGGACTTGAAGTATGAAGATGAGTTGTAGTAAATGTCTTTCTCTTCAAAATGAGCTTTGGATGAAATTTTTCTGATAATCCATGTGAAAGTTATGCCCTGGTCAATTTACAGTTGACTTTTTCAGCTGTCCCAATAAGAAAACTTTTGCATCTTGATGATTTTTGAGCCAAGCTTTGAGAATCATGATCAAGCATTGATCAAATGATGTTTGTGGCTTCAAAATGATATGTTGACCAAAAATTTGAACTTTTGACTGTCAAATGACCATTTTTCCCCTACAGTTGACTGTAGTGCAATTAGGGTTTTTGACTGTGCAATTTTGTGCTGAGAGTCTTGAAACTTGATATGAGGATGCTTGACCATATTTGTAGGCATGTGGGACTTGATTGGACCCTTGGAAACTTCATTTTCTTGATCAGAACCAAAACCCTAATCTTGACTGCTTAGGAGGCCTTTGAACTGTGCAACCCTTGGGGAATTTTGAAGCATGACTTGGCAATTTCTTGAAGAATATGGGAGGGAAAATTTTGGGGTACAACAGTTGCCCCTGTTCAATCTTCTTAGACCTGAGGATGCAGATTGGCTGACGTGCCTTTCGTAATCCGAGGGTAGAAGATGATTGAACACTAGAGTGCCCAGAAATTTGCGCTCACATAGTAGCAATGTGATAATGGGAATGGGCTTGTAGATGCCATTTGGAGATTGACGGATAGGATGATGGGCTTATAGATGCCATCTGGATGTTGATCGCATAAGAGATTCCTTAGCGAGAACTTGCGTACCTGCAAAAGAAAAAAATGAGTACCTGACATGTTGCAGGAGCTGATTTTCAGATGCTTGGTATAAATGTGTCCTGACTGGCTACAGGAGCTGGATCTGGAGCTTCACAAGATGATGAATGAACCAGGGATGGTTACTACCTCAGCATGAACGGTGAGAGGACCTTGGGTGACTTTAACTTCAACAACGCTCGTTGAGAAAATCTTGGTGGGAATTACCATCTTCGCACCGTTGGGGAGAGAACCATAAGCAATTATAATCTCAAAAGCGGACGTTTGAGAAAAACCTGGATTGGCATTATCGTCTCCGCAACATTGGGGAGAGAACCATAGGAAATTATAATCTCAAAAGCGGACGTTTGAGAAAAACCTGGGATGGAATTATCATCTCCGCACCGTTGGGGAGAGAACCATAGGAAATTATAATCTCAAAAGCGGACGTTTGAGAAAAACCTGGGATGGAATTATCATCTCCGCACCGCTGGGGAGAGAACCATAGGGAATTATAATCTCAAAAGCGGACGTTTGAGAAAAACCTGGGATGGAATTATCATCTCCGCACCGCTGGGGAGAGAACCATAGGAAATTATAATCTCAAAAGCGGACGTTTGAGAAAAACCTGGGATGGAATTATCATCTCCGCACCGCTGGGGAGAGAACCATAGGAAATTATAATCTCAAAAGCGGACGTTTGAGAAAAACCTGGGATGGAATTATCATCTCCGCACCGCTGGGGAGAGAACCATAGGAAATTATAATCTCAAAAGCGGACGTTTGAGAAAAACCTGGGATGGAATTATCATCTCCGCACCGCTGGGGAGAGAACCATAGGAAATTATAATCTCAAAAGCGGACGTTTGAGAAAAACCTGGGATGGAATTATCATCTCCGCACCGCTGGGGAGAGAACCATAGGAAATTATAATCTCAAAAGCGGACGTTTGAGAAAAACCTGGGATGGAATTATCATCTCCGCACCGCTGGGGAGAGAACCATAGGAAATTATAATCTCAAAAGAGGACGTTTGAGAAAAACCTGGGATGGAATTATCATCTCCGCACCGCTGGGGAGAGAACCATAGGAAATTATAATCTCAAAAGCGGACGTTTGAGAAAAACCTGGGATGGAATTATCATCTCCGCACCGCTGGGGAGAGAACCATAGGAAATTATAATCTCAAAAGCGGACGTTTGAGAAAAACCTGGGATGGAATTATCATCTCCGCACCGCTGGACTAGAAAAACCTTTGATAACTTATACTGAGTCTTCATCAGAAAAATCTGTTGGGAGTCGATTTAGCTGGACTAGAGAAGGCCTTGGACTGGATAAGAAATCTTTGGAGTCGATTAACTGAACCGGTCTAGGTCTTGAAATATGATGGAGAATTTAGCTGAATCTTTCCTGAAAGGTAAAGGTCAGTCATATACAATGCATGATATGGATCAAGCAATGATGTTCTCAACATAAATGAGATTTGTATGATATGATGCGTCTATGAATGCTATAATGATGTATGTGATGTTTTATGAATGTGTTTTTCGTCTAGGAAAGTAAATCCTTGACGGGTGCCGGGAAGTCACTCCTGGGCTGATGTTGAAGAATAGATTTCGCTTCTGCTAGGGATGATAGCTGCAAGAATACCGATAGGAGAAGATAACTCCGTTGGGGAATAAACTTGGCGAATGGAATAACTCTGCGGGGAGAAAAGTACTCTAGCAACCTTGCTGGGAAGAAATACTCTATGGGGAGAGAGATACTCTGCTGAATTGTTGATAATAATTTGCTGGGGATATCCTTGTTGTATTGGAAGTGCTAATAGACTTCGCTGGGGGTAAGAGAACTTCGTCGGGGACGCTCTTCCCATGGCTTTTGGCTGAGGATAACCCAGTTATATCCTGGTAGGGAAATAACTCTTTGAATAAAGCCGGACGACGCGTTCGTGCTCTGCGAGGGATAAGCTTCCAGAATCTACTGGGGATAAGCTTGCTGCTTGGGGGAGATGGATTCCAACTTTCCTGGGGAACTAGATTGGACTCTCCTGGGGAAGTTTTGAGCTGCGGGGGAAGTGATTCCTTTGAATGTCTGGTATACCGCCGGGGAACAATCTTTAGGTCAAGACTGCCGGGGATGCTTGTTAAGAATATGTATATTGCTGCTGGGGAAGTATTGAGATCTACTGGAGGATACTCAACTTCCTTGAGATTTGATAACTCTGCTCGGAGAAGAATGCACTGACTGCTGACTTACTCTCTGGGGAATTAAGATGTACTGGTCATGTTCTTTAGCTGAACCTACCTTGGTACCTTGGAGGACAGAACAATTAGATTGCTTAGACAACTCTTTATTGCCCCTGTTTCTAGTGTTACCTGTAATTAATCCTTTGTTTCGTATGCAAATATTTATGAGTTAGCAAATTATTGTCAATGCATATATCACAAATTGAACCTTGGACGTTCTTCGCAAAACAAAACGGAAAAAGAAAAACAATTGGCACTTTTAACTGAAAAGTATATTTGTATTGATTTTTGAATGGCCTGTAAATAGGCGTTTTGTGTACAAGAGGCTGACGTCCTAGTAAGAGAACGCCGCCGAACAAAAGAGTTTATACAAATTTTGTGCAAAAGAAAATAAAACAGCTGTGTGAAATATGAATGATCCCACTGGGTTTCAACTCTGCTATTGCCTCTATGACTCCGAGCGTCTCATCACTTGATGACCTAAACGAAGATGAAGCTGACTGATCGATGCCGTCTGAACATGATGTAGATACCGGATTCTGGATGCAAAGTGATCCAATGAGACATAGTATTACGCTTTTATCCCTAATTTTTGCCTGGACCGCCCTTTCGGGTTTTCAGTCCACCGGGATACCCATTTTTTCCCAAGCCGCCTTTTCAGGTTTTCGACTTGCCGGGTATACAGATTTTTTTTCATTTCATCCCTTCATTTTGCCCGAACCCTTTTGGTTCGCCGGGAAGCCCTAATTTTTGCCTAGGCATGTCAGCCTAGCGGGTCTTTTTTCATGCGTAGTATCTTTTTACTATGTCTGCATTGGCGGGGTGAGGAAGGTCGTCACCATCCATATTGGTTAGAATCATGGCTCCTCCTGAGAACACATGCTTAACCACAAATGGCCCTTCGTACGTAGGGGTCCATTTGCCCCTTGGATCACTCTGAGGAAGGATGATTCGCTTGATTACCAGATCCCCAACTTGATATTCCTGTGGTCTGACTTTCTTGTTAAATGCCCTGATCATCCGTTTTTGGTACGTATGACCATGACAAATAGCAGCAAGTCTATTTTCATCAATAAGGTTGAGCTGATCAAGTCGTGTCTGAATCCAATCATCTTCGCTCAGATTTGCATCCTTCATTATCCGGAGAGAGGGTATTTGCACTTCAATCGGCAAGACTGCCTCCATACCATAAACCAGAGAGAAAGGAGTTGCCCCGGTTGACGTCCTAGCTGAGGTACGGTACCCATGTAGAGCGAACGGTAACATCTCGTGCCAATCCTTATGAGTCACTGTCATTTTCTGCACGATTTTCTTGATGTTCTTATTTGCTGCTTCTACAGCCCCATTCATCTTCGGTCTGTAAGGAGAAGAATTGTGGTGCTGTATTTTGCCTTATTCACAAACCCCCAATTCAGAGCTTCATAAACCCTAAAACGTGATAATGGTAGAATCGTATACAAAGCTCAAAAACACAATTAATTTATATGGTTAGCATTAGAATCACACAAGGAACATGAATCAAATATTAAAAAGTGCTAAATATGCATGAATTGAGATGCACGATTATGAAAAAATTTCGGTACAGATGAGATGGTTCTCACGTTTCTGGGCACGAGAGCTTATGGTTTTTGATGCAGAATCTTTCTATGAAGCCTCAGCAAGCTAATGAAATCAAAATCGTGCCTTGAATCGCCCTAGAATTAGGTTTTCAGTTTTGAGTTTCTTTGCAAAAATTTCAAGTTTGTGTCTTGGTTTCTAGCGCAGCTCAGTGGTCCCTTGCATTAGGTTTGTGTTCAGGCTTAAGTATAGAGTGAATTAGGTCAAGAATTTTGATCAAAATCCATGCATTGATGGTTTATGAGATTTGATTTTTCAAGCATTAGTTTTTCAATCTTTTTCATGCAAATTGATACCAAATCATATCCAATCCTTCCCTAATTGGTCATGCACGAATTTGAGTGTCCAATGAGAATAATTTCTGCACAAAAAGATTTTATTTCATTAGTTTTGTATTTTTCATGTATTTTATTTAATTAAATGAATTATTAATGATAAAAAATCCAAATAAATAAATAAAAATGGAGAAAAACTTCCCTTTGGGTCTAATGGTCGTGCACATGCTTTGGATGATGAATTGTGGAAGAAAAATGGGCCCATTAGCAATTTTAGGTCATTTGAATCAATGTTGACTTTTCAAAATATCCAAATATTTCTCAACTTCCACAAGGCATAACTTGCTCAATTTTTAAGATTTGCTCATGTTCTTGGACATTTTGGAAAGTTCTTTGAGTCCTCTAACCAATGTATTTGGTCCCATGTCATTTTGATTTACCAATCTCAAGTTATGGCCTTTGACTTAAAGTCCCTTTTTGTTGACTTTTGAAAATGACCTATAATGTTGAAATTGATAACTTTTTGTGAGAGCATTTCTTGGACTTGAAGTATGAAGATGAGTTGTAGGAAATGTCTTTCTCTTCAAAATGAGCTTTGGATGGAATTTTTCTGATAATCCATGTGAAAGTTATGCCCTGGTCAATTTACAGTTGACTTTTTCAACTATCCCAATAAGGAAACTTTTGCATCTTGATGATTTTTGAGCCAAGCTTTAAGAATCATGATCAAGCATTGATCAAATGATGTTTGTGGCTTCAAAATGAGATGTTGACCAAAAATTTGAACTTTTGACTGTCAAATGACCATTTTGCCCCTACAGTTGACTGTAGTGCAATTAGGGTTTTTGACTGTGCAATTTTGTGCTGAGAGTCTTGAAACTTGATATGAGGATGCTTGACCATATTTGTAGGCATGTGGGACTTGATTGGACCCTTGGAAACTTCATTTTCTTGATCAGAACCAAAACCCTAATCTTGACTGCTTAGGAGGCCTTTGAACTGTGCAACCCTTGGGGAATTTTGAAGCATGACTTGGCAATTTCTTGAAGAATATGGGAGGGCAAATTTTGGGGTACAACAGTAGCATTAATACCAACCTCAATCCTTTCACCGGTCATAATTAGCTCTGTAAACCCAGACAAAGAACTTCCAATCAGATGGTTGAAAAATGGACCAGACAAGGTCCCCAGAAACATATCCACAAGCTCCCGATCAGCCAAGGGTGGTTATACTCTTCCGGCGAGGTCCCTCCACTTCTGAGCATAATCTTTGAAACCTTCACCCGTTCCCATTGACATACCCTGGAGTTGGGTACGTGTAGGAGCGAGGTCGGAATTGTACTGGTACTGCCTGTAGAACACAGTAGCCAAATCCTCCCAACTATGGATACTGGCTCCATCCAACTGGTAAAACCATTCAAGCTGAGTCCCTGAGAGACTGTCTTGAAAGAAGTGAATCCATAGGTTCTTATCAGCGGTGTACGGCTGAATCTTCCTCACATATGACCGGTGGTGTAGCTTCAGACAAGAAACTCCGTCATACTTAGCAAAGGCTGGTGCCGTGAATTTGTGGGGAATCACTACCCTAGATGATAGACCTAGATCACCAAAGTCCATACCAGGAACTTTCTGAACTTCCATCGCACTCAACCGGTCTTCTAGTTGTTTGTATCTATCCTCAGCAGGAGGATACTGGTCTTCGTCGAAGTCCGTCTCGTTGTCGGAGACCACAGGGCTAGGAGCCCTCCTTTCTTCTTGACTATCTTTCCCTCCAGATGAGGTGGTCAGATCAACTTCATTCCGTAGCTGGTTTCCAAACCCGTGACCTGTGTTAAACAGGACTGTCCTCTTCTTCTTCTTCTTCTTCTTCTTCTTCTCTTTCAGAATCAGGGTCTTCAGATCTTGCTGACCCTTAGCTAGATTCATGAACAACTCTTGGAATTGGGCATTCTGGGACTATAGGGCCTTGATTGCTTGCTCATTTGATGGTTCAGCAGACATGATGAGTGCTGAAATAAATAGCGAAGAAGATAAGAGACCTGTAATGGGTACCTGTTATGAAGTGCATGGGATGAAATGCGTATGACATGATTTCAAAGACAATCGGGAGATTCAAATTTGTAAACAAGAAATGAAACACACTTTTATTAGATAAACTTTGAAATTCAAATTGTTCAACAAATTGCCCTTAAGGCGTTACAAGAAAGGAAATACTGAAAAGTAAACAAAAACAGGAAAGGAAATAATCAGTGCTCCCATGGTCTCTTCTTGTCGGTGCGGACATAGTCATTGAGAATCCGCTCGTTCTCCAGCTGCCTAGTCAACCTCTGGATCTTCTGCTCTTGCTCGTTAAGCTTTTCTCGGTAAGCATCCCGTTCTTCTCTCAGCTGCATCCAAGACCTTTTCAGTGGCCCAATGTCAGTGGGCATGTAAGGGTGGAGGATGGTAGGAAGAACCCCCTCTTCATTAGCAACTTCAACAATGATAGGCCGGACGGCTTCATATGGCATACCCAGCTTTTGGGCACGGATACGGACCCATCTAAAATATGGCTCCATTGGAAGAGAAGTCTTTGGACCCAGCTCATGTGGATCAGATATGTGAACTTTATCCCAAGCCCTTATGAATCTGCGGCGTTGCTCGTCGCTATCCCCTTGAAAATCAAAGATGATACTAGGCATTAGCAGCTCATGAGGTCCTTCTCTTCTGGCTCTCCCAAACTGACGTAAGGCCAAGCACGAGTTGTAAGAAATTCCTCCATGGGTTCCTATCAGTGGGACATTGGGGTATTCCCCACATCGATCAATAATAGCCACCTCGTCCATACCCTTGAGAGTCCAAATGATATCATTGTGAGAGAGAGACATAACCCTATAGGCTCAGCCCATGCCTTCTTTGTTCTTCAGCACTGATTTGGGGAGGTGCGAAATAAAACACCTCGCCAATAATGGAGCACATCACATCAAGGTTCCCCGCTTTCGGGCGGTACGAGCATAAAGCTGATGAAGAATGTAACCCAAGAGAGTGGGTACAAGATTACGAGAGATGAAGATTTTCACCGCATTCACATCAACAAAGGAGTCAGAGTTCGGAAACAATACCAAGCCATATATCAGAAGAGCCAGAATATCTTCGAATGCCTTGAAGTCTAGACTATCCCAGAAATAATTAGCCTTACCAACCAAGAACTTAGTCAGAAAGTCCTTTGCTCTACTTCTAGTCTCCCAATTAGCCATTACCTCATCTTTGGTCATATGAAGGGATGCAGGAATCTCTTCTGGCCTAAGTATCTTCTCCCAACCAGTAAATGGGGTCTTCTCCAGAATAGAGATACCGAGCAGATCAGAGAACTCTTCTAAGGTGGGAACCAGTTGGTAGTCCTGGAAAGTAAAGCAATGGTACAGAGGATCATAGAATTGGACCAAAACACTCATCATCTGTTCGTCCAATTTGGAGGTAACCAAACTGAGAAGATACCCATGTCTTCTGATGAAGGAGGTAGTATCAGGAATCTTTGTAACCAATTCTTTAGGCATAGTGGGAACCTAGACAAAGTTGATCCGGATGGTATTCCTACGCATAGGCATCATGACCTACAAAACAGAACAAAGATGAATCCCTCCTGTCTTTGAAATAGGTTAGTCCAATACAAGATGTATGCAATGTTATAATGTCATGATGTCATGATAGTAAGCACATCACAAGTATCCACAAATAGAAAACATGGTAAAGGCACACAAGTCACACAGAGAGCCCTTAGATTTCAGGCTGGTAAGGAGTTTAGGTACTACCCTCTTTCAGTTCAGTTGGTTTAAACCTGTCCTAAAAATAGTAACCGGGTTCTAGAGGATCTCAATATCATTGACTACCCACGATCGGTCATAACTCCAGTTTAGCAACCTTTTCTTGCAGCCGTAATCATCGCGAGAGTTTAGTCTCAATGAGTGTAGCATACTGCTACTGTTCTATGGCCAAGTTGGTTAATTTAAAGGTTCTAAGGTCAATTGGTGCTCAATGACCCCTTAGATGACCCATATTCTCCTCGTTCCAACACAAGGGATATCGGTACAATCTAAAGTGCCACACCAATGTAGCTACTGCTTCAACCGTATCGGTCTATGTCGTACAGTTCCCTCACAGTTTATTGCTACTTACCTAAAGGGTATCCCCAAATCCGGGTTAGGATCTATAGTAACTCCGATACAAGCCCACAAATATAAAGCATACAAAGCAAACAATTGAAAACACCATGATCTAATCCTAAGGTACACCCCACTTATTAAATTCCCCAGCAGAGTCGCCAGTTCTGTGGCACGGTGGGAGAGAACTGACTGTTTTTGGAATGCTGGTTTGCGTTTTGCGTTTATTTTTGCGAAATGTCGCGGTAAGCAAGAGTCGCCACTGACTTTTATTTTATCCAACAAGGAAAGGAGAAAAAGCACAGAAAAATTCCTTTTTCGAGATATTTCTGAGTCCGAGGGGTAGATTATAGAAAGGGAAGGTGTTAGCACCCTTTCTATCCGTGGTTATCTACGGGCTCTTAGGTACTTGCTCAAAGTGTTTTCAAAAATTGCTTTTCTTTGTGTTTGTGGGTTTGAAAAGAAGTTTTTGTTTGAAAGGTGTAAGTGCGAAAAGTTTGTTTTGTTTTGGAAAGAGCAAGTACTTAAGAACCATCTACCTACTCGAAAAAGGAATCAATCTGTGCTAATGTCCTTTAGACAATGCTATCCCACTATTGATGAGTAGGTAGCATCGTCGTTGGAGTTTTAAGGGTCAATTCGATTAAGGGACGTGTGGTCACTAAAGCAATGTTAGGACGCCTTAGCGGTAACCCTAATGTCTTAGATCATTTTTTCGAGGCAACCGTTTCGAGGCAACTATGATCTTTGGACAAGAAAGCGACCTCTAAAACTTCCTATACTCAATGACCACGTTCGAAGGCAACCAAGTGAGGTGTACCCTAAGAGTGCGCATGTGCGAGTGTGTTGTTTTCAGTTATTTTGTCTTTGTACATGTCAATGGTTATCTATGTTGATTTTAGGTTTAAACATTTGATCTTGTCATGCATTCCCTATTATCAAACATCTAACAAGGCGTCAGGTATTAAATTGCGGGAATTAAATTGCGGAAATTAAAACTAACTATTACAAGGCGTCAGGTATTTACATCGCCAAAAGCAACCCTTGAAATTAAAATGCGGGAAATAAATAAAGCGATAAAATAATTAAAGTCCTAGTTAACTATTACATTCTGGGAAACAGATACAATAATATGATAAAATGGATCGCGTGCGGGAAATTAAATCGGATGCGAGTTTTTTAGGGTTTTGACCCTTTGGTTTATTAAAGAAAAAGATTTTTATTGTTTATTTTGAATTAAAAGAAAATTAAATTAGGTTAACATTAAATTAATAAACAAATCAATCAATTAATAAAAATGATATTTTTGGATTTTTGATATTTAAAGAAATAAAATAAATTTGATCAATGTTAGTAAAACCTAATTATCTAAATTAATTTTAATTATTGCAAAAGATATTATAGTTATTTCCTAATTAAACTAAATTAATTCAATTTATTAACAAAAATAAAAATGCTGGAAATTAATTTAAATAAGAAAATATTTTTTGGTTTTTAATTTTATGAGGAAAAAGTTTTGATTGGTTAATTAAATAATAATAATAACAATAAATGATTTACAGAAATAATATAAAGAAAATAAATAAAAATAGAGAGAGTGAGGGTTTGGGCCTGTATAGGAGGCGAGATTAGCAATTTCAAGGCCCACTTGAGTTGGCCTACATTGACTTTCCTGCTTCCATGCACACGCGCTGACTTTGGCTCATGGTAGGCATTCATCTGGACCACCAGATTTGGCCTGGGGCCATGTGGCAAGCATTTGGATGAGGACACATGATGTACCACGCAATTGGAATGGCATTGGATAACCTGGAAACAAAATATAACAAATATGTGGGGGACCTGGGATTCGAACCCAGGTCCTGTTAGTCACCAAGCACACGCCACTACCACTGCACCAACGCGTTTTAATTGTTATAATATTCAATAGTAATAATAATATGAGAAACGAGTTAATGGATCAGAAAATATAAAAATAAAGCACGAATTTTTGAATGAGCGAATTGGAAAGGGCCACGTCTTTGTCTTCTCCATTGAAACCTGGATATTTACCTGCGGATTTGTATCCACAGCTAAATTCGCATATGCGTTCCAAAATCTATTCTAGGCCATTAAAACCAACCCCAAGACCATGGTCGTGCTCGTCTGGGCATCCTGAGCACATCTATGTCCATTATTTGCACTGATTTGGCCTGAAAACGAAACGCCAAAAAAAACAATACAAGAACCCTAGATTCAGCTAGGGGATTATAGCTCATATAAATGCAATCAAATAATGCAGAAAGTTTAGAAATTGCACAAGGATCATGAATATGTCAACAATTTGTCAAAAATACACAAGAACATGGAGTTTCGATTTCAAATGCAAGGCAGTATTTTCAGAGACTTACAACGCTTTAGAAAGTGTATGGGGATTGGTTTTGAGTTGGCTTCGCTTTAGTGGATGTCCAACAATTGATTCACGTTGAGTTTTGCCTTTGAATTCGTCTCTAGGAGTGATTTCAGTTTCAAGCTTTTTGACAATTTTTCCAAGTTTTATTTTTGTGATTCTGCAGCCTCTAACCTCTAAAACTCGTGCCTTTGCATTGTATATGTATGCAGCATTGGATTAGGTCAACAATTGGGTCTTAAATCTTTGCACATTGATGTTTTAGGATTTGATTTGATCCTCCATTGATAACTTTCTTATTTTGTCCAAAATCCAATATTTTTGCACATGAAAAGCTTAATACGGATTTGATCATGTTATTGGTGATGATTAGGTCCTGAAAATAGAAAAAGATCCCATGTAATCAAGTTTTGGGATTTTATTTAATTTAAATTGATTTAAAATGAATTAATTCAATAAAAACTCCAATAAAATAGAAAAATTGATAAATGGGCATAAGGCTGAAGCTAGGACACGTGTGTAGTGTGACAAGATCAAATCAAGTGGAAAAGAATGGGCCCATTTGACCAAATTTGAAGTTTTGGGGATAGTTGACTTTTGGCAATTTTGCAAAAATGCCCAACTTCAACAATGCATAACTTCTTCAATTTTGAACTTTTGGAAGTGTTCTAGGACTTTTTAGAAAGCTTGAAATGTCCTCTAACCAAACCTTTTGGTCTAATCGCATTTTGATATTCCATGCTCAAGTTATAATCTTTGGAAAAAAAGGTGTTTTTGTTGACTTTCAAAAATGACCTATAATGTCCAAATTTGTAACTTTTTGTGAGTGCATTTCTTGATCTTGGGGTGTGAAGATGGATTGTAGGAAATTTCATCCTCTTGAAAATGAGATTTGTATGGGTCATTTCTCATAAAGTATGAGAAATTTATGCTTGGTCAAAGTTGAGTTGACTTTTCCTACAAAACCCTAATTTAGCAACTTTTGAGTCTTGATGAATTTTGAGCAATCCTTGATGAATCATGATCAACCCTTTATCAAATGATGAAATATCCTTCAAAATGAGAATGTTGACAAAAAATCTTGAAGTTTGACTGTATTTGGGTCACAGTTGACTTTTGCCCTAGCATAGTCGATTTTTGGACCTCTTGAGCAATTGACTGACCAAACATCCTCTGCAAGGCTTGAAATTTGACATGGATGAACTTGAGAACATATTAGGACATGTGGGAGCACTTGAGGTCATTTGGATGCAGGGACCTTGATGCAACACAAAACCCTAATTTGAGATTGACTGCCTTAGGAGATAGCTTGACTGTCCAACTCTTGAGCAATCTTGAGCCACTTAGAGATTATTCTTGAAATGTCTTTGGAAATATGAGAGGGCAAATTTTTGGGTACAACACATTGTTTTCGTTATCCTCCCTCAAAAGGCTTGTAACTTTTAGCAAGAGTTGAATGTCATAAAGAGAGTAAAAAACATAGTTTAAATGCAATGAAAATTAGTGGATAAAATCAAGACAAACATATGCAATGTATTAATGAAACAAAGTTTGACATTAATAGATAATTGTTTGAACGGTCAAAAGAAATTACAACTGAAAATTTAAAATGAAACAAGGGCCTCCTTGTCTGAGCTTGTCACTTTAGGTGGTAAGCCTTTGAGGGACGGCATAAGAATTTAGTCTGGCCATCTTGTGTGAACTCCAGCATTCCTTCGTCAATCAGGTTTTGAATCTTATACTTCAATGCCCAACAATCGTTTATATCATGCCCAGGACTATCAGAATGATAGGCACACCTAGCATCAGGATTGTAGCTGGGAGAAAAAGTTTTGGGATTTGGATGAGGTCTTATTGGTGTAATCAGATCCATCCTCATCATGTGTTGCAAAGCTTGAGACAGTGGTATGTTGATGTTGGCAAACTGTCTTTTGAGCTCGCTTTTCCTTTGTTGATTTTCTGATTGATGTTGACGAAGTCATTGTTGGGCTCGTGACGTGGCAGCAAATTGGGATGGTCTCTCGGTATCTTGTCTCATGGGAGGCTGAGCAATGACTTTATTTCTAACCCTGATTGTTTGCCCCATATGGTTGCATCCGTCTTGACGAAGTTGGTTGACAAGAACTTTCAGCTCTTCTTGTCTTTGTGCCAGATTTTGGATAAGAGCCATCTGGCCCACCAGTTGTCCCATCATTTGGACCTTCATTATGGCTATCTCGGTTTGTAGCCGCTCCAACTGGTCATCTCTGTCGTCCCCAGGATTTCCCACGATCATTCCCCTGGTGAGGAGTGCCTTGACCTCTTCTTGCCCCTTGGATAGGTTTAAGAACATCTCTTAAAGTTGAGCGTTTTGAGCCTGGATGTCCTTGATAGTCTGCTCTAGAGCCATCTCTACTGAAATAAACAGTAGGAAGATAAGGAGACCTGTATGGGAGAAACCTATCATGATATGATGCATGATATGTGGATGTATGTTTTCAAGGATCTCGCGGGGTAAACACAAGAAAAAGTTGGAGATTAAATTTTGATCAACATCTTTGATTGGAGAACTTTGTATCAGTGGATGTCCTTCCACAAGAATTAAGCTCACCATGTCAAGTGGGTCATAGCCCTTGACTCAAGTTGTTTGTACTTGATTTTTAATGGTGTTTGTTTAGAGGAAAATAAATCCTCTTGCCCTTTGGTAGACGTCTGGTTCAACGTGACCCTGCATCAAAGACCCTCGAGATTCTTGAAATGGTTATTGAAAATGCTATGGTATGATGTTATGATGTCATGCACAAGTATGCGAAGTAAACAAGCTTATACAAATAATCATGTACACGCAAAGCAGACAAGTCCTTAGGTTTAGGCTTGCATGGGGTTTTATAGGTAAGTACCCTCTTGAAGTTTAGTTGGATTAAATGTGTCCTAGTTAATAGTAACCGGGTTCTAAGGAGCTCAATATCACTGGATTGTTTCCTTGGTCATTGTTTCAGCTCAAGCCTCTTTAATGGCGACCGAAATATCCCAAGAAACCAAACCTCAATGAGTGTAGTATCGAGTATCTACCAACTTCGGACTGCACTAAAGCCGGTCATCTCACTACATCCTAAAGGCCAAGTTGGTCAAGTAAAGGTTCTAGAAGTTCATTAGTGCTTCATGACATCACTCAGAGGCCCCTTATTCTCTTTGATTAACTCAAAGGCTACCGGTACCCACAAATATGTCACACTAACATAGCTATTGCTTAGACCATGTCGGTGTACCCCGCACAATTTCCACAATGTATTGCTATTTACCTATAATGTATCCCAAATCCGGGTGGAGGATTTAAACCCAAACAAAGAACCATAATGTAAAGCAATCAAGTCAAACAAATGTAAGCAAATAAATGTGATCTGAACCCTAAGGTAACCCCCCTTTTAGAATTCTCCCCAGCAAAGTCGCCAGTTCTGTGATACGGTGGGAGAACTGACTTGAGGGTTTTGCGTTTGTGTTCACAAATGTTGTGGTTTAGCAAGAGTCGCCGCCAACTTTTCTTTTATCCAAAAGGAAAGGTGAAAAAGCACAGGAAATACCTTTAGAGATGTTTTTGAGTTTGGGGGGTAGATTATGAAAAGGGAAGGTATTAGCACGCTTTTCATCCATGGTTTTCCACGGGCTCTTAGTTACTTGCTAGATCACTTGCTTTTGTTTGAATGTGCTTGTGGTGTGTATTTTTGAAAGTATTTTTGAAAATGGAACTTCTTAATGGTTCTCGTTTCTATAAAAACTCCTACAAAGTGTTTGTTTCAAAAATAGTTCAAAGGTGTGTTTGCGAGATGTGTTTTTGAAAGTATTTTGAAAATGGAACTTCGTAATGGTTCTCGTTTCTATAAGAACGCCTACAAAGTGTTTGTTTCGAAAATAGTTCAAAAGTGTGTTTGTGAGATGTGTTTTTGAAAGTATTTTGAAAATGGAACTTCGTAATGGTTCTCGTTTCTATAAGAACGCCTACAAAGTGTTTGTTTCAAAAATAGTTCAAAAGTGTGTTTGTGAGATGTGTTTTTGAAAGTATTTTGAAAATGGAACTTCGTAATGGTTCTCGTTTCTATAAGAACGCCTACAAAGTGTTTTTTTTCGAAAATAGTTCAAAGGTGAGAGTGTGGGTGTATAAAAATGTTTTTGTTGTGAGCAAGCGAGTAACTAGGAGCGAATCTACCTACTCGAAAGGTCTTAAATATGCTTTTCCTCCTCCTTTAGATGTGTCTGTCTTACCATTATTTTGGTAAGAAGCCCCATCGTTGGATGTGAAGGGACAGGCGTTGGGATGTTTGTATAGTCATAGAAGGCAACATATGGGACGTTTTAGCAATTTCGTTTTAGGGACTAGATCATTTACCGAAGGCAACATTGAGGGTCATAGAGGGACTATGATCTTTTATCGAGGGTCTTTGCTAAAACGCCCGTGCTCGAGGGACATGACTATTTTCTGATAGGCAACAAGTGGAATTTACCCTAGGGGGTGCTTGTGTGCAAGTGTGTTATTTTCATGCTTTTTGTCTTGTTTTTGAAAGTCATCTATTTGTTGATTTCATCTTGCCATACATCTTATTTACTAGTAATATATGAAAAACAAGTAAAAAGCGGAAAGTAAAATCTAAGCTATTACATCACTTTAGGGGGATGGAGGTACAATTTAACAATGGGGGTGAAGTAGGAACTAAAATATTACAACCACATCGAATGATAATGAAAAGAATGTGAAAACAGTGTAAAATAAAGGAAAAATGCACTTTTGAACTGCTATGTGTCGACCCATGCTGCTATGCATCGACACATAGCTTCTCTTTGCCCCTGTAAAGTGAAATCTGTTCAGTATGAGTCGACACATAATGGGATGTATCGACTCATACACCTTTTTGCATCGACGCGAAATGTGTATGTGTCGACTCATAGTCCTTTCCTGCTTCTGTTTTGTAACTTGAACTCAGTATGGGTCAATGCATGAGGGTTATGTGTCGACTCATACCCTGTATTTTCACTAAGATGGGTCGACACATGTGGATATGTGTCGATACATACTGCCTTTATCTGCCTTAAACAACATTCTTTGCATACGTCAGTTAGTTTTTAACATATAGATGAATAACATGAACAACAAATAAATGATTAACTTCAAAAATAGTGATTGCTACATCCTATAAACATAAAAGTTGATGTATGGAAAAGGAAAGGTAAAGATGACATACCTTAAAACTGCACTTTAGGTTTTGAATCCAAATACCCTTCAAGATGTTGTATGCACCTTAAGGAAGCTCCAACAGGCTGCTAGACTTTCTTTTTTGTTGAAGGTTACTAAACAACCTCAGTATGGTATGAAATGTTTGGATGGTTTTTAAATGGAATATGCAAAGTGTGAGAGTTTTAAAGGTTTAGACTTCAAAACTCAAGAGTGGAGGTTTTATGGACTGTTATGGCTTTTTGTGAATATGAGATTTTAAGGGTTTATCAATAAAACTTTTGGCTATTCTCCTTGTTCTCTCTCTCTCTCTCTCTCTCTCTCTCTATTTTTTCTAACCTCTTTGCCTTGCAAATGCTTCTTCTATTTATAGGCCAAGGACTTGTGAACAAAGGCTGAATAGGTTTACAAAATAACATGTTATGGTTTGGTTGGGATGTATGTATCAAACTATGTCAAGTAATCCATGGTTCCAAGATAAAGTACCAAAGTTGCTGGTTTAGAGGGGTTGGTTTCCATGTTTTATGGCGGAGTGAAATCAGAAACAAGCAAGGTATGGGCTCAAGACAAACTTTGTACCAAAAGGCTTGCTTTTCAAGAGTAGCAATGGTGCCTTTATGCCATAAATGGAAAGATCTTTTGGACAATGGCTCAAACACTTGGGTAATAGCTCAAAATCTTGTGTAAACATTAAATTATGTTGAGATTTGCAAGTCACAAGACCTGCAAAGTGATATTATGCAACACATCATGCCAATTGGATTATGTGTTCTTCAACAAAAATGGCTTGTAATTCAAGAATGGATGCTCAACTTCAAATCCTTGTATCTTCTAGCTCAAATATGATACATTCATGCTCTTGGATGTTTTGGAAAGCTTGAAACACCCTCTATAACTTTCATGTTGGCCATTTTGACAAAATCATCCTTGAACTATGTGAAAAAACGCCATGAAGTTGGGATAAAATCCTGCACAAAATCTGTTGAAAATTTCTCTAAGTGTTAAATGAAAATGTCATGACTTCATGAATTTATAACTTGAGATCCAAGCATATTTAGGAGAAGTTGTGTAAAGAAATGTTGTAGATATCATGGAGATCTACAACTTTCATGTTGAAAGTTTCCCTTGAACTGTCTTGCATCTTAGTGAAAAAATGGCATGAAGTGATGAAATTATCATGTATAAAGACACTTAGAAAATTTCTAAGTCTTGGAAATCTTGACTTTTCGAGTTGACTTTTGACTTTCTTGACTTCTTGATGATCAAGCTTGATATTCTTGAATGTCTTGATGAAATTTGATCTTTGGAATATAATGTTGACCAAAAAGTCAAAGTTTGACTTTCCAGTATGCAATTGATCATTTTGCCCTTTTACCAATTCCAAACCTAAATTGATGTATCAGTGCTGCAAACTTGATGTCATAAAAGATCTTGTGAGAAAATCCTTGAGAAATGAGAGGGAAAATTTTGGGGTACAACACCAGGTGTACAGTTTTTTTCATTTTCATCCCTTACTTTTGCCCGAACCCTTTTGGTTCACCCGAAAGCCCTTATTTTTGCCTAGGCCAGTCAACCTAGCGGGTCTTTGATTACGCGTAGTATTTTTTCACTATGTCTGCATTGACGGGGTGAGGAAGGTAGTCACCATCCATGGTGGTTAGAATCATAGCTCCTCCCGAGAAAATGTTCTTAACCACAAATGGCCCTTCGTACGTGGGGGTCCATTTGCCCCTGGGATCACCTTGCGGTAGTATGATGCGCTTGATCACCAGATCCCCGACTTGATATTCTTGACGCCTGACTTTCTTGTTAAAATCCTTGATCATTCGCTTTTGGTATGTCTGACCATGACAAATAGTAGTAAGTCTCTTTTCATTGATTAAATTTAGCTGATCAAGTCGGGTCTGGATCTAATCGTCTTCGTTGAAACCCGCATCCTTCATAATCCAGAGAGAGGGTATCTTGACTTTGATGGGTAGGACTGCCTCCATGCCATACACCAGAGAGTAGGGTGTTTCCCATGTCGATGTCCTCGCCGAGGTACGGTACCCATGAAGAGCAAATGGTAACATCTCATGCCAGTCTTTGTAGGTCACTGTCATCTTCTGCACAATCTTTTTGATATTCTTGTTAGCTGCTTTAACAGCCCCATTCATCTTCGGCCGATAGGGAGAAGAGTTGTGATGCTGTATCTTAAACTGTTTGCAGAGCTCGGTGATCATCGTATTGTTAAGGTTCGTACCATTTTCCGTAATAATCCTCTCTGGTACACCATATCGGAAAATCAAGTTGTGTCGGATAAATCGCGCCACGACATTCTTGGTTACTGTAGCAAAGGAAACTGCCTCGACCCACTTTGTATAGTAATCAATAGCCACCAGAATGAAACGATGCCCGTTAGACGCAGTAGGTCTGATCTCGCCGATCATGTCAATGCCCCACATCGCGAAAGGCCAAGGAGTTGTCAAGACATTCAGAGGAACTTGAGGTACATGCACTTTATCAGCATAGACTTGGCATTTATGACAGGTCCGAGAGTGTTGATAACAATCGGCTTCCATAGTGGACCAATAATATCCCGCCCGTAGGATTTTCTTCACCATGGTATGTCCACTGGAGTGAGTTCCGAAGGTACCTTCATGTAACTCTGCCATGATCCTTTCCGCCTCACTTTTGTCTACACACCGCAATAAGGTTGAATCATGGTTACACTTATAGAGGATCCCATTACTGATGAAGAACTTTGCAGCGAACCTTCTCAGAAACTTCCTATCATTAACAGATGCACCCTCGGGGTACTCTTGAGCCTCAAGATACCTCTTTACCTCATGGAACCAAGGTTTATCTACTACCTCTTTAGTCTCGATGTCACAACCATGTGCGGGTTCGTCCAACCTCTCAATGGTAATCTGGGGAGCTTCATTGTCCCACCTGACTTTGAACATAGAAGACATGGTAGCTAGCGCGTCCGCCAACTGGTTCTCCTCTCTCGGGAAGTGTTCAAAGGTTATCTCCTCAAAGTGAGGGAGCAATGTCAATACATATTCTTTGTAAGGAATAAGATTTGGGTGCTTTGTATCCCACTCGCCTTTGATCTGGCTGATCACTAGAGCAGAATCTCTGAATACACTCAAGAATTTAATCCTCAGGTCAATAGCAGCTCGAAGACCCAGGATACATGCTTCATACTCCGCCATATTGTTGGTGCAGTTAAAACATAATCGGGCGGTGAATGAAGTATGATAGCCCTCAGGAGATATAATTACAGCACCAGTTCCATTACCTAACGTGTTTGAGGCTCCATCAAAAAACATAGACCATCGGGATCCTTCCTCAGGTCCTTCATCCGTTCCAGGTTCTTCACAGTCGGTCACCAACATGATGTTCTCATCCGGGAACTCGAAATTCATGGATTTATAGTCATCCACGGCCTGATGTGCCAAATGATCTGCCAATACACTCCCCTTTATTGCTTTTTGGGTTGTGTATTGGATGTCATACTCAGTTAAGATCATCTTCCATCTTGTTATTCTTCCGGACAAGGCAGGCTTCTCGAAGATATACTTGATTGGATCCATCTTTGATATTAATAAGGTGGTGTGAGTCAGCATATATTGTCTCAGCCGGCGAGCAGCCCATGCCAAAGCGCAACAAGTTTTCTCGAGAAATGAGTATCGAGTCTCACAGTCGGTAAACTTTTTGCTAAGGTAATAAATAGCGTGCTCTTTTCGGCCAAACTCGTCATGCTGCCCCAGCACGCACCCTATTGAATTATCTAGTACCGTCAAGTATAAGATCAAAGGTCTTCCTTCAACTGGAGGCGTCAGAATTGGTGGTTCTTGGAGGTATTCCTTGATTCTTTTGAAAGTGGTCTGACATTCATCATTCCATCTTACCACTTGATCTTTCTTCAGTAGCTTGAAGATTGGCTCACAAGTAGCAGTCACGTGTGAAATGAACCCGGCGATGTAATTTAGACGTCCCAAGAAACCTCTGACTTCTTTCTCTGTACGGGGGACCGACATCTCTTGTATAGCCTTCACCTTTGCAGGATACACCTGAATACCTTTATCACTAATGACGAAACCCAACAGCTTACCAGATGTTATCCCGAAGGTGCACTTGATCGGATTCAACCTTAGCTTGTACGTCTTCAACCTGTCGAACAATTTCTGGAGATGGTCAAGGTGCTCTTCCTTAGTCTGGGACCTTGCGATCATATCATCAACATAAACCTCAATCTCATGGTGAATCATGTCGTGGAACAAAGCGACCATGTCGCGCTGATAAGTTGCCCCAGCATTCTTCAACCCAAAAGCATTACCTTGTAAGAGAAGGTGCCCCACTGTGTAACGAAGGTTGTCTTCTCCATGTCCTCGGGAGCCATCTTGATCTGATTGTAACCAGAAAAACCATCCATGAAGGAGAAGATCTTATGTCGCGCGGTGTTGTCGACCAGAACATCGATGTGAGGAAGCGGGAAATCATCCTTGAGGATTGCCCTATTCAGATCTCTATAGTCCACACACATCCGTACCTTACCATCTTTCTTAGGTACCGGAACAACGTTGGCAACCCACTGCGGATAAGAAGTGATATCTAAAAATCCCACGCCGAACTGCTTCATGACCTCGACTTTGATTTTCTCAGACATCTCAGGATGCATACGGCGAACCTTCTGTTTTACCGGAGGACAGTCTTCTTTAGTCGGCAGGCGGTGTACCACAATATCAGTGTCCAAACCAGGCATATCTTCATAAGAACAAGCTAAGATCTCAACATAGTCGCGTAGCATCTGTATCAATCATTGCTTGACACTAGGCTCCAGATTTGCACCTATCTTAACCTCTTTCCTGTCTTCCTCTGTACCCAAATTCACTGATTCAACTGGCTCTTCATGAGGTTGTATGGCCCTTTCTTCCTGTAGTAACAGTCTAGCATGTTCTCTGGGCACCTCACAATCATCCTCACCTTCGTCCTCGGCTTGGTTGATCGGATTTTCGAAGTCATAACTGGCAGTAGCAGAGTCGTTATCAATGGGATCCAGAGTGGATATGGATCTGCATTATGATACGTGAGTGTGTGTAAGAGAATAGCTGCTTTGATAAAGCGAGAGACAGAAAAATAAAAACAAGGAGCGCAAAATTTATAATGCAAGAAACGTCCAATGTTTTATTAATGATATATGAAATAACAAATAATAAGCCCTCACAAGCAAAGCCAAGGTGCCTCGGGCAAGGCACCGAGCCGTAAAGTTTTAAACTGTCTATTACAACTCTTAAAACAAAAGTCAATTACTGTGGAATAAAAGAAACAAGTATGAAGTCCTTCGCCGTCCAGTTGTTCAATCCACCATTGGTTGTCAAGTAGATCCAACTGTCGATGTCTGAATCTTCTTCACCATATTCAACCGCATTAACTCCCTGATCGCTGATGTGCAGAGGAGGTCTTCTAATCCGTGCACACCTAACAGCCCTTTGAGCCCCTGTAGTAAAGCCCAAACCAAATTTGTCAGTTTTGTGCGTGAAATCAGGGAGCTGAGCCCAATTTGTACACCCACCTTCTTCGATTATAGCCCTGGCATCCTTGAGAGAAACCATCTTCATCGGAGGTTTTTTGGTAGCAACTTGAGTTGATGCCAAAGTCTAGGGGACCTCTTCAGAGTTCTGACAAGGGGTTTCGATGAATTCCCCATCCATCTCCACGTATCGAAAGGAATTGAGATGACTCACCATATACTCCTCTTCACCTCGTACCGTGACAATCTTCCCCTTTACCGGATATTTCAGCATTTGGTGGAGCATGGAAGTCACTGCCCCAGCCTTATGAATCCAAGGACGACCCAGCAAGCAAGAATATGATGGTCTAATATCCATCACGTAGAAATTGGATGCAAAAGTCTGAGAGCCAACTTTAACAGGGATGTCCACCTCCCCGTGCACCATTCTTTTTGACCCGTCGAAAGCCCTAACCACAATATCACTCGGCTTTAGAATCAAACCTTCACAGTCCAGACGGTCTAATGCCTTCTTTGGCAAAACATTCAATGAGGACCCGATATCCACCAGTACATGGGCCATAGTAGTGCCCCTGCACTCGATCGAGACGTGCATAGCGTCATTAAGATTTCTTCCTTTAGCAGTCAGATCTGCGTCTGAGAAACCCAACCCATTGTCGGCAATCAAGCTATCTACGCAATATTTGAATTGATCGGTTGAGGTTTCCTGCGGCACATGCACAGTCTTGAGGAATGCAATTAGAGCCTTTGCATGGGCTTCAGAACACAACAACAAGGACAACATGGAGATTTTTGACGGGGTCTGCCCTAGCTTCTCGACTATGTTGTAGTCGCTCTTCTTGATAATCTTCAAAATCTCTTCTATCTCTTGTTTCGAGGTTTCTACAATGATCTTCTTAGGTGTCTCTGTCCGGGCAGGCTCACCTGTGGTTTATTTGCCCCGAGTCCCAGATGGCTCGGCGACAGGGGTGATAATTGGGATAGGAACTGGGATAGTAGCTGATGTACTAGCAGATGGAATGATAACAGGTTTGTGAACAGTCAGAGGTGAAATCTCGGGAGAAAAGAGTCTTCCACTTCTGGTGACCTTACTAGCCCCGACAATATTGCTCACATCAACATCAGCCTCCTTAATTTTTAAGTCTTGTTTAACTCCATGGTAATATACATCAGCGCCATAGTGCCAAGGGACAACCTTATCCGAAGTGTATGGGATATGGCCAGGGACAGTAATTATTAACGGGGAAATTCTTGGAACAGGTGTAATCCTAACAGGTTTTCTCGAGGAAACCTTGGAAGGATTGGCGGAAATGGTTATGATGGCAACATCTTCAACTGGAACTAACGGAATCATAGTCTTTTCGAAAATGATCTCTTTGTTATCCATCAGGCACTGAACACCTGATTTCAATAAGTGGCAACCAGCAGGCAGGATTGAACATATGTGGCAACCTTCACCACAACCCGGAAATAAACCGGCTAACAATAAATTCTTCTTTACTGTCATCAAAGGAGTAGAAATTTCTTCCACGGAGGTCACAAATAAATCATCGTCCACAACATTTACCCCATGACCATGCTTGGGCATGGGAGCAGTTATGATGTTGGGCTTCTCCGGAGCGTCAGAATCAATCTCTTTGGCTTCGATCAAGTCTTGAACTTTGTTTTTCAAGGCCTAACAGTTGTTTGTATCGTGACCTGGACTTTCGGAGTGATAGGCGCAGCGGGCATTCGGGTTATAATGAGGAGAAGTGATGTTGGGGTTCTTTAGGGCTTCCCTCAGAGTTACCAGGTTGGTCTTTGATAATTGTGGTAGTATTTGAGTCAGTGTCATGTTGAGCCGAGTAAACTTCCTTTGTGGTCTTTCCACCCTTTGTTGATTATTGCATTGTGGAGCAACTGTGGGTCTTGATATCACTACCATATTTACTGCTTGACGGTGTTCAGGTCTGCTTTGGCCCCTCGGGCTGTAGACTGCACTAGCTTCTTTCTTACTGGTGAAAGGCTTCTTTGCTGCACTAGATGAAGTATCCTTCTATATCTTACCACTTTGGATACCAGCTTCTACTCTCTCTCTAGTCAAAATCAACTCAGTAAACCCAGATGATAAACTGCCGATCAGATGATTGAAAAATGGACCAGATAGTGTCCCTAGAAACATGTCAACCAACTCCCTGTCAGACAAAGGGGGTTGGACTCTTCCAGCCAAATCTCTCCACTTTTGAGCATAGTCCTTAAAACCTTCACTTGCACCCATAGACATACCCTAAAGTTGAGTACGAGTGGGAGCAAGGTCGGTGTTATACTGATACTGTCAGTAAAAAGCAGCAGTAAGATCTTCCCAGTTTCGGACATTGGCTCCTTCCAACTGATAAAACCATTCAAGTTAAGTCCCTGACAGACTATCTTGAAAGAAATGCACCCACAAATTTCTATCAACAGTGTGAGGTTTGATTTTTCTGACGTACGAGCAGAGATGGAGTTTTAGACAGGATACTCCATCGTAGTTGGCAAAAATCGGAGCTTTGAACTTATGGGGGATCACCACTCTCGATACCAGTCCTAGTTCTCTTAAATCCAAACTAGGGATCTTTTGAATCTCCATAGCACTCAGCCGGTCTTCTAACTGTTTGTACATATCCTCGGCAGGAGGATATTGCTCTTCGTTGTAATCCGTATCATTATCAGAAACTGCAGGACTAGGGTCCTTTGTCCTTTCTTGGTTTTCACCGTCTTTAGATAAGGAGGTCAGATCAGTTGATTGTATTATCCTTTCTCCGAATCTTCTACCCATGTTTAGAATACCAACCTTCTTTTTCTTCTTCTTCTCTTTCAGAATCAGGGTCTTCAAATCCTCTTGCCCTTTATCCAAGCTTAAGAACATCTGTTGGAATTGGGCGTTTTGTGCCTGAAGATCTTTGATGGCTTGATCAGAAGACATTTCTGCTGAAATAAACAGGGAAGAAGATGAGAAACCTGTAATGGTACTTGTAATGGTGTGCATGATAATGGGATGCGTATGTAATGATTTCAAAGACTTTGGGAAATTTAAATTTGCAAACCAAAAAAGAAACAAACTTTATTAGATTAATTTGTAAAAGGTTCAACAATTCCTTTAAGGCGTTACAAAGAAATAAATGGAAAACAAATCTAAAACTATAAAAGTAAAATCAAAAGTCCCATGGACGCTTCCTCTTGGTGCTGACGTAGTCATTGATCACTCTTTCTTCCTCGAGCTGCCTGGTGAGCTTCAAGATCTTCCTTTCTTGCTCATGGTACTTCTCCTGGTAGGTATCCCTTTCCTCTTTCAGCTGAATCCAAGACCTCAGCGATGCCCCAGGATCAGTGGGCATGTAAGGATAAAGAACTGTATAAGGAATTCCCTCTTCATTGGTAACACGGCTTCATAGGGCATCCCAAGCTTCTGGGCACGAGCTCGGACCCATTGGAGGTAAGGCTGCATAGGAAGGGAGGTCCTTGGTCCCAGCTCTTGGGGGTCAGATCTGTTCACCATGCCCCAAGCTCGTATAAACCTCCGGCGGTGCTAGTCAACGTCCTCCTTGTAGTCAAAGGCAATATCCTCAAGAAGTAGCTCATGGGGACCATCTCTCCGAGCATGACCAAATTTTCGCAAAGCTAGACAAGGATTGTAGGTTATTCCCCCTCTGATTCCAAGCAATGGGACATTAGGGTATCCCCCACAACGATCAATGACAGCAGTGTCTTCCATAGCCCGGGAACTCCAAAGAATGTCTGTATGGGCAAGTGACATTATTCTGTAGGACCATCCCAAACCTTCTTCGTTTTTCAGCACGGACTTAGGGAGGTGCGAAATAAACCACCTCGACAGCAACGACATGCAAAACATAAGAGTCCCTCTTCTTCGTACAATGCGAGTGTAGAGGGCATGCAAGATATCACCCAATAGAGTAGGCACGAGATTGCGAGAAAGGAAAATCTTGACAGCATTCACATCTATAAAGGAATTCGGATTCGGGAAGAGAACCAAACCGCAGATAAGGAGAGCAAAGATATCTTCGAAATCCTGAAAATCCAAATTATCCCAGAATAGATGAGCTTGATCTATCAGAAACTTGGCTAAGAAAACTTCGACCCTGCTTCGTGTTTCCCAATTGGATACTACATCAGCCCGTTTCAGATGCAGAGTTGAGGCAATGTCTTCTGATCTAGAAGTCTCTTCCATACATGTGAAGGGCACCTACTCAAGGATGGATATGCCCAATAAGTGAGAAAACTCTTCCAAAGTGGGAACCAGCTGGTAATCTGGAAAGGTGAAGCAATGATGCAAATGATCGAAGAACTGGAAAAGTACACTCATCATCTGCTCATCAAGTTTTGAGGTGACCAAGCTAAGAAGCTGACCATGTCTCTTAGTGAAAATAGAAGTCTCATAAACTCTTGAGGC
Source organism: Vicia faba (assembly GCA_948472305.1). NCBI lineage: Eukaryota > Viridiplantae > Streptophyta > Magnoliopsida > Fabales > Fabaceae > Vicia > Vicia faba. Next base: position 1,553,443,966 of record OX451738.1, on the reverse strand, counting down.
TAACTCTTTAATTTGAGCAGGTATCTGCACAAAGTTAACTCGAATGGTATTTATGTGCACGGAAGCCATAATCTGCAAAACAGAACAAAGATAAATTCCCTCGGTCTTTGAAATGGTTAGTGTAATGAATTATGAATGCCATGTTATGATGCATGATGTCATGATAAAAACAACAGGTATAGTAGATAACAGGCATGACAAAGGCAAACAAGTCACACAAAAGTCCTTAAGTTTAAGGCTTGCATGGGGTCTAAGGTATTACCCTCTTGAAGTTTAGTTGGTTTCAACCTGTCCTAGCAAAACTAACTGGGTTCTAGAGGTTCTAAATATCACTGACCATCCTCCATCGGTCATGGTTTTAGCTCACGCAATATTTTCTTGCAGCCAGAAATATCTCGAGAGTATGGTCTCAATGAGTGTAGCATCGAGTATCAACCAATTCTCAGCTTTACACCGAGGCTGGCTATCTCACTACTTTCTAATGGCCAAGTTGGTCGATTAAAGGTTCTAAGGTCAGTTGATGGTTAACGGCACACGTAGCGGCCCCGTATTCTCCTCGTTTCTCCACAAGGGATACCGGTACCAACCAATGTGCCACATCAATGTAGCTACTGCTTCAACCGTATCGGTCTACGCCATACAGTTCACTCACAGTTTATTGCTACTTACATAAAAGGTATCCCCAGATCCGGGTTAGGATCTATAGTAACTCTCAAACAAAACCCTTAAAAGTAAAGATACCAAAACAAACAAAAGAAGCAAATATGATGAACTAGATCCTAAGGTATACCCCACTTATTTTTCCCCAGCAGAGTCGCCAGTTCTGTGATACGGTGGAAGAACCGACTGTTTTGAAAATGTTGGTTTGCATTTTGCATTTTGTATTCGCAAAATGTCGCGGTAAGCAAGTACCTACTAGCATCTACCTGCTCGAAAAAGGATTGTTTCCGTTCTTGTTTCCTTTAGACAATGTTATCCTATTATTGAGAAATAAGAAGCACCGTCGTTGGAGTTGTAAGGGTCAATTCGAAAGGGACGTACAATCACTAAAGCAATGTTTAGGACGTCTTAGTAATAACCCTAAAGTCTTAAGATCATATTCGAGGCAACATTTCCGAGGCAACATTTCCGAACGGGACTTTTGATCTTTGTTAGACTGGAGGGCAACCACTAAGACACCCTATACTTAATGACAGTTCACAGAAGGCAACCGAAGTGAGAGTATACCCTAGGAGTGCACATGTGCGAGTGATTTGATTTCAGTTATTATCTTTGCACATTAGGATTTTCTAGCCGTTTTAAATTATCATGCAATCTTGTCATACAATCCTATTAACATACATCTAAACAGTTAATATTTGCGAGAATTAACATGCGGGAAATAAGACCTACACTATTACAAGGCTTCGGGGTAGGGATTAATTACATAGCCAAAAACCCGTAAAAGACGATAAATAAAGAAAATCCCAGATTAAACTATTACATACCGTGAGAAGTTACATTAATATTTCAAAAATAATAATAAATGCGCGCGATGAATCGAAAACGAGAGATTTAGGGTTTTGACCCTAACTACCTAATTGTAATTTACAAGAAGAAATCATTTTTTGTCATTTTTTTGATTATTTGAGAAAATAAAGCTTAGTTGAATAAATAAAAAAAACCTAATTACTAATTAATTTAAAATTAAGAAAAATAATTAAATTAACTTATTTTTGTATTTTTTTATTTTTATTTGAGAAAGAAATAAGAATTAAATTACGAGTTAACCCTAATTTTTTTTAATTGATTTTAATTATATAAAAGGTTAGAATTACCCTAAATTAAATTAAACTAACATTAAAATTAAATTTGATAAAATAAAAAACCTAATTCTAAATTTTGTGAAACTTGATTTTATGATTTTTTTAAAAAAGGAAAATAATTTTGTAAAAAAACAATTAAGTAAATTAAATTAAATAAAAGAAAAGAAATAGAAAAGAGAAAGAATGGGCCTGGTATTAGCAAAAGGAGGGGGTGTTATTTGCAAATCTGAGCCCAACAATTCCTGGCCCATTGACTTTTTCCAATCCCATGTGCTTGCTTGACCCAGGTATATGGTGGACCCTCATGGGAAAGCCTTGGATCTGGCATGTTGATGATCTGATGGTTGGATGCTGATGATGTATGGTGGACGCAAGGGACACTTGTGCACCTGATTATGCAAAGCAAAATAATATGAAACCAAGGTTGGGACATGGGGATCGAACCCAAGTCCTTAAGCATTCCTCTACTGCACGCTTGCCAACTGAGATGGTTGTGTTAGTTTTATAAATAATAACAAATGAATATTATATGATAAAAACCAAAAGCTAATCGTTGGAACGCGCGAAATTCAAACTGGAAAACCATGAAGCGCCACGTATCCTTGTTCTTCCTCCCACCGTCGCTGTAAATTTCATGACTTTTACCTACAGACACTGAGTGTAGGTATAACCCTTGCCTTTCCAAAATCTCATACAAGCATGATAAATGAAAACCAATGGTACCAATCAACTCGTTGCAACCTCACGAGCATCATGGTGCCATTATTAATGGCCAATTGTTCCCGTATGAAAAATACCTAAAAATGAACCAAGAACCCTAGCCTTGGCATCTTGGTGTACAGTCAATAAAAATGCAATTAAATACAACCATTAGCTTGCAAACATCTCAAGGATTATGAATATATCAATTAATCATGCTAAATATGCTAAAATTAACGTATTCGAATTCAAGAAAATATGGAAACTGTATGAACCTTACAGAGTGTTTCAAGGCGTGAGGAAGCTTGCTAGCGATTGAAACACGATCCTGGGATGTCCAGCAAACGATTGGTATGCTTAGAGTGGCTCGAGATGGCCTGAAACTTGGAGATCAGTTTGCAACTTTTTCTTGAATTTTTTTAAATTCGTTCTCTCTTTTCCACGCCTCCAGCCCCTGTTTTTTGGTCTGCACTTGTTCCTTATGTATCCAAGAATGTATTAGGGTTACCACTTTGTATCAAATCTCTTCCAATTATGAATATTGATTCATGATTTGATCCTTGTGCAAAATATTTCCAAAACAAGCAAATCCAATCTTTTTCTGTCCATTTTGAACCTTGCATGATTTGATCTTGTTTCTAGCTGTGTAATGGACCTAATCATGCATAAATAAGATTTAATTAACTTTTGATATTTTCATTATTTTATATTGATTTTATTTGATTTAATTGAAATAAAATCAAAATAAATAACAAAAATAAAAGAATGAAAAGTGGATGGGCTCATGGGTCGTGGGTCACATTACAAACTCAGTGCAAGCATAAAAAGTTGGGCCCATTTAGCAAAAAATGCAATTTTGGACACTTTTGACTTTTGGCAATTTTGCAAAAAAGGTCAACTTGGCCAATGCATAACTCTCTCAATTTTGACCCTAGAGAGGTTTTCTTGGAATTTTTAGAAAACTTAAGATGTCCTCTAAGCAACCCGTTTGGTCTCATCTCAATTGAGTCTTCCATGATCATGTATGAAGCTTTGACCCAAAAGGTGTTTTTGTTGACTTTCCAAAATGACCTATAATGTCCAAATTCATATCTTCTTGTGAGTGTATATTTTGAACTTTTGAGATGAAGATGAATTGTAGGGAATTACATCCTCTTCAAAATGAGCTTTGGATGGGTCATTTTTGATAAAGTATGAGAAAGTTATGCTTGGTCAAAGTTGAGTTGATTTTTCCTACAAAACCCTAATTTAGCAACTTTTGGGTTTTGATGAATTGTGAGCAATCCTTGAGGAATCATGATCAACCCTTGATCAAATGATGAATAATACTTCAAAATGATAATTTTGACCAAAAATCTTGAAGTTTGATTGTATGTGGGTCACAATTGACTTTTGCCCTAGCACTGTCGATTTTCAGGCCTTTGAGCAATTGACTGAACAAATTTACTCTGCAAGGCTTGAAACTTGACATGGATGATCTTGAGAACATATTAGGACAAAGGTGAATATTTGGGACCCTTTGGACTCAAACATCTTGATGCAAAATGAAACCCTAATTTGAGGTAGCCTGCCTTAGGAGAGGTTGGTCTGGTCAACCCTTGGACTTCCTTGAGCAATTTGAGGACCTCACTTGACATGTATTGAGGAATATGGGAGGGAAAATTTTGGGGTACAACACCCTTCACGGTATTTTAGCATTTGATGGAGCGTGGAAGTCACTGCCCCAGCCTTATGAATCCAAGGACGACCCAGCAAGCAAGAATATGATGGTCTGATATCCATTACGTAGAAGGTGGACCCAAAGGTCTGAGAATCCACCTTGATAGGGATGTCCACCTCCCCGTGCACCATCCTTTTTAACCCATCAAAATCCCTTACCACAATGTTACTTGGCTTTAGAATCAAACCTTCACAATCCAGACGGTCTAGCGTTTTCTTCGGTAGAACATTCAATGAGGACCCGATATCTACTAGCACATGGGCCATAGTGGTGCCCCTGCACTCGGTTGAGACATGCAGAGCATCGTTATGATTCTCCCCTTAGCAGTTAGATCTGCGTCCGAAAACCCTAACCCATTGTCAGCAGTTAGGCTAGCCACACAATCTTTGAACTGATCGGCTGAAGTTTCCAGCGGCACATGCACAGTCTTGAGAAACGCGATTAAAGCCTTCGCATGGGCTTAAGAACATAACAACAAGGACAACATGGAGATCTTTGATGGGGTCTGCCCCAGCTGCTCGACTACATTGTAGTCGCCCTTCTTGATCATTTTCAGAATTTCCTCTATTTCTTGTTTAGAGGTTTCCACGATGATTTTCCTAGGTGCCTCCATCCGGGAAGGCTCACCTATAATTTCTTTGCCCCGAGTCCCAGATGGCTCAACGACAGGGGTGACAACTGGAGTAGGAACTGAGACAATAGTTGATGTACTAGCAGACAGAATGACAACAAGTTTGTAGATAGTCGGAGGGGAAATCTCAAGAGAAAAGAGTATTCCACTTCTGGTGACCTTGCTAGCCCCAACAATATTACTGATATCCGTATCGGCTTCTTCAGCCCTCAGATCTTGTTTAACACCATGGTAATATACATCAACACCGTGGTGCCATGGGATAGCCTTATCTGAGGTATATGGGATGGGACCAGGAGCGGTGATTATTAATGGAGCAATTCTTGGAACGGATGTAACCCTAACAGGTTTTCTCGAGGAAACCTTGGAAGGATTGGCGGAAATGGTGATAATGGCAACATCTTCAAATGGAATCATAGTCTTCTCAAACAAAATTTCTTTATTATCCATCAGGCGCTGAACACCTGACTTTAATAAACAGAAACCAGAAGGCAGAACTGAACACATGTGGCAACCTTCACCACAACCCGGAAATAAACCGGCCAACAACAAATTCTTCTTAACCGTCATCAAAGGAGTAGAGATTTCTTCCACAAAGGTCACAAACGAATCAGTGTCCACATCATTGACTCCACGACCATGTTTGGGAATAGGAGCAGTTATAACGTTTGACTTTTCCGGAGCATCAAACTCAATCTCTTTAGCTTCCAGCAAATATTTCACTTCATTCCTAAGAGCCTAGCAATCGTTTGTATCATGGCCTGGGCTTTCCGAATGGTAGGCGCACCGCGTGTTGGTATTGTATCTGGGAGAAGCAGTGTTTGGATTCTTGGGAGCCTCTTTCAAGGTTGCTAAGTTGGATTTTAACAGATGAGGCAGAACTTCAGCTAAAGTCATGTTGATGCGGGTAAACTGTCGTTATGGTCTTTCTACCCTTTGCTGATTATTGTGTTGTGGAGCAACTGTGGGTCTTGGTACCACTACAGCACTTACCGCTTGACGGTGTTCAGGTCTGCTTTGGCCCCTCGAGCCATAGACTGCACTAGCTTCCTTCTTACCGGTGAAAGGCTTCTTTACTGCACTTGATGAAACATCCTTCCGTATTTTACCACTTCGAATGCCAGCTTCTACTCTCTCTCCAGTCAAAATCAACTCAGTAAACCCAGATGATGAACTTCCGATCAGGTGATTGAAAAATGGACCAGATAGCGTCCCTAGAAACATGTCAACCAACTCCCTATCAGACAAAGGGGGTTGGACTCTTCCAGCCAAGTCTCTCCACTTTTGAGCATAGTCCTTAAAACCTTCACTTGCACCCATAAACATACCCTGGAGATGAGTACGAGTGGGAGCAAGGTCGGCATTATACTGATACTGCCTATAAAAAGCAGCAGCAAGGTCTTCCCAGTTTCGGACACTGGCTCCTTCCAACTGATGAAACCATTCCAGCTGAGTCCCTGACAGACTATCTTGAAAGAAATGTACCCACAAATTTCTATCAGCAATGTGGGTTGATTTTTCTTAGGTAAGAGCGGAGATGGAGTTTTGGACAGGATACTCCATCGTACTTGGAAAAAACCAGAGCTTTGAACTTATGAGGGATCACCACTCCCAATACCAGTCCTAGTTCTCCGAAATCCAAACCAGGGATCTTCTGAATCTCCATAGCACTCAGACGGTCCTCTAGCTGCTTGTACCTATCCTCAGCAGGAGGATATTGCTCGTCATCGTAATCCGTATCATTATCAGAAACTGCTGGACTGGGGTCCTTTACCCTCTCTTGGTTCTCCCCGTCCTTGGATGAGGAGGTCAGATCAGCTGGTTGTCTCAACCTTTCTCCGAATCTTCTACCCATGTTCAGAATACCGACCTTCTTCTTCTTCTTCTTCTTCTTCTCTTTCAGAATAAGGGTCTTCAAATCCTCCTGTCCTTTAGCCAAACTTAAGAACATCTGTTGGAATTGGGCATTCTGTGCCTGAAGATATTTGATGGCTTGATCGAAAGACATTTCCGCTGAGATAAACAGCGAAGAAGATGAGAAACCTGTAAGGGTACCTGTAATGATGTGAATTATAATTGGATGTGCATGTAATGATTTCAAAGACTTTGGGAGATTTAAATTTGCAAACCAAAAATAAACAAAACTTTATTAGCTTAACTTTGAAAGGTTCAACAATGCCTTTAAGGTGTTACAAAGAAGTAAATAAAACAAAATCTAAAACTAGAAAAAGCAAAATCAAAATCCCATGGATGCTTCCTCTTTGTGCTGATGTAGTCATTGATAACTCTTTCTTCCTCGAGCTGCCTGGTGAGCTTCAAAATATTCCTTTCTTGCTCATGGTACTTTTCCCAGTAAGTATTTCGCTCATTCTTCAGCTGAATCCAAGACCTCTGCAACTCCCCAGGATTGGTGGGCATGTAAGGATAGAGAACCGTGTAAGGAATGCCTTCTTCATTAGTGGGATCCATAATTACTGGTAATACGGCTTCATAGGGCATCCCACGCTTCTGGGCACGAGCTCGGACCCATTGGAGGTAAGGCTGCATAGGAAGGGAAGTCTTTGGTCCCAACTCTTGGGGGTCAGATCTGTTCACCATGCCCCAAGCTCGTATAAACCTCCGGCGGTGCTCCTTAATGTCTTCCTTGTAGTCAAATACAATGTCATCAAGAAGTAACTCATTGGGATCATCTCTTCGAGCACGACCAAATTGTCGTAAACCTAGACAAGGATTGTAAGTTATACCCCCTGTGATTCCAAGCAATGGGACATTAGGGTATCCCCCACAACGGTCAATAACATCAGTGTTTTCCATAACCCGAGAGCTCCAAAGAATATATGTATGGGCAAGTGACATTATCCTGTAGGACCAACCCAAACCTTCTTCGTTCTTCAGCACAGACTTAGGGAGGCGCAAAATAAACCACCTCGACAGCAACGACATGCAACACATAAGAGTCCCTCTTCTTTGCACGGTACGAGTATAGAGGGCATGCAAGATATCACCCAGCAAGGTAGGCACATGATTGCAAGAAAGGAAAATCTTGATATCATTCACATCTACAAAGGAATCCGGATTCGGGAAGAGAACCAACACATAGATAAGGAGAGCCAAGATATCTTCGAAAGCCTGAAAATCCAAATTATCCCAGAATAGTTGGGCCTGGTCTATCAGAAATTTGGCTAGAAAACCTTCGACCCCGCTTCGTGTTTCCCAATTGGATACTACATCAACCCGTTTCAAATGCAGAGCTGAAGCAATGTCTTCTGGTCTAGGAACTTCTTCCATACCTGTGAAGGGTACCTGTTCGAGAATGGATATGCCCAATAGGTGAGAGAATTCTTCCAAGGTGGGAACCAGCTTGTAATCTGGAAAGGTGAAGCAATGATGCACAGGATCGAAGAACTGGAAAAGTACACTCATCATCTGCTCATCAAGATTTGAAGTGACCAGGCTGAGAAGCTGACCATGTCTCTTAATGAACATAGAAGTCTCAGAAACTCTTGAGACTAGCTCTTTAAGTTGGGCAGGTATCTGCACAAAGTTGACTCGGATGGTATTTCTGCACCCGAAAGCCATAATCTTCAAAACAGAATAAAGATAAATTCCCTTGGTCTTTGAAATGGTTATTATAATGAAGTATGAATGCCATGTTATGATGCATGATGTCATGGTAAACCACAGGTATAATAAACATAGATATTGCAAACACAGTCAAATCACACAAAACCCTTAGGTTTAAGGCTTGCATGAGGTCAAAGGTAGTACCCTCTTGAAGTTAAGTTGGTTTCAACCTGTCCTAGAAAAAGTAACCGGGTTCTAGAGGATCTCAATATCACTGACCATCCTCCATCGATCATGGTTTCAGCTCACACAATCTTTTCTTGTGGCCGGAACTATCTCGAGAGTATGGTCTCAATGAGTGTAGCATCGAGTATCAACCAGTTCCCAGCTTTACACCGAGGCCAACTATCTCACTACTTCTTAATGGCCAAGTTGGCTGATTAAAGGTTCTAAGGTCAGTTGATGCTTAACGACACCACACAGCGGCCCTGTATTCTCCTCGTTTCTCCACAAGGAATACCGGTACCAACCAATGTGCCACATCAATATAGCTACTGCTTCAACTGTATCGGTCTATGCCGTACAGTTCCCTCACAGTCTATTGCTACTTACCTAAAAGGTGTCCCCAGATTCGGGTGTAGGATCTATAGTAACTCCAAACAAAAACCCTTAAAAGTAAAGCAAACAAAGAAATAAATAGAAGCAATTATGATGAACTAGATCCTAAGGTATACGCCACTTATTAATCCCCAATAGAGTCGCCAATTTTGTGATACGGTGGCAGAACCGATTGTTAATACTGGTTTGCATTTTGCGTTTTGTGTTTGCAAAATGTCGCGGTAAGCAAGAGTCGCAACCGACTTTTATTTCATCCAACCGGAAAGGAAAAAAGTACAGAAAAAAAAATCCTTTTTGAGATTTTGAGTATGGGGGGTAGATTATAGAAAGGGAAGGTGTTAGCACCCTCTCTATCCGTAGTTTTCTACGAGCTCTTAGGTACTGGCTCATTTCGAAATTTCTTGTGTGTGCTTTGTTTTGAAAAAGTTTTGACTTCGTGATAACCCTTGTATCAGTCCTCAAAGGTGTGACGAAGTTGTTTTGAAAGTTGTTTTGGAATGTGTAAGTGTGAAAAGTTTTAATTTGAGAAAGTACCTACTAGCATCTACCTACTCGAAAAAAGATTATTTCTATTCTTATTTCCTTTAGACAGCGCTATCCCAGTATTAAGGAGCAGATAGCACCGTCATTGGAGTTTGTAAGGGTCAATTCGAAAGGGACGTACAATCACTAAAGCAATGTTAGGACACCTTAGTAATAACCCTAGAGTCTTAAGATCATATTCGAGGCAACATTTCCGAGGCAACATTTCCGAGGCAACATTCCGAGGCAACATCCGAACGGGAGATTTGATCTTTTTTAGACGAAAGGGAAACCACTAAGACACCCTATACTTAATGATCGTTTACCGAAGGCAACCAAAGTGAGATCATACCCTAAGAGTGATATGTGCGAGTGATTTGTTTCAGTTATTTATCTTTGCACATTAGGGTTTTCTAACTGTATTAAATTTGTCATGCATTCTTGTCATACAATCCTATTAGCATACATCTAAACAGTTAAATATTTGCAGAATTTAAGATGCGAGAAAGTAAATCTACGCTATTACAAGGCTTCGGGGAGGGGAATTAATTACATAGCCAAAAACCCGGGAAAAAGCGATAAATGAAAACCCTAGATTAAACTATTACAAACCATGCACAGTTACAACAATATTGACAAAATAAAATATTATGTGCGCCATGAACCGAATACGAGATAATTAGGGTTTTTAACCCTTGCCTAAACCTAATTGTGATTAATTAAAAACATGCTTTTTGTTATGTTTTAAGAAAATAATGGACTTGTCAAATTAAAGGAAAATCCTAAGTCTAATTAATTCTAAATTATGAACAATGAATTAAATTAATTTTAATCGATGATCTATTTTTGTATTTTATTTATTTGAGACAAAGGGAAAAATAAAATTAAATCAAAAGTTTAACCTAATTTCTAGTCGATTTTATTTTTGAAAACAAATTATAATTTTCCCTAATTTAAACTAAATTAAATTAATTTTGATAAAGAAATAAAAACTAATCCTAATTTTGTGAGATATTGATTTTTATATTTTTTATGAAAAAAGATTAAGTTGTTAATTGAAGAAATATTAAAAGAATTAAATAAAACAAAGAAAAAGAAATAAGAAAGGAAATAAATGGGCCTGGTTGCAATGCTGAAAAAGGGGGTGAAAACTGGATTTCTGGGCCCAAAAAGGCTAAGGCCTGTATGACTTCTCCCTAATCCAGTATGCATGCTTGACTCAGGCGCATGGTGGTCCTTCCAAGGTGGCATGTTAATCTGGGGACCCTGATGGATCAGAGGGCCAGATCTTGATGGTGCACGGTGGACGCTGGAGGCTGTAAGGCACTTGAATTCCTGAAACAAAATAGCATGAACAAAGTTTGGGACCTGGGGATCGAACCCAGGTCCTTATGCATATTTCCACCCCCACGCTACCATCTGAGCTACGCGCTTCTGTTGTACATATAATAATAATAATACACAATATATCAAACACTATGGTTAAATAAGAAAACACACATAATTTCAAACTGCCCAACCAGGGGGTGCCACGCCTCCATCTTCTTCCTCCCAACCGTCGCTTTAGGTAACAACACCTTTACCTACGGACATGGTGTTGTAGCTATAACCCCGTGTATTTCAAAAATCACATCCAATCAATATAAATAAGATTTAAGACCATGGATTGATTGGGTTTGACCCTCTAATCACAATGGTATCCTTCATTAGGGTGAATTGTTCCTGCATTTGAAAGCCCCAAAACAAAAAAGCAAACCCTAGCTATGGCAGATGTTCATACAAGTGTTAAAACTTCAATGAAATAGTCCATACATGATGCAAACATGACAATAAACACAAATATACCATTGAAACACGTTCATGATGCAAGAATCATAGCAGTGAAATCTGAAAAAGAATGCAAACCGTGTGACGTCTAGAGGGAAATTCTGGGCGTGTAGAGGTGTGCAACCGGTCGTGCTAGCTTCAAAGAGATTCCAGGAAATGATTGGTGGCTTTGAAAGTCTGTGAATTTGCCTCTAAACTGGAAATCGGTCTATCTCTTTTTTGACAATTTTCAATTCTTGCTTGCAGCTTTTTCGACCTCTCCAACCCTCTCTTGTGCATTGGATCTCTTCTCTATATGTAGTGGACCGCATTAGGTCAGTAAAAATGCATTGTATCTTTATCAATTATGGAGATTTGATTTGCTCTTTCAATGCATATGATTCCCTTCCAATTTTTCTCAAATCCAATCTTTTCCAACCACATTGGCCTTGCACGATTTGATCTTCATTTGACAGCATATAATATCTTCTTTCAATGCAAAAGATCATCCCTAAAATGCAATATATGATTTATTAGGATTTATTTGATTTTATTTGAATTTTAAATGAATAAAAATCAAAATAAATTAAATGAATGAGTAAATAAAGTATGGAGGGTCCCATAGGTCGTGGACTATGTTAGGAATGAAATGCAAGCATAAAAAGTTGGGCCCATTTAGCAAAAGATGCAAATTTGAGCATATTTGACTTTTGGAAATTTTGCAAAAAAGGTCAACTTTGACAATGCATATCTCTCTCAATTTTGACCCTAGAGAAGTGTTATTGGACTTTTTAGAAAGCTTAGGATGTCCTCTAAGCAACCCTTTTGGTCTCATCTCAATTGAGTCTTCTATTTTCATGTATGAAGATTTTACCCAAAAGGTGTTTTTGTTGACTTTTCAAAATGACCTATAATGTCAAAATTCATATCTTTTTGTGAGTGCATATTTTGAAATTGGGAGCTGAAGATGAATTTTAGGGACTTATATCCTCTTAATAATGAGCTTTGGATGGGTCATTTTTGATAAAGTATGAGAATGTTATGCATGGTCAAAGTTGAGTTGACTTTTCCTGCAAAACCCTAATTTAGCAACTTTTGGGCTTTGATGAATTATGAGAAATCCTTGATGAATCATGATCAACCCTTGATCAAATGATGAATAATACTTCAAAATGAGGATGTTGACCAAAAATCTTGAAGTTTGACTATATGTGGGCCACAATTGCCTTTTGACTTAGCACAATCGATTTTCAGGCATTTGAGTAGTTGACTGAGCAAACTTCCTCTGCAAGGATTGAAACTTGACATGGATGATCTTGAGAATATATTAGGACAATGGTGAGAATTTGGGATCCTTTGGACTCAAGCATCTGGATGCAAAATGAAACCCTAATTTGAGATAGACTGCCTTAGGAGAGAGTTTGTCTGGTCAACCCTTGGACTTCCTTGAGCAATTTGAGGACCTCACTTGATATGTATTGAGAAATATGGGAGGGCAAATTTTGGGGTACAACAGTATCCCAGAAAGGATCATCACTGACAATGGTACAAATCTCAACAACACTATGATCACCACTTTATGCGAGCAATTCAAGATCCAGCATCACAATTCTTCTCCCTATCGGCCAAAGATGAATGGTGTTGTCGAAGCTGCAAATAAAAACATTAAGAAGATCATACATAAAATGACAGTCACATACAAAGACTGGCATGAGATGCTACCATTCTCTCTCCACGGTTATCGTACCACAACTCGCACATCAATTGGGGCAACACCCTATTCTTTGGTTTACGGCATGGAGGTTGTCTTGCCTATTGAGGTTTAAATCCCCTCTCTGAGGATTATAAAGGATGCAGGTTTGAATAGACGATTGGATCCAAACTCGACTTGATCAACTGAACTTAATTGATGAAAAGAGACTTACTGTTGTTTTCCATGGTCAGATGTATCAAAAACGGATGATCAAGGCTTTCAACAAGAAAGTCAGACGCCAAGTATATCAAGTTGGGGATCTAGTGATCAAACGTATCATCTTGCCACAAAGTGATCCCAGGGGCAAATGGACTCCTACCTATGAAGGACCATTTGTAATCAAAAATATATTCTTCGGTGGGGCAATGATCTTGACCACCATGGATGGCTACGACCTTCCACACCCTGTAAACGCGGACATAGTCAAAAGATACTACGCATAAGAGACCCGCTAGGTTGACATATCGAGGCAAAATAAGGGCATCCCGGCGAACCAAAAGGTTCGGGAAAAAAATAGGGATAAAATGAAAAAATCTGTACACCTGGCAAGTTGAATACCCGAAAGGGCGACTTGGGCAAAAAAGGGTTTCCCGGTAGATTGAAAACCCGAAAGGGTGGTCCAGGAAAAAGTTAGGGAATTAAAGCGTATGACTATGTCCCGTCGGATCATTTGACGGACAACCTTTGACTTCTACTGACAAACTCGGAGTTTCTGATCAATTAAATCATCTTCGAACAAAGCAACAAATAGACAAGATATTCAGAGATATGAAGGCTATAGAAGAATGGGAACCCCATGGGATTATTACACATAACTATCTTTCTTTGTATAAATTTTTCTTGTTGTACGACAACATTCTCTTACTAGAATGTTTGTCCCTTTTGTATAAAATATTTATTCAAAGTCAATACAAAGATATCCATTTAAAAGTGCAAAAAACTATTTGTCTTTTTTCTTTACACTTGTGTTTTGTTTGCAAAAAGCGTCCAATGATTCATTGATGAACATATGCATTTGAACATGATTACTGTTTACAAATAAATAAAATGAGGAAGACAATTACTGATAGGTTGAAAGAACAGGAAAACGTCTCTAGGCTATTCCATAAGTAATCCCCTACAGTACGTCATTTAAACCCCTAGCGGAACAAAGTTTCAAATTATTAATCCCCAGTAGAAGTCATCAGATTTCTCAGGATTCCCCAAACAGATCTTACGAGCGGTACATGGCATTTCCTTCACAACAGAATTTACTTCTCTCAACAAAAGTTCACCAGTACTTCAACTTCAAGACATAAAAATTCAACATATCCTGAGCAACATTCATGGATTTATTTTCCTCAATCAAACAAAAATACAACAAATCAGCTCACATGCGCATACATTGCATCCATATATCATAAACATTGATAAAGCAAATACATTGCATCATACATTTCATGCAACATAACTTTATATTTTAGCTAACATTTCACCCTTTTCAGGATAAGATTAACAGTTACCATTGACAATATGAAATCAGATACAGTTCAGATACGCTCCAGACACGGATGCCATTCTGATACTCATTCAAATTCAACTTTCAGATACAGATCAGATACGTTCCAGACACGGATGCCATTCTGATACTCATTCAGATTCAACTTTCAGATACAGTTCAGATACGCTCCAGACACGGATTCCATTCTGATACTAATTCAGATTCAACTTTCAAATATAGTTCAAATACGCTCCAGACACAGATGTCATTCTGATACTCATTCAGATTCAACTTTCAGATACAGTTCAGATACACTCCAGACACGGATGCCATTCTGTTGGCTCCTAAGTTCGACACCCTTGTTTTTATTAATATAAACCATTAATCATGAGGGATGGTTTCGACCAGCTGATTCTGTCAAAATGCTCATCAGAAGATGGCAAGGTACTTAGAGAATTTCTTCTAAGTAGGAATCTTGTTTCCTTCGACGTCGAAGGTGCTTCTCGACAAAGGTATTCGATGCTCAGAGCGGAACGGTTTGAGATTCAAATGTTTGGAGGGAAGACGGTTCCCAGCGGTTACCAAGTGCAACGTGCCAAGATCAGGAGCGTCGAATGCTGTGAGCATGCCAAGTGGAGTCATCTCGAAGCAGCGTAACTGCCCGACGGTTACTTGAGATGTGTTTTAGTATAAATACTAGTTGTTCACGTAGTTTTTCGCGTGTGTTCACAATTATATACAAGTCACTCATTTAGATTCAAGTACCTAGTGTGAGCGAAAGAATTGTTGAGAATGTATGTGTGAAACACCATTTAACTTAATCAAAGTCATTTATTTTCCAGAACTTTGTTGCCTTTCATTTACTTTTCCCAGTCGAAGCCTTTATTTAAAGCTTTCTTTTATTCTACCAAGTTTTCTTCATGCAATTTACATAAAGTGTCTTTATTTTCTTGTCATTAACCATCATTAAACTTAGTCAAAACCCCAAAAAATCAACCATGTCTTAGGATCAATCTGATCGATCCTGCGAGTCACCAAATAAGTAACCTTTTGGAGGATCAGCGGTTGTTTACCAATTTCCACGGTAAACAAATTGGCACACCCGGTGGGACCTTGTGTTGATTTTGAAGGTTAACCGTATTTTTACAGAATATCATCTTTTTCGAGAAGTATTGCATGTTATTGAGAAGTGGTAGAATATACACTAACAATACCAATACTGCCAGAAGAAGAGAAGCGATGGCGAATCCGCCAAACAATAGCGAAATCCCACAAACAAATGTGGGAACAACGGTTATCCCAATCGTAAGTGAAGCGCTAACCGCTGGTTCAACACCAGCAGTAACTGTCACACAAACGGGGCCATTACCTCCGTTCACTGGCCCCAGAGTGCCTTTGGGAACTCCCCCACCAAGGGGAAATCCAGGAACTAGACCTTATGTTCCCCCAGGATTTATGACAGGCGGTCCAAATCGAGAACCACTCTATGGCATGCCAACGTCTGAATTGGCTAGCCTGACGAACGTTGCGTCCACTTTTTCAGACCCTTTAGTGAGTGCCTCTTCGCCACTCCAAGGTTATGGAGTTGGTATGGCGAACAGAAATAGGACCCAACTCTTAGGAGGAACGTCCCAAATAGCGCATGGCCTTACAAATGCCTCGACAACAGTCTTGAGGCAACAAATGGACGAAAGCAATCACGATATGGTTTAAATGTTGGCACAAACTTTAAGTACGATGTTGAACCCTCTAATACAAAATACCACCCAGTCGAATCAGCAGATGACAACGCAAATGACGCGTCTGGATGATTTCTTTGGGGTACCCCAACCTATTCGACAACCCCAAAGGGCGCAAATAAGGGGAAACCAAGGTATACTTCTAGAGGAAGAAACCACTATTAACGAAGTCCAGCAGCCTGTCAAAGAAAACCTTAGGGCACGATTGGAGCAACCCGGGGTCGAAGAACCTAGGGTCATAGCCCCGGAGGTAAGGATAGTCAACAGAAACCAAAATGCTGACGAAGTAGTTCAGCACATCCAATACCAAAACATGGGTTTGGAAAATAACCTGGCAGCCATGATCGAAAGAATCATGACGCAAAAAGGGATGAATATGGGCTTTCGTAGGCCCAACTTCACATCCCCACTGTCAGAATATGTGTTACAAACAGACTTACCTCCTAGATGTAAAGTCCCTAAGTTCACTAAATTTTCAGGGGACACGACAGAATCTACTATCGAACATGTGGCGAGATACTTGATCGAAGCAGGAGATATTTCAAACAACGAAAACCTGAGGATTAAGTATTTCCCAAGTTCTTTAACAAAGAACTCGTTTACTTGGTTCACAACTCTCCCCCCCCAATTCGATCCATCATTGGACCCAGTTCGAGAGATTGTTCCATGAGCAATTCTATATGGGACAAACCAAGATAAGCCTAAAAGAATTGGCCAGTGTAAAGAGACGTTTCACTGAACCTATAGACGAATATCTAAATAGGTTTAGGTTGCTCAAAGCAATATGCTTTACGCAAGTGCCAGAACATGAGTTAGTCGAAATAGCCGCAGGGGGCTTAGATTATTCCATTAGGAAGAAATTAGACACTCAATACCTGAGAGACATGGCCCAATTGGCCGATAGAGTTCGACAGGTAGAACGCCTTAAAGCTGAAAAAGCCAAGGCGACAAAAACTCATAAAAGAGAAAGGATAGCATATGTCGAAATGGATGATGAAGATCCAGAAGCCTTCGACGAAACTATAACCGTCGAAGAAAGCGAGGTCGATTTAGCGGAACTAAAACAAGGGCCACCATACTCTTGCAAACTGCTAGTCCCCTCAAGTGGAAAAAATCCCACTGGTCCGGAAAGGACCAACGATAGGTTCCCCAAAAAGACTTACAGTTTTGATATTACAAAATGTGATGAAATTTTTGACTTACTTGTAAAAGATGGCCAAATGATAGTACCCCCATGGGTAAAAGCGCCTCCTCTTGATCAAAGAAAGAAAAGAGGCTTTTGTAAATATCATAATTTTCTGGGCCATAAAACATCTCAATGTTTTCTTTTCAGGAATCTCGTGCAAGACGCTATCGAAGAAGGGAGGCTGAAATTTGCTGACAAGACCCCCATGACTGTGGACTCTAACCCTTTGCAGGCTGAAGCCCATTATGCTGAACCTTCAGAGGTGAACGTGATCGAGGCATCCAGATGCCAGGCGAAGAGGCCAGGAGTAACTATGGTCGAAGTTACCAAAGATCATGTCAACATGCCAATCTTTGGCAGTTTTTCTGGGAATCTATCTAGAAAAACGATTGAAGCGGTCCAAAAAGCGGTCGAAAGCCCAAAGTTGGAGACAGTTGGAGCCCAAAAATCTGGAAGAAAACCTAGTTCCTACTTGGCTGCAGTTCAAGGCCAGACAGAGGACTTGGAGACTCAGATGAAGCAGTTGACTCTTGCCACCAAAGACACCATGAATGTCAACATGGTTGAAGTCTCTGAACCAAAAGCATCAGAGGAGGCCACTAGGCAAGAACAAGCCAACAAAACAGCTTTCCCTCGGGAAAATGAAAATCTGGCAGATTTCCTGCAAAGATGCCAGAAGAAGAAGTCAGAAGTGATGTTGTGTCCTCGATGCAGCTCGATTTTCGACAAAAAAGCTGCTGAACATATCCAAGGTGTAAGAGCAGCAAACAGAAAAAGGGAAAGTGTTGATACTTGACATGACCCCAGAAGAACCTACCAAAAGGGTTCAAATCAAGAAAAGAGGCCACTGACTTTCAGGCCTCCAACCAATGTGCCAGTTGATACATGGTACAAAACATCAGGTCGAAAGAGGCCAAGCGAGGAAATATGGCACTCCTTCGAGGTGCCAAGAGGTTTATCTTTTACACATAAGAAAGAACCTCAGGTTGCTACCCCTAAAGTGACCCAGGTATCAAGCAACTACAAAGGAAAGAATCTCATGTCTCGATCCCAATGGAGAAGATACCAGAGGCGGCGAAAGGCTGAGAGGGAAGCTGCTAATGAACCAAAGCCAGAATCAAGTTCAAATGTCCCTCAGAGAAAGCAGAGGAAGCCTCTAGAAAGACAACCAGTGACCAATAGGCTAGTCTGGCCTAACCAGGGCGAAGTTGATAACAAAGATGGCTCTGAGTCTGATGACACCCTAGATATCATGGTGAACATAGTCTCAGTTTTGCCAAGAGAGTTCAACCGCCAGGTGGAGGTCGAAGCAAGCGATTGGGAAGTTGAACAAGAAATGGCCAAGCATAGGCCAGTGTGCTACTTCGTCATGGATAATGGCGCTACTGAAGAGCAGAATGGGTTCTTCGAACCTCCTACAGAGGCGATGAAAAATCACCTCAAGCCTTTATTTATAAGGGCTAAACTCGAAGAAACCACAATAAATAAGATCTTGGTGGACTGTGGGGCAACCATCAACATCATCCCTCACTTTATGCTGAGAAAAATAGGCAAGAGCGATGAAAACATCAAGCCTCACAACATGGTCCTGTCGAATTATGAAGGCGGAATAGGGACCACTATGGGTGTGATCCAACTGGACATTAAGGTGGGATCCATCCTTCGACCAACTATGTTTATGGTCATATCGGCCAAACCTAACTATAATCTTTTGTTGGGCCGAGAATGGATACATGGTGTTGGAGCTGTACCATCATCAATGCACCAAAGGTTGATACTATGGCGTCCTGATGGAATGGTCGTAAACATAGAAGCGGATCAAAGCTATTACTTGGGCGAAGTAAATCACTTAGGGATGGCAGACTTCGACAAAAATCTGGCTCACATTGGGCCATGCCCAGCACCAGACTTCGACTTGGCGCCTGCGCAAAATGCTTTTTGTTCCTTATACTTGCACCCTGAGCATGGTTTTCAATGGGACAGAGAAGACTTGTCCCACATTGATTTTAGTGGGCTAACTGATATCCAGCCAACTGGTTGGGGAAGTGAATTCAGTGACAATGACTGAGTCACAATCACTGCAGCGAATTTCGGCTTACGTAGCCGAAACAAGGATGATAACGGCTCTCGAAGCCGAAGTAAAATATATGGCCACACAGGCCAATGATCAAGAGTTACCTTCTGCAGGTCCTGGAAAGGATTTCGATCCAGAACCTCCTGATATCATGCCAGAAGGAATGCATGAACAAAGGCTCGACGCCATCTACGACGATGAGCCTTTGGGATTCGAAAAGGACCCCTTAGCGAACAACATCAAAATGTTAGCGCATGATCCTTTAGAAGAAATCAACTTGGGCGAAGGGTTAGAGAAAAAGCCAACTTACATTAGCGCAAAAATAGACCCAGAACTCAGGTTGGAAGTGATCCATTTGTTAAAGGAGTTCAAGGACTGTTTTGCATGGGATTACGACGAGATGCCTGGTCTCGACAGAGGATTGGTGAAACTTCAGTTGCCAATCAAACTTGGGAAGAAGCCAGTCAAGCAAAGTCCAAGACGCTTCGCTTCAGAAATACTGTCGAAGATCAAAACGGAAGTCGAAAGACTGCTGAAGTGCAAATTCATACGAGCTACGAGGTATGTCGAATGGATTGCAAACATTGTGCTAGTGATTAAGAAAAATGGTACATTGAGAGTGTGCATAGATTTCAGAGATTTGAATGCTGCTACACCCAAAGATGAATATCCTATTCCTGTGGCGGAAATGCTAGTCGATTCTGCCACTGGCTATGAGTACCTGAGTATGCTCGATGGTTATTCAGGATATAATCAAATATTCATTGCTGAAGAAGATGTGTCGAAAACAGCTTTTCGATGCCCCGGGGCTTTAGGCACTTACGAATGGGTAGTGATGCCTTTTGGCCTAAAGAATGCTGGGGCAACATATCAGCGAGCGATGAACTCTATCTTCCATGATTTTATTAACACTTTTATGCAAGTATATATTGATGATATTGTTGTAAAATATGTTTCCAGGAAGAACCATATAGACCACCTTCGACAATCATTCGAAAGAATGAGAGAACATGGTCTGAAAATGAACCCTTTGAAGTGTGCGTTCTGTGTGAAAGCTGGAGATTTCTTAGGCTTCGTCGTTCACAAGAAAGGAATCGAAATCAACCAGAACAAGACGAAGGCAATTCTGGAAGCGAAAGCGCCAGCGAACAAGAAGGAACTGCAATCTCTGCTGGGCAAGATAAATTTCTTAAGGAGATTCATATCTAACCTAAGTGGAAAAGCTCAAGCCTTCTCACCCTTCGATTGAATAAGGAAAGATTCAAATGGGGGCATGAGCAACAAGAAGCCTTCGACAAAATCAAAGGGTATCTCACAAAGCCACCTATTTTGGTGCCTCCTTGCAGCAACAGGAGTATGAGATTGTACATAGTTGCATCCGACAAAACTTTGGGAAGCATGTTAGCCCAAGAAGATGAAAATGGAGTCGAAAGACCCATTTACTATCTTAGTAGAGTTTTGAACGATGCAGAAACTAGATATAGTGAAGTTGAAAAATTATGTCTATGTCTTTATTTCTCTTGTACAAAGCTCAAACAATATATAAAGCCAGTTGATGTGTATGTTTCGTCTCATTTTGATGTTTTCAAGTAGATGTTGTCGAAACCCATCCTGCACAGCCGAATTGGCAAGTGGGCGCTAGCATTAACTGAGTACTCCTTGACCTTTATGCCTCTTAGGGAAGTGAAAGGGCAAGTGGTGGCAGACTTTATAGTCGACCACTCAATTCAGGTTGAGAACATAAATTATGTGGAGATAGAGCCTTGGAAATTCTACTTCGATGGTTCCAGTCATAAAGATGGAACAGGAGTAGGGGTCTTGATTATTTCTCCAGAAAAAATTCCAACAACATTCAAGTACAAGATATCAGGTACTTGTTCGAACAATGAGGCTGAGTACGAAGCTCTAATTACTGGCCTTGAGATATTGTTGGAATTGGGGGCAACTCGAGTCGAAATAATGGGAGACTCAGAGTTAGTCATTAAGCAAGTCACAAAAGAATATAAGTGCATAAGAGAAAATCTTATTATATACTTTGTGATAGCAAATCGTTTATTGAAAAAATTCGAAATGGTCAACATTCGACACATACCCAGATTGGAAAATCAAATAGCCAACGATTTGGCACAAATTGCATCTGGGTACAAAATTTCAAAAACGAGATTACAAAGAGCAATTGAAGTCCGAGAAAAAATAAAAGCAACTAGTCTGTCACCAACAGACTTGAAATCGACAAGACTAGGGTATGCTGATCAAAGGAACTTTGAAATATCGTTCATAGACAATTTGTCAGAGCAAGATTGGAGGAAACCCATTGTAGATTATCTACAAAATCCAGCAGCTTTGACAGAACGAAAAATAAAATACAGGGCGTTGAGTTACATACTCATGGGTAATGAGTTATTTAAAAAGACGCCTGAAGGGGTATTGCTAAAGTGCTTAAGTGAAACTGAAGCATACATAGCCCTTTCGACTATGCACGCTGGAGCATGTGGGGCTCACCAAGTAGGCCATAAGATGAAATGGTTGATGTTTCGACAAGGACTATACTGGCCCACCATCTTGAAAGATTGTGTCGAGTTCGCGAAGGGGTGCCAGGAATGTCAAGTCCATACAGGCATCCAGCATGTACCAGCAAGCGAACTTCATTCAATAGTGAAACCTTGGCCCTTTAGAGGATGGGCGTTGGACCTTATTGGAGAGATTCAACCAGCATCATCAAAGAGCCAGAAGTATATATTGGTAGGCATTGATTATTTCACTAAGTGGATCGAAGCTATTCCTTTAGTCAATGTAGACCAAGAAAATGTCATTGAATTTATTCAAAAGAACATTATCTTTAGATTTGGAATCCCTGAAACTATAACGACTGATCAAGGATCAGTTTTCACCGGTCGAAAGATGCAGGAATTCGCTCAAGAAACAAGCTTTAGACTCCTAACATCAACGCCTTATTATGCACAGGCAAACGGTCAAGTTGAAGCAGCGAATAAAATAGTGATTGGCCTGATAAAAAAGCATGTAGGGAAGAAGCCAAAAAATTGGCATAAGACGTTAGACCAGATCTTGTGGGCCTGTCGAACGTCCCCAAAAGAAGCCATAGGTACAACACCATATCGGCTAACTTTTGGTCATGATGCAGTGTTGCCAGCGGAAATTTGTCTTCAATCTGCAAGGGTTCAGAGACATCATGATATCCCCACTGAGGTTTATTGGTATATGATGTTAGACGAACTAGTAGATTTAGACGAAGAGAGACTACACGCTCTCGACCTACTAAGGATTCAGAAAAAAAGAGTAGAAGACTCTTACAATAAAAAAGTAAAACCTAAGGCATTCTCGCCTGGAGAATTAGTTTGGAAGGTGATTCTCCCCATGGATCGAAGGGATCGAAGCATGGGAAAATGGTCACCCAAATGGGAAGGACCATTCAGAATTATCCAAACTTTTTCTGGTGGAGCTTATGAAGTCGAAGAGTTAGGTGAAGATAAAAGACTCTTGAGAGTAAACGGAAAATATTTGAAAAAGTATAAACCTATGCTCCAAGAGATCAAAATAAATAGCAAGTAATGACCAAATTAACCATAAATAGCCAAAATGGAAAATTTTATAAGAATTAGCCAAAATGGTTACATTGTCAAATAAATATTACAATACATGGTTAATAAATGGCTGAGTAAATTAGAAGGGGATAGAATCTCTAAGTCGAAGGTACTTGGCCTGCTGCAACTCCAGTCTTTTGTTACACAAGGCAGTCGCCTGAGAAAGTTTGGCAATTTGGTCATCAAAGGCTTGGGCCTTCTCAGCAAACTCTAGGCCTCGTGTAACTTCAGCTTGGCTCTCTGTGTCTGAAACAGTCGAGAGAAGCTCCTCCTTACGCTTGGTATTATCATTTATCTTGGCCTCCAGCTCTTCGATTTGCGCCTTTATAGAGGCATTGTCTCGATCTATGGCGTCAATTTCTTCTTGCTTGGATGCCTTCTGCTTCGATAACTCTGCAATTCGAGAAGTCGTCTTAGCTACCTCAGTCCAGGCAGAAGAACTTTTGCCATATAGCGCTTCGAGCTGGCTGTTGAAGCCCCTCTGACGTTGATAGTCCGCAGAGACTTGGTCAACAATGGAGTATAACTCCAAGATAAAACTCGAAACCTCTGGAGTCACAGCAAGCAAGTCGACTGCATTCGAAACAGCTCCCAAACAAGACAGAGCAGTAGGATCCTCCTCCAAAGCCTTCATCAGATCTTTCTTGAAGAACTGAGCCTTGACCTTCATCAAAGCCTCATCGAGAGGAGAAGTCGAAGTGGACTTCCCCGACGCAGTAGAAGCATCATGACTAAGGTCAGATGAACTTCCCCTACTCTCGATAATGGCATTCAGGTAGCCAATGGGATCAGTTTGCTTCAAGAGTGCCAAGTCTTCTTTAGACTTAGGCTTTGTCGAGGTGGTAACCCTTACAGCAGCGTTGGCTTGGGGTTGAAGTTGTTGAGTAGCGTTTGCATCGACATGACTCTCTTCGACATGTAGTTCTGTAGTGCCAGCATCAACATGATCCCCTTCGTCATGTTGTTCTTCTGACAGATCGACCACTTGAGTTTCATTTGGTTGTTGTTTCTCTGCTTCGGCAATGGCTTCATCGTTCGCCAATTCCTCCTCTTGTTGCCTACTGTGTTCAGCAGAGTCTAGTGTCTCTGAAGTCTTTGGTGCTGAACTTTCGGTGGTCTCCTGAAAATAGAAGAGGAAGAATCTTATGGTTTAGAAAGAGACACAATCGAATGAGAGCATCGACACCTGAGTTAAAAATGGTCAGAGAAACTACCTGCAGAGGAATTTCAGCCCCAGGGCTGGAATTATCATTTTTGACAGGTTTATTGAGCAAAACGTTTAGCTCCTCCTCTGTGGGCTCTTCTATAATCACGGGAGGTGGCCTGGGTCTTCTCCCTGCAACCTTTATTCTGATCATGGGTCGAGACTCAGGAGAAGGAGCATCTTTCTTCAGTTTTCTCCGTTTAAGAGGAGCGGGGGGAGATTCGTCCTCGTCGTCACTCCCAGATTCGACCGTTAGTGCATGTCATTTCTTGGGTGAAGGTGCCTGAAAGCCAATTGGAGTTCGATTTAGAACGCCACATCGAAAATCAGGATGTTAAAACCAGAAGAAAATAATAAAAGTTTGGTTACCGGTGCTGAAGGTTTTGTCGAGGGACCTCCTCCCTGATGGCTTTCTGTGGTTTTTGTCGGTGCTGAAGGTTTTGTCGAGGGACCTCCTCCCTGATGGCCTTCTGCGGATTTCTTTGCTGCAGGCTTTCGAACAACTGAAAGAAGACGCGTTCACAAGTTATAATTAACAAGTTACAAGTCGAAATGGAAAGACAAAAGTAATTTGGAGAGTGAACGTACATTTCTTTATTTTGTCAAGGACTAGAACGAAGGACTTCTGAAGTTCGTCCACAAAATCTTTTTCGTCGAAGAACTCTTCAGCATAATAACTCTTCCACCAGTCTTCGAAAGATGGTGAACAGAGGAAGTTAAGTTGATAGTCGAACAGTGAAAGTACTGTTCGACCAGCATACTTGCCAATATGCTTGGTGGCAGCATCCTCAGTATAATCATTGCAAAAATATAACATTGATTTCTCCCTAGGAAAAATAGGAGAAGGAAGTGATTGAATGATACCAAACTGTCGAGAGACCAAGTTTGGCTGGTAAGCGATTAAGCTCAGGTGATTCTTGGAACTCTTAAAGCGCAGTGGCATTATTCTGGGTGTGAGAAATGCTTCCCACATTATTGTGTGTTCTTCGACATGAGGGTCACCTGACGACTTGGGATGGGGCCTGGTGAACCATTCCGGACCAACCTTTCGACGGGCGAAAAGAGCCATGGTCGAGGTGAATTCTTTTCTTCTTGCAAATATCAAGACGAAGTTTGCAAAAGTCTGTTGGAGTTCCAACCCATCCTCAGTCGGAGTCAGCAAAGCCAGTCTGGTGCCTTCGATACGCCTGTTGGCTATCTCAGGAGCTTGTTCGTCTATTTGAGTTTTCTGAGGTAAGAAAGACTCAAAAGTGGAATTTAGCCATAGTTGAAGTAGCCAGAAGGGTCCTGCAAGCAACAAACTGGCTCTATTTTCGATGACCTTTAACAGAGTCGCTCCGCTGTTGATCGACTCATACAGGTTCGCCAGGATTAATTCGGCCAAAGGTGAAGCCGGGTAGCGAGGGTGACCATTTTCTTCGTCACCTGAAGAGACTTCGTGCAGAACACAAAGCGTGACAGCCAAAGGGCTAGAAACGCAATGTGCTCCACGTCCGTCACATTGGCTGTCGACCTATCATGGTAGTGGTTGATATAGGTGGTATAGGTGGGTTTCGTAACTGAAAACCCAATCTGATCCTCCGACATTTCCTCTGGGTCGAAATAATCCCCAGTTGGTCGAAGACCGGTGATGGCAGCCACGTCGAAAAGAGTGGGTGTTAGCATTCCACAAGGCAGGTGGAAAGTGAAGTGAGTATAATCCCAGAAAAGCAAAGAGGTTATCATCATCTCAGGGGAGTAGTTGAGACCAGTCTTCGACAGCATGACTAGGTCGTATATCCCCAGGTTTTTCCAAATCGAAGCCTGGCTTTTTTCCATCTTCTCTATCCAAGTGCTGTAGTCTGGTGTGAGGCTAGGGCTAGACCTAAAAGCCCTAACAACCCTATTGAAGAAGCGAAGATCTATTTTTTCCTTAGCAGGATCTTCGTTGTCATCTGCAGCCTTTTTGGAGCACCCAACAGGTTTGAGTGCCTCAAGCACCGGGAAGAAGTTCTTGATCTTCGTAGATTCATCAATGCATGTGGATAACGGGCCAGACATGGCGAAAATCTGGTTGGAGTATCCAACCGGAATCAGTAGTTGATGAGAATAAGCTTCACGCTCAGCAGTTCCCAGGGGTTCAGGAACCCTTCGCATGCCTGTAGAGTTAACTGTTGGAACAGTTGAGAAGATTTTTGGTTTGGCAGTTCTAGAAGGAATGTTGGAACTGGGAGCATTAGAGGAACCTGAAGCCATTTTTGGGTTAAGATTGAAGGTGAGTGAAGAACAAAGTGTTTGCAGGTGTTAGCAGAGATTTCGTGTTCAACAATAAGGTTTGGATGCAGAATGGCGTGAAAAAGTCCCACAAGGGGGTACTTAGCGCTATTTATAGTGGTTGGGAAATCATAAAATTCGAGGCCATTTAATGTTGCAGTTGATAGTGGGGCACGTGGTGCTCCTTCGCTGACATAGCCGTTATGCAGAAACGAAACAGTGCAGTGTGCACCCTCGTTTTTGGGAAATTGTCATGATGACAATCTGTGAAAAGACATTGGGCACGCTAAACGCCTTACTGAGCTGACGTCTTAGGTACAGATGGAATGA
Source organism: Vicia faba (assembly GCA_948472305.1). Lineage (NCBI taxonomy): Eukaryota > Viridiplantae > Streptophyta > Magnoliopsida > Fabales > Fabaceae > Vicia > Vicia faba. The sequence continues at coordinate 1,553,416,980 of OX451738.1, read as the reverse complement.
TGGCTTTTTCTTGGGATTGTCAGTTGGTTGGTAGAAGACAAAAAGCGCACAGGTTAATCTGTGGCTAAGAATGAAGGACAGGTGTCGAGTGGAATCTCAAAGAATGCCTTTTTCTTTTTCAGCGTCGAAATAAGGCATTTTTGGGGGGCAATTTGTTGGCTCCTAAGTTCGACACCCTTGTTTTTATTAATATAAACCATTAATCATGAGGGATGGTTTCGACCAGCTGATTCTGTCGAAATGCTCATCAGAAGATGGCAAGGTACTTAGAGAATTTCTTCTAAGTAGGAATCTTGTTGCCTTCGACGTCGAAGGTGCTTCTCGACAAAGGTATTCGATGCTCAGAGCGGAACGGTTTGAGATTCAAATGTTTGGAGGTAAGACGGTTCCCAGCGGTTACCAAGTGCAACGTGCCAAGATCAGGAGCGTCGAATGCTGTGAGCATGCCAAGTGGAGTCATCTCGAAGCAGCGTAACTGCCCGACGGTTACTTGAGATGTGTTTTAGTATAAATACTAGTTGTTCACGTAGTTTTTCGCGTGTGTTCACAATTATATACAAGTCACTCATTTAGATTCAAGTACCTAGTGTGAGCGAAAGAATTGTTGAGAATGTATGTGTGAAACACCATTTAACTTAATCAAAGTCATTTATTTTCCAGAACTTTGTTGCCTTTCATTTACTTTTCCCAGTCGAAGCCTTTATTTAAAGCTTTCTTTTATTCTACCAAGTTTTCTTCATGCAATTTACATAAAGTGTCTTTATTTTCTTGTCATTAACCATCATTAAACTTAGTCAAAACCCCAAAAAATCAACCATGTCTTAGGATCAATCTGATCGATCCTGCGAGTCACCAAATAAGTAACCTTTTGGAGGATCAACAGTTGTTTACCAATTTCCACGGTAAACACATTCTGATACTCATTCAGATTCAACTTTCAGATACAATTCAGATACGCTCCAGACACGGATGCCATTCTGATACTCATTCAGATTCAACTTTCAGATACAATTCAGATACGCTCCAGACACGGATGCCATTCTGATACTCATTCAGATTCAACTTTCAGATACAGTTTAGATAGGCTCCAGACACAGATGCCATTCTGATACTCATTCAGATTCAACTTTCAGATACAGTTCAAATATGCTCCAAACACGAACGCCATTTTGATACTCATTCAGATTCAACTTTCAGATACAATTCAGATATGCTTCAAACACAGATGCCATTCTGATACTCATTCAGATTCAACTTTCAGATACGCTCCAGACACGGATGTCATTCTGATACTCATTCAGATTCAAATTTCAGATACAGTTCAGATATGCTCCAAACACGGATGCTATTCTGATACTCATTCAGTTTCAACTTTCAGATGCAGTTCAGATACGCTCCAGACACTGATGCCATTCTGATACTTATTCAGATACAACCTTTCAGATACACTTCAGATACGCTCCAGACACGGACACCATTCTGATACTTATTCTTTCAGTTTATAAATTACAAATTCAACAAGCATTCTTGGATGGCATCTACAAGCCCATCTCCTAACAAGACTCTATCACCTCTCCAAATGGCATCTTTAAGCCCATTCCTTCAACTACACACCGTCGAGTGCAAATTTCTGGGCACTTTAGTGTCCAATCATCTTTCACCTTTGAGTCACAAATGGAAAAACTCGCCAATCTAACTCTTCAGGTTTAAGGAGATTGAACAGGGGCAGCTGTTGTACCCTAAAATTTGCCCTCTCGTTTATCAAGACTTTTCTCACAAGATTTCTTTGAATCAAGACTAAATTAGGGTTTCGGATTGCACAAGGATTTTTGGACTATCAATGCTTCATGTGACTTTCAAGTATCATCATGGACCCCTAAGATTACTCATCTCAAGTTTCAAGCCTTGAATCACATTTTTGATCAGTCAATTGGACAATTGACCTAAAAGTCAGCTGTATTGGGGAAAAAGTCAACCATGGCCAATTTATTGTCAAACTTCATAATTTTTTATCCACAGCAACATTTTAGACTCATATGTATCATTTGATCAAGTTTGGACCACAATTCCTCAGGAAATTTAATCAAATCATCAAAAGGGCAAAATGGTCAAAATTAGGGTTTTGACTGAGAAAGGGCAATTTCTGATTTTTGACCTAGAAAATGACCAATTGGTTTGAAGCATGATTTCAAGGGTTCAATTGTATCATCTTGACCTAATGACATGGTTCAAAACATTTCAAATCCATTGGATTGACAAATGAAATTTGCAGTCAACTGATCAAAAGTCAACTGTATACTGAAGAGTCCAACTTTGACTTTTTAGTCAAAATCAAATGCCAAGGATCACAATTCATCAAAACATGTCAAAATGTGAAACTTGTTCATCAAGAAATAAAAGATTGAAGATTTTGTTTGAAAATTGAAATTTTCTTAACTTAGAAATTTTTCTAAGTATAGAAAATTTCTTTTTTTCCCCTCAACTTTAAGCCAAATTTCCATCATGATGCAAGATGATTCAAAGAAAGTTTCCAACATGAAAGTTGTAGATCTCCATGAAATATACAACTTTGATTCACACATTTTCTCCTAAATATGCTTGGATATCAAGATATAATTTTGTGAATACATGCTCATGAACTAAAATAATTCAGTGAAATTTTGCCCTAATTTAGGCAGGTTTTTGACCTAACTTCATGGAAATTTTCCAACTAGTTCCAAGAGGAATCTTGTAATGCATTTCAAATATGAGTTATAGATCACATTGCAAGCTTTCCAAAATGTCTAAGAACTCCTTGAGATCATTTTTTAGTAGGGATAATCGAAGAGAGGAAGTTGGCAATTTCTGACTTTGATTTCAAGCCATTTCATGAAGAACAAAATTCAAATCTGAACCTATGCTGCCTAATCCTTGCTTTAAAGGTCTCAAACTTGTTTCTCACTTCATAATTTAATGCTTACACATATGATAAAGCCTTAATTCAAGCACAAGAGTCTTTTTCCAAGCTTTAATTCCATAAATGGCACAAAGTTGCCATTGCCATTTTAGAAAAGCATAACTTTTGCAACTTTTCACTTCTTGAGCATTGGACCTGTTTTCTATGCACACATAAGTCCTATAAAACAAAATCAAATTGTCTAGGACTTGTTCCAACTCCAAGCAGGCCTGTACAAGCATGTAGAGAGTGGTCTCTTCACTTTTCTTAAAAGGCAAGAAATAGAGCAAAAAGCCTATAACTTAAAAATCTGTTGAGGAGCTGAGTTGAAACCTTCTCTATACTTATACACAAACACATTACAACTTAGGACACAATTGTAAAAGGCCATAAACTCTCTAAAACTCCCTATCACCAAAAACCTGTCATAACTTGCAGTTTGAGATCAAACATAGCAATCCAGAAATCTACTCGTGCGTTTCAAGTTCTAATCACTCAAACACTTAACCTACCTCATATATAAGTGTTCCAGACCATCACCCATTCACTGTAACTCCTCCTTCTCCATCTTCCATTTTTGCATTTCAAGCTTGCAGGTTGACTTGGATAGAGAGATTCAAGCACTTTCAAGGCAAGGCAAGGATTGGAACATACTCAGGGAGGTCCAGGCAAGCTAAAGGGATCTTCAGGCCTTCATAAAACTCACTCAATCTCCATTCACGATCTCAGCTGAAAGAGATAAGAACTCCAACTTCTATCTCTTCATACAAGCATCTATTGGTCATGATTTGTGAAGATAAAATGTAGATATCCTTATGCTAAAACCAACCATGTTCATAGATTTCATTTATATTCATTGTGTATAGAGAATTTTAGAGTTCAAATTTCTGTAAAAATTAGGTTTAAAATTAGGGCCTTTGGAATTAGTTTTGATCATTCAATGTTAGCTTACATGAGTTACATGGTTGAAATCGTGGGAAAGAGTACTATCATTTTCATGTTGGAAGTTTCCATTTTCATGGAGAAATGAGAAAGATACAGAGGTTCTGGCTAGCTTGAGGAAGAAGATGAAGTACAGGGCAAGGAGGCATTATGTGTTATGTATTTTTTGTTTCATATAAACTAACGGATGTACAGCCACCCCAATGGCAAGGTAGCGCGCTGAAAATGCATAGGTCATGGGTTCGAACCTTGGCGCTACCTTTTACATTTTTTCATTTTTCAGCTTCATTTTTTGACATTTTTTGGCATCGTGGGCTCAGCTTACGGGCCTCTCATTTTTTTTCTAAACACTTACCTCTCTTTTCCTTACAACACCCCTGGCCCAATCTTTTTATTATTTATTTTTTATTTTCATTTTCATTTTGCTAAATATATTTTCTTTAACATAAAAAATCATAAAAGATATAAAATATGATAAACATTGCATTTTGATTTATTTTATTTTATTTTCACATAAAAAATATTTTTTTATTATATATTAACTATTTTTCTTAAATAAACTTTTAAAATAAAATAGACTTAGATATATTTTTATTCCTTTTTCTTCATACTTGTAAATATCTTTTCCTAACTTATAAAAAGACTAAATATTTTCATAAATATTATTTATTATTTTAAGACAAAAAATACACAAAAAAATAATACTTAAAGAACTTTATCTTCTTTTACAAATTAGAAATTAGGGTTAATCAATGTATAAAAATAATTTCCTTTTTAATTTATTAGGTTTAATTCAAAACTCTTCTTTATATGAAAAACAAAACAAATTTATTTTCTTGCATATGCATAAACATTGCATATTTATATGGTATACTATTCAAATATTCGTACAAGTTCGATTTGGTTGTAATAGATTAAATTAGCTTTATATTATTGCAAATCCCCATTCATAATTTGTATTCCCCCCTCCCATAAAACGTTGTAATAGCGTAGTAATCTTTAAATTACGCAATTTACCGCTTTTATATACCATGCTAGTAATTAGGGTTGGTATGGCAAGGTAAAAACAATCAAATAGAAAACCCTAATCCAAGATAAAATCAAGCATGAAAATAATACACTTGCACACAAGCACCCTTAGGGTTACTCCACTTGGTTGCCTTACATAAAAATGGCCATATTACGCATGCGAAGTATCTTGGCAAAACAAACAAGTATAAGATCATAGTCCCTCGATGACGCTATTCAAGGTTGCCTTATAAAAATGATCTTAGTCCCTAAAAAATGCTAAGATACTTTGCAACATTGCTAATCATGGTTATACGATGACCCACGCCTGTCCCGTTTACATCCAAGGATAGGGTTGCTTACTAAATCAATGGTAAGTGTTGTACCCAAAAATTTGCTCTCTCATTTCTCAAGGATTTTCTCACAAGATCTTCTATGACATCATGTTTGCAGCACTGATACATCAATTTAGGCTTGGAATTGGCAAAAGGGCAAAATGGTCAATTGCATACTAGAAAGTCAAACTTTGACTTTTTGGTCAACATTACATTCCAAGGATCAAATTTCATCAAGACATTCAAAAATATGAAACTTGATCATCAAGAAATCAAGAAAGTCAAAAGTCAATATGAAAGTTCAAATCCTTCAAGACTTAGAAATTTTTCTAAGTGTTTTTTATACATGATAATCTCATTTCTTCATGCCAACTTTTCACCTTGATGCAAGATGATTCAAGAGAAGCTTCCAACATGAAATTTGTAGATATCCATGATATCTACAACATTTCTTTACACAACTTCTCCTAAATATGCTTGTATTTCAGGTTATAAATTCATGAAGTCATGACATTTTCATTTAACACTTAGAGAAATTTTTAGCAGTTTTGATCAGGTTTTTATCCCAACTTCTTGGCCAATTTTCATCAAGTTCCAGTTTCATTTAACAAAAGTGGTCAACATGAAATTTATCGAGGGTGTTTCAAGCTTTCCAAAACATCCAAGAGCATGAATTTATCATATTTGAGCTAGAAGATACAAGGATCTGATGTTGAGCATCCATTCTTGAATTACAAGCCATTTTTGTTGAAGAACACATAATCCAATTGGCATGATGTGCTACATAATCTCACTTTGCAGGTCTTGTGACTTGCAAATATCAACATAATTTAATGTTTACACAAGAGATTGAGCTATTACCCAAGTGTTTAAGCCATTATCCAAAGGATCTTTCCATGTATGGCATAAAGGCATCATTGCTATTCTTGAAAAGCAAGCTTTTTGTACAAAGTTTGTCTTGAGCCCATACTTTTTTTATTTTCTAACTTCACTCCACCATAAAACACATAAATCAACCCCTCTACACCTACAACTTTGGTACTTCATCTTGGGACCATGGAGTACTTGACATAGTTTGATACTTACATCCCAACCAAACCATAACATGTTGTCTTGTAAACTTAGTCAGCTCATATGCACAAAGCTCTTGCCTATAAATAGAAGAAGCATTTACAAGACAAAGAGGTTAGAAAAAGTAGAGAGAGAGAACAAGGAGAACATCCAGAAGTTATATTGATAAACCCTTAAAATCTCATCTTCACAAAAAGCCATAACAGTCCATAAAACCTCCACTCTTGAGTTTTGAAGTCTAAGCCTTTAAACCTCTCACACTTTTCATATTCCATCTAAAAACCATCCAAACATTTCATACCACACAGAGGTTGTTTAGTAACCTTCAACAAAAAGGAAAGTCTAGCAGCCTGTTGGAGCTTCCTTAAGGTTCATACAACATCTTGAAGGGCATTTGGACTCAAAACTTAAAGTGCAGTTTCAAGGTAAGTCATCTTTACCTTGCCTTTTCCATACATCAACTTTTCTGTTTATAGGATGTAGCAATCATTATTCTTGAAGTTAATCATTTATTTGTTGTTCCTCTTATTCATTCATATGTTAAAAACTAACTGATGTATGTAAAGAATGGTGTTTAAGGCAGGAAAATGCAGTATGTATCGACACGTATCCACATGTGTCGACCCATCTTAGTGAAAATACAGGGTCTGAGTCGACGCATGACCCTCATGCATCGACCCATAATGAGTCCAGGTCATAAAACAGAAACTGGAAAGGACTATGAGTTGACACAGACGCATTTCGTGTTGATGCAAAAAGGTGTATGAGTCGATACATCCCATTATGTGTCGACTCATACTGAATAGATTTCACAAAACAGAAGCTGGAAAAGCCTATGAGTCGATACATACACGTTTTGCGTCGATACAAGAAGATGCATGAGTCGACACATCCCATTACGTGTCGACCCATACTGAACTGATTTTTTTTTTACAGGAGCAGGAGAAGCTATATGTCGATGCATAGCAGCATGGGTCGATGCATAGCAGTTCAAAAGTGCATTTTCCCTTTATTTTACATTGTTTTCACATTCGTTTCATTATCATTCGATATGGTTGTAATATTTTAGTTCCTACTTCACCCCATTGCTAAATTGTACCCCCATCCCCCTAAAGTGATGTAATAGCTTAGATTTTACTTTCCGCCTTTTACTTGCTTTTCATATATTGCTAGTAAATAAGTGTGTATGGCAAGATAAAAACAACAAAATAGGCCACCCTAATCAAAGACTAAATGCATGCAAATCAAACACATTATTCACACATGCACCTCTAGGGTAATCTCACTTGTTGCCTATCGGAAAATAGTCATGTCCCTTGAGCGTGGGCATTTTAGCAAAGACCCTCAATAAAAAAATTGTAGTCCCTCGATGACCCTCGATGTTGCCTTTGGTAAACGATCTAGTCCCTAAAACGACATTGCTAAAACGTCCCATATGTTGCCTTCTATGACTATACAAACGTCCCAATGCCCGTCCTTTCACATCCAACGATGGAGCTTCTTACCAAATCAATGGTAAGATAGCCACATCTAAAGGAGGAGGAAAAACACATCTAAGACCTTTCGAGTAGGTAGATTCGCTCTTAGTTACTCGCTTACTCACAACAAAAACATTTATACACCCACACTCTCACTTTTGGACTATTTTCGAAACAAACACTTTGTAGGCGTTCTTATAGAAACGAGAACCATTATGAAGTTCCATTTTCAAAATACTTTCAAAAACACATCTCACAAACACACTTTTGAACTATTTTCGAAACAAAAACTTTGTAGGAGTTCTCATATAAACGAGAACCATTACGAAGTTCCATTTTCAAAATACTTTCAAAAATCACCACCACAAGCACATTCAAACAAAAGCAAGTGATCTAGCAAGTAACTAAGAGCCCATGGAAAACCATGGATGAAAAGGGTGTTAATACCTTCCCTTTTCATAATCTACCTCCGAACTCAAGAAAACATCTCTAAAGGTCTTTCCTGTGCTTTTTCACCTTTCCTTTTTGGATAAAAGAAAAGTCAGTGGCGACTCTTGATAAACCGCAATATTTGTGAACACAAATGCAAAACCTTCAAGTCAGTTCTCCCACTGTATCACAGTAAGACAACAATATCAAAGGAAAAGAAAATGAACAAGAAAGACATTTGAGTAGGTAGATTGCTCCTAATTACTTGCTCCATTTCAAAATAAATATCCTTGCTATTTTCAAAACAAACACCTACACACTTTCAAACATCTTACAAACATTGAAAACATTTTCAAAAAAAATCAACATCTTTGTATACATTCTTACAAACGATAATCATTACAAAGATTTCCTAAACAATGGCCTCTTTTACAAAATACTTTCAAAACCACACCAAGCACAATTTCAAATAACAAAAGCAAGTGATCTAGCAAGTAACTAAGAGCCCATGGAAAACCATGGATGAAAAGGGTGCTAACACCTTCCCTTTTCATAATATACCTGTTGTACCCCAAAATTTGCCCTCGCATTTTGCTACAAACAATCTCAGCTTCAGACATTTCCTGACTTTTCAAACTGGCGCAAGAATCGGTCAAACGGACTTTTCTTGACAGTCAAGCGAAATTAGGGTTTGTACTGATGTTCAGGGCTCTGATTGGTCTCATACAGTTGGCTTAGGGTTGGGATGATTTTTGGTTCAATTCTGATCAGGCGAGCGTTATCTAGCATTTAATCAGAAATTAAGGTTTTATGGGCATATTCTCAGAAGAATTTAAATTCCACCGCACTTTGCAGTTTGTTCCGAGATTCGGGTTAAAATTCACGTTATCTTGATTTAATCAGTAAATGAGGCAGTTGGTTTGAATTCACCAGTCAAAAGGGATATGTGCAATGTGGAGTTGCAGTGCTTGATAAAAGAATCAGTAAAAAAAAAGGGGGATTGCATCTGATTAAGTTTTTGTGTTCGACTGTGCGTTGCTTTGAATAATGGATACGTCGAATTCATTTATTTTGATCATTGAAGGTTTAGTTGATTATTTATGATTCTAAGAATTAAAATATTTGAAGTTTAAACCTTCATTTTATTTTATTTTAAGGGACTATAAATAACAAATGAACAATTAAAGAAAAGGAATTGAAAGAAAATTAAATATCAAATGAATTTTTATTTCACATTTAATAATTGTTACAATTGTTATTATTTGGATACTAATATTTATTACAAAGTATTTAAATAATAATAATGTACAAGAATTAAACTGAAAATAGAAATTCTATCCTATTTTCTAAATTCTTCATTCTCCACTTCATGCCGGTGCTCCATTTCTTTATCTGCAAAAAGGAAGAAGAAGTCAGAAAGCAGTTAATTAAAAGAGACAGTTAATTTGCTCATCATTAGGGGCCACTGACTGGGATCAGTTGCTCTCTCTGCAAATCACGGGATTTCTCCCGGTTCACAGAGAGGGAAGATTCTTTGTTCATGAAATGCAAATGCATAATTTCTAAAAATTCAAGACTGCATAAGAATCTCAATTTCCAATTCAAACTAAACTGAAAAAATCCAATTCCAACTTTCTATCCAAAGCAAAAAGGAAGTTGCTGTCAAAATGCCTAAGGATTACCCAAAAGTACACTTGCTGCAAAGTCAAAATGCCAAGATATCAAAGAAATGCAAAGCTGTCAAAAGCAGAATAAGAATGCAGAGAAGTATATGCAAACAAGGTGATCTGTTTCATCATTTCCCAGCATAAGAGGGGGCCCCTTCAGAACCATAGTACAAATAAAAATCATATAATAATTCTAAACTGTACTATGAGTGAGAAAAAGAGAGATAAAGAGCATAGGCAAAGTTCAGGTTAGGCATAGGCAGTAGGACAGCAGAAAAGATATACAAAAAAGAAGACACAATTCAGCATTGTTCAAAACTACACAGCATGGACAGTTACTAAAAATGGAAAAGATGCCAAGAAATTTTGTCAAACTACCCAGTAAGCGTGGATCAAAAAGAAAACCAAAGTTTGAAATAAGGTTAGGCGCCAAAGACCAATAGCAAAAGGACGAAATAATACAAGAAAAGAGACTGATTGAGCCAAGCACCAATATCACCCATATAACTCAGAACTGAACCAATAGAGGCCAGGAAGCTGATACCTGTCTAAAAAAACACAAGTTATCAAAAACACAATAAAACCTCATACCAGTACCATAACCTGAAAAACGCAACCTCAAGCTTCAAAAAAAAACCTGATAAGCCAAACATAACACAATGCCTTCACCTGCCTTGCCATTAGCCTAACAAACCCACCTCCTGTCAACACATAACCTAAAAACTGAACATCTCAAACCAGATAACCAAAAAACCATCAAGCTTCATCACACCCTGTCCCAAACCTCACATAACCTTCAAACTGAGTTATCTCAAGCCAATACACTGTCCAACCTCACAAAAACCCATCAAACTGAAGCAAGCTCAAACACCTAACAAAAAGCATACTGAACCTGTCCCAAACCTCACAAAAACCCATCGAACTGAAGCAAGCTCAAACACCTAACAAAAAGCATACTGAACCTGTCCCAAACCTCACATAACCTGTAAACTGAGTTATCTCAAACCAATGCCAAAAACCAAAAACTTCATCAACCCTGCCTTACCATTAGCCTCACAAAAAAAAACATATGAACTAAACAACCATGCCTGTCAATAAAGCCATCAAACACACAGTTCAATTCAAAAACCATACCAACGCCTGTCAAGCTAATCAAAACTACACATTTGTTTCAACCATAGCATCCAGCAACAAGTTTTCAAGGCAACCTAGGCCCTCAGACCTCTGAGGTCATCACTGAGCAACGCAAACAAGCAAACAGCCTCTCAAGAAGAAAGAAGCAACTCAGGCAACAATACATAGGCCCTCAGATCTCAGAGATCATCATTGGGCATCTCAAACAATACTCAAGCAAATACTCAGGCATACACATGCTCAAAAGCATTCAACAATTCCCAAAGGCATCATAGTGGAAGAAGAAGATAAAAGAAAAGCGAATTTTAAGAAGGGCTTCTCAGCACATGTCATCATAAAAGCCTAAGCAAGAGGTAAGAACGAAAATACCAGGAAAGCTCAAAGATTCATCACAGTACAGCATTCCTCACGCCGTTCCGGCCTCCTAAAGCATCACTCCACCTCTCCTCCGTCTCCCAAAACGAAGGTAGCCAATCTTTTCCCACTTCTCTTCTCCTTCACCTCATAATCATAAAAACTCAACTTAAAACTCAAATCAAAACATGCAATCTATAAAAAGGGAAAGAGATAAAAACATAACAACAAAAGCTAACCTTAAATCAAAGGCGCTGAGTTCATGTTAGGGAGGGAAGAAAGGCGTCGGAATAACGTTGGTGGCCGGAGTCGAGCGTTCAGGAAATTGATGATCGGAGAAGACGAATGCACAAACGGCGCCGCTCAAGCCCTAACCTTCGTTCTGAATGACAGAATCCCTAACCCTAATTTCGTTTCAAGCTTGATAAGGGCCTGACCCGTTTTCTGATTACCCCAAAGCCCATTAAACACTAACCATTCTTTTATTTTATAAAAAAAACAATATTTACTTCTTTATTTATTTCTTGTAAAATACTAACCCTTTTTTTTATTATTTTATTTTATTTTATAAACAAATGTTTACTTTTTTTTGTTTCTTATAAAATACTAACTTAAATGAAATACATTTTATCATATGGTTCAAACATCCCTTTTTTTTTAAACATATATTTACATAAAAATAACCAAATACCCTTTTATCATATAATTAAATTTGAAAACATCCTTTTTTTAAACATATACATTTGTACATACCAATTTAAATACATTTATTTTCTAATATCGAAATTCACAAACATTTGACTAAAATACTTTTTAATTAAAACTTAACATTTAATTAAAAAACACTTTCTTTTTTCTTTTGTACATAATTAAACATATAAATCAAAAATACATTTAAAAAACATTTCTCTAGGTCAAACCCTAATACGACTCAATTTCACATTATCGCACTTGTACATAATTACACAATTCATATACATATACATCTCACATTTACACTTACACAATATATTGCCCTATACACATTTTATCTTATATTTGTACATTCGACATTTACATTTTTGCGACATTCGATTTGGTTGTAACTTGTTGGATACTATAAGTCACATCCCCTTGTACATTTATACCCCCACTCCCGGACACTATCTTGTAATAGCGTAGGTTTTACATTCCGCAATTTACAGTTTTCAATTATACCATGGTTAGACCTAGGGTTTGTATGTACATAAAATCAAACGCTAGATAACCTAATACAAGACAAACGCATGTAATCAATACACAATCACACTTGCACCTTCTAGGGTAATCCCACATGATGCCTTCCAAAATGGGCCATGCTTGCACGTCGAGTATCTTTGGCAAAACAAAAGCAAATGATCACAAGTCCCTCAAAGTGTTGCCTAAATGGAATGATCATAGTCCCTTCAAGATAAATTGCCAAAGACACTTGGCATCATTGCATTCATGGTCCATACGATGACCCGCGCCCGTCCCGAATAAACTTCCTAAACGCAAGATTGCCTACCAATTTCAATGGTAGAACAAAATTGTAAAAGGGGTTAGAGCATGACAAAAAACCTTTGAGTACAATAGGGTAGACAAAACTCTTAGTTACTTGAGATCAAACTTGCAAAAACACTTGCCTTCTTTTCAAAAACCACAATCCACAACACTCTCAAAAATCAACTTTTCAAACCTTTGAAACATCTTTTCGAAAAGATATACGCCTTTGTAAAACATTCGAGTAAAGAATTATTACAAGGTTAGCCTAAGACAAGGCATCTTTTTCCAAAACATTTTCAAAAAGCACCCATACACACACCATTTTCAAAGCAATCGAAAAACAAGGCAAGTGATCTAAAAAACCAAGTAACTAAGAGCCCATGGATAACCATGGATGAAAAGGGTGCTAATACCTTCCCTTTTCATAATCTACCCCCCGAACCCACGAAATATCTCAAAAGGTTTTTGCTGTGCTTTTTTAACCTTTCCTTTAGGATAAAATAAAAAGTCGGTGGCGACTCTTGCTCAACCGCACAAGTGCGAATACGAACGCAAAACACTAGTCAGTTCTCCCACCGTATCACAGAACTGGCGAATCTGCTGGGGAGGACTTTTAAGTGGGGTTACCTTAGGGCTTAGATCAACTTCTTGCATGACTAATTGTTTGATTTGCTTGCTTTATACCTTGGCTCTATTGTTTGGGTTTATAATCCTCCACCCGGATTTTGGGAAACATTCATAGATAGCAATACGTTGTGGAAACTGTGCGGGGTATACCGACACGGTCTAAGCAATAGCTATATTAGTGCGACATATTTGTGGGTACCGGTAACCCTTGAGTTCAATCAAGGAGAGTACGGGGCCGCTGAGTGATGTCACTAAGCACTAATGACCTAGAACCTTACTTGACCATCTTGGCCTTTTATTAGGGGTAGTGAGATGACCGGCTTTGGTGCAGTCCGAAGTTGGTAGATACTCGATACTACACTCATTGAGGGTTGTTTTCTTGGAATATTTTGGTCGCTAGTTAAGTGGCTAAACCAAAACAATGAACAACGAAAACGATCCAGTGATATTGAGCTCCTTAGAACCCGGTTACTATTTATAGGACAGGTTTTAAGCCAACTACACTCAAGAGGGTACTTACCTGTGAAACCCCATGCAAGCCTGAAACTAGGGTTTGGTGTGATTTGCTTGTACATATGTTTTATGCATACATCATAAACATAATGAAGCATCATATGCATTTACTAACCATTTCAAGGATTTGGATTTTCCTCATTGTTCTTGTTTTGTAGGTCATGGAAATACCTCGCCGAAATACCATTCAAGTCAACCTTGTGAGAATCTCTCCTCAACTCAAGGAGATCACTTCAAGAATTCCGGAAAATTCATCCTTCAGTGAAAGACATGGTAGACTGCTCAACCTAGTCAACACCAACATTGAAGAAGACATGATGAAAGTGCTATTCCAGTTCTTTGACCCCCTTCACCATTGCTTCACTTTCCCGGATTATCAGTTGGTGCCCACTTTGGAGGAGTTTTCTCAACTCCTAAGAATCCCTATCCTTAATCAACTACCCTTCAACGGTACGGAGAAGGAACCAAAGCCTGAAGATGTTGCTCGAACATTACATCTACAACCATCTGAAATCAAGGGGCATTGGGAAACCAGAAGCGGCGTCAAAGGATTCTTAGCAAAGTTCTTGTTTGAAAAGGCACAAGAATGTTGGAACTCATTGGACCTACAAGCATTTGAAGAAATTGTGGCACTCCTTATCTATGGGTTGGTCCTGTTCCCAAATCCTGACCAATTGGTAGATGTCAATGCTGTCAAAATCTTCTTGTCCAGAAATCCAATACCAACATTGCTTGGAGACATCCTTCACTCATTTTACACACGAACAATGAGAAAGAGGGGTGTTCTCATGTGCTGTACTCCTATCCTCGCAAGGTGGTTTATTTCGCACCTTCCACAATCTGTCTTGAAGAATGATCAAGGTATAAGGTGGTCCCAGCGATTGATGACTCTCACTCATTCTGATGTACATTGGTGTTCTCGGTCCAGAGAAAATGTCATCATCGTCGATCGTTGCGGAGAATTTCCTAATGTCCCCTTACTTGTAATTAGGGGAGGTATCACCTACAACCCTTGCCTAGCTTTGAGGCAATTTGGATATGCACGGAGGGATGGCCCTCATGACATGTTGATTCCTAGCCTAGTTTTTGACTTCGACAACGATGCGCAAGGACTTCGCCAAAGATTCATCAGAGCCTGGGGAAAACTCAACAAGGTTGATAGCAAGACTCTGGGACACAAGAACTCCATCCCTCTTGAGCCCTATCTCAAGTGGGTGCGAGCCCGAGCCCAAAGTCTGATGATGCCTTATCCCCATGTACTCCCAGTGATTAAGGAGCCCGTCAATGAAGGAGAGGTCCCCTACACCATCCTGCATCCAGACATGCCTACATCGTGGGAGGAAATGCGGAAGAGTTGGATTCAGCTCAAGGAGGAACGGAACACTTTTGAAGCTAGCTACTACGCCAGTGAAAAGAAGGTTCTAGAGCTTACCCGCCAACTCCATGAGCAAGAGGCCCTCAATACCTACATCGCACCAAAGAGGATGCGCAATGTCTTTCTGCCTTGAGAAGTTTATGTTGTAACATTTGGCCCATGGGGCATTTATGTACTAACAGATTTCTTCTTATTAATATGACGTGCGTTCTTCTTTGTCTGAAACAATTTTGAATGTCCCAAATCCTTGAATGCATTGCATACATCAGCATACCATTCATCATGTGCATAAGCAGGTCTCGCTCCAGGTTTCCTTATCTATCTGCTGTTTATTTCAGTAGGATGGATCTCGAGCAAACGGTCAAAGACCTACAAGCCCAGAATGCACAGTTCCAGCAACTCTTGACGACCTTGGTCAAGAGTCAAGAGGATATCAAGGCTCATCTGGAGAGCAAGGACCCAGTGAAGAAGAAAAAGAGGGTCGGAGTGGCTACTTTGGGGAGAAGATTTGACAGAGAAGCTCGGAGGGTGCTTGAATTTCCTCCTACTTCTGATGAAGGGACTAGTAAAAGAGATCGGGTTGCGGTGCCTTCCGAGTCTGATGCAGAGGAGGAAGAGGTTGAAGAGGACGAGGATTATTCTGACCAACAGTATCCTCCAGCTGATGATAAGTACAAGGGTTTAGAAGACAGATTGGCTGCCATGGAATTGCAGAGGGTACCGGGTTTGGATTTTGAAGACATGGGCTTGGTCGCCGGAATTGTGATTCCCCCAAAATTCAAGGTGCCGGCGTTTGTAAGGTATGACGGGCTGTCCTGCCCCAAAATGCACCTCAGGTCCTATGTGAGAAAGATTCAGCCCTATACAGCAGATAAAAATCTCTGGATTCATTTCTTTCAAGATAGCCTGTCGGGAGCCCAGTTGGAATGGTTTTATCAGTTAGAAGGAACCAGTGTCAGGAATTGGGAAGATTTGGCCACCGCTTTTTATAAACAATACCAGTATAATTCCGATCTTGCTCCTACTCGTACCCAACTTCAGGGTATGTCGCTAGGAACAAGTGAGGGATTCAAGGAATACGCACAAAAATGGAGGGATTTGGCTGGCAGGGTGCAGCCTCCTTTAACCGATCGTGAGCTTGTTGATATGTTTCTTGGGACCCTATCTGGGCCATTTTTCAATCATTTAATTGGTAACTCTTCCGCGGGGTTTACTGATTTGATCTTGACGGGCGAAAGAATCGAGGCTGGCATCAAGTCAGGAAAAATTCAGAAGGGTGTCGCTGCAAGTGTGGAGAAGAAGCCGTTTAAGAAGGAGACAGCTATGGTATATTCTCAAAGAAGAGCGGGGAAGGTGGAGCGTCGGCCGACTGTGGGGGCCGTAATGATTCAAAACACTCCGAGTGAGCAGCCTCGCTACAACCAATCCAGACCAAATCAGCAACGGGTGGAAAGGCCACAACGGCAGTTCACTCGTATTAATATGACCCCAGCGCAGGTGCTTCCCCATCTGTTGAAATTGAATCTTGCCACTATCAAGGAGGCGCCAAAGAATGTAAATACATCCTCTCCACATTACCATGCCAATGCTAAGTGCGCCTATCATTCAGATAGTGTTGGGCATGACACCAACGATTGCTGGGCACTCAAGCATAAGATCCAGGACTTGATAGATGCCAAGGAGGTAGAGTTTGACGCTCCAGAAAAGCCCAATGTGATCTCTGCACCTATGCCGAAGCACGGTCGGAACGTCATCGCCATTGAGGAGGATCGGTATGTTGCTGACGTTAGTGATCTGACTACTCCACTGTTAACCATTAAGTTGAATTTGTTAAGGGCCGGGATCTTCCCGGGATGTAAAAGAGACTGTTACTGTTGCCACTCTCTGCCGTTGGATTGTCCGCTACTAAAGGAAGGCATCCAAGGCCTCATGGATAGCCGACAAATTTTGTTCGAAAAAGTTCCTGCTGTTCCAGTTCATGTTGAAAATATCTCAATCATAACCATTCACGCCAATCTTTCCGAGGCCGTCAAAAAGCCAGTTAAGATTACACCAGCTGCAAAGTCTATACCTTTGAAGATAACAATGCCGGGGCCTGTTCCCTATGTCTCCGAGAAGTCGATACCTTGGAACTATGGCGGTGACATCTACTACCATGGTATCAAGCAAGTTGAAATAATTGAAGAAGATTCAGATGATGATGAAGCCAGCATTAGTAACATTGCGGGCACCAGCAAAATCACCAGGAGTGGGAGGATATTTTCTCCAGAGATTGCTCCTCCAAAAGCAATCTTTGGACCCTCATCAGTAAAAGAAGTCATCCCTGCACCAGCAAGGCTCTCTGCCAGAACTCCTTTGATCGAAGAAATTTTCGTTCCTAGTGCTGTCTCTCCTACCATTGCCGATAAAGGAAAAGGAATACAAGATGAGCCCGTCAGGACGAGGGCTCCACCCTTGGTGATTCCGGAGGCCTCCAAGAAAGAGATGGACGAAATTTTGAGGATAATCAAGAAAAGTGATTATGATGTGGTGGAACAGTTGGGGCAAACCCCCTCCAAGATCTCCATGCTGGCACTGTTGCTTTGCTCAGAAGCGCACGCTCAAGCTTTGATTAAGTTTCTAAAGGCAGCTCATGTTCCCCAAGAAACCTCCGCAGATCAATTTCAACATTGCGTGGCTAGTCTGACTGCAGACAATGGATTAGGCTTTTCTGATGCCGACCTGACCCCTAAAGGCCGAAATCACAATGATGTGTTGCATATTTCAATCGAGTGTCGCGGAACCACCCTTGCGCATGTTTTGGTTGATACCGGTTCATCGCTGAATGTTTTGCCTAAGAAGGCCTTGGACCGGCTAGATTGCGAAGGGTTGGAATTGAAGCCGAGTGATATTGTCGTCAGAGCCTTCGATGGGTCGAAAAGAATGGTCCATGGAGAAGTTGAAATTCCTGTCAAGATAGGTACCGAGGTGTTCAAATCCACTTTCTATGTAATGGACATCCGTCCATCATACTCCTGCCTGCTGGGTAGACCTTGGATACACCATGCTGGGGCAGTCACCTCCTCCTTGCACCAGATGCTGAAATATCCTGTAAAGGGAAAGATCATTACTGTCCATGGCGAGGAAGAGTACATGATTAGCCATTTAAATTCTTTCCGGTATGTGGAGGTCAAAGGGGAGTTCATTGAGACACCGTTTCAACATTTCGAAGAAGTAGTCCCTGAGATAGCAGTGGCGAAGTTGGCAGCTGAGACACCAAGACAGATGGCCAGGATGGCATCTCTGGAGGATGCAAGGGCTGCAGTTAAAGAAGGAAAGAATTCAGCGTGGGGGCAGCTACCCGATTTTCCGCATAAGGTTGATAAGCTTGGATTAGGTTTCACCACCGCTGGCCAGAAGGCCATGCGCCGGTCAAAGATTGAGAGAGCGCCAGTCAAGATTTCTCCTTACCGAATCAACGCCCTGGAAGATGAAGACAAAGAAAACAACATTGAAGAGTGGATTCATCCGACTGTCAGAGGAGGGTTGAGCAATTGGGAGGCTAAAGACTTTGTCCCCGTCACTTTTATTCCTCAGTAATTTATCTATCAAACATTTTCTATTTTGGTCTGTAATATTTTACTTTCAAACAATCCGTACACTATCTTTCCACCTCCTGCCTTACCCGGGGCATGTAGGTCCACTTGTAAGGGTTTTGACTATCTTTCATATTCATATGCCATGTTTAATGATTCATTGGACGTTTTTCATTTGATAAACTGCTTGTGTTCATTATCTTTCCTTTTGCTGTTGTTTAAGGATGGCTATCCCTTACACACACCCACCACTCACCAATGCAGGTACCCATCCACTCCGGATTCCATGGGTGACTATCCTGCTGTATCTTTCAATAACTCGGAAGACCTGGTCAATCTAGCCGAGTATGAGGATGACGAAGGTTGTGAAGTACCCGGGGAACTAGCCAGACTCCTGCAACAAGAGGAAAGGGCCATCTTACCGCATGAAGAGCCGTTGGAAACTATTAACTTGGGAACCGAGGAGAATCGGAAGGAGGTACAAATGGGTGCCAACCTGGAACCAGAAGTCAAGAAACGCTTGGTACAGTTACTGAATGAGTATGTTGAAATCTTCGCTTGGTCCTATGAAGACATGCCGGGCCTAGACACCGACATCGTGGTTCACCGTCTCCCTACAAGAGAAGACTGTCCACCGATCAAGCAAAAAGTTCGCCGAATGAGGCCTGACATGTCCGAAAAAATCAAAGCAGAAGTGATGAAGCAGTTCAATGCTGGCTTTCTGGCTGTTACGTCCTATCCTCAATGGGTCGCTAATATTGTGCCAGTACCTAAGAAGGATGGCAAAGTCAGAATGTGTGTGGACTACAGGGATTTGAATAGGGCCAGCCCTAAGGATGATTTTCTGCTACCTCATATTGACATCCTGATTGACAATACAGCTCAACATAAGGTGTTTTCTTTCATGGACGGATTCTCGGGCTACAATCAAATCAAAATGGCCCCCGAGGACATGGAGAAAACAACTTTTGTCACGCAATGGGGCACTTTCTGTTACAAAGTGATGCCGTTCGGGCTGAAGAACGCAGGAGCAACTTATCAACGCGCCATGGTAGCTCTATTTCATGACTTGATACATCATGAGATTGAAGTTTACGTAGACGATATGATAGCTCGGTCACAAACAGAGGAAGAGCACCTTGAACATCTGGAAAAGCTGTTTGCCAGATTGAAAGAATACAAGCTCAGGCTGAATCCAAGTAAATGCACTTTTGGAGTTAGGTCCGGTAAACTCCTGGGATTCATTGTAAGCAACAAAGGCATTGAGGTCGATCCGGCAAAAGTAAAAGCAATACAAGAGATGCCTGCCCCTCGTACTGAAAAGGAAGTTAGAGGTTTCTTGGGGCGCATAAACTATATTGCCAGATTCATTTCACATCTGACTTCTACCTGTGAGCCAATTTTCAAACTCTTGAAGAAAGATCAGGTAATTGAATGGAACGACGACTGCCAAGCTGCTTTTGATAGAATCAAGGAATATTTGCTAGAACCTCCTATTCTGATGCCACCCGTCGAAGGAAGACCATTGATCATGTATTTGACCGTTTTGGACAACTCAATGGGGTGTGTTTTGGGCCAGCATGACGAGTCTGGTCGAAAAGAGCATGCTATTTATTACCTTAGCAAAAAGTTTACCGACTGTGAGACTCGCTACTCGCTGCTCGAGAAAACTTGCTGCGCTTTGGTATGGGCTGCTCGCCGACTAAGACAGTATATGTTGACTCATACTACCTTGTTGATATCCAAAATGGACCCTATCAAATATATCTTCGAAAAGCCCGCTTTATCTGGAAGGATAGCCAGATGGCAAATGATCTTGACCGAGTATGACATCCAGTACACCACCCAAAAAGCCATAAAAGGGAGTGTACTAGCTGACCATCTGGCTCATCAGGCTATCGAAGACTATCAACCCATGAGATTTGATTTCCCAGACGAGGACATCATGAGTTTGGACAACATTAAAGGTGACGGACCGTATGACGGACCCGAAAAGGGATCCCGATGGACCCTGTACTTTGATGGTGCCTCAAATGCACTTGGAAACGGCATTGGCGCGGTACTTATTTCTCCGGAAGGATGCCACACTCCTTTCACGGCCCGACTTTGTTTCAGCTGCACAAACAATATGGCGGAGTATGAAGCCTGCATCTTTGGTCTCAAGGCTGCTATAGACTTGGGGATCAAATCTCTGATCGTATTCGGGGACTCGGCTTTGGTCATTAGCCAAATCAAAGGAGACTGGGATACCAAGCATCCTAATCTTATTCCATACAAAGAACATGTTCTGACATTGTTGCCTCACTTCGAGCAAATTACCTTCGAGCACTTTCCGCGAGAAGAGAATCAGCTAGCAGATGCTCTAGCCACAATGTCCTCCATGTTTAAACTCAACTGGGATAACGAGGCTCCCCAAATCACCATCGAGCGAATGGATGAACCCGCGCATTGTCACGAGATTAACACCGAAGAAGTAGTGGAACAACCTTGGTTCCATGAAATCAAAAGGTATCTCGAGACCCAAGATTATCCTGAAGGAGCTTCCGTGAATGACAAGAAGTTCTTAAGGAAATTCGCTGCTAAGTTCTTCCTGAGCAACGGCATCCTTTACAAACGAAGCCATGATTATGTATTACTCCGATGTGTTGATAAGGCTGAAGCAGAGTTAATCATGACTGATATACACAGCGGCACATTTGGCACTCACCTAAGCGGGCATACAATGGCTAAGAAGATCCTAAGGGCAGGCTATTATTGGTCTACCATGGAGGCTGATTGCCATCAACATTCCCGTACTTGTCACAAGTGTCAAGTCTATGCTGACAAAGTTCATGTCCCTCCGGTTCCTCTCAACGTCCTAACTGCTCCATGGCCCTTTGCAATGTGGGGCATTGATATGATTGGAGAGATCAAACCCACGGCTTCCAACGGACATCGCTTCATCCTGGTTGCCATTGACTACTTCACTAAATGGGTCGAAGCAGCTTCCTTCGCCTCCGTCACCAAAAATGTGGTTGCCCGCTTTATCAAGCAAAATCTCATATGTCGGTATGGTGTTCCAGACAGAATCATCACAGACAACGGTATAAATCTGAATAATACAATGATCACTGCATTATGCGAACAGTTCAAGATTTATCATCACAATTCATCTCCCTATAGACCGAAGATGAACGGTGTTGTTGAAGCTGCGAACAAAAATATCAAGAAGATTATTCAGAAAATGACAGTCACTTACAAAGACTGGCATGAGATGTTACCATTTGCGCTGCATGGATACCGTACGACGATACGTACCTCAACTGGGGCAACCCCATTTTCTTTGGTTTATGGCATGGAAGCTATTTTGCCTATGGAAGTTCAGATCCCGTCTCTAAGGATTATGAAGGACGCAGGTTTGAATGAAGATGATTGGATTCAGACCCGACTTGATCAACTCAATCTGATCGACGAAAAGCGGCTTGCTGCTATATGCCATGGTCAGACGTATCAAAAACGGATGATCAAGGCCTTCAATAAGAAAGTCAGACGTCAAGTGTATCAAGTCGGAGATCTAGTAGTCAAGCGGATTATCTTGCCGCAAAGTGATCCCAGGGGCAAATGGACTCCTACCTACGAAGGGCCATTTGTAATCAAGAGCGTATTTTCTGGTGGTGCGATGATTCTGACCACCATGGATGGCGACGATTTGCCACACCCTGCGAACGCAGACATAGTCAAAAGATACTACGCATAAAATGACTCGACAAGTCGAAAACCCGAAAGGGCGGCTTGGGCAAAAATGGGCATCCCGGTGGATCGAAAACCCGAAAGGGCGGTTCAGGCAAAAATTAGGGATAAAAACAAAAAATCCGTACACCCGGCAAGTCGAAAACCCGAAAGGGCGGTTTGGGCAAAAAGGGGTTTCTCGGTGGATCGAAAACCCGAAAGGGCGATTCAGGCAAAAATTAGGGAATTAAAGCGTATGACTATGTCTCGTCGGATCACTTCAAGGACAATCTCTTCATCAACCGGTTCCAGGGTTCTGATCAATCCAGCCATCGTCAAACGAAGCATTGAATGGACAGAGGTTCAGAGTTGTGAAAGCTACAGCAGAATGGAATCCCATGGAATTATTTCACATAGCCATCTTTATTTTGTATAAATTTTTCAAATATTTACGACAAGATCCTCTTACTAGGATGATTGTCTCCTTTGTACAAGCATACTCAAAGAAAATCAATACGAATACTCTTCCCAAAATTTGTGTCATTTCCCTTTTTCTTTTTCTCTTGCACTATTTGTTTTATTTTGAGAAACGTCCAATGTTTTGTTAAATAGGCATATGCATTTGAAACATGATCACTTCCTAATTGAACCCAAGGAAAAGGATTACTGATAGGATAAAAGTACAAACAGATATTTTGACACCCTTTCAAAGGAAATCCCTCGAGATATGTAATCCACGTCCCTGACAAACCTTGAGGTCTATCTCCAGCAGACCCTCGGAGCTTATCCCCAGTAAGGTTCTGAAAGGTATTCCCCGCAGAGTACGGACGTCCCTTCCAAGTTTTATTCAAAGTTATTCTCACAAAGGCTTATAACTGGGTTATCCTCAACTAACCATCAGGGGAGGTCACGCTCGCCAGAATTCTTCCCATCCCCAGCGGAGTTCCTCAAAATTCCCCCAACAATAACTTATCAATACTATCCCCGGAGGAGTTTATCTTTGCAAATCCCCAGCCAAAGAATCTTCCGGAAATCATTTTCCCTCAGAGTTAAGCTTCAGTACCCCTAGCAGATCAAAAGCTTCAAATGAACAATCCCCGGCGAAGTCAGACTTTTAAATCTTCTCCCCACAGAGTTTTTAGAAGAAAAGTCTTGAATTCCCCAGTAAAGTCTCCAGAGATACATCTCTCCCAGCTGAAGATTCTCAATCTGGCCTCCCCAGCATTAAGTCCACTAGTTTGGTACTCCCCAGTAGAAGACTTCAAGAATTCCCCAGAAGATTGGTATACAATCCAAGCTCCAAGTTCCCCATCAATAACCCAGGATTTATTTTCCCCGGCAGCAGTCAAGATATTTCTATCTTCCGATGTCCCGGATTCATCTATCCTATGCAAGACAGCTCTCCAGCTTACATGCACATCCATTTACATTCATAAAACCATGATATACATTGTATCATGCATCATAGCATTGCATCCAACTAACTCTTTGCCTTTTTCAGGTAAGATCAGTCGACAGACTAAAATCATTCAATCTCAAGATTTCTGAAAACAGTTCACGGGTTCTCCAAGTAAACGGATGTTAACCTATCACTTGTTCAGATTCTTCCCAAGACTTCTGAAAACAGTTCATGGATTCTTCCCAAGTAACGGATGTTAATCTATCAGCTTGTTCAGATGCACCTTTGAATTCAGTTTACGGAAGCTTCCCAACAACAGATGCTGCTTTATTGCTGATTCAACTTCAAGATTTCTGAAAACAGTTCACGGGTTCTCCAAGTAAACAGATGTTAACCTATCACTTGTTCAGATTCTTCCCAAGACTTCTGAAAACAGTTCATGGATTCTTCCCAAGTAACGGATGTTAATCTATCAGCTTGTTCAGATGCACCTTTGAATTTAGAAGCCTCCCAACAACGGATGCTGCTCTATTGCTGATTCAACTTCAAGATTTCTGAAAACAGTTCACGGGTTCTCCAAGTAAACGGATGTTAACCTATCACTTGTTCAGATTCTTCCCAAGACTTCTGAAAACAGTTCATGGATTCTTCCCAAGTAACGGATGTTAATCTATCAGCTTGTTCAGATGCACCTTTGAATTCAGAAGCCTCCCAACAATGGATGCTGCTCTATTGCTGATTCAACTTCAAGATTTCTGAAAACAGTTCACGGGTTCTCCAAGTAAACGGATGTTAACCTATCACTTGTTCAGATTCTTCCCAAGACTTCTGAAAACAGTTCATGGATTCTTCCCAAGTAACGGATGTTAATCTATCAGCTTGTTCAGATGCACCTTTGAATTCAGAAGCCTCCCAACAACGGATGCTGCTCTATTGCTGATTCAACTTCAAGATTTCTGAAAACAGTTCACGGGTTCTCCAAGTAAACGGATGTTAACCTATCACTTGTTCAGATTCTTCCCAAGACTTCTGAAAACAGTTCATGGATTCTTCCCAAGTAACGGATGTTAATCTATCAGCTTGTTCAGATGCACCTTTGAATTCAGAAGCCTCCCAACAACGGATGCTGCTCTATTACTGATTCAACTTCAAGATTTCTGAAAACAGTTCACGGGTTCTCCAAGTAAACGGATGTTAACCTATCACTTGTTCAGATTCTTCCCAAGACTTCTGAAAACAGTTCATGGATTCTTCCCAAGTAACGGATGTTAATCTATCAGCTTGTTCAGATGCACCTTTGAATACAGAAGCTTCCCAACAACGGATGCTGCTTTATTGACGATTCAACTTCAAGATTTCTGAAAACAGTTCACGGGTTCTCCAAGTAAATGGATGTTAACCTATCGCTTGTTCAGTTTCTTCTTCCAGACTTCTGAAAGCGGTTCGTGGATTCTTCCCAGGTAACGGATGTTAATCTATCAACTTATTTAGATGCGACTTCCTGAAAATGGCTTGCAGGTTCCTCCCAACCACGGATGTCAACCTATTACCTGTTCAGACCCCCAGTTCAGAAATGGTCCAAAGCTCGGACACTTTCCTAACGTTCCCTTCCAGATGGCATCTTTAAGCCCATCCCCGACAAGTTTCTGTCACTCTCCTAGATGGCATCGTTAAGCCCATCTCCAAATGGCATCTCTAAGCCCATTCCCGCATCCAGTGCTTTGGTGAGTGCAAATTTCCGGGCACTCTAGTGTCCAATCTCCTTTTACCTTCAAGTCGCGAAAGGCAAACTTGCCAATCTAACTCTTCAGGTCCAAGAAGATTGAACAGGGGCAACTGTTGTACCCCAAAATTTGCCCTCGCATTTTGCTACAAACAATCTCAGCTTCAGACATTTCCTGACTTTTCAAACTGGCGCAAGAATCGGACAAACGGACTTTTCTTGACAGTCAAGCGAAATTAGGGTTTGTAATGATGTTCAGGGCTCTGATTGGTCTCATACAGTTGGCTTAGGGTTGGGATGATTTTTGGTTCAATTCTGATCAGGCGAGCGTTATCTAGCATTTAATCAGAAATTAAGGTTTTATGGGCATATTCTCAGAAGAATTTAAATTCCACCGCACTTTGCAGTTTGTTCCGAGATTCGGGTTAAAATTCGCGTTATCTTGATTTAATCAGTAAATGAGGCAGTTGGTTTGAATTCACCAGTCAAAAGGGATATGTGCAATGTGGAGTTGCAGTGCTTGATAAAAGAATCAGTAAAAAAAAAAAAGGGGATTGCATCTGATTAAGTTTTTGTGTTCGACTGTGCGTTGCTTTGAATAATGGATACGTCGAATTCATTTATTTTGATCATTGAAGGTTTAGTTGATTATTTATGATTCTAAGAATTAAAATATTTGAAGTTTAAACCTTCATTTTATTTTATTTTAAGGGACTATAAATAACAAATGAACAATTAAAGAAAAGGAATTGAAAGAAAATTAAATATCAAATGAATTTTTATTTCACATTTAATAATTGTTACAATTGTTATTATTTGGATACTAATATTTATTACAAAGTATTTAAATAATAATAATGTACAAGAATTAAACTGAAAATAGAAATTCTATCCTATTTTCTAAATTCTTCATTCTCCACTTCATGCCGGTGCTCCATTTCTTTATCTGCAAAAAGGAAGAAGAAGTCAGAAAGCAGTTAATTAAAAGAGACAGTTAATTTGCTCATCATTAGGGGCCACTGACTGGGATCAGTTGCTCTCTCTGCAAATCACGGGATTTCTCCCGGTTCACAGAGAGGGAAGATTCTTTGTTCATGAAATGCAAATGCATAATTTCTAAAAATTCAAGACTGCATAAGAATCTCAATTTCCAATTCAAACTAAACTGAAAAAATCCAATTCCAACTTTCTATCCAAAGCAAAAAGGAAGTTGCTGTCAAAATGCCTAAGGATTACCCAAAAGTACACTTGCTGCAAAGTCAAAATGCCAAGATATCAAAGAAATGCAAAGCTGTCAAAAGCAGAATAAGAATGCAGAGAAGTATATGCAAACAAGGTGATATGTTTCATCATTTCCCAGCATAAGAGGGGGCCCCTTCAGAACCATAGTACAAATAAAAATCATATAATAATTCTAAACTGTACTATGAGTGAGAAAAAGAGAGATAAAGAGCATAGGCAAAGTTCAGGTTAGGCATAGGCAGTAGGACAGCAGAAAAGATATACAAAAAAGAAGACACAATTCAGCATTGTTCAAAACTACACAGCATGGACAGTTACTAAAAATGGAAAAGATGCCAAGAAATTTTGTCAAATTACCCAGTAAGCGTGGATCAAAAAGAAAACCAAAGTTTGAAATAAGGTTAGGCGCCAAAGACCAATAGCAAAAGGACGAAATAATACAAGAAAAGAGACTGATTGAGCCAAGCACCAATATCACCCATATAACTCAGAACTGAACCAATAGAGGCCAGGAAGCTGATACCTGTCTAAAAAAACACAAGTTATCAAAAACACAATAAAACCTCATACCAGTACCATAACCTGAAAAACGCAACCTCAAGCTTCAAAAAAAAACCTGATAAGCCAAACATAACACAATGCCTTCACCTGCCTTGCCATTAGCCTAACAAACCCACCTCCTGTCAACACATAACCTAAAAACTGAACATCTCAAACCAGATAACCAAAAAACCATCAAGCTTCATCACACCCTGTCCCAAACCTCACATAACCTGCAAACTGAGTTATCTCAAGCCAATACACTGTCCAACCTCACAAAAACCCATCAAACTGAAGCAAGCTCAAACACCTAACAAAAAGCATACTGAACCTGTCCCAAACCTCACAAAAACCCATCGAACTGAAGCAAGCTCAAACACCTAACAAAAAGCATACTGAACCTGTCCCAAACCTCACATAACCTGTAAACTGAGTTATCTCAAACCAATGCCAAAAACCAAAAACTTCATCAACCCTGCCTTACCATTAGCCTCACAAAAAAAAACATATGAACTAAACAACCATGCCTGTCAATAAAGCCATCAAACACACAGTTCAATTCAAAAACCATACCAACGCCTGTCAAGCTAATCAAAACTACACATTTGTTTCAACCATAGCATCCAGCAACAAGTTTTCAAGGCAACCTAGGCCCTCAGACCTCTGAGGTCATCACTGAGCAACGCAAACAAGCATACAGCCTCTCAAGAAGAAAGAAGCAACTCAGGCAACAATGCATAGGCCCTCAGATCTCAGAGATCATCATTGGGCATCTCAAACAATACTCAAGCAAATACTCAGGCATACACATGCTCAAAAGCATTCAACAATTCCCAAAGGCATCATAGTGGAAGAAGAAGATAAAAGAAAAGCGAATTTTAAGAAGGGCTTCTCAGCACATGTCATCATAAAAGCCTAAGCAAGAGGTAAGAACGAAAATACCAGGAAAGCTCAAAGATTCATCACAGTACAGCATTCCTCACGCCGTTCTGGCCTCCTAAAGCATCACTCCACCTCTCCTCCGTCTCCCAAAACGAAGGTAGCCAATCTTTTCCCACTTCTCTTCTCCTTCACCTCATAATCATAAAAACTCAACTTAAAACTCAAATCAAAACATGCAATCTATAAAAAGGGAAAGAGATAAAAACATAACAACAAAATCTAACCTTAAATCAAAGGCGCTGAGTTCATGTTAGGGAGGGAAGAAAGGCGTCGGAATAACGTTGGTGGCCGGAGTCGAGCGTTCAGGAAATTGATGATCGGAGAAGACGAATGCACAAACGGCGCCGCTCAAGCCCTAACCTTCGTTCTGAATGACAGAATCCCTAACCCTAATTTCGTTTCAAGCTTGATAAGGGCCTGACCCGTTTTCTGATTACCCCAAAGCCCATTAAACACTAACCATTCTTTTATTTTATAAAAAAAACAATATTTACTTCTTTATTTATTTCTTGTAAAATACTAACCCTTTTTTTTTATTATTTTATTTTATTTTATAAACAAATGTTTACTTTTTTTTGTTTCTTGTAAAATACTAACTTAAATGAAATACATTTTATCATATGGTTCAAACATCCCTTTTTTTTTAAATATATATTTACATAAAAATAACCAAATACCCTTTTATCATATAATTAAATTTGAAAACATCCTTTTTTTAAACATATACATTTGTACATACCAATTTAAATACATTTATTTTCTAATATCGAAATTCACAAACATTTGACTAAAATACTTTTTAATTAAAACTTAACATTTAATTAAAAAACACTTTCTTTTTTCTTTTGTACATAATTAAACATATAAATCAAAAATACATTTAAAAAACATTTCTCTAGGTCAAACCCTAATACGACTCAATTTCACATTATCGCACTTGTACATAATTACACAATTCATATACATATACATCTCACATTTACACTTACACAATATATTGCCCTATACACATTTTATCTTATATTTGTACATTCGACATTTACATTTTTGCGACATTCGATTTGGTTGTAACTTGTTGGATACTATAAGTCACATCCCCTTGTACATTTATACCCCCACTCCCGGACACTATCTTGTAATAGCGTAGGTTTTACATTCCGCAATTTACAGTTTTCAATTATACCATGGTTAGACCTAGGGTTTGTATGTACATAAAATCAAACGCTAGATAACCTAATACAAGACAAACGCATGTAATCAATACACAATCACACTTGCACCTTCTAGGGTAATCCCACATGATGCCTTCCAAAATGGGCCATGCTTGCACGTCGAGTATCTTTGGCAAAACAAAAGCAAATGATCACAAGTCCCTCAAAGTGTTGCCTAAATGGAATGATCATAGTCCCTTCAAGATAAATTGCCAAAGACACTTGGCATCATTGCATTCATGGTCCATACGATGACCCGCGCCCGTCCCGAATAAACTTCCTAAACGCAAGATTGCCTACCAATTTCAATGGTAGAACAAAATTGTAAAAGGGGTTAGAGCATGACAAAAAACCTTTGAGTACAATAGGGTAGACAAAACTCTTAGTTACTTGAGATCAAACTTGCAAAAACACTTGCCTTCTTTTCAAAAACCACAATCCACAACACTCTCAAAAATCAACTTTTCAAACCTTTGAAACATCTTTTCGAAAAGATATACGCCTTTGTAAAACATTCGAGTAAAGAATTATTACAAGGTTAGCCTAAGACAAGGCATCTTTTTCCAAAACATTTTCAAAAAGCACCCATACACACACCATTTTCAAAGCAATCGAAAAACAAGGCAAGTGATCTAAAAAACCAAGTAACTAAGAGCCCATGGATAACCATGGATGAAAAGGGTGCTAATACCTTCCCTTTTCATAATCTACCCCCCGAACCCACGAAATATCTCAAAAGGTTTTTGCTGTGCTTTTTTAACCTTTCCTTTAGGATAAAATAAAAAGTCGGTGGCGACTCTTGCTCAACCGCACAAGTGCGAATACGAACGCAAAACACTAGTCAGTTCTCCCACCGTATCACAATACCCCCCGAACTGAAGAAACAATCTTAAAGGTCTTTCCTGTGCTTTTTCACCTTTCCTTTTAGATAAAAGAAAAGTCGGTGGCGACTCTTGCTAAACCGCAACATTTGATATCAAATGCAAAACCCTCAAGTCAGTTCTCCCACTATATCACACCTAGAATATGTAATTACAAATTATAAAAAACAAATTAACAGTAAAAGTTGAAATGAAATATATTGTGAGGAGTGTGCAAGAACCAGTGAGATGTCTCACACTCCACCTTGAAGCTTCATTCAACTTCTAGTATAGGTATGCCAAAATGGAGGCTCCTCAGTTTCACTCATGAACAGTACTCAGATCCATAAAATACCGGAGGTATGTCACATCTACGTAGTAGGCACTTTTGTCCATAAACAGGGGCGTGTCAATCATAAACATGAAGTAACACTGTAACGAACAATCTCGGTGGTACTAGACAAAAACCTCATCACCATCATCCCCGGCCGCTGCTGCTGCAACCAGGTGCTCCTCATATAGATCCTTTAAGTGCGTGAAATTTGCATGCACCCCATTTGTGGTTCTGCAGTCCTCAGCTGCCCTATATGAATCAGCACCCAGATACTCAATCATCCATTCGATCGCCTCAACTCGTGAAAAGAATTTTGAAGTTAAAAAACAAAGTTTTCTTGAAAAATAAAAACAAAATCTTACATGCAAAGTGTGTGATTCACTTTATTTTTAAATTGTCCAATTAAAAATAATTCTTGAAAGATATGAAAAAGGACAAATTGGTTTGGATGGTGTTCTTAGTCAACAACTATATTTCAATGATAAAAGTGAACTTGGTTATTCTATTTTTAACAAACCAAATACTAGTAAAACTATATTTGTTAAGGCAAGTGACCAATCCAGCAAGAAAATAGTGAATAAAGCATAAAAGATTCATCATTATCCTAAGAAGAGATTTCCTAAAAAGAAATCTTATGTTTCTAAACATAGAAGTAATTTTGTTCCTACATGATTTTACTATGGTATAAGTGGTCATACACCTAATGCTTGTTATGTAAGAAATTTTAGTGTGACAAGTGGACATTATGTGTGGGTCAAGAAAGGAACTAATTATGAAGGACCCAAGGCACATTGAGTACCAAACAAAACTTAATTTATTTTATAGGTTTGCTTGAAGACCACTTCAAATCTATGGTATTTTGATAAGTGGTTGTTCTAAGCATTTGATGGGAGACATAAACTAACTTTCAAATCTAGTTCTAAAATCCAAGTGTTATGTCAAATATGGAGACTTCCATAAAGTAAAATTCTTGACATTGACAAAGTTGGAGCACTAACTTTCACATTCGTTGAAGATGTACTTTATGTTAAGGGACTAAAGCAAAATCTTTTAAATAAAAGTCAACATTGTGACAAAGGCTTCAAAATAATATTCACAAAGGATGAATGTTTGATGAAGTCACTAATGATGTAAAACTCAAAGGTAAAAGAATGAACAATATTTGCTTATATGTTCTATGTTGAATGGTTTATTCATATTTGTTTTGATTTATCTTGTGATATATTTGTCAATTTATTATCCTTCACCCATATTTTCCTTCTTTTTGATAATGTCAAAGGGGGATAAAGATGTTATGCTTGTGTATTTACTTGTCTTAAATTTTTAAAAGGTATAGTTACTCCATCAAGATGATCAACCTAAAATATTTCTAAGTTTCATATACAAAAGAGGAGTTATATATATTAGGGGGAGAAGTGTTCCAGAAATTACAAAGCATCAAAAGGTGTCATCATCAAAAAAGGGGAGAATGTGAAGTCAACCTTTCATATGTTGAATATCTTTTGATGAAGACCAATCTTTTATTATCAAAGAAGGCATAGATGAATCTCAAGATATAGCATCATGTTCTAGGATTTGGAATCAAAAGAATTAAGTTTCAAAAAGGTATAATGATAATACTTATATCCACTAAAGCTTTATATGCTCAAAAAATAATATTCATCTTCATCATTAAAGTCCTAAAATAATCATGCATAAAAGTCTTTGAAACAAATGCATAAAAAAACTTTTTTTTTGAAAAGCTGTCAGCACTTTTTAAGTCATGTTTGGTTAAATGACTTAAAAAAACCTGATGTTGTTTCAAATTTGAATAATTATTTGAAATTTAAAAAATGTTCTGCATTTGTTAAGTCAGTTATCCTTTAAAATCGACTTAATAAGTCATGTACGAATTTGAAAAAATAGCAATTTTTTAACACCTTTTCATGCACCTCTTCATGAAACCATTTCATTTTAACTTGACATTTGTTCATGATATTTTTCTATGATTTCGCCATGATTCATAAAGGTGTTATACTCATATAAATACATGAAATTTAAAATTACAATTGATCTTTTCCAATCAAACACTTAAACTTTCAAAATTCACATTTCAAGTTTTCAACTTTTATTCAAGAATTTTCTGCATACATTCACATCATCTAAACCAAAAAAAATCTTAAGCATTCTAACACTTTAGTATTTGTGAATTATTGTCATTGGAAGGAAAGATCAATAACATTGATATTTCACTTAATATTATAATAGTGATAATTACTCTACATCTTTATTTATCATTTATTATAAGAAATTATGAATTATCAAGGATTGTTTGATATTAGGTGTGTTTCCTTATTGTCCACGATTGTTGGAAACAAGAGAGTAGAAAAGAAAGGATTATTTTCTTATTCTACTTGGTTGGTTTGTATCTTTGCTATCCATGACTTTTTGAAGCAAGAGAGTTGATTTTGAGAGGATTGTTTTCATTTCAACTTGGTTGGTTTAAGTTGTTGTTGCCTTGGTTATTTTAAGTTGTTGTTGCCTTGGTTATTGGTTAGTGTCTTTGATAGAAAGTATAAGTTATCTTATCTAGAGATTTAAAAATAATAAAATCTCTTTCGTGTTGAAATAGGACTAGACGTACCTTCAGATTATAAAGGGAACTAGGATACATCCTTGTTGTTGTACCCCAAAATTTTCCCTCTCATATTTCTCAAGACATTACAAGAAAAATCTCCAAGTGGCTCAAGATTGCTCAAGAGTTGGACAATCAAGCTATCTCCTAAGGCAGTCAACCCCAAATTAGGGTTTTATGTTGCATCAAGATCTTTGAGTCCAAATGAACTCAAGTGCTACCCAATGTCCTAATATGTTCTCAAGATCATCCATGTCAAATTTCAAGCCTTGTAGAGGAAGTTTGCTCAGTCAAATGCTTAAAAGGTCCAAAAATCGACTGTGTTAGGGCAAAAGTCAACTGTGACCTACAAACAGTCAAACCTCAAGATTTTTTGTCAACATTCTCATTTTGAAGGATATTTCATCATTTGATCAAGGGTTGATCATGATTCATCAAAGATTGCTCAAAATTCTTCAAGACTCAAAAGTTGCTAAATTAGGGTTTTATAGGAAACGTCAACTCAACTTTGACCAGGCATAACTTTCTCATACTTTATGAGAAATGACGCATACAAAGCTCATTTTGAAGAGGATTAAATTTTCTACAATCCATCTTCATACCCCAAGTTCAGAAAATACACTCACAAGAAGTTATAAATTTGGACATTATATGTCATTTTTGAAAGTCAACAAAAACACCTTTTTTATCAAAGCTTATAACTTGAGAATGAAATATAAAATATATATGAGACCAAAAGGGTTGGTTATAGGACATCTCAAGCTTTCTAAAAAGTCCAAGAACACTTCCAAAAGTTCAAAATTGAAGAAGTTATGCATTGTTGAAGTTGGACATTTTTGCAAAATTGCCAAAAGTCAACTATCCCCAAAACTTCAAATTTTGTTAAATGGGCCCATTCTTTTCCACTTGATTTGAGCTTGAATCATTGTCCAAGTGTCCTAGCTTCATCCATGTGTCCATTTATCAATTTTATTATTTTATTTGATTTTTTTATTGAATTATTTCATTTTAAATCAAATTAAATCAAATAAAATCCCAAACTTTGATTACATGAGATTTTTTGCTATTTTTAGGATTGGATTCTCATCAATATCAGCATCAAATTCGTATCTCACCATATCATGTACAAAAAGATGATTTTTTTGACAAAATTGGCAAGTTTAAAGGATGAATCAAATTAAATCATAAGGCATTGACTTAGAGGGATTCCATCCATATTTGTTACCCTAATACCTTGTATCATACATAAGCAAGAGAGGCACATGAAATTGAGGTCTAGAGGCTGTAAGAAAAAACAGAACCAAACTTGGAAAAAGTGACAAAAAGTTGGAGATCAAAATCAAGCTTGGAGGCACTTTCAGGACTTGGCAAGCATCACAATCTCTTCCTGGCAATACTCAGAAGCAAAACCAATCAGAATCACTCATTTTCCAGCCTCCTAGAGCACTGTAAGTATCTCACGGATCCGCCATGTTATTGAAGTCGCAAATCTTTATTCTTGCATCCATTGTAAAAAACAATTGCATATTCTGATTCACCACATTATTTGTGAAGTTTCTGCAATAATCAATTTCCTTCTCATGCTTTATATCGCGAATCACCATTATAGGGTTTTCTAGGTTTTTTTTAGCGCTTTCTATTACAGGAATAATTGGCTTGTGTGAAGGGTACCATCTTGTTCAGGGGAACAAGACAAGCTCAACCATGGTGCTACCTTTCATTTATATGGCCTATGCAAGGTTTTGGAATGGGCATGGTTTATAGCGACGGACCTTTGTCCGTTAGTATAGGTGTTCTGATCTTTAGCCACGGTCCAACGACAGGGATGATGGCGTGTTGATTCCTCATTCGCCCATTCAAATATGGCGCGCATTATTTTGTTTTCTGATCCATTAATTTTGCTTTGTCTTATTATCATTATTTTACAATATACTAACAATTGAAACACAATGGCCTAGTGGCGAAGCAAGCATTACAAATACCATCAGGACCTGGGTTCGAATCCCAGGTCCCCCACTCTCTTTGTTATTTTGTTTCTTCAGATATTCCAATACGCATAAGGAGCAGCAATGCATCATACACCATCATCTATCCAATGGACAGATGGCCAATGGCCAGATCTGATGGATGGAGATGGAAGGACCACCAAGGCTTTGGTCAACGTGTCGACACCAAGTCCAGGAAAGTCAATACAGGGCCAGCGTGTTGGGCTTCAGATTGCTCCTCAAACACCTCATTTCAGGCCCAAACCCCCTAACTCTCTCTATTTCATTTGTTTATTTTTATTTTATTTAATTGTTTGTTTTATTATATTTTTATTATTTTCTAACCAATCAAATTTTTTTCCTTAATAAAATTAAAACCACAAAAATATTTTCTTTATTAAATTAAATTTTAGTATTTTATTTTTTATTAACAAATCAATTAATTAATTTAGGCCATTAATTAGAATAACTTTCACATTTTTGTAAATAATTAAAATTCAATTAGATTTAATTATGTTTTTTTACTAACATTAATTAATTTTTATTTCTTTCCTAAAATACAAAAAAAAACAAAAATATTTATTTTTATTAATTAATTAATTAATTTAATTTAGTAATTAACTTAGATAATTTCTTTCTTAATTCAAAAACAAACAAAAAAAATCTTTTCTTTAAATAACAAAGGGTCAAAACCCTACTCACACTCGATTTAATTTTCCGCATGCGATTTACTTTCTTTTATCAATAATGTACTTGCCTCCGGTTATTAATATATAATTAGGACCATTTATTTATCGCTTTATTTATTTTTCCACATTTAAATTTCAAAGGGTTACTTTTGGCGATTTAAATACCCGACGTCTTGTAATTTAATTTCCGCAATTTATTTTTCGCAAAATATAACTGTTAGATGTTTGATAATAGGGATGCATGACAAGAATGAATGTTTAACCTAAAATCAACTTAGATCACTATTAACATGTACAAAGATAAAAATAACTGAAAATGACACACTCGCACATGCGCACTCTTAGGGTACACCCCACTTGGTTGCCTTCGTACGCGGTCATTGAGTATATGTCACTTTAGAGGTCGCCCTCTTGTCTAAAAGATCATAGTCGCCTCGAAACGGTTGCCTCGGATATTGTTACCTCAAACAAATGATCTAAGACATTAGGGTTACCGCTAGGGCATCCTAACATTGCTTTAGTGACTGTAAGTCCCTAATTCGAATTGACCCTTAAAACTCCAACGACGGTGCTACCTACTCATCAATAGTAGGATAGCATTGTCTAAAGGAAGATAGCATAGAACGATTCCTTTTTCGAGTAGGTAGATGGTTCTTAAGTACTTACTCTTTCAACACTATGCCAAAATTGAATTTAGACAGCGCCACATAGACAACGCTTATTCCCTAAGCGCTGTTATAGGTTTTCAGTAAAAAAAATTAGAGTAAGCGCTGCTAAAGGTATACTATAGACAGCTCTTATTATAAGCGCTGCTATAAGCCTTACCATAGACAACACTTTCTTTCCCTAAGCGCTGCTATAGGTTTTCAGTAAAAAAAAAATAAAAAAATAAGAATAAGCGCTGCTAAAGGTTATACTTTAGACAACGCTTACTAAAAGCGCTGCTAAAGGTGTTATTCTAGGAAGCATTGCTAAAGCCTAAAGCGCTGCTAAAGGGTATACCTTAGACAACGCTTTCCAGAAGCGCTGCTAAAGGGTATACCTTAGACAGCGCTTTCAAGAAGCGCTGCTAAAGGCATTACTCTAAAAGTGCTGCTAAAGCCTAAAGCGCTGCTAAAGGTAACACCTTTAGCGGCGCTTCTTGAAAGCGTTGTCTAAGGTAATTAAATAATGTCTAAATCCCTAAATTGGTTATCAAATTTCAAAAACCCCATATTATACAAACGAAACCTCACACACCCAGAAAACACTCTTGTTCATCTTCTTCTCCAACTCGTCTCCTCCCTCCTCACCGTCCAACCGTGGTTCATGCCAGAAAGCTTTTGATTTGTTGTCTCGTTGCAAACTTGGGATTCTCCGGTTATACAAGGGCAAGGGCCAGAGGCACGTGAGGGTCATAGTGTGGCTGTTATTGGGAAACGACTTTACATTTTTGGTGGTTGTGGAAAATCCGCTGATAATAACAATGAGGTTTACTACAATGATCTTTACATACTGAATATAGGTAACGTTTGCTCTTCATACTGCGGTACTGACTGTTATTTATTGATCGAGTTAGTTAGTTCATTACACAATAAATCCCCTTTGACATTTAAATGAGATCTTATGTAAGTGATACAAAGTATGGTAAATTGAATGGGAACGTTTGGATTCGAGAATTTGTCTTTTGCTTTTGATTATAGTATCTGATGTGGATTATTCTAATGGTTCAGTTTTACTATTTCACCCGCAGAGACACTTGTTTGGATGCGCCCTACAACATCAGGCACACCACCATCTCCTCGTGATAGAGAAACTGATTCAAAAACAGTGTGAGCCTTTACCTATAAGAAGAAGTTTCGCAAAATCGGTTTCATCTAAGGTAAAATTTCTTCATCCTTTTCCGGTTTCACTATGGAAGCCTGTTAGTAATAAAACAGTGAATTGGAATGGTTTTAACTGCAAGAGTTTCGAGTGTTTGAATGGTAGGAAACTGAATATAGATTGTGTTCATTGCTTTGATTTGGTTAATGGATATGAGAATCAAAGATTTGTTAAGTCTAAGAGTAAGAATGATTTTCTTGTTGATGATGTTTTGCAATTAGGAAATGGTGGGATTAGAATAGGTTTTGATATTGGAATTGGTTCGGGGTATTTTGTGGCGGTTATGTATGAGAGGAATGTTACCGTGATTACTAGTACTATTAATGTTAATGATCCTTTCAATGAGTTTATCGTGGCGAGAGGACTTTTTCCGGTTTACTTGAGTTTGGATCATAGGTTTCCGTTTGTTCAATCTAGTATTCAACTTAGTAATAGTAAAAAATAACACAAATCATGAATCTTCGAATGAGTTCACAACTAAGCTAATGTCCTTAAAATTGTAACTTTGACGATCATTGATTGAATATGTTATAGGACCACAACAGTAACATGAACTAGGCCTCTAAGGTTGGACCACATTCGTGGCTATTCTCCTTTCACTCACACGTTACAATCCTCATTTCTAGAATTGTTCTAATCACTTGTTTGATTTTTGTTGACAACACACACTCTTTAAATTCATTGTACACCCACCACATTGCTTATATTCCAAGTTAGTAATAATCAACACAAGAGGTTCATGTAACAATGACATATTCACTTGAATAATAAAATCCATGTATACTGTGTGTTTTGGCAGAAAAGCATTATACCGTTTTGTGCCCTAATTAGTGTTTTTGTTTAACTTAGATAATAGTTAAACCATGATAAAAAATGGATGTGTGCCGATCGATTGTCAAAAGAGTACGAGAATGGGGTATTAGAGTTCGTTAAGTTTGCTGTTGAACATGCTGAAGACTCGAATAGAATGAAATGTCCTTGCTTGGGTTGTTGTTATGTGGGTTGGGTTGACGCAGATGGATTGAAATCGCATTTACTAATGCATGGAATTGATCGAAGTTATACGTGTTGGATATTTCATGGTAAGAAAAGCATCAAGAATGTTGAACTGGGGGTGAAAAGTAATGCGACCTATGTTTCATACGACAATGCCACAGATACATATGATTGTGATCGAGTCGAAGAGATTGCAGAAGCACTTGAAGAAGATCTTTAAGATTGTCCCAAAATGTTTGAGAGGTTGGTAAGCGATGTGGAGAAACAATTGTATAAAGATTGCCCCAAATTCACAAGATTGTCTGTGGTATTAAAATTGTATAACTTAAAGGCGCGCAATGGATGGTCGGATAAAAGTGTCACACAGTTATTAGCCCTTTTGAGAGATATGCTTCCTGAGGATAATGTTCTTCCTAATCAAACCTACGAGGCCAAAA
Organism: Vicia faba; assembly: GCA_948472305.1. Lineage (NCBI taxonomy): Eukaryota > Viridiplantae > Streptophyta > Magnoliopsida > Fabales > Fabaceae > Vicia > Vicia faba. The sequence goes on along the minus strand of OX451738.1, from coordinate 1,553,377,491 downwards.
AAATGTTGTGCTCTATTGGCATGAGCTATGATAAGATACATGCATGTCTAAATGATTGTATTTTGTTTCGAAACGAATATGCATCGTTGAATGAGTGCCCAAAGTGCGGTTTATCTCGATATAATAAAAAATTATCTCCAGCGAAAGTCTTATGGTATTTTCCTATTATTCCGAGATTTAGACGCATGTTTCGTAGTGAAACCGATGCTAGACACTTGACTTGGCATACAGATGAAAGAATTATCGATGGAAAGTTTCGACATCCGGCAGATGCACCACAGTGGAAGAAAATTGATAATGATTATCCTGATTTTAGAGGAGAAACAAGAAACCTTCGCTTGGCATTATCTACGGATGGAATGAACCCGCATGGTCTTCAAAGTATCTCACATTCCACATGACCTGTGATTCTTATGATTTATAACCTACCTCCATGGCTATGTAGGAAGCGCAAGTACATGATGTTATCTATGTTAATTTCTGGGCCTAAACAACCAGGGAATGACATAGATGTATACTTGAAACCTTTAATCGAAGATTTGAAGATTTTGTGGGAGAACGGTGTGGAGGTTTATGATGGATATAGGAAAGAAAGTTTCAATTTGAGGGCGATGTTGTTTGGCACAATTAACGATTTTTCAGCATATGGAAATCTATCCGGGTATAGCATTAAAGGTGAAAAAGCGTGTCCTGTCTGTGAAGATGGAACAGATACGACACGATTGAAACTTTGTCAGAAGAATGTCTTTCTCGGTCATCGTAGATTCTTAAATTCAAAACATCAATATCGTGGATAGAGAAAAGCGTTCAATGGAAATACCGAACAACGTAGACCTCCACCTGGATTGACAGGTGATCAAATTTGTGAAAAGGTGAAAGATGTGAGTATTCAGTTTGGCAAACCTTTTGCACATAAAGATGTCACAGATGGGTGGAATAAGAGGTCAATTTTTTTTGAATTGCCATATTGGAAATCTTTGTACGTAAGACATTTTCTTGATGTTATGCATATTGAAAAAAATGTATTTGAAAGTGTTATTGGTACGTTACTCAATATAAAAGGAAAGTCTAAGGATGGCCTTAAAGCAAGATAGGACATGGTAGAGATGCGAATAAGAACTGAATTAGGACCCGTGAAGAAAGGAAGACGAACATATCTACCACCTGCTGCTTATACTCTATCTAGAAAGGAAAAGAAAATATTGTGTAAGTTTCTGAGTGAAGTTAAAGTTCCAGAAGGTTACTCCTCAGACATTAGAAGACTCGTGTCCATGAAAGACCTCAAGTTAAAGAGTCTGAAGACACATGATTGCCATGTCATAATGGAACATTTTCTACCAATAGGTATAGGTTCTATTTTGCCAGAAAAAGTAAGAAGCGCTATAACTAAATTCTGTTTTTTTTCCAGGTCTATTTGTAGTAAGGTGATCGATCCTGAGATCTTACCAGTATTACAAAAAGAAATCGTTATTACTCTGTGTGACCTTGAAATGTATTTTCCTCCATCATTTTTTGACATTATGGTACATCTTGTTGTTCATCTTGTGAAAGAGACACAATTGTGTTGACCAGCTTATATGAGATGGATGTACCCTGTTGAACGTTATATGAAAATATTAAAAGGGTACGTGAAAAACCGAAGTCGTCCAGAGGGTTGTATCGTTGAGCGATACGTTGTTGAAGAAGCGGTTGAGTTTTGTACTGATTTTTTGTCCAATGTGCAATCCATTGGACTCCCCAAATCTCATTTTTTCGAAAAAAAAGAAGGTAAAAAATTAATTGGAAATGAAATTGTGACAGTATCAAGGGATGAACGAGATCAAGTGCATTTGTATGTTCTGCACAATGACACTGAGGTTGAGCCGTTTGTTGAAATGCACAAGGCTATACTCTGAGGTGAGAATCAAAGTAGAAATGAAAATTGGATAGTACGAGAGCATAATCAAAGTTTTATACAGTGGCTTAAGGATCATATATATTCAAAGTTTCATTCAGATCCCGCTTCAATAATAGACAGGTTGAGATGTTTGGCATATGGTCCAAGTTTGATTGTGTTCTCTTATAGAGGATACGGAATTAATGGATACACATTTTATACCAAAGAACAAGATGAGAAAAGTACCATGCAAAATAGTGGTGTCACGGTGGTATGTGAAGCAATGCACATTTCTAGTATGAAGGACTTAAACCCCAAATATGAAAATTTGTTATATTTTGGGGTTATCAATCACATTTGGGTGTTTGATTACGAGAAGTTTCAGATTCCTATCTTTGGTTGCAATTGGGTACATACTAGTGGCATACGAATGGATAAGTCAGGGTTTTTGCAAGTGGATCTTAATAGGGTGGGGTACAAAGATGAGCCTTTTATTCTAGCCTCTCAAGCTAAACAAGTGGTCTATGTCACAGACCCGAAGAGTACGAAATTGTCTATAGTGCTTTTATCTAACAAAGTGATTGATGATAAAAGTGTGGATCAAGTTGATGTTGATGTTGAGAATGAGTCGTATATTAGAAACGATCGAGATGAAAATACTACAGCGGATGAATCATATATTAGAAAAGATCATGATGAGGGAATTTGGATCAATCCCTCCGTCCGCATTCTTAAGAGACAAGTAATTCGGAATCCAACCAAGAAAAGAAAGAGGTGTTAGTGAAAGAGGTAATATATATTCCTCCATACCTGTTAACACTTAGCAAACTTCTAATAAATTATATATTTGTCATTTTATATACTCAATTGATATTTGTTATTTTATATACTGAATAGATATTTGGAATTATATATTTGGAATTAAATATTTGTCATTAGATACTAATGTTTTTCTTTATTACAGGTTAGATGGCTAGTAACGAGGAGCACCCACACGATGATTCTATTAATGATGGAGACAATTATGGAGGAAAATCTAGTAAGGGAGTGGAAAAATAAATTAAAAGAGGAAAAACTATTATGAAGAATATCATTCGTGATAGAGATAGAAGTATAAAATACGATGTGCATTGGAGTCCAAATGACCAATTAATTGAGCCTAATGGTTCTAAATTGACAAGTTACATTGGTACACTTGTAAGGAGAGAAATTCCAATAACTTGTGATGAGTGGAGAGATGATAAGCTGGATGATTCTAAAAACAAAATCTGGAGTGAGATACAGGTGCTTTAAATTATGTCTTTAAATTACGATTATGTACTTTAAATTATGTCTTTAAATTACTTATACTAACGCACTTTGTGTATGTTTTTTATAGAGGTCTTTCAACATTGATGACAGAAGAAAATATTATTGTCTTGGATTTGGCCGGCAAAATACTAAGAGGGTTTAAAACATATTTAAACAGAAAATATCTTAGAGATGCCGAAAAAAAATTTCTTGATGCAGAGCGTCCAGCAGAATATGCAGATGTGATTTCAGTTAAAGAATGGGATGTTTTTAAAGCCAAACGGAAAACCCCAAAATTTCAAAGTGTAAGTGAAGTAAATCGTCAAAGAGCATCATCTCCCGCATATCCATACAAAAAAGGGCGTTTGGGATATGCACGATTAGAACAAAAAATAGTAAGTATTTACAAATTGCAATGATATACTTGTTCATCAAGAGTTATAATTGAGCTTGTTTTTTGTGTTAATGTTTAGTTAAAAGAGGAGAGTAGTTCTGAAAAATCTCTTCCGAAGCATGTTTTGTGGAAGGCTGCCCGTGTGGGTAAGGATGGAGTTCTTAAAGAAGATGTACAACAAATTTTTGAAAAATCCGTAAGTATAACATTAATTCTAATTAAATCAAAATTTTATTAACATATAGTATTCATGTTTTTCCAATATTCATATGAATTTCAAGAGAGTCTGTCTCAGTCTACATCTCCACCAGATGATTGCAGGAGCATACTTAGTCGAGCATTAGAAGTTCGTGAGTATTCTGGTCGGGTGAGGGGTAAAGGACATGGGGTTACTCCAAGCTCCTTGAAAAAGAACAACCCAAAGAAAAAATCTGCTAGCAATAAAGAACTGCAGGCAAGGTTGGATGCATTAGAAGCTGAAGTTCTTGAATTGAGGAAGGAAAAAGCAAGACAGTGCCAATCAGAAAGGGAAGCTTCGGGTGTTAAAGAAACTAGTGACATAGCTAGTGTCAATTGTGCAGCTCAACCGAGTATTCCCGAGGTACTTACATATATTATTATGAAATTAAATTAGTGTAATTTATTTAACTGACATATATACACATTAACAATGTCATATTTATTATTGATTTTAGGGCATTTCACCTTGTCAAATCTTTTTAGAGACACCAACTTATCGCATGGTTGGCAAGGGAAAAGTCCATAACACTCTGGGAGAAGTACTTCATCATAAACCACTCCCTTCTGGATATTTGAAAGTGTCGATTGATATTTCTTTAGAGGAGGGTGCGTTATTACAAATCCCAGATGAAGTTTCGGATGCAACGTTGGTGGGAGAGGCAATAGGAGCGTTTGTTTCATGGCCGTCAAGACTCGTTCGCATAGATGATGAGGTATAATTAAAACTGTTATGAACCTTTTAGTACTCAAATTTTTTAGGTTTGTTTTACTTACATTTTTTTGCAAGGTAATGTTAGACTCCTACAAAACCCAAACCAAAAGATAAAGGGATTACGCGGCCAAAGGAGTCAGTGACAGCAAAAAAACAGGTACAACACAATTATATGATATTTATGCTTAGATAATGTTAATTTGTCGTTGTGATACGGTGGGAGAACTGACTGTGAGTTTTGCGTTTGTATTCACACTTGTTCGGTTGAGCAAGAGTCGCCACCGACTTTTTATTTTATCCTAAAGGAAAGGTTGAAAAAGCACAGCAAAAACCTTTTGAGATATTTCGTGGGTCCGGGGGGTAGATTATGAAAAGGGAAGGTATTAGCACCCTTTTCATCCATGGTTATCCATGGGCTCTTAGTTAATTGGTTTTTTAGATCACTTGCCTTGTTTTTTCGATTGCTTGAAATTGTGGTGTGTGTGTGTGTTTTGAAAATGTTTTTGAAGAAGATGCCTTGTCTTAGGCTACCCTTGTAACAATTCTTTACTCGAATATTTTACAAAGGTGTGTATCTTTTCGAAAAGATGTTTCAAAATGTTTTGAGAGTTTGTTTTGAAAGTGCTTGTGGAATGTGGTTTTTGAAAAGAAGGCAAGTGTTTTTGCAAGTTGATCTCAAGTAACTAAGAGTTTTGTCTACCCTATTGTACTCAAAGGTTTTCTCTATGTTTTCAACCCTTTTTTAACAATTTTGTTCCACCATTGAATTTGGTGGACAATCTTGCGTTTAGGAAGTTTGTTCAGGACGGGTGCGGGTCATCGTATGGACCATGAATGCAATGGTGCCAAGTGTCTTTGGCAATTCGCTTTGAAGGGACTATGATCATTCCATTTAGGCAACATTCGAAAGCGTCATCGAGGGACTTATGATCATTTGAATTTGTTTTGCCAAAGATACTCGACATGCAAGCATGGCCCATTTTGGAAGGCAACATGTGGGATTACCCTAGAGGGTGCAAGTGTGATTGTGTATTGATTTCATGTATTTGTCTTGTATTAGGTTATCTAGCGTTTGATTTTATGTACATGCAAACCCTAGGTCTAACCATGGTATAATTGAAAGCGGTAAATTGCGAAAATGTAAAGTCTACGCTATTACAAAATAAGCATCCGGGAGTGGGGGTACAAATTTATGAATGGGGATGAGACTTTAGGAATGTAATGTCCAATAAGTTACAACCAAATCGAATTTGCGATCAAATGTAAATGTAACGAATATACAAATATAAGCAAATGTATAGGAGCAATGTAAATGTATTTGTAGGTGTAAGTGTACATGTATATGTGTATGATTATTTTTTAGGAAAATGTGAACTTAAATGTTTATTTATTTAATTAGTCTTATAATCTTGTATCTTTTTAATGTGTATGAAAAGAATGTTTTAATGAAAAGAAAAATATTTTCAATTTAATTATATTGTGTAATAAAAAAATGTATCTTTATTTGTATGTACCAAAAGTATGTTTTAATTAAATATCAAGAATTAAATTAGAAAAATATATATTTTTAATTGTTATGTACAAATAGAAAATTTTAATTAAAGGAAAAGAAAAATGTTTTCAATCTTAATTATATTGTGTAATAAAAATATATTTTTATGTATTTGTGTTTAATATATATATTAAAAAAACTGCTTAAAATAATAAAAAAAATGTGTTTTCATGTATTTTAGTATTAATGAAATAATATACAAAGTAACAAAATTTAGGTTAGAGGCAAAATATTGTAATTAAAAATGTTATATAAAAGAGGTTTGTGTTAATTTATTAACAAATAAACTTGTTTTTTTTAAAAAAAGGTTAAGTTGATTAATTAAGAAAGAAGATAACGTTATAAAAAAAGTTTTTGAATGGGCCTTGGTGGTTAAAACGGGCGAGGCCCAAAATGCAGACAATGTTCTTAGGGTTAATTGTTTTTGTCTTCAGAAAAGGATTTTAGGGTTTGAGAATGTGGCAGCGGCGCTCATCTTGTCTTCTTCGTGCGTGTTGTCTTCGTCTTCCTGCTTCTTTGCCATGGCCACCAGCTTCTATACCTCCTTCTTCTCTCCAGCAAAATGTTAGGGGGTGACAGATTCGGTAAGTTCGTTTTCGTATTCATGGTATTTTCGTTACAATTGCATGCTGTGATTTTGGTTCTAATTTGATTCTTACTTCATTTTGCAATGATTGTTTGAGGTACGCGAGAAAAGGATGAAAGAACGTGCATTACCTTTACTGAAGAGGGGAAGGAATGGTGGAGGCGCTCGGAGGCTTAGTGGTGAAGGGGCTTACTTGGACGACACTTGGTATTTATGTACTCCTTCTTAGGCTTTATGATGTTGGTTTGAAAGCTTAACTTGATGTCCTCTTTTCTTCTTCTCTTTGTTGGCTTGCCTCTGTACGCTTATGTTATCTCTCTTCTTCTGACTTGTTGCCTTGTTGCTTACTTTCGTCGCCTATTTTGCTCGTATGCTTATGTTGCTTGCTTTTTCTGCCCTATGATGAACTTTCTGAGGGCTTTCGTTTCCTTTGTTGCCTGTGTTGTTGCCTTGAGATGCCTCTTTTACTTGTTTTGAATGCTTCTGTATCTTCTTTGCCTTCTTGTGTTGCCTTGGGTGTTTCTATTTGGTTGTTTAATGTGAGGCTTGATGCCCTATGATGATGCAAATCTGAGGGCTCGTGGGGTTTGATTTTGAATGCTTCTTTTTTGAGGTTTTTGATTTGAAACTGGCTTTACAGGTTTGTGAGGTTTCCACAGGTTTATGCTTAGGACTGGGGTTTTTACTGGTTTTTGAGGCATGACTTGCCTCAGGTTGGTTTGATCTTTGGTTTAGGCTTTAGGTTAGGACTTGGTTTGGTGTATATGCTGGTATGGCTTGGACTTGGTTCTTCTGCAGGTTTGTATATTGGTTTAGGCCATGTTAATTTCAGGTTTAGCCTTGAACTGGTCTTTGATGCTTCAGGTTTGAGGCTTTTGGAGGTAAGGCTAATGCAGGTCTGAGGCTTTTTGGTGAGATAGGTTTATGCAGTAGGCAGGTTCTGATGTTTCAGGTTGTGAGGCTTAGCTTGTTGGACTGGTTTTGGTTATGGCCTGTTGGTTCTATTGAGTTTAACAGGTTGTGAGGCTTTGGTTATGGTTATGACAGTAGGTTTAAGGTTGGAAGGCTTATGCAGTTTGTATATTCTTTTTCTTTTGTTGGTTTTTGTTTTTGATATCTATTGGTATGGCTTTGCTGTTGCAATTTTTATATTTGTTTTTATCTTCCAGCCTCGTGGTCCCTTGGCGCCTAGGATCTTTTTGAATATCTCAAGATTTGGCATCTTTTCTTGGGTCAAGCTGCTGGGCAGACTTGCAAGGTTTTGGCATTTCCTGTTTTGTGATTACTTATGCTGTATATCTCTGTCTAATTTGGGTAGCACTGATATATGCTTCTTTTAGCCTTCAGCCTCACTGTCTTATTGCAATTTTGCTTTCTATATTTTCTTTATGCCTAAAGCCAAACAGTAAGCCCACACTTCTCCTCTTTCCTTCTCTCTCTTTCCAATATTTAAGCATATTAAATTGCTTATTATGAATAAACTCTGAAAAAGCAAATTGGCCTAGGGAAATGATGCCTTGATATCCTGCTTGCAATACATGTTGAATACTGCATATTTTGTCTTCTTCTTTCCATGATGTATGCTTCTTGACAACATTGATGATATTTGTGTCTTTAGTTAGACCAATCTGTTTGCCTTCATAGTTTGATTTGCACCACTGTTTGAAGCTATGCAGTTTGACCATCTTTTTGAATTGTGCAATTTTTATATTTGTGCATTCATCTTTAACTTGCAAATATTTTTCACCCCTCTTTGTGAACCGGGAGAAATCCCGTGATTTGCAGAGAGGGTCAACTGATCCCGGCCATTTGCTTTTAATGATGAACTCTATTTATCAGTCATTATTTATTTATCTGCTTTTTTTTTTACTTTTCTCTTTTCCTTTTACAGATGAATAATTTGAATGGAGGGGAGCATCACTAAATGAAGAATGAAGAATTGGGGACTTAGGAATATTTAGAAAAATAGGATAGTTTTATTTTCAATTTAATCATTGTAACTATTATTATTATAAATACCCCGTAAATGAATACTTGTATCTAAATAATAATTGTAACAAATATTTAAATATGAAATAAAATTCTATTGATCCAGTTAATTCTTTTTTATCCCTTTTCAATTATTTACTTATTATTTATAGTTCCTTAAATTAAAATAACTGAAAATTAAATTCCAGATATTTAATCTTTAGAATAATAAATAATCAACTAAACATTGATTCTACGTTGATCAAAATAAATGAACTTGGCGCTTCCATCATCCAAAGCAAAGCACAGTCAAACGCAATAACTGATCAGACGCATTCCTTTCTTACTGATTTCTTACCAAGCACTGTAAATCCAAACTGCATATATCTTTTGACTGGTTCAATCAAACGAATGTGAATTCAAACCAACTGCCTTCTTTTACTGATTAAATCAAACAATGTGGATTCAAACCAAATCTCGAAATGTCTTGCAACGCACTGTAGAATTCAAATCCTTCTGAGAACGTGCCCAAAAAAAAACCCTAATTCCTGATTAAATGCCAAAGAGCATTCGCCTGATCCAAGTTGAGCCAAAATCAACCAAAACCCTAAGCCAACTGTGTGAAACAATCCAGAGCCCTGAAAAATCAATAAAACCCTAATTGTGTCCTGACTGACGAGAAAAGTCTGTTTGACCGATTCTTGAGCCAGTTTGAAAAATCAGGAAACGCCTGAAACTGTGATTTCTTGAGAAAAATGCGAGGGCAAATTTTGGGGTACAACAGTCGTCCTATACTTGACCACTCTAATTTTATGATATTTAGATTATTCCTGCTAAAGAGATTGAAGCTATAAATAGGGGTAAGGAGCCTGTAATTAGCAACATTCCCACAGAAACAAAGAGTGTTGTTAAGAGGGCCGGGGCTAGAAAGAAAACTACTTCACAATATAGGTCGTGCCTTCAGACATTTATAAGCTTCACAACTATTTCACAAGGTGGTACTTCTCTTATACCCATGGATGAAGGGATTTATGGTTCTGAAGGCATGATAGCAATTGGTAAGGAGGACTTGGAAGAAGTTTTTGGACACTTGACATTAGGCATAACTGTTATCAATACATACATCAGTTATACTCCAATCAACTTTGTTTAATTAATTGTAGAATTTATTTACTCATTTCAATGAATAATTAATGTTAATGATGTTTTTATTTAAGGTTTTTGTATGACAAGTTGATTCGCCCGTGTGGATTGGAGTCCATATTCGCTTTCATAAATCCCAACGTTGTCCATGCAGGGTCAATCATCTCAAAACCAGATGAAGTAATAGCATTTGTGCTCAATTTATTTATGGCCAACAAAGATACAGAAAAATTGTTCTTTTTACCATATAATACTGGCCCCAAGTAAGATTTTCATTCTAAATTTCCTCTATTATAATTTTTCGTTTTTTAACATTGTGTAAAAAATTTCTATCTAACCTTTGTTTAATATTCCAGTGGACACTGGTTATTGGTTGCTATTAATCCTGTGAGAGAAATTGTATATTATCTGGATTCATTGGGCAATGATTGGACAACATACCCAGATATGAAGAAGACGATTGACACATAAGTGAGATTGTTCCAAAATATTACTGTGTATATTTAATTATTTATGTGCGGTAGTTCTAAATATTCGTTATTATTTTATTATAGCATTCTACAAAGTTTTCGAGCACAAAGAGATATTCAAGTACCAAGGAGTAGAGTCAACAATATTTCTTGGATCAAAGTGGAGGTATAGATTTTCACAATTTTGATTATATAGCGATGATACTTGATAAAACAAGTTAAGGTGTATAATTGAAGTAGTGAAAAACACAAGAAGGGGGGGTTGAATTGTAAAACTGAAATCTAATGCAATGAACAAGATATTTTTATCCTGGTTCGTTTGATCTCAAACTACTCCAGTCCACCCGTCAAGGTGATTTCGCCTCTCTCCAACGAGGTCTTAATCCACTATATTCAACTGAATATTACAGACTGCTTTAACAACTGCTAAAGCCTTCTTGATGCAAACCACAACCCGGTTTGTCAAGGAAACACTTTCTTACAAACAAGATAGATCTAAGTGTGTGGATGTTTTCTACAAAACTGTATCACAACTGTGATGTATACACAAATTAAAGCTTAGAAACTAGATTGCTAAACAATGATAGAATATCAGAATGTGTAGTGTTTAGAAAAACTGAGAGAAAGAAGATTTTGATCAGCTTTTATGCGTGTAAGGATTTTGAGAGCATTAGCCATTTCAATCTTCAAAGTCTTGTTTATATAGCACTGAGATGTTGAACGTTGGATGCAATATTCTTGATTCAATGCTAATAACAAACTTTCCTTATCGAGCAGATCTTGTTTGGAATGAGGCCGTTGGTATTAATTTGCTTTCAATGCACAGTACCGTTGCTTACTTAATGCAAGTTCTGGCTTGGCTCATTCTGACTCTGCTTAGCTGCTGATGAACTGTTGTGTTTCTTTATCAGAGTGTTGAGCGCAGTCTTGTTCATCAGGCTTCAGCATGTACGTGAGTTGATCATCTAATTCTGACATTCTGATATGGCAACTTCTGATGCTGATGTCAGGAACCAAATTCTGATGCTGAATAGATGTGTTCTTGCTTATATCATTCAGAGTATCTACAAATTAGAACATAATAATTTAGGCAGCAGATAGTTCATACATGAATCACATAAATGATATATCTTTTCACTTTGTTATCATTAAAACTTAAATATAGGGTAGTAGATTCAAACTTTGTTCTAACAATCTCCCCCTTTTTGATGATGACAAAAACTAGATATTTTTAAATGAAGATAACGTGAAAAGGTATCAGAGAGATGCATCAGAGTAAGAAGTTATCAAAGATAAGGGGTAAGAAAGATATCAGAGTTGAGAGATACTCCCCCTGAGTTTATTACTTCCCTTTGATTACACGTGTTCTTCAGGATCAGATCTTTTTGCCTTTCTTTGAACATCAGAGTATCAGAGTCTTTGACTATCAGAAGCTTTAGATCAGCATATCAGAGCAGAGCTTCAGATCAGCGTATCAGAGCTTTTCTTGTCAGAGCTTTGCTTTGGATCAGAGTATCAGAGCGGATCAGAGCTTCATATCTTTTAGTCTTCAGAGTGTCCAGGAGCTTCCTTGTACCTGTAGACTTTAAGCAAAACGAAAAAAACATTTTCAAGTAATAGAGTTAGAATGTTTGAGAATTTCTGTCTTAGTTAACCGTTATTGTTTAAAATATCATTCTTGTTCTCCCCCTTTTTGTCAGCAATCAAAAAGTGTAGGTGAGTGCTAAAACAATTAAGATCAGAAAAACTTGTCATATTGAAAGGTTCAGAATCAAAACATGAAAATAGTACAAAACATATTCAAATAGTACATCAGAAAATCAAAGAAAACATAAAAAAGACATGAATGAAAAAAGACTAAGGTTGGGGAGGTAAGCGTGTGAACAGGTTCTCCAGCATGGCTTTGATCTGATCAGCATTCTCATTCTGCTTGTGCACCATGCTGACAACAGTGTCAATCTTGCTATCCTGCACATCCATTCTTTCTTTCATCTTCTGGTCGTTTTCATCCATCCTCTGCTGCAGACGCATGTCATTCAACTTTAGTTCTTCCAGAGTCTGCCTGTCCAAGGCAGCTTGAGAAGCATCAGAAGCAAGAAGCTTCAGAGAGCTTTCTGCAACATCTTCTCCTTGACTTTCTTCAGCTTGAATGGTCTTGTCTTCTTCTGGTTGCACCTTTGAAGCTAGCTGTTTCTCAGACCAAGGTTCACTATCCAGAGGGAGCACGTCTTCTTTCAGAAGCTGACTTCCAACTTTATTCAGAAGCTTGCTGAAATTCTGTTGTGCCTGCTCATAGTTGATATCCTGCAACTTGAGGGCTTCAGCACGTACCCAAAGTCTGAATTGTGACCAGAGCTGATCAGAAGCAGCTGGGTCAATCATTCCAGGACAGACTTGCTTCAAAGAAGCAATTCATTGCTGCACACCTGTTTCAAAATTCATAATACCAGAGCCAACATCTGGTTGTTTTGGTTTTGGGATGGAAATTTTATGTTTCATATCAGCAAGACGGTCAAGACTGGTTAAGTCTATGAAGGTCCTGCTGGGGTTTTCATAGGTTTTCCTGGCAGCAGTTTGTTTTGGAGATGGAGTTTCAGAATCAGAAATTATGATTGGACTGGGTGGTGTTTTGGGAGTATTTGGTGGTGTAGATTCTGGTGAGGATGGCAATTGTGCAAAGGTGATTGTTGTTCCACCTGGCAGCTGGATTTTTAGAGGTGATGGTTGTGGTGAATGAGGTTCAGATGGTTGAGGAGAAGGAGTTTCAGAGTGATGAAACTCAGGTTGAGGTGATGGTGGATTAATTTTTGGTTGAGGAGAGGGAGACGGAATTGCTGGGTGAGGAGAAGTTGTTGGAATTTCTGGTTGTTCAGGGATAAGGGGTTCTTCTGGAATTGATGAGAGTGGTTGTTGTTGTTCTGGTTCTTCAGTAGATTTCTGTTGTTCTGGTTGTGGAGGAGGGACAATTTGTGGTTCAGAGTTTGGTTGATCAGAAGTGTGTTGATCAATGTCAGACAGCACTTTGTCAATTGCTGATGTTGTGGAGATTATTGGTTTGGGATGTTTGATTCTGGGTCTTCTGAGTTTTAATGCCTCAGAAGGGTCCTCTTCTGGTACAGTTTCATCTATTGTAGGGATGGGGATTGAGATTCTATGAGAGGTTTGAGGAGGAATAGATGCTGGAATAGTAGAAGAATTTAAAACAGAAGCAGCAGATAAATTACCTCTTTTCTTGGGTGTCTGCTGGGATGATCCTTCTGAAGGTGCCTTCCTCTTCTTCGTCTTCTTCAGAGTCACTTCTTGCTGAGGTTGATGCAGAGCTTTGATAATCAGATTTGGATCTGTACCATCTGCCTTGCACGCATCCAAGTATCTGAGAACCACCTCTGGTTTAGATTCTATCTCAGAAAATAAAGGAAAGTCACTCAGAGGAACTCTTCTGCTGGTGATATCAGCAATAGGAGTAGCTCTGGGTTCCTTTTGGATATTCTCTATCAACTTCATTTTCTTTAAGTTCTTCGCGTTCAGAGGTTTCCCAACTGTTGGTTCAATGGTGCTTAACTCCTGAGCTTCTATCAGATGCTCAATCAGCCTATTCTCTGTCAAAATATCTGATATCAACCTTCCAAAGGGTATCCAATCCCTCTTTGTTCTTTCTTCTTCCCTGGTTTCCTTCACACTTGTTCTGAGGTGGTTGAACAGAAAATGAGCCAAATTGATTTTTACCTTCTGATCAATAAAGTAGATCAGAAACTGCTGATCCACATTTATGTAATCAGGTGAACTGGTTGGCTTCCTATGGTTGAAGCACCCCAGAATTATCTTAGCCCAAACTCTGTAATGATCCTTCAGATCTTTGATCTTGCTTCTGGGCACCCCATGGGTGAAAATCCTTGCAGCTATCACGCCCACGTCAGCACATCTCTCAGCCATGTCCACACAACGGACGCCACCGCCACTGTAACCGATTAACCTTGCAATGTGATCCTCAGTGATCACAATCTTCTTCCCCATAACGAAGGAGGTGACTAGATGTGTTGAAGCCTTGGCATGAATCCATAATTCCTTGACTAACATAGGGAATGTTGGTCCAACCAACCTGTCAAAATACCTTTCCCACTTCTGTGCCCTAACTTCTTCAGTTAGGTCAAAACCGTTCTCCTTCAAGCTTCCAAAATCAATGATCAATTCAGATAACACTTCAAGATTCTTCACAGGAGTGAGGAGTGTTCTGAATGGCACTTGATACTGCTCATATGATGCTTTCTTCTGAGGACCTGCAGAAGCACTGCTGGAGGTTGCCATGTTCACACTAAAAAGGTTTTGAGAAGAAACTTAGAAAAATGGTTTTGCAAGAGATGAACACAGAAAAAATGCAGAGAATGCTTGAGTATTAGTGAGAAACTGTAAAGAATTAGAATGAGAGGTTAATGTGTTTAAATAGAGTTTCAAAATATTTTGAAAAGATAAACGTTTTTAAGAAAGAGAAAAATCATGATTGCATTTTAAAAGCATGATTACTTTTTATTAAATGCTTGCTGATTTTGGGGGATTTGAGAAAGATACTTAAAAACGGTTACCAGACATGTGTCTCAATGCACCCAATCAGCGCTTTGCCTTCTCAGAAGCGTGCACGCGTTCTACTTCAGAGATTTGCTGATGATTGGATGACACTTGTTTGATGTAGTGATCAGCACGTCTGTCTTTGAGCTTAGACTTTCAGATCTTTAGACTTGCATCTGATACAATCTGCATGTTCTATCTTTCTGAAAGAAGATTGATCAGAAGTTCACAGTAAAACAATTACATTCTGAAGGTAAATATATGGAATTAAAACATTTTCACTCTGGACAGATTTTCATGCTGAGATGTTTCAGAATGAAATTAAACCTATCTTCTGAAAGGGGTTTAGTAAAGATATCAGCCCATTGATGGTTTGTATCTATAAATTTTAAGTTCAAAATACCTTTCTGAATATAGTCCCTAATGAAGTGATGTTTTATTTCTATATGCTTAGCTCTAGAATGTAAAATGGGATTCTTACTTAAGCAAATAGCAGAAGTATTATCACAGAGTATAGGAATGTTACTCTCAAAAATCTGGAAGTCTTCAAGCTGACTTTTCATCCAGAGCATTTGTGTGCTACATCCTGCTGCTGCTATGTACTCAGCTTCTGCTGTTGATAGCACAATTGTTGATTGCCTTTTGCTGGACCAAGAGATCAGATTTTCTCCCAGAAACTGGCAGCTTCCAGAAGTACTTTTACGTTCCACTCTGTCTCCAGCAAAATCAGCATCGCAGTAGCCTACTAAGTTGTAATCACTAGATTTTCTATAAAACAAACCCAGATTAGTAGTACCTTTCAGATACTTGAAAATTCGCTTAACAGCTGTTAAGTGAGATTCTCTAGGATCTGATTGGAATCTAGCACAGATACAAACACTGAATAATATGTCAGGTCTTGAAGCAGTCAGATAGAGGAGAGAACCAATCATACCTCTGTAGACTTTCTGTTCTACATTTTTGCTTACCTCTTCTCTTTCCAGAATGCACGTGGGATGCATTGGAATCTTTGATGGCTTACATTCTGAGAGGTCAAATTTCTTCAGAAGATCTCTGATGTATTTGCTCTGATGAATGTAAGTTCCCTCTGGAGTTTGATTGATCTGAATTCCTAGAAAGAATTTCAGTTCCCCCATGAGGCTCATCTCAAATTCTGCCTGCATACACTTAGCAAATTTTCTTCCAAGAGAAGGATTAGAAGAACCAAAAATAATATCATCAACATAAATTTGACAGACTAAGATGTCATTCTTAACTGATTTACAGAATAGAGTAGTGTCCACTTTCCCTCTGGTGAATTCATTTTCTAACAGAAAGTTACTTAGCCTTTCATACCAAGCTCTGGGAGCTTGTTTCAGACCATATAGTGACTTCTTTAGTTTGAAAACATGTTCTGGATGTTTTGTATTATCAAAACCAGGGGGTTGGTGTACATAAACTTCTTCTTCTATATAACCATTTAAGAATGCACTTTTGACATCCATCTGATACAGAGTGATGCCTCTATTAACAGCAAATGAAATTAAAAGTCTGATAGATTCTAACCTGGCGACTGGGGCAAAGGTTTCTGTATAGTCTATCCCCTCTTGCTGACTATAACCTTGTGCAACCAGTCGTGCCTTATTTCTGATTACTTCACCTTGTTCATTTAGCTTGTTTCTGAACACCCATCTTGTTCCAATGACGTTGAATCCTTTTGGTCTGGGAACGAGATCCCATACGTCGTTTCTGGTGAATTGATTCAGCTCTTCTTGCATTGCCAGAATCCAGTCATTATCCAGAAGTGCTTCATCAATAGAAGAAGGTTCAATCAGAGACACAAGTCCCATAAGAGTTTCTTCAGAGTTTCTGAAGCTTGCTCTTGTTCTGATTGGATCTTCCTTTCTTCCTAAGATAGTCTCTTCTGGGTGATCCAAGCTGCTTCTGGGTAATCTCTTATGAGGTTGATCAGCAGCTGCTGTAGGATTGCTAGCAGTGCTCCTTTCAGACGTTGAAGGAGTGTCTGTGTTGAGAGCTTCTGATGACTTGTCTTCAGAACCTGTAAATTCAATTTCCATACCTGCAAAAACTTCATTCTGCTTTGACTTTTCAGAGTCAAGCTTATCATCAAAACGAACACTGATTGATTCTTCCACAATCTGTGTTTCTGTATTGTATACTCTGTACCCTCTTGAGCGTTCAGAGTATCCTAACATAATACACTTTTGTGCTTTAGAGTCAAATTTGTTCAAATAATTCTTTGTATTTAATATAAAGCAAGTACATCCAAATGGATGAAAATATGAAATGTTGGGCTTTCTGTTCTTCCACAATTCATATGGAGTCTTTTCCAGAATAGGTCTTATTGAGATTCTATTCTGAATGTAGCACGCTGTGTTTATTGCCTCTGCCCAGAAGGTCTTAGCAACGTTTGTCTCATTGATCATGGTTCTGGCCATTTCTTGCAATGTTCTGTTCTTTCGTTCTACAACTCCATTTTGTTGGGGAGTTCTAGGACAAGAGAAATCATGCAGAATGCCTCTGTCATTAAAGAATGACTCAAAGTCTTTGTTTTCAAATTCTCCACCATGATCACTTCTGACTTTAACGATTCTAAGATCCTTTTCATTCTGAACTTGGTTACAGAAGGTAACAAACACAGAGTGTGACTCGTCCTTGTGTCTTAAGAACTTTACCCATGTCTATCTGCTATAGTCATCTACGATTACTAACCCATACTTCTTGCCACTGACTGAAGCAGTTTTAACTGGTCCAAATAAGTCAATGTGCAGAAGTTCTAATGGCTTAGAGGTAGAAACAACATTTTTGGATTTAAAAGAAGGTTTTGCAAACTTGCCTTTCTGACATGGTTCACACAGAGCATCTGAATTGAACTTCAAATTAGGAAGTCCTCTGACCAGATTGAGTTTGTTAATCTGAGATATTCTTCTCATACTAACATGCCCCAATCTTCTGTGCCAGATCCACTGCTCGTTGTTAACAGACAGAAGACATTTTACATTCTGACTCTTTAGTTCAGAAAGTTTGATTTTGTAAATGTTGTTTTTCCTCTTACCATTAAACAGGATAGTCTCATCTTTCTGACTAACAGCTTTACATGATTTTTGATTAAAGATTATATCATAACCGTTATCACTTAATTGACTTATGGATAACAGATTATGCATCAATCCATCTACTAGAAGAACATTATTAATAGAGGGAAGATTTCCATTACCTACAGTTCCAGAGCCAATTATCTTTCCCCTCTGATTGCCTCCAAAGCCAACGTGGCCTCCTGTCTTAAGTTTCAGGCTTTGGAACATATGCCTTCTTCCCGTCATGTGTCGTGAGCAGCCAGAGTCCAGGTACCATGACTGGTGTTTCTGACTTGCTGCTAAAGATATCTGCAACATGTATTATTTTATCCTTAGGTACCCAGATTTTCTTGGGTCCTGATTTGTTAGTTTTACCAAAACTCTGGTTGAATTTTGGTTTCACAGAGTGCTTACTGCTAGTGTATTTAATATCATGTGTGTGACCATACACAAAGTGTGAATTCAGAGGAGTGTGTTTAATGGTTAAGTCCATGACATTCTTTGGTGTAGGAACCTTACCTTGGTATCCTATTCCTTTCCTGCCATTTCTGCTAACTCCATAGATCATTGAAGCCATTTTGCTTCTATCTATGCTTTTAGCGAGGAACTTCTGGAAACTGTGATCATACTCCTTGATGATCTCATCAGCGTTGCTGGGAGTTTCAGAAATTGGTTCCTTCTGAGAGTTTTATAAAGTGTTTTCTAATTTTGAAATCTTATTTCTCAGCTCAGAACTCTCCAATTTGAGACTCTCAGTCTTATTAGAGTCAGATTCAAGATTCCTTTTCAGGTCTCTGAATTTAACTCTAATTTGCTGATACCGTTCCAGAATCTCATTAAGGCTTTCAGCAAGTTCAGCCTTTGTAAAGTTAACAGCAAAGTTAGGAAATACCTCTTCAGTATCTGATTCTGAGTCTGATTCAGAAGCATCACTATCTTCTGAGATGTTAGCCATGAGAGCTATGTTTGCCCTCTCATCATCTGATTCTGAGTCAGCTTCAGACGAGTCAGAGTCATCCCATGTAGCCATGAGACTTTTCTTCTTCTCTCTTCCAAACTTCTTTTTGGGCTTTTCCCTCTGAAGCTTTGGGCAATCACTCTTATAGTGTCCTTGCTCATTGCACTCATAGCAGATGATGTCCTTGGTGTTTGGCTTTTTGCTACTGGAGGAGCCTTTAGATCTTCTGTATCCAGAGGAAGAATCTGTCCTTCTGTATCTGGAAGAAGACTCGTTCTGATCAGATCTTCTGGGATTCCTGAACTTCCTTTGTCTTTGCTTCCACAGTTGATTTACTCTTCTGGAGAGGAGAGAGAGTTCGTCTTCTTCTGATGAGGATCCATCAGATGTTTCTTCAACTGCCTGCAAAACTTTAGACTCAAATTTTTTGTTAGATTTTAATGCTAAAGGCTTACCTTGCTTCTGAGGCTCGTCAGCTTCTAGCTCTATCTCATGACTTCTGAGGGAGCTGATAAGTTCCTCCAGAGTGATTTTGTTGAGATCTTTAGCTAGCTTCAGAGCTGTAACCATAGGTCTCCACTGCTTGGGTAAACTTATGATGATTTTCTTGACATGGTCAGCAGTAGAGTATCCTTTGTCCAGAACCTTGAGACCAGCTACCAGAATCTGGAATCTTGAGAACATTGTTTCAATGGATTCAGATTCTTCCATTTTGAACGCCTCATACTTCTGAATGAGCGCCAGAGCTTTAGTTTCTTTGACATGAACGTTGCCCTCATGCGTCATTCTTAGTGAGTCAAAAATATTCTTTGTTGTGTCTCTGTTGGAGATCTTTTCATATTCAGTATAGGAGATGGCGCTGAGGAGGATGGTTCTGGCCTTGTGGTGATTCTTGAAGTCACGCTTTTGTTGATCAGACATTGTTTTTCTATCAATCTTCTGACTGCTTGCATTCACAGGGTGCGTGTATCCATCTGTCACCATATCCCACAGATCAGCATCATGTGCCAGAAAGAAGCTTTCAATTCTGTCTTTCCAGTAATCAAAGTTTTCTCCATCAAAGACTGGAGGTTTGCCGCTGAATCTGTCTCTGTCTTCATTGTTGTCATTGCTGATGTGAGAGTTGTTTCCTGCCATTGTGTTTTTCTGAAGCTGGATCTTGTACTGACACGGTTAAGTGTTTTAGCTCAGAACCAGGCGCTCTGATGCCAATTGAAGTAGTGAAAAACACAAGAAGGGGGGGTTGAATTGAAAAACTAAAATCTAATGCAATGAACAAGATATTTTTATCCTGGTTTGTTTGATCTCAAACTATTCCAGTCCACCCGTCAAGGTGATTTCGCCTCTCTCCAACGAGGTCTTAATCCACTATATTCAACTGAATATTACAGACTGCTTTAACAACTGCTAAAGCCTTCTTGATGCAAACCACAACCCGGTTTGTCAAGGAAACACTTTCTTACAAACAAGATAGATCTAAGTGTGTGGATGTTTTCTACAAAACTGTATCACAACTGTGATGTATACACAAATTAAAGCTTAGAAACTAGATTGCTAAACAATGATAGAATATCAGAATGTGTAGTGTTTAGCAAAACTGAGAGAAAGAAGATTTTGATCAGCTTTTATGCGTGTAAGGATTTTGAGAGCATTAGCCATTTCAATCTTCAAAGTCTTGTTTATATAGCACTGAGATGTTGAATGTTGGATGCAACATTCTTGATTCAATGCTAATAACAAACTTTCCTTATCGAGCAGATCTTGTCTGGAATGAGGCTGTTGGTATTAATTTGCTTTCAATGCACAGTACCGTTGCTTACTTAATGCAAGTTCTGGCTTGGCTCATTCTGACTCTACTTAGCTGCTGATGAACTGTTGTGTTTCTTTATCAGAGTGTTGAGCGCAGTCTTGTTCATCAGGCTTCAGCATGTACGTGAGTTGATCATCTGATTCTGACATTCTGATATGGCAACTTCTGATGCTGATGTCAGGAACCAAATTCTGATGCTGAATAGATGTGTTCTTGCTTATATCATTCAGAGTATCTGCAAATTAGAACATAATAATTTAGGTAGCAGATAGTTCATACATGAATCACATAAATGATATATCTTTTCACTTTGTTATCATCAAAACTTAAATGTAGGGTAGTAGATTCAAACTTTGTTCTAACATATATCTTGATGTATATTCGTATTTTCTTTCCATGTGTAGTGTCCTCGTCAGCGCAATGGTGTAGATTGCAGTTATTTTATGTTGAGGTTTATGAAAGAAACTATTCTTTTGGACCGATTAGAGATTCCATCCACGGTATGAATTTCTAACTTAGGAATTATTTTCATATTTCTCATAAAATGACTTAGTATTTTAATTAAATCATACTATGTTATATTATTATGTAGTACTTTGATAAATTCAAGTGTGCTTCATACTCAAAAGATCAATTGGATGAACTTATGGAGGATTGGTGCCAATTTGTTATGGAGTTGAGAGTTTTATTATAAGGTATAACTTTGAGTTTTGAGAATATAATATATGGCGTTATAGTTGTGTTACAATATTATTGTTTTTGTTGTTGTTATTTGGTAACTTGTATGAATTTTGATTTTTTGATTTTGTTTTAGGTTATATAGGTGCAGCTCGATGTAGAAGATAGAGTTATTTTGTAATTCATTGTTGATTTTGTTTCATTGTTGTATATACTAATGTTGTTGTTGTGTATATTGTGCAAAAAGGATTGAAGAGATGAATATTGATGTTGTTATAATATTGTTTCATTGTGGTATATACTAATGTTGTTGTTGTGTATATTGTGCAAAAAGGATTGAAGAGATGAATATTGATGTTGTTATAATATTGTTTCATTGTGGTATATTGATGTTGTTGTTGTTTAAAATGTTATAATGAAGCTATAAATTATGATGCAAAAATGGTGAGATTAAATTTGATAGGCAGCGTTTTGTTTTAAATGAAAAAAAAATTATATTTAAAAAAATAATAGGGAAAAGCACTGCTAAAGGGGGGGAATAGACAGCGCTTTTAATGAGAAGCTCTGTCTAAAGTGTTAGAAAAAAATTATATTAAAAAAATAATAAGGAAAAGCGCTGCTAAAGGGGGGGGGGGGGGGGAATAGACAGCGCTTTAATGAAAGCACTGTCTAAAGTGATTGAAAAAAAAAATATATTAAAAAAATAATAAGGAAAAGCGCTGCTAAAGGGGGGGGGGGAATAAACAACGTTTTTCATGAAAGCGCTGTCTAAAGTGATTGAAAAAAATAATAAGGAAAAGCGCTGCTAAAGGGGGGGGGGAATAGACAGTGTTTTTCATGAAAGCGCTGTCTAAAGTGATTGAAAAAAAAAATATATTAAAAAATAATAAGGAAAAGCGCTGCTAAAGGGAGGGAATAGACAACACCTTTACCAAGCGCTGTCTAAAGTTCCACATTAAAAGCGTTGTCTAAAGTGTAAGCGCTGCTAAAGGGGTTCCTAAGGGGGGGTACCTATAGCAGCACTTTTGAAATTACATAAGCGTTGTCTATACCTTTAGCAGCGCTTTTAAGCGCTGTTAAAGGCCTAAAAAAGCGTTGTCTAATCCCTTGTTTGGCATAGTGCAAAAAACAAAAACAAAATCTTTTTCACACTTACACCTTTCAAACAAAAACTTTTTCAAACCCACAAGCACAAAGAAAGCAAATTTTGAAAACAATATGAGCAAGTATCTAAGAGCCCGTGGATAACCACAGATAGAAAGGGTGCTAATACCTTCCCTTTCTATAATCTACCCCCCGAACCCGAGAAATATCTCGAAAAAGGATTTTTTATGTGCTTTTTTCCTTTCCTTGTTGGATAAAATAAAAGTCGGTGGCGGCTCTTGCTTACCGCGACATTTTGCGAAAACAAACGCAAAACGCAAACCAGCATTCCAAAAACAGTCAGTTCTTTCCCACCGTATCACAAAACTGGCGACTCTGCTGGGGACAGCTTAATAAGTGGGGCGTACCTTAGAAATAATTCATAATGTTTTCAATTGCTTGACTTGTATGCTTTATATTTGTGGGCTTGTATCAGAGTTACTATAGATCCTAACCCGGATCTGGGGGATACCCTCTAGGTAAGTAGCAATAAATTGTGAGGGAACTGTACGGCATAGACCGATACGGTTGAAGCAGTAGCTACGTTGGTGTGGCACTTTAGTATGTACCGATATCCCTTGTGGCGCAACGAGGAGAATATGGGTCTGCTAAGGGGTCATTAAGCACCAACTGACTTTAGAACCTTTAAATTGACCAACTTGGCCATAGAACAGTAGCAGTATGCTACACTCATTGAGACTAAACTCTCACGATGATTCCGGCCGCAAGAAAAGGTTGCTAAACTGGAATTATGACCGATCGAGGGTAGTCAGTGATATTGAGATCCTCTAGAACCCGGTTACTATTTTTAGGACAGGTTTGAACCAACTGAACTGAAAGAGGGTAGTACCTAAGCTCCTTGCCAGCCTGAAATCTAAGGGCTCTCTGTGTGACTTGTGTGCCTTTACCATGTTTGCTATTTGTGGATACTTGTGGTGTGCTTTCTATCATGACATCATGACATCATAACATTGCATACATCTTGCATTGGACTAACCTGTTTCAAAGACAGGAGAGATTCATCTTTGTTCTGTTTTGTAGGTCACGGCACCCATGCGTAGAAACACCATCCGGATCATCATTGGATTGTTTTCTGTGTTCATTGTTTTGGTTTATCCACTTAACTAGCGACCAAAATATTCCAAGAAAACAACCCTCAATAAGTGTAGTATCGAGTATCTACCAACTTCGGACTGCACCAAAGCCGGTCATCTCACTACCCCTAATAAAAGGCCAAGATGGTCAAGTGAGGTTCTAGGTCATTAGTTCTTAGTGACATCACTCAGCGTCCCCGTACTCTCCTTGATTGAACTCAGGGGTTACCGGTACTCACAAATATGTCGCACTAATATAGCTATTGCTTTAACTGTGTCGGTATACCCCATACAGTTTCCATAATGTATTGTTATCTATGAATGTTTCCCCAAATCCGGGTGTAGGATTCCAAGCCCAAACAAGAGAACCAAGATATAAAGCAATCAAAGCAAACAATTAGTCATGCAAGAGGGTGATCTAGGCCCTAAGGTTACTCCACTTTCAAATTTTTCTCCAGCAGAGTCGCCAGTTCTGTGATACGGTGGGAGAACTGACTTGAGGTTTTGCGTTTGTATTCGCACTTGTTCGGTTTAGCAAGAGTCGCCACCGACTTTTTATTTTATCCTAAAGGAAAGGTTAAAAAGCACAGGAAAAACCTTTTGAGATGTTTCGTGGGTTAGGGGGGTAGATTATAAAAAGGGAAGGTATTAGCACCATTTTCATCCATGGTTATCCATGGGCTCTTAGTTACTTGTTTTAGATCACTTGCCTTGATTTTCAATTGCTTGAAATGATGTGTGTATGTGTGTGTGTTTTGAAAATGTTTCGAAAAAGAGGCCTTGTCTAGGCAACCATTGTAATGACTCGTGTTTGAGTATATACAAAGGTGTGTATCTTTTCGAAAAGATATTTCAAATGTTTTTGGAAGTTTGTTTTTGAAAGTGTTTGTGGAGTGGGTTTTGAAAAGTAGGCAAGCGTGTTTTGCAAGTTGATCAAGTAACTTAAGAGTTATCTACCCCTAAATTTACTCAAAGATTTTTCTCATGTTTTAACCCTTTTAACAGTATTGTTCCACCATTGTATTTGGTGGACAATCTTGCGTTAGGATGTTAACGGGACGGGAGCGGGTCATCGTATGGACCATGAATGCAATGGTGCCAAGTGTCTTTGGCAATTTTTCTTGAAGGGACTATGATCATTTCGTTTAGGCAACTTTCGAAAGCGTCATCGAGGGACTTATGATCATTTGAATTGTTTTGCCAAAGAAACTCAACGTGCAAGCATGGCCCATTTTTTGAAGGCAACAAGCGGGATTACCCTAGGGGTGCAAGTGTGAATTGTGTATTGATTCCATGCATTTGTCTTTGTATTAGATTATCTAGCGTTTGATTTTATATACATACAAACCCTAGGTCTAACCATGGTATATTTGAAAGCAATAAATTGCGAGAATTTAAAGTCTACGCTATTACAAATAAGTATTCGGGAGTGGGGGTACAAATATTTACAAATGCGGATGAGACTTATTAGGAGAGTAGTGTCCAAATATTTACAACTAAATCGAATCAATCGCAATGTAAAATGTATCAATGTATAGGAATAAAGCAATGTAAATGTATATTGTAAATGTATCAATGTTTTTGTGTAAGTGTATGATTATTTACAAGTGAAATAAAAATAATAAAAAAGGTTAATTTTTGGATATTTTCATGGTTTAGGGCAAAACCCTAATTTTGTAAACAAATAGTATTTATTATTCATATACAATATTTATTAATTATATACAAAAAATAAATAAAAGGGGAGTATATTGTAAAAAAGTAATTTTTGAGGTCAAATATTAATAAAAATAAAAAATGTATTATTTTTGTATTTTTATCCTAAATATTCTAATAAATATATAAGTATTTATATTATGTATTAAATATATTAAATATATACAAAAATAAAATATTTATTATTTATAAAAAAAAGTGTATTTTAAGAAAATGTTTTCAAAAGATAAAATAAAATAGTAACAGAAAATAAATGTGTTTTGTATTATTTTCTAGTATTTTAAATAAAAGTATATATATTATTTTACATACATAAGTATAAATAAAGCAAATAAATTCAAAATAAATGCAAAAATGGGTGAAAAAATATTTTTAATGTTTTTTATATTTTGACAAAAAATAAAAAGTCAGAGGAAAAAATAAAAAGTCAAAAATGATTAAAAAATCACACAATGGGCCAAGGGGGTGTAAGTGGAAAATAGTGGTGCAAACAGAAAAATAACCCAGGCCCAGCCCAAAGGGAGTTGTCTTCAACCTCGAGCAACATTCAAACAAAGAAAACATGCGTTTCCTTCTCAACCTGCTAACTTCTGATTCCTTGATTTTTAACAAAAACTTACAACATCAAAAGTGTGGAGCATCTTGTCACGATTCCAAATATATAAAAAAGTCGTTCTAACTCTCAGAAATGAGAGAGAATTTCTTCTCCCCCAATTCCTGACCTAGCTTTTTTCCAATGTTCAGGTTCAGAATTCTCTTAACACGCACAATATAAATGAAAAGTGAGGATATGGGTAGCTTCAGGGCCATGAGTAGAACATGCTTTCTTCACAAACTTAAGCCTAAATATGCTTGGATAGAGAGATAAAAGTTCAAACTTTTACCTGTTCAGCTTGAGTCGTGCACAACAATGGAGGCACTTTCAAGGAAGTTTGAGGATTTGTACAACTTGCCTGAGGTCCAAGGATGCTTCCTCTATGCTTGGCTTGCTTTGAATCTTATTGAATCGAGCTATAGAAGTCAACCTGCACAGGTGAAAAATGAAAATGGCAACCTTGGTTATGGTTGTTACAGTTCCAGTTCAATGCTTGGAATAGCTTCAATGGATGGTAGGGAGTGTGTTTGAAGAGGTTTCAGCCAAAACGCACGACAGGAATGGACTGTGGGATTCAAGTTGCAGCCTATGCCCTGTTTTGCCACAAAACTATGTTTTCTGTATATGGAGGTTTGAGAGATGGTTTGGTCGTGTTTCAAACTTGGTTTGATGTTTGGAAAGTGCTCATGAAGTTTGTTTGGGCTTGTCTTGACACGAACTCAATGTTGGACCCCTTTTGCAATGTTTCTTCCTAGCTAAGTAAGAAAATGCAAGTTTCTATACAAGCCTGTCCAATGCCCTAAACTATGCTGCACCTCTTGTTCTTGATCAGAGTGATTTGTGTACAAAATGCTATCTCTAAAGTTTTTGCCCATGCCTCTTGGATTTGTATTTGACATAAAGTGTACCTTTTCCAAAATGGCAAAAATGCTTTATCCATTTAAAGGTTAATCTTTCATGTAATGACCAAATGAACAAAATAACATCTTGGCACAATGGTTTAGCATTGAAGTATTGAGTGTGAGAAGGATTAGAGGCCTGTAATCTAGCTTGGAACATGCTGACTTGAAAATGGCAATGTTATGAACATGTAATTGGCTTATGAACAAAGTGACTTTTACCCAACTTTACAAATTCGAATCTCCCTAACCACAAGGGTGTTTGATGAGTTCTTGGACAATTTGGAAAGCTTGGAATGTGTACTACAATCCATCTTTGTAATGCAAATTGAAATTCCAAGTGGAAACATGTGAAAAGTGGCCATGAAGTTAGGCAAAAATCTTGCCCAAAATAGGTCAAAAAAATTTCTAAGTTAAGAATGTTTTGCACCCCTATTCCAAAAATCATAACTTGAGCTACAAGCTTCTTTTGAGAAAACATTGTGAATAAAAGTTGTAGATTTTGTAATGGACTATAACTTTCATGTTTTGAGTTTTGTTTTAATCCAAATTCATCTTGATGAAAAAATAGGACAAAGTTAGGAAAAAATAAGGAAATTTTATAACTTAGAAAATTTCTAAGTTATGAAATTTCTTTATTTTAAACCCTAATTTGTAATTTTTGGTTTCTTGATGAACAAGTTTCATAATTTGACATGTCTTGATGAAAAATGAATCTTGGCACTTAATTTTGACCAAAAAGTCAAAGTTTGACTTTTCAGTATACAGTCAAATTTTAATCAGTTGACTGGAAAATTCATCTGTCAATCTTGTGCATTTGGGATCTTTTGAACTTGTTGAATGTGTAAAGACCATGTTATTGAGTCCTTGAGTCCATATGTGAGCTTGATTTGCCATTGGTTAGGTCAAACAGTCAAAAACTGCCTTTATGTAGTCAAAACCCTAAAAATGACCATTTTGCCCTTTTGGTGATCTGATCAAATTTCTTGTGGAATTATGATCCAAACTTGATCAAATGGTTCATATGAGTTCAATATGTTGATGAGGGTCAAATTTCATGAGGTTTGACTGTCAATTGACCACAGTTGACTTTTTCCCCAATACAGCTGATTTCTAGGTCAACTGTCCAATTGACTGGGCAAAGATTGGAATCAAGGCTTGAAACTTGGTATGGATAAACTTATGAGTCCAACATGAAGCATGAAAGTCACTTTGGGCATTTTAGGTCAAAACATCTTTGTGCAAACTCAAACTTTAATTTGGGTCAACAGTGCAAGGAGGAGTCTTGAGCATAGCAAACACTAACTTGATCTTGAGCTCCAAAGGTCTTGTGATGAGAAAATATTGATGAAATGGGCGGGAAAATTTTGGGGTACAACAGTTGCCCCTGTTCAATCTTCTTGAACCTGAAGAGTTAGATTGGCAAGTTTGCCGTTCGCGACTCGAAGGTAAAAGGAGATTGGACACTAGAGTGCCCAAAAAATTTGCACTCGGTGATGTGATGTTAGAGGGAATGGGCTTAAAGATGCCATTTGGTGATGGGCTTAAATATGCCATCTGAAGATGTGACAGGGGGATGGGCTTAGAGATGCCATCTGGAAATTGTTGGTAGGAGGATGGGCTTAGAGATGCCATCTGGAAATGTGATTGTTGAACTGCATGTCGTTGATGAGTGGACGAGTATCAGAAAGGTATCCATGTTTTGGAACATCTCTGAACTAGGGGTTTGAATAAGCAATAGATTGACATCCGTATATGGAAGCATCCATAAACTGTTTTCAAAAGTTGCATCTGAACAAGCAATAGATTAACATCCGTTGTTGGGAAGAATCCGTAAACTGTTTTCAGAAGTCTTGAAGAAGAATCTGAACAAGCGATAGGTTAACATCCGTTACTGGAGAACCCATGAACTGTTTTCAGAAGTCTTGAAGTGGAGAAAGAACCGGTGTAGGGTTTCCTAATGATTAGTCTGTGTAAAACTGCATCTGAACGAGTCTGGAATAAGTATCAGAATGTCGCCATGTCTGGGTCACATCTGAACTATCTCTGGATGAATCTCGGAAGATGATAATTTTTGTCTGTTGACTGATCTTTCCTGAAAAGGTAAAGAGTTATTTGTATGCAATGTCATGATGCATGATGCAATGTATGTTATATCAATGTTTATGATATGAATGTGATGAATGCGCCTGTAAGCTGATGAGCTGTCTTGCTAAGGATAGATGGATCCTGGATGGCAGGAGATAAAAGAATCCTGACTGCTGTCGGGGAAAGTGAATCTTTGACTGCTGCAGGGGAGGGCAAGAATCTTCTGATCGTTGAAGATGAGAAGTCCTGGGACCACTGTTGGGTAATCAGGAGCTTGGGTTGTACGCCAATCTACTGGGAATTCCTGTCTTGAGGAGATCTTCACTGGAGAATATTCGAATATTTTGTGAGGTGTTGAGAAGGAGAGTCTCCATTCTGTTTGGGGATTGATAGTTGGAAATTTTAGCTACGCTGGGGATTGATAGCTTGACTCTGAGGGGAATTAGATTTTGTAAGGCTCTCTGGCTGGGGATTACAAGAATCTTTTGATTGCTGCAGGTGTTTATCTGGAATAAGTTACGGAATGTCGCCATCTCTGGGTCACATCTTGAACTATTTTTGGAAGGAAATATGTAATAAGTTACGGAATATTGCCAAACCTGGGTCACATCTTGAACTATTTTTGGAAGGAAATCTGGAATAAGTTACGGAATGTCGCCATATCTGGGTCAC
The DNA here is from genome assembly GCA_948472305.1 of Vicia faba. Classification (NCBI taxonomy): domain Eukaryota; kingdom Viridiplantae; phylum Streptophyta; class Magnoliopsida; order Fabales; family Fabaceae; genus Vicia; species Vicia faba. Next base: position 1,553,347,967 of record OX451738.1, on the reverse strand, counting down.
ATCTTGAACTATATCTAGAAGGAAATCTTGAATAAGTTACGGAATATCGCCAAACCTGGGTCACATCTGAACTATTTCTGGAAGGAAATATGGAATAAGTTACGGAATGTCGCCACATCTGGGTCACATCTTGAACTATATCTAGAAGGAAATCTTGAATAAGTTACAGAATGTCACCAAACTTGTGTCACATCTGAACTATTTCTGGAAGGAAATCTTGAATAAGTTACGGAATATCGCCAAACTTGGGTCACATCTGAACTATTTCTGGAAGGAAATCTGGAATAAGTTACGGAATGTCGCCATATATGGGTCACATCTTGAACTATATCTAGAAGGAAATCTTGAATAAGTTACGGAATGTCGCCAAACCTGGGTCACATCTGAACTATTTCTGGAATGAAATCTGGAATAAGTTACAGAATGTCGCCATATATGGGTCACATCTTGAACTATATCTAGAAGGAAATCTTGAATAAGTTACGGAATGTCGCCAAACCTGGGTCACATCTGAACTATTTCTGGAATGAAATCTGGAATAAGTTACGGAATGTCGCCAAACCTGGGTCACATCTTGACTATTTCTGAAATCTGGAATAAGTTACGGAATGTCGCCAAACCTGGGTCACATCTGAACTATTTCTAGATCTTGATTTTGTTAAGGGTCAGAAATTGGGAGTAACAGATTTTTAGGAGCTTCAGTTGTCCGTTATTCTGTGGGTGGTTGTAACTTCCAGCAGGTGATGAAGGAATTGTTGAACACTTTTGACATTCAAATACCCCAAGTGATGATGAAGGAATCTTGAATCAGATTACTCTGCGAATTGAGAGATTTCTTGAAATCTTGACTGGACTGCCCCAGGTTAACTGAACTTTGAAAGATCTGTTGAAACCGTGACTGGACTGCCCCAGGTTAACTGGATAGTGACATGACATGCCCCTTGTTGATAGGAGATTTGTCGTTGGAAGTGTCATCCTTTTGAAGTGATTTTTGTTTATTGAGAGAGTTTTCGTTCCTCCGAACATTCGTTGTATGAATTTCTTTGATGTCAAACAAATAACCACATGCAGACAATGATATTCAAGCAATGCAAAGTTTATGTTTGTCTCGAAGTTTTGAAAAATGCGTTTTTTAGCAGAAAACTTTTTGTAATACAAATTCAACACAAGATTTTAGAGCAAAGCCTTACAGGAGTCAGGATACCTTTTGTAACAGTATGATTTCGAACTAACTCATGCTTCAATTAGGACTTTTGAAGGGTTGTAACGTGGCTTGGTTCACGGTTTAAGAAACAAAGGATAAAGGCTTAAAGTATATTTGTACCCACCCGCTCTTCGTGATGTTCTTCAACCCTAAGCTCAGTTAATTGTGCGTCGCACTCTTTTTGAGTTTGGAACGACTTTTGGGTGATGGTTCACCAATTGGATTTAGGAGGCAGTCAGCATCTCCTTTTTTCTTTTCAACATTTTTTATGTTGTTGAGGATTTGTAATGACCTCTTTATTTTGATTTTGATTTGTTATCCCTAACTTTTGCCTGACTGTCTCTGTTTTCGAGATTACAGTCAGCGGGATGCCCCGGCTTTCTTAAGCCTTCTTTGTAGGTTTTGGCTTAGTGGCCTTTTCTCTTTTTAGAGGTAACGACTGCCTATGAGATAAGGAACCATCACTATCTTTTGATTCCAGAGGAATGCTTTTCTCTTTTTGATGTCGTTCGTTGTATTACGAACTGAGAGTTTGCGACTTTAATGCGCATTTTCTTTTGAATTAACTGAGATACTACCCTGCCCCAGGTTTATATCAAAGGTTTTGATTGTTTAGAACAGAAAACTCCTACTTCTTTGGCTCGAAGGGGTTGACTAGGGATTATCTTCCTTATAACTCCAGTGTTTGGGAATTGAAAGAAATGCTTGTACATCATCAGCAAGGTCTGTTCAAAAGCATACTGTATGAGATTATGGTATTGTTTCGTCATCCTCCCTCTAAAGGCTTGCAGCTTTTTATCAAGAGTTAAATATCATAAAGAGATCATAAGAGTACTGAAAACGAATGTATGAATTCAAGACAAACATATGCAATGCATTAATGAAACAGAGTTTGACATTAAAAGACAATTGTTTGAATAACAAAAGATTACAACTTTGAAAATTCAAATGAAAACAAAAACATTCTCAATGATTTGGCAAAGGAGCATTGATCATGCTGGAGTCTCTGGAAGGTCAAACTCGATCTCCTTGGCATCAATCATGTCTTGGATCTTGTTCTTCAGAGGCCAACAGTTGTTGGTGTCATGCCCCAGGCTGTCAGAGTGGTATGCACACCTTTCATTGGGATGACAGGTAGGAGCAGAAGTATTTGGGTTCCGGAGGGGAGCCCTCAATGAAATCAGATCCCTCTTCAATAAGTGTTGCAGTTCTTGAGACAACGACATGTTGATCTTGGTGAACTGTCTCTTAGGGGCGACCTCCTTATGCTGATGCCCCTGTCTTTGTTGAGCAGGCGTAGGACTAGAGATCAAGATTGCTCCTACGTGTTGGTCATGACAACCCTTTTGACTGTTCGCAGCATTGGACTCTTTCTTTCCGTTGTAGGGAATTATCCGAGTATCCGAGGGTGTAGTTCCTGGGATTTTTCCACTTTTGATGCCAGCTTCGACCCTTTCACCGGTCAGTATCAGCTCGGTGAACCCGACTGAGGAGCTTCCGATTAAGTGATTGAAGAAAGGGCCCGTCAAAGTTCCCATGAAGATGTCAATCATCTCCCTATCAGTTAAAGGAGGTTGCACCCTACCAGCCAAATCTCTCCACCTCTGAGCATACCCTTTGAAGTTCTCATCAGAACCCATGGTCATGTTCTGCAACTGCACACGAGTTGGTGCAAGATCAGCATTGTACTGATACTGTTCGTAAAAGGCCCTAGCTAAGTCCTCCCAGGTGTGGATGCGAGAACTTTCCAATTGATAGAACCGCTCAAGTTGAGCCCCTACCAGACTTTCTTGGAAGAAATGGATCCAAAGCCTTGGATCAGTTGTGTATGGTTGAATCTTGCGGACATAAGACTTTAGGTGCATCTTAGGGCAAGAGACTCCATCATACAGGGCCAAGGTAGGGACTTTGAACTTTGGAGGAATGATCAATCTAGGAACCAAACCCATGTCTCCTAAATCCAAGCCAGGTATTTGTTGAATCTCCATAGCATTGAGGCGATCCTCCAACTCTTTGTACTTGTCATCGGCGAGGGGATATTGTTCTTCGGAGTAGTCAGCTTCAGCATCATTGCTCTCCAAATTGTGGTCTTCTCCAAGACTATCCCCTATGTTGGATGGATTTGCAAGGCCCAGGGTCTTAGGTCTTCTTCTCAAGTTCAAGATGCGGGCTGCCTTCTTGGACTTCTTCTTCTTGTCTTTGAGAAGGAGAGCTGTCAGATCCTCTTGCCCTTTACCCATAGCCAGCAGCATTTGTTGGAATTGAGCATTTTTAGCTTAGAGATCCTTTACCGTTTGTTCCATATCCATCCTACTGAAATAAACAGTAAGAAGATAAGGAAACCTGTATGGGAGAAACCTGTTATGCAATGATATGTAAGATATATATGCAATGTTTTCAAGGATCTCTTGGGGTAAACACAAGAGAATGTTAGAAGTTGAACTTTGATCTTTGATTGGAGAACTTTGCACCTGTGGATGTCTTTCCACGAGAATCAAGCTCACCATGTCAAGTGGGTCATAGCCCCTGATTCAAGTTGTTGCACTTGATCTTTGATGGCATTTGTTAGAGGAGAAACCTCTTGCCCTTTGGTAGACGTCTGGTTCAACGTAACCCTGCATCAAAAGAACCCTCAAGATCCTTGAAATGGTTATTGAAAATGCTATGGTATGATGTTATGATGTTATGTACATGTATGCAAAAGTAAGTAAGTGTATATACAAGTAATCATATTCATACAAAGTAAACAAGTCCTTAGGTTTAGGCTTGCACGGGGTTTGTAGGTAAGTACCCTCTTGAAGTTAGTTGGCTCATCTTGTCCTAAAAATAGAAACCGGGTTCTAAGGAGCTCAATATCATTGGATTGTTTTCTGTGTTCATTGTTTTGGTTTATCCACTTAACTAGCGACCAAAATATTCCAAGAAAACAACCTTCAATGAGTGTAGTATCGAGTATCTACCAACTTCGGACTGCACCAAAGCCGGTCATCTCACTACCCCTAATAAAAGGCCAAGATGGTCAAGTGAGGTTCTAGGTCATTAGTGCTTAGTGACATCACTCAGTGGCCCCTGTACTCTCCTTGATTGAACTCAAGGGTTACCGGTACTCACAAATATGTCGCACTAATATAGCTATTGCTTCAACCGTGTTGGTATACCCCACACAGTTTCCATAACGTATTGCTATCTATGAATGTTTCCCCAAATCCGGGTGTAGGATTCCAAGCCCAAACAAGAGAACCAAGATATAAAGCAATCAAAGTAAACAATTAGTCATGCAAGAGGGTGATCTAGGCCCTAAGGTTACTCCACTTTCAAATTTTTCCCAAGCAGAGTCACCAGTTCTGTGATACGGTGGGAGAACTGACTTGAGGTTTTGCGTTTGTATTCGCACTTGTTCGGTTTAGCAAGAGTTGCCACCGACTTTTTATTTTATCCTAAAGGAAAGGTTAAAAAGCACAAGAAAAACCTTTTGAGATGTTTCGTGGGTTAGGGGGGTATATTATGAAAAGGGAAGGTATTAGCACCATTTTCATCCATGGTTATCCATGGGCTCTTAGTTACTTGTTTTAGATCACTTGCCTTGATTTTCAATTGCTTGAAATGATGTGTGTATGTGTGTGTGTTTTGAAAATGTTTTGAAAAAGAGGCCTTGTCTAGGCAACCATTGTAATGACTCGTGTTTGAGTATATACAAAGGTGTGTATCTTTTCGAAAAGATATTTCAAATGTTTTTGGAAGTTTGTTTTTGAAAGTGTTTGTGGAGTGGGTTTTGAAAAGTAGGCAAGCGTGTTTTGTAAGTTGATCAAGTAACTTAAGAGTTATCTACCCCTAAATTTACTCAAAGATTTTTCTCATGTTTTAACCCTTTTAACAGTATTGTTCCACCATTGTATTTGGTGGACAATCTTGCGTTAGGATGTTAACGGGACGGGAGCGGGTCATCGTATGTACCATGAATGCAATGGTGCCAAGTGTCTTTGGCAATTTTTCTTGAAGGGACTATGATCATTTCGTTTAGGCAACTTTCGAAAGCGTCATCGAGGGACTTATGATCATTTGAATTGTTTTGCCAAAGAAACTCAACGTGCAAGCATGGCCCATTTTGGAAGGCAACAAGCGGGATTACCCTAGGGGTGCAAGTGTGAATTGTGTATTGATTCCATGCATTTGTCTTTGTATTAGATTATCTAGCGTTTGATTTTATGTACATACAAACCCTAGGTCTAACCATGGTATATTTGAAAGCAATAAATTGCGAGAATTTAAAGTCTACGTTATTACAAATAAGTATCCGGGAGTGGGGGTACAAATATTTACAAATGGGGATGAGACTTATTAGGAGAGTAGTGTCTAAATATTTACAACCAAATCGAATCAATCGCAATGTAAAATGTATCAATGTATAGGAATAAAGCAATGTAAATGTATATTGTAAATGTATCAATGTATTTGTGTAAGTGTATGATTATTTACAAGTGAAATAAAAATAATAAAAAGGGTTAATTTTCGGATATTTTCATGGTTTAGGGCAAAACCCTAATTTTGTAAATAAATAGTATTTATTATTCATATACAATATTTATTATTTATATACAAAAAATAAATAAAATGGGAGTATACTGTAAAAAAGTAATTTTTGAGGTCAAATATTAATAAAAATAAAAAATGTATTATTTTTGTATTTTTATCCTAAATATTCTAATAAATATATAAGTATTTATATTATGTATTAAATATATTAAATATATATAAAAAAATATTTATTATTTATCAAAAAAAGTGTATTTTAAGAAAATGTTTTTAAAAGATAAAATAAAATAGTAATAGAAAATAAATGTGTTTTGTATTATTTTCTAGTATTTTAAATAAAAGTATATATATTATTTTACATACATAAGTATAAATAAAGCAAATAAACTCAAAATAAATGCAAAAATGGGTGAAAAAATATTTTTAATGTTTTTTATATTTTGACAAAAAATAATAAGTCAGGGGAAAAAATAAAAAGTCAAAAATGATTAAAAAATTACACAATGGGCCAAGGGGGTGTAAGTGGAAAATAGTGGTGCAAATAGAAAAATAACCCAGGCCCAGCCCAAAGGTAGTTGTCTTCAACCTCCAGCAACATTCAAACAAAGAAAACATGCGTTTCCTTCTCAACCTGCTAACTTCTGATTCCTTGATTTTAAACAAAAACTTACAACATCAAAAGTGTGGAGCATCTTGTCACGATTCCAAATATATAAAAAAGTCGTTCTAACTCTCAGAAATGAGAGAGAATTTCTTCTACCCCAATTCCTGGCCTAGCTTTTTTCCAATGTTCAGGTTAAAAATTCTCTTAACACACACAATATAAATGAAAAGTGAGTATATGGGTAGCTTCAGGACCATGAGTAGAACATGCTTTCTTCACAAACTTAAGCCTAAATATGCTTGGATAGAGAGATAGAAGTTCAAACTTTTACCTGTTCAGCTTGAGTCGTGCACAACAATGGAGGCACTTTCAAGGAAGTTTGAGGATTTGTACAGCTTGCCTGAGGTCCAAGGATGCTTCCTCTATGCTTGGCTTGCTTTGAATCTTATTGAATCGAGCTATAGAAGTCAACCTGCACAGGTGAAAAATGAAAATGGAAACCTTGGTTATGGATGTTACAGTTCCAGTTTAATGCTTGGAATAGCTTCAATGGATGGTAGGGAGTGTGTTTGAAGAGGTTTCAGCCAAAACGCACGACAGGAATGGACTGTGGGATTCAAGTTGCAGCGTATGCCCTGTTTTGCCACAAAACTGTGTTTTTCTGTATATGGAGGTTTGAGAGATGGTTTGGTCATGTTTCAAACTTGGTTTGATGTTTGGAAAGTGCTCATGAAGTTTTTTTAGGCTTGTCTTGACAGGAACTCAATGTTGGACCCCTTTTGCAATGTTTCTTCCTAGCTAAGTAAGAAAATGCAAGTTTCTATACAAGTCTGTCCAATGCCCTAAACTATGCTGCACCTCTTGTTCTTGATCAGAGTGATTTGTGTACAAAATGCTATCTCTAAAGATTTTGCCCATGCCTCTAGGATTTGTATTTGACATAAAGTGTACCTTTTCCAAAATGGCAAAAATGCTTTATCCATTTAAAGGTTAATCTTTCATGTAATGACCAAATGAACAAAATAACATCTTGGCACAATGGTTTATCATTGAAGTATTGAGTGTGAGAAGGATTAGAGGCATGTAATCTAGCTTGGAACATGCTGACTTGAAAATGGCAATGTTATGAACATGTAATTGGCTTATGAACAAAGTGACTTTTACCCAACTTTACAAATTCGAATCTCCCTAACCACAAGGGTGTTTGATGAGTTCTTGGACAATTTGGAAAGCTTGGAATGTGTACTACAATCCATATTTGTAATGCAAATTGAAATTCCAAGTGGAAGCATGTGAAAAGTTGCTATGAAGTTAGGAAAAAATCCTGCCCAAAATAGGTCAAAAAAATTTCTAAGTTAAGAATGTTTTGCACCCCTATTCCAAAAATCATAACTTGAGCTACAAGCTTCTTTTGAGAAAACTTTGTGAATCAAAGTTGTAGATTTTGCAATGGACTATAACTTTCATGTTTTGAGTTTTGTTTGAATCCAAATGCATCTTGATGAAAAAATAGGACAAAGTTAGGAAAACATAAGGAAATTTTATAACTTAGAAAATTTCTAAGTTATGAAATTTCTTTATTTTAAACCCTAATTTGTAATTTTTTGTTTCTTGATGAACAAGTTTCATAATTTGACATGTCTTGATGAAAAATGAATCTTGGCACTTGATTTTGACCAAAAAGTCAAAGTTTGACTTTTCAGTATACAGTCAAATTTTGATCAGTTGACTGGAAAATTCATCTGTCAATCTTGTGCATTTGGGATCTTTTGAACTTGTTGAATGTGTCAAGACCATGTCATTGAGTCCTTGAGTCCATATGTGAGCTTGATTTTCCATTGGTTAGGTCAAACAGTCAAAAACTGCCTTTGTGCAGTCAAAACCCTAAAAATGACCATTTTGCCCTTTTGGTGATCTGATCAAATTTCTTGTGGAATTATGATCCAAACTTGATCAAATGGTTCATATGAGTTCAATATGTTGATGAGGGTCAAATTTCATGAGGTTTGACTGTCAATTGACCACAGTTGACTTTTTCCCCAATATAGTTGATTTCTAGGTCAACTGTCCAATTGACTGGGCAAAGATTGGAATCAAGGCTTGAAACTTGGTATGGATAAACTTATGAGTCCAACATGAAGCATGAAAGTCACTTTGGGCATTTTAGGTCAAAACATCTTTGTGCAAACTCAAACCCTAATTTGGGTCAACAGTGCAAGGAGGAGTCTTGAGCAGAGCAAACACTAACTTGATCTTGAGCTCCAAAGGTCTTGTGATGAGAAAATGTTGATGAAATGGGCGGGAAAATTTTGGGGTACAACAGTAAGGCTAATCATTTCTGGTATAGTTTATACTTCCAGGCATTCAAAGATATTCTGGCTCTTCTGATATATGGCTTGGTATTGTTTCCTAACTCTGACTCCTTTGTTAATGTAAATGCGGTAAAAATCTTCATCTCTGGTAATCCTGTACCCACTCTCTTGGGTGACATTCTTCATCAGCTTTATGCTCGTACTGCTCGGAAGCGGGGAACCTTGATGTGCTGTGCTCCGTTGTTAGCGAGGTGGTTTATTTCTCACCTCCCCAAATCAGTTCTGAAGAACAAAGAAGGCATGGGTTGGGCTTATAGGGTTATGTCTCTCTCTCACAATGACATCATTTGGACTATTAAGGGTATGGACGAGGTGGCCATTATTGATTGCTGTGGGGAATACCCCAATGTTCCACTGATAGGAACCAATGGAGCAATTACTTACAATCCATGCTTGGCCTTACGTCAGTTTGGGCGAGCTAGAAGGGAAGGACCTTATGAGCTGCTAATGCCTAGTATAATCTTTGATTTCCAAGGGGACAGTGACGAGCAACGCCGCAGATTCATAAGGGCTTGGGATAGAGTACACAGGTTTGATCCACACGAGCTGGGTGCGAAGACTTCTCTACCAATGGAACCATATCTCCGATGGGTTCGCATACGTGCCCACAAGCTGGGAATGCCCTATGAAGCCGTCTTGCCTATTATTGTTGAAGTTACTGATGAGGAAGGGGTTCCTCCTACTATCTTACACCCTTACATGCCTACTGACATTGGGGCATTGAAGAGGTCCTGGATGCAGCTGAGAGAAGAGCGGGACACTTACCGAGAAAAGTATCACGAGCAAGAGCAGAAGATTCAGAAGTTGACTAGGCAGCTGGAGAGGGAGCAGATCATCAATGAATATGTCAGCACTAAAGGCAAACAACCATGGGAGCGCTGATGTCCTTTGATTATTTCCAGTTTTTTATTTACTCTTCAGTATTTCCTTTCTTGTAACGCCTTAATGGCAATTTGTTGAACAATTAATTTCAAGTTTATCTAATAAAAGTGTGCTTCACTTCTTGTTTATGAATTTGAATCTCTCGATGTCTTTGAAATCATATCATACGCATTTCATTCCATGCACCTCATAACAGGTACCCTTACAGGTTTTCTCATCTTCTTCGCTGTTTATTTCAGCATCATGTCTTCTGAACCATCAACTGAACAAGCAATCAAGGCTCTCCAGGCTCAAAACGCCCAGTTCCAGGAATTGTTCATGAATTTGGCTAAGGGTCAGCAAGATCTAAAGGCCCTTATCTTGAAAGAGAAGAAGAAGAAGAAGAAGAAGGTCCTGTTTAACATGGGCCACGGGTTTGGAAACAGGCTACGAGATGAAGTTGATTTGCCCACCTCATCTAGAGGAAAAGATAGTCAGGAAGAAAGGAGGGCTCCTAGCCCTGTGGTTTCAGACAACGAGACGGACTTCGACGAAGACCAGTATCCTCCGTCCGAGGATAGATACAAACAACTTGAAGACCGGTTGAGTGCGATGGAAGTTCAGAAGGTGCCTGGTCTGGACTTTGGTGATCTGGGTCTGTCATCTGGGGTGGTAATCCCCCACAAGTTCAAAGCACCAACCTATGCTAAATAGTACAGAATTTCTTGCCCGAAATTGCACCTCCGGTCATATGTAAGGAAGATTCAGCCATACACCGCTGACAAGAATCTTTGGATCCACTTCTTTCAAAACAGTCTCTCAGGGACTCAGCTTGAATGGTTTTACAAACTGGAAGGAACTAGCATCCGTAACTGGGAGGACTTGGATGTTGCTTTCTACAAGCAGTACCAATACAATGCCGACCTTGCTCCCACGCGTACCCAACTCTAGGGTATGTCAATGGGAACGGGTGAAGGTTTCAAAGGTTATGCTCAGAAGTGGAGGGACCTCGCTGGAAGAGTGCAACCACCCTTTGCTGATAGGGAGCGAGTAAATATGTTTCTGGGGACCTTGTCTGGTCCGTATTTCAACCATCTGATTGGAAGTTCTTCATCCGGGTTTACGGAGCTAATTATGACCGGGGAAAGGATTGAGGTTGGTATTAAGTCCAGTAAAATACATAAGGGTACTTCATTGGGCACCTAGAAGAAGCCTTTTAAGAAGGAGTCCAGTGTTGTGTGCAGTTCGAAAAGCCAGAATAGACCTGAACGCCGCCAAGCTGTTAATGCGGTTGTTATTTCAAGACCTGTTGGTGCTCCTCAGCACAACAATCAGCCAAAGGTCGAGAGACCGTGAAGGCAATTCACTCAGCTCAACATGACTTTATCTCAGATTCTGCCACAGTTATTGAAAACTAATCTAGTGATTCCAAGGGAGGCCCCGAAGAATCCCAACACTACATCACCAAAGTATAACCCTAATGCCTGTTGTGCTTTTCACTCTGATAGCCTGGGGCATGATACAGATGATTGTTGGGTTTTGAGGAACAAAATACAAGACTTGATTGATGTGAAGGAGATTGAGTTCGAAACACCTGAAAGACCTAATGTTGTGACTTCTCCTATGCCCAAGCATGGAATGAACGCTATAGATGAAGACTCGTTTGTGGTTTCTATGAAAGATATTGTTACTCCATTGAGGACTGTGAAGAAGAACCTTTTGTTAGCCGGTTTATTTCTGGGCTGTGACGAAGCTTGCCGTATGTGTTCTGTCCTACCTATCGGTTGCCATATTTTGAAGTCAGGTGTCCAACGCCTGATGGATAATAAAGAAATTCTGTTTGAGAAGACTCTTGTTTATTTGATCCCTACTGAAGAAGTTGCTATTATCACCATTTTCGACAATTCTTCCAAGGCTTCCTCGAGAAAGACTGTTAGAATTACATCTGTTCCAAGAATGGCACCGTTAATCATCACCATTCCAGGGCATATCCCCTATACATCTGATAAAGTTGTCCCTTAACACTACGAGGCTGATGTTTATTTTCACGGAGTTAAACAAGATTTGGATGATGATACTGACGTTAGCAACATTGTTGGACCTGCTAAAGTCACCCGTAGCAGAAGACTTTTCTCCCCTGATATCTCTCCACCAACTATCCGGAAACTTGTTGTTATTACCCCTGCCAGTGTACCTGCTACTATTCCTATTCAAGTTCCCATTCTTACCTCTGTTTCCGAGTCATCTGATACTCAGGGCAAAGGGACCACTGATGAGCCTGCCCAGACGGAGGCACCGAAGAAGATTACTGTTGAAGCCTCTAGACAAGAGATAGAGGAAATTTTGAAAATCATCAAAAAGAGCGACTACAACATGGTCGAGCAGCTGGGGCAAACCCCATCCAAAATCTCTATGTTGTCATTGTTGCTATGCTCAGAGGCCCATGCCAAGGATCTGATTGCATTCCTGAAGACTGCACACGTACCTCAAGAAACATCAGCTGATCAGTTTAAAGATTGTGTGGCTAGTCTGACTGCTGATAATAGGTTGGGTTTCTCTGACACCGACTTAACTGTTAAAGGGAAGAATCACAATGATGCCCTGCATGTCTCCATTGAATGCAGGGGCACCACTCTTGCTCATATATTGGTGGATACTGGTTCCTCATTGAACTTTTTTCCTAAGAAAGCTCTAGACCGGTTGGACTGTGAAGGGTTGGAGCTGAAACCGAGCAACATTGTCGTCAGGGCATTTGATGGATCTAAGAGGATGGTGCATGGAGAAGTGGATATTCCGATTAAGGTTGGTTCTCAGGTTTTTGCATCTACATTTTATGTGATGGACATTCGGCCATCTTATTCTTGTTTGATGGGTCGTCCATGAATCCACAAAGTTGGGGCAGTGACGTCTACGCTCCACCGGAAGCTAAAGTACCCGGTGAAAGGGAAAATTGTGACAGTGCAAGGAGAAGAGGAGTACATGGTGAGCCACCTCAACTCTTTCCGATATGTAGAGATGGATGGGGAGTTCATTGAGACCCCGTTCCAACATTTTGAAGAGGTTCCCCAGACACTGGCGTCAACTGAGACTGTTGTTGAAGATCCTCCTATGAAGATGGCTTCCTTCAAGGATGCCCGGGCTGTTGTTGAGAAAGGTGGGTGTGCAAATTGGGGCCAACTCCCTGATTTTGCACAGAAGACTAACAAGTTTGGTTTGGGTTTCACTACAGAAACTCAAAAGGTTGTTTGAAATGCACGGATCGTAAGACCTCCCTTATTCATCAGCAATTCAGGAGTGAATGCCATTGAAGACGATATTGAAGAGTCTGAGTTCGACAGTTGGATCTACCCAATGACCGACGGTGGACTAAGCAACTGGACAGCAAAAGACTTCATCCCAATTTCTTTTGTTACCCAGTAATGAGACTTTTTGTTTTGAATTTGTAACAGAGAATGTTTAAAACTTTATGGCCCGATGTCTTACCCGGGGCACCGTGGCTTCATTTGTGACGGTTTTATGTGTGTCATCTACATATATCATTAATAAAAGCATTGGACGTTTTTTGCATTTCAAATTTTGCGCTCCTTGTTTTTCTTTTATTACATATTGCAAAACAGCTATTTTACACACACTCACATATACATGTCTACATCCACTATGGATCTCACTGGTAACGACTCTGCTACTTCCAGTTATGACTTCAAAAGTCTGATCAACTTAGCCGAAGACGAAGGTGAAGATGATTGTGAAGTTCCTGTTGAACTTGCTAGACTGCTACTTCAAGAAGAGAGGGTCATTCAGCCGCACGAAGAGCCGGTGGAGTCAGTAAATCTGAGTATAGAGATAGACAAGAAAGAGCTCAAGATCGGGGCAAATCTGGAGCTTAGTGTTAAGCAACAGTTGATTCAGATGTTGTATGACTACGTTGAGATCTTTTCCTGGTCTTATGAAGATATGCCTGGGTTGGATACCGATATTGTGGTTCACCGATTTCCTACCAAGGAAGATTGTCCTCCAGTGAAACAGAAGGTCCTCCGAATGCGCCCAGATATGTCTGAGAAAATCAAGGCTGAGGTTATGAAAAAGTTTTACGCCGGTTTTCTAGCAGTTACTTCTTATCCATAGTGGGTGGCCAACGTGGTTCCAGTGCCGAAGAAGGATGGTAAGGTTTGAATGTGTGTTGACTATAGGGATCTGAACAGGGAAAGTCCCAAGGATGATTTCCCTCTGCCTCATATCGACGTTCTGGTTGACAACACTGCTCAGCATAAGGTATTCTCCTTTATGGATGGTTTCTCCGGTTATAATCAGATTAAAATGGCTCCCGAAGACATGGAGAAGACAACCTTTGTTACTCAATGTGGTATCTTTTGCTACAAAGTAATGCCTTTTGGATTGAAAAATGCTGGGGCAACGTATCAGCGTGCCATGGTTGCTTTGTTCCACGATATGATCCATCATGAGATTGAGGTATACATCGACGACATGATTGCAAGATCCCAGACGAAGGAAGAGCATCTCGACCACCTTCAGAAGTTATTTGACAGGTTAAGGTTGTACAAGCTGAGGTTAAACCCGAACAAGTGCACCTTCGGGGTGAGGTCCGGTAAGCTGCTAGGTTTTGTCATAAGCGATAAAGGTATTCAAGTGGATCTTGCAAAGGTGAAGGCTATACAGGAAATGCCAGCTCCCCGAACAGAGAAAGAAGTCAGAGGCTTTTTGGGAAGTTTAAACTATATTTCCCGATTCATCTCACACGTGACTGCTACTTGTGAGCCAATCTTCAAGCTACTGAAGAAAGATCAAGTAGTACGTTGGAACGATGAATGTCAGGCCGCTTTTGAAAGGATTAAAGAGTATCTCCAAGAGCCGCCTATTCTGATGCCTCCAGTTGAAGGGAGACCTTTGATCTTATACTTGACAGTACTCGACAACTCGATGGGGTGTATGCTGGGGCAGCATGACGAGTCTGGCCGAAAATAGCATGCTATTTATTACCTTAACAAAAAGTTTACCGACTGCGAGACCCGATACTCGTTGCTCGAGAAAACTTGTTGCGCTTTGGTATGGGCTGCTCGTCGGCTAAGACAGTATATTCTGACTCACACTACTCTATTGATATCAAAGATGGATCCAATCAAGTATATCTTCGAAAAGCCTGCCTTGTCCGGAAGAATAGCAAGATGGAAAATGATTTTGACTGAGTATGACATCCAGTACACGACTCAAAAGGCAATCAAGGAAAGTGTGTTAGCAGATCATTTGGCACATCAAGCAGTGGATGATTACCAGTCTATGAACTTTGAATTTCCGGATGAGAATATCATGATAATGACTGACTGTGAGACACCTGGACCGGATGAAGGACCTGAGGAAGGATCCCGATGGTCTATGTACTTTGATGGAGCTTCAAACGCTTTGGGTAATGGCATTGGCGCCGTGATCATATCTCCTAAAGGCTCTCATACTCCATTTACCGCCCTACTATGTTTCAACTGCACCAACAATATGGCGGAGTATGAAGCGTGCATTATGGGTCTTCGAGCAACAATTGACCTAAGGATTAAGTTCTTGAGTGTCTTCGGAGATTCCGCTCTCGTGATCAGTCAGATCAAAGGCGAGTGGGATACGAAACACTCAAATCATATTCCTTACAAGGAGTATGTATTGACATTACTTCCCCATTTCGAGGAGGTAACCTTTGAACACTTCCCGAGAGAGGAGAATCAATTAGCGGACGCACTGGCTATGATGTCTTCTATGTTCAAAGTCAATTGGGATAACGAAGCTCCCCGGATTATCATTAAAAGATTGGACGAACATGCACATTGCTGTGATCTTGAGACTGAAGAGGTAGCGGATAAACCCTGGTTTCATGAGGTGAAGAGGTATCTCGAGGCTCAGGAGTACCCCGGGGGTGCGTCTGTTAATGATAGAAAGTTTCTGAGGAGGTTCGCGGCAAAGTTCTTCATCAACAATGGCATTCTTTACAAGCGCAATCATGATTCAACCCTACTGCGATGTATGGATAAGAACAAAGCAGAAAGAAT
Organism: Vicia faba; assembly: GCA_948472305.1. NCBI lineage: Eukaryota > Viridiplantae > Streptophyta > Magnoliopsida > Fabales > Fabaceae > Vicia > Vicia faba. Next base: position 1,553,332,343 of record OX451738.1, on the reverse strand, counting down.
CATGACAGAGTTACATGAAGGTACTTTCGGAACTCATTCCAGTGGACACACCATGGCAAAGAAAATCCTTCAGGCAGGATATTTCTGGTCCACAATGGAAGCCGACTGTTATCAGCATTCTCGGACATGTCACAAGTGCCAAGTCTATGCTGATAAGGTGCACATACCTCCAGTACCTCTGAACGTCTTGACAACTCCTTGGCCTTTTGCAATGTGGGGCATTGATATGATCGGCGAGATCAGACCTACGGCATCCAACGGGCATCGTTTCATCCTAGTAGCAATTGCTTACTTTACAAAGTGGGTTGAAGCAGCTTCCTTCGCTACAATGACCAAGAACGTCGTGGCACGGTTCATTCGGCACAACCTGATTTGTCGATATGGTGTACCGGAGAGGATCGTTACGGACAATGGTACGAATCTCAACAATAAGATGATCACTAAGCTCTGCAAGTAATTCAAGATACAGCATCACAACTCTTCTCCCTACCGGCCGAAGATGAATGGGGCTGTAGAAGAAGCTAATAAGAACATTAAGAAGATTTTGCAGAAGATGACGGTGACATACAAAGATTGGCACGAGATGTTACCATTTGCTCTTCATGGGTACCGTACCTTAGCACGGACGTCAACAGGGGCAACATCTTATTCTTTGGTATATGGCATGGAGGCAGTCTTGCCTATTGAAGTTCAGATACCCTCTCTTCAGATTATGAAGGATGCAGATTTGAGCGAAGATGACTGGATTCAGACCCGACTTGATCAGCTGAACTTAATCGACGAAAAGAGACTTACTGCTATTTGTCATGGTCAGACGTATCAAAAGCGGATGATCAAGGCATTTAACAAGAAAGTTAGACGACAAGAGTATCAAGTTGGGGATCTGGTAATCAAGCGTATTATCCTACCTCAAGGTGATCCCAAGGGAAAATAGACCCTTACTTACGAAGGGCCATTTGTGGTTAAGAACATTTTCTCAGGAGGAGCTATGATTTTAACCACCATGGATGGTGACGACCTTCCTCACCCCGTCAATGCAGACATAGTGAAAAGATACTACGCATAATCAAAGACCCGCTAGGTTGACAGGCCTAGGCAAAAATAAGGGCTTCCCGACGAACCAAAAGGGTTCGGGAAAAAATAAGGGATGAAAATCAAAAAAAAAATTGTACACCCAGCAAGTCGAAAACCTGAAAAGGCGGCTTGGGCAAAAATGGGTATCCCGGTGGACTGAAAACCCGAAAGGGCGGTCCAGGCAAAAATTAGGGATTAAAGCATAACACTATGTCTCATTGGATCACCTTGCATCCAGACTTCGGTATCGACTATCAAGCTCGGATGGAACTAATCAATCTGATCTACCTTCAACCAAGTAGCAAAGTGATGAGATGCTCGAGGACATAAGGGCAATAGTAGAGTTGGAACCCAGTGGGATTATTCACATAGCTGTTTTGTTTAGTTTTTCACAAATTGTGTAAATTCTATTATTCGGCGGTGTTCTCTTACTAGGACGTCAGCCTCTTGTACAAAAACGCCTATTTACAGGCCAAACTTCAAAATCAATACAATTCATTTTCAAAGAAATTTCAAACTGTTTTTCCTTTTTCTGTTTTTTTTTTTGCAAAGAACGTCCAATGTTCATTTTTGATATATGCATTTGACATTAATTGCTGCTCATAAATATTTACATGTGAAACAAAAGACGAATTACTGGTAATAGCAGAAACAAGGGCAATAAGAAGTGTCCAAGCTGTATAGTTGCTCTGTCCACCAGGTACAAGGTAAATTCAGCTGAAGAATATGGCTAAGATGCATTCACTCCCCGTAGAGTAAAACAATAATGATAGCTCTCCCCAGCTGAGACTTACAATTGTAAATGAGTCGGTAATATTCTCCCCCCAAGCAGAGTTTATCTACCATCAACGTTGAGAAGGCTTAATATCCCCGACAGTCTTAATATTTCCCAATGGAGTATAAGAATATTCCCCGGCAGAATACAAGATATCCCTAGTGAAGTTAAAATTTTCCCAGCGCAGTCTGAAAAAGCTTCCCCAGTGAAGTGGAAGAATCATCCCCAGTAGACTCCAGAAATTCGTCCCCGGCAGAATATAAAAATAAATATCCCCAGCCGAGTTCAAAGGAAGATTGTCCCCAGCAAAGCTCAAAGGATTGCCCCCATTAGAGTCTAAAAGGTTATCCCCAGTGAAGCCGCAACTGAAAGATCACCCCCAGTGGAGTTCTTTCCTTTCACAAATAGGAATTCAACCCCAACAGGATTCAGTATCACCAGTAACGGTAGTTCATCCCCAACGGAATTTATCATTAGAATCCTCGGCAGAACATCTCTTCCCCATAGAGTAATCTCCTCATCAGTTTATTCCCCAACGAAGTTAGCTTCTCCTGTAGGTTTATTCTCACAATCATCTTCGTTCGTCATCCCCAGCAGAAACGAAGAATTCAACTCTTTTCTCCAGTAGCTATCCGGGATTTATTTTCCCCAGCTCAAACATTACATTTCCATACATCATGATACATGCATATACGCATCATACAAAACAATCTCATTTATTTTGAGAACATCATTGCTTGATTTTTATCATGCATTGCATACGACTGAACTTTACCTTTCAGGAAAGATACAGTTAAAGTTCTCAGCTACGTCGAAGACCTGACCGGTTCTTAAATCTCAATTGAATTATCCTCGGTTGAATTTCAGATAAGGTTATCAATCTCGACAATTTTCCTCTGTCATAGTGTGGACGAGTTCTACAATCTCAATGGTATACTACGTTGAAGACCAGACAGTTCCTAGATCTTGATGAAGATGTTTCCCTCCGTCATAGTGTGGACGAGTTCTACAATCTCAATGGTATACTCCGTTGAAGACCATACAGTTCCTAGATCTTGATGATTTCCTCCGTCATAGTGTGGACGAGTTCTACAATCTCAACGGTATACTACGTTGAAGGCCAGACAGTTCCTAGATCTTGATGAAGATGTTTCCCTCCGTCATAGTGTGGACGAGTTCTACAATCTCAATGGTATACTCCGTTGAAGACCAGACAGTTCCTAGATCTTGATGTTTTCCTCCGTCATAGTGTGGACGAGTTCTACAATCTCAACGGTATACTACGTTGAAGACCAGAAAGTTCCTAGAACTTGATGAAGATGTTTCCCTCCGTCATAGTGTGGACGAGTTCTATAATCTCAACGGTATACTACGTTGAATACTAGACAGTTCCTAGATCTTGATGTTTTCCTCTGTCATAGTGTGGACGAGTTCTATAATCTCAACGGTATACTACGTTGAAGACCAGACAGTTCCTAGATCTTGATGAAGATGTTTCCCTCCGTCATAGTGTGGACGAGTTCTATAATCTCAATGATATACTACGTTGAAGACCAGACAGTTCCTAGATCTTGATGTTTTCCTCCATCATAGTGTGGATGAGTTCTACAATCTCAAAGGTATACTACGTTGAAGACCAGACAGTTCCTAGATCTTGATGAATATGTTTCCCTCTGTCATAATGTGGACGAGTTCTACAATCTCAACGGTATACTACGTTGAAGACCAGACAGTTCCTAGATCTTAATGTTTTCCTCTGTCATAGTGTGGACGAGTTCTACAATCTCAACGATATACTACGTTGAAGACCAGACAGTTCCTAGATATTGATGAAGATGTTTCCCCCCAGTTGAATTATGGACAGGTTCTTAAGACTCAGTCGAGGCATTCTCTCAGTTGAAGTACAGGCAAGTTCCTAAATCTCAACAAAAACCAGACTTCCCCAGCGGGATCTTCTACAAACAACAGGTATGCAAGTTCTCGCTAAAGAATCTCTTATGCGATCGACACTCCTGCAGATGGCATCTGTAAGCCCATCCTCCTACCAACCATCTTTAAATGGCACCTGTAAGCCCATTCCCGACATCACAAGGCTGATACAACTTCATGCGAGTGCAAATTTCTGGGCACTCTAGAGTTCAATCATCTTCCACCTTCGGATCACGAAAGGCACGAAAGCCAATCTACGTCCTCAGGTTTAAGAAGATTGAACAGGGGCAGCTGTTGTACCCCAAAATTTTCCTTCTCATATTTCTCAAGACATTGCAAGAAAAATCTCCAAGTGGCTCAAGATTGCTCAAGAGTTGGACAGTCAAGCTATCTCCTAAGCCAGTCAACCCCAAATTAGGGTTTTGTGTTGCATCAAGATCTTTGAGTACAAATGACCTCAAGTGCTCCCCAATGTCCTAATATGTTCTCAAGATCATCCATGTCAAATTTCAAGCCTTGCAGAGGAAGTTTGCTCAGTCAAATGCTCAAAAGGTCCAAAAATCGACTGTGCTAGGGCAAAAGTCAACTGTGACCTACAAACAGTCAAACCTCAATATTTTTTGTCAACATTCTCATTTTGAAGGATATTTCATCATTTGATCAAGGGTTGATCATGATTCATCAAGGATTGCTCAAAATTCATCATGACTCAAAAGTTGCTAAATTAGGGTTTTGTAGGAAAACTCAACTCAAGTTTGACCAAGCATAACTTTCTCATACTTTATGATAAATGACCCATCCAAATCTCATTTTGAATAGGATGAAATTTCCTACAATCCATCTTCATACCCCAAGTTCATAAAATGCACTCACAAGAAGTTATAGATTTGGACATTATAGGTCATTTTTGAAAGTCAACAAAAACACCTTTTTTATCAAAGCTTATAACTTGAGAATGTAATATCAAATTTAGATGAGACCAAAAGGGTTGGTTATAGGACATCTAAAGCTTTCTAAAAAGTCCAAGAACACTTCCAAAAGTTCAAAATTGAAGAAGTTATGCATTGTTGAAGTTGGGCATTTTTGCAAAATTGCCAAAAGTCAACTATCCCCAAAACATCAAATTTTGTCAAATGGGCCCATTCTTTTCCACTTAATTTGAGCTTGCATCATTGTCCACGTTTCCTAGCTTCATCCATGTGTCCACTTATCTATTTTATTATTTTATTTGATTTTTTTATTGAAATATTTCATTTTAAATCAAATTAAATCAAATTAAATCCCAAACTTTGATTACATGAGATTTTTTGCTATTTTTAGGATTGGATTTTCATCAATATCAGCATCAAATTCGTATCTCACCATATCATGTACAAAAAGATGGTTTATTTGACAAAATTGGCAGGCTTTAAAGGATGAATCAAATCAAATCATAAGGCATTGATTTAGAGGGATTTCATCCATATTTGTTACCCTAATACCTTGTATCATACATAAGCAAGAGAGGCACACGAAATTGAGGGCTAGAGGCTGTAAGAACAAACAGAACCAAACTTGGAAAAAGTGACAAAAAGTTGGAGACTGAAATCAAGCTTGGAGGCACTTTCAGAACTTGGCAAGCATCACAATCGCTTCCTGGCAATTCTCAGAAGAAAAACCAATCAGAATCACTCATTTTCCAGCCTCCTAGAGCACTATAAGTATCTCACGGATCTGCCATGTTCTTGAAGTCGCAAATCTTTATTCTTGCATCCATTGTAAAAAACAATTGCATATTCTGATTCACCACATCATTTGTGAGCTTTCTGCAATAATCAATTTCATTCTCATGCTTTATATCGCGAATCACCATTATAGGGTTTTCTAGGTTTTCTTAGGGCTTTCTATTACAGGAATATTTGTCTTGTGTGAAGGGTACCATCTTGTTCAGGGGAACAAGACAAGCTCAACCATGGTGCTACCTTTCATTTATATGGCCTATGTAAGGTTTTGGAATGGGCATGGTTTATAGCGACAGACCTTTGTCCATTGGTATAGGTGTTCTGATCTTTAGCCACGGTCAAACGACAGGGATGATGGCATGTTGATTCCTCATTCGCCCATTCAAATATGGCGCGCATTATTTTGTTTTCTCATCCATTAATTTTTCTTTGTCTTATTATCATTATTTTACAATATACTAACAATTGAAACACAATGGCCTAGTAGCGAAGCAAGTATTACAAATACCATCAGGACATGGGTTCGAATCCCAGGTCCCCCACTTTCTTTGTTATTTTGTTTCTTCAGATATTCCAATACGCATAAGGAGAAGCAATGCATCATACACCATCATCTATCCAATGGACAGATGGCCAATGGCCAAATCTGATGGATGGAGATGGAAGGACCACCAAGGCTTTGGTCAACGTGTCCACACCAAGTCCAGGAAAGTCAATACAGGGCCAGCGTGTTGGGCTTCAGATTGCTCCTCAAACACCTCATTTCAGGCCCAAACCCCCTAACTCTCTCTATTTCATTTGTTTATTTTTATTTTATTTAATTGTTTATTTTATTATATTTTTATTATTTTCTAACCAATCAAATTTTTTTCCTTAATAAGATTAAAACCACAAAAATATTTTCTTTATTAAATTAAATTTTAGTATTTTATTTTTTATTAACAAATCAATTAATTAATTTAGGCCATTAATTAGAATAACTTTCACATTTTTGTAAATAATTAAAATTCAATTAGATTTAATTAGGTTTTTTTACTAACATTAATTAATTTTTATTTCTTTCCTAAAATACAAAAAAAAACCAAAAATATTTATTTTTATTAATTTATTTATTTATTTAATTTAGTAATTAACTTAGATAATTTCTTTCTTAATTCAAAAACAAACAAACAAAATCTTTTCTTTAAATAACAAAGGGTCAAAACCCTACTCGCACTCGATTTAATTTTCCGCACGCGATTTACTTTCTTTTATCAATAATGTACTTGCCTTCGGTTTGTAATAGATAATTAGGACCATTTATTTATCGCTTTATTTATTTTTCCGCATTTAAATTTCAAAGGGTTGCTTTTGGCGATGTAAATACCCGACGCCTTGTAATTTAATTTTCGCAATTTATTTTCCGCAAAATATAATTGTTAGATGTTTGATAATAGGGATGCATGACAAGAATGAATGTTTAACCTAAAATCAACTTAGATCACTATTAACATGTACAAAGATAAAAAAACTGAAAACGACACACTCGCACATGCACACTCTTAGGGTACACCCCACTTGGTTGCCTTCGTACGCGGTCATTGAGTATAGGTCACTTTAGAGGTCGCCCTCTTGTCTAAAAGATCATAATTGCCTCGAAACGGTTGCCTCAGATATTGTTGCCTCAAACAAATGATCTAAGACATTAGGGTTACCGCTAGGGCATCCTAACATTGCTTTAGTGACCGTAAGTCCCTAATTCGAATTGACCCTTAAAACTCCAACGACGGTGCTACCTACTCATCAATAGTAGGATAGCATTGTCTAAAGGAAGATAGCATAGAACGATTCCTTTTTCGATTAGGTAGATGGTTCTTAAGTACTTGTTCTTTCAAAAAACGAAAACAAAATCTTTTTCACACTTACACCTTTCAAACAAAAACTTTTTCAAACCCACAAGCACAAAGAAAGCAAATTTTGAAAATAATATGAGCAAGTATCTAAGAGCCCGTGGATAAACACGGATAAAAAGGGTGCTAATACCTTCCCTTTCTATAATCTACCCCTCGAACCCGAGAAATATCTCAAAAAAGGAATTTTTCTGTGCTTTTTTCCTTTCCTTGTTGGATAAAATAAAAGTCGGTGGCGACTCTTGCTTACCGCGACATTTTGCAAAAACAAACGCATAACACAAACTAGCATTCCAAAAAACAGTCAGTTCTTTCCCACCGTATCACACTTGTGTTCTTTACTTTTTTGAACTTTATTGCTTTCTAACTCTTGCACTGAACCAGAAAAATAAGAACAACTCGTATCCATAAAACCATAATTTTAAAGTACCTAATTCACCCACCTCTTATGCGCACTCCGAACTTACGAGATTCCTTGAAGAAGATGAAAAGTAGAGCTGATATGGTGAGAGAGGATGAAGAAACTGAAGTTGATTATCAATCTGATAATAAACAAAGAAAAGTATCTAAAAAGGATTTCTTTTCACCTAAAAGGAAGAAAATGATCAACATGTCCAACCACATGTTTCAACATCCTGGTAGACATGATAAGATATTATCCAGATTATAATCATCAACGTTGATATGTCATTATTATGGTGAGCATGGTCATATTAAGCCTTTATGTTATAAACTGTAAGGAGATAAAAAATCTTCAGTTTATTATAAGGTTGATCTAGTAAACAAAAAGATAAGTGTTGAAAATAGGGATATTAACTTTACTGCTCATTGTGATATGGTGGAAGAACTGACTTGATTGTTTTGCGTTTGTGTTTGTAAATGTTGCGGTTTAGCAAGAGTCGCCACCGACTTTTCTTTTATCTAATAAGGAAAGGTGAAAAAGCACAGGAAATACCTTTAGAGATGTTTTCTTGAGTTCGGGGGGTAGATTATGAAAAAGGAAGGTATTAGCACCCTTTTCATCCATGATTTTCCATGGGCTCTTAGTTACTTGCTAGATCACTTGCTTTAGTTTCAAAATATGCTTTGTGTGGTTTTTGAAAGTATTTTGAAAAGGAGCCATCGTTTAGGCAAACTTTTGTAATGATTCTCGTTCGTAAGAATGTATACAAAGGTGTTGAGCTTTTGAAAATATTTCACGTTTGAAAAGTGTTTTGAAAGTGTTTTGAAAGTTTTTTTGAAAGTGAATGAGATTGTTTGTGAAAGTAGAAAGGATGTTTATTTTGAAATTGAGCAAGTAATTAGGAGCAATCTACCTACTCAAAAGGTCTTAGGTGTTCTTTTTCCTCCTCCTTTAGACGTTGCTATCTTACCATTGTTTTAGTAAGAAGCCCCATCGTTGGATGTGAAGGGACAAGCACGGGTCATTGTATAACCATGATAGCAATGTTGTGAGATGACTTAGCATTTTTTCTTTAGGGACTAAGATCATTTCGAAATGCAACTTTGATAGTGTCATTGAGGGACTATGATCTTGTATTTTGATTTGTTTATGCTAAGACATCCCACATGCATAACATGACCATTTTTGTAAGGCAACAAGTGGAATCACCCTAGGGGTGCTAGTGTGCAAGTGTATTTGGTTGCATGCATAATTTTGTCTTGAATTAGGGTTTTCTAACATTGGTTTTAGTCTTACCATACACATCCTAATTACTAACAATATATGAAAGCAATAAAAGTGCATAAATGTAAAGTCCTATGCTATTACAATATTTAAAGGGATGGAGTGTACAAATTTATGAATGGGGATTGCAAATTAAATCCTAAGTTAATATTACAACCATATTGAAATGGATAAGAATGTACAGGAAATGTAAAATGCTTATTTATTTAAGAAAAGAAATAAGTTTTGTTTAAGAAAATATTTTTTGTCTTTTTATGTTAAAAGAAATAAAATATGATATAGGAATATGAAATATTTTTGCTGTTTTTTGATTAATGAAAGATAAAAGTGATGAAAAGAATAATAAACGAAAGAAAACAAAATCAGTGTAAATGCTGAAACAGAAGAGGTCAGAAGTTTTGACTCTGACGTGCTACACAAACGGAAACAAGCGTTAATAGAAATAGGGAAGTTCAGAAGTTCTAGATCTTCTGAGAATTCAGAAGTTTTCAGAAGTTCTGATGCAACTGACAGAACTTTGCCTCTCTTCTTCATGCTAGTCAGAACATCTGCAACTTAGTCATTTCTTAACAGAACAGAAGTTGCACATATAACAGTTATGACAAGTTTCATAATGTTTTAGAAACAAGAGATATCAGAAACATAAATCAGAAGCAAACATGAATTCGCTAATCCTAATTCTGAGTCTTAATTTCTTTATGAAACTCTGAACTGGAATTCTCTCTAATTAGGCAGGCAGATGCATGAAATCTCAGAATATGTACATCATCAGAATCAGAATATCTACATTGTGTTAAATATGCAAAATCTGGCAATGCCTAAATAATATAATGAGATTCAGCAGAAACCTACCTTGCAGCTGGAAAATACTCTGGGAGTTGGAATCTGGTTTTGGCCACTTGTGGTGTTCTGAACATCTTCCTCACATTTTCAGTAGGTTGGAAACTTTCAACTTGCGTTGTGAATGATTAGAAAATTTTGGAACAACCAAGGGGTAAAGTTTTGATCCTTTGAGGTGGATATTGGTGGAGAATGTGTTATTTTTTGACTACAGAATTTTGGATGGATTTTAAATGTATATCCGGAACTGTATGGATGGTTCTGGTCAAGAAACAACTTGAGGAAAAATGGAATTTTAATGCAAGAATAAAATGCTAAGGTTCTGTATTTTTATGTTTGCAATCTTTCTGGGCTATTGGAATTTTTGCAGGGGGTTTAAGGCTTTTCTTTCTCAAATTTTACACTTCCTTCTCAAATTTTCCGACCTCTTTTCAATGGCCAAAGGTGTTCTATTTATAGGCAAAGGTTTTGTAGTTTGGAGAGGTCAAGTGGCAGCATCATCATTCGCTAGATGCTGACTTACTCTTGAAGTAAGCTTAAACAAGCATGGTTCAATGCACCAAGTAGGATGGTTAGCAGCGCCTAAGTTGGATTTGTCAGCATGAATTAAGGAAAAACAAAAAGCAAAGCATGGGCCTAGTACCAAAGTTTGCTATCCCAAGATAGTAGAGGTACACATGGTGGAAATCCTTTGAATAAAGACTCAAAAGAGGTTGTGAGCATTAAATGAGCATTAAATGATGATGAGACTTATCACAACCAGATATCCTGCAACGTGAGATTCTACACCATGGCTTAGTTCTGGATCAGAAGTTCTGCTTCAGCGTAGCATCCAACCTCTGATCTTTATATCTTCTGGCTCCAGCATGTTCTGAAGGAGCTCCCAGGCTTTCCAGGAAGTTTGCAACACGCTTTGTAAACCTTCTTTGAACTGCTCTTGCAAGCTCTGACTGAACCTTTGTGAAAACTTGCCCAGAAGTTCTGAGTTTTGTCATTCTTCTTAAACACTTAGAAAAGTTCTAAGTATTTAAAACTTTGACTTTTCCCAAAGTAAATTGACTTTTGACTTTTTTGACAAAACAAACTTCATATTTCAACATGTCTTGCTGGAATATGATTTTTGAAACTTGGTTTTGGTCCAAAAGTCAAAGTTTGACCTTTCAGCATGCAAATGACCATTTTCCCCTTGTGAGTGATTTTCTTGGAAAATTTGTAGTTCAAGGCTTGGAATTGGATGAAAGCAAACTTGAGGATCCAGGGTGATTCTTTGAGAAATGAGAGGGTAAGTTTTGGGGTACAACAGCTACCCTTGTTCAATCTTCTTACACTTAAAGAGTTAGGTTGGTAATTCTGCCATTCGTGACTTGAAGGTGGAAGATGATTGAACACTACAGTACCCAAAAAATTTGCACTCAAAGATGTGTTAGCTGATTATGTAGGGAATGGGCTTAAAGATGCCATTTGGAGAGATAATGGATAGTTATTAGAGATGGGCTTAAAGATGCCATCCAGAAATGATTGTTGGACTGTATCTGCAAGCTAGAACTGGATGATTGCCAAGATGGCGTTCGTGTCTGGAGCGTATATGAACTGTATCAGAAGGTTGGGTTGTTTGATTATGAGTCCGTGTGAAACTTCATCTTGGAAAGAGAAGGAACCAGTGTAAGGTTGCCTGATGATGAGTCCGTGTAAAACTGCATCTTGGAAAGAGGAACCTGTGTAGGGTTGCCTCATGATGAGTCCGTGTGAAACTTCATCTTGGAAGGAGAAGGAACCGGTGTAGGGTTTCCTGGTGATGAGTCCGTGTAAAACTGCATCTTGGAAAGAGGAACCTGTGTAGGGTTGCCTCATGATGAGTCCGTGTGAAACTTCATCTTGGAAGGAGGAACCTGTATAGGGTTGCCTCATGATGAGTCCGTGTAAAACTTTATCTTGGAAATAGGAGGAACCGGTGTAGGGTTGCCTGATGATGAGTCCGCGTAAAACTTCATCTTGGAAAGAAGGAACCTGTGTAGGGTTGCTTCATGATGAGTCCATGTAAAACTGTATCTGGAAGTGAGAAGGAACCAATGTAGGGTTGCTTCATGATGAGTCTGTGTGAAACTTCATCTTGGAAAGGAGGAACCTGTGTAGGGTTGCCTGATGATGAGTCTGTGTAAAACTTCTTCTTGGAAGGAGGAACCTGTGTAGGGTTGCCTCATGATGAGTCCGTGTAAAACTTCATCTTGAAAATAGGAGGAATCAGTGTAGGGTTGCCTGATGATGAGTCTGTGTAAAACTGTATCTAGAAGTGAGAAGGAACCTGTGTAGGGTTGCTTCATGATGAGTCCGTGTAAAACTGCATCTTGGAAAGAAAGAACCTGTGTAGGATTGATTCATGATGAGTCCGTGTAAAACTGCATCTTGGAAAGAAGGAACCTGTGTAGGGTTGCCTAATGATGAGTCCGTATAAAACTACATCTTGGAAAGAAGAAACCTGTGTAGGGTTGCCTGATGATAAGTCAGTGTAAAACTGCATCTTGGAAAGAAGGAACCTGTGTAGGGTTGCCTGATGATGAGTCAGTGTAAAACTGCATCTTGGAAAGAAGGAACTTGTGTAGGGTTGCTTCATGAGGAGTCCGTGTAAAACTCCATCTTGGAAAGAAGGAACCTGTATCGGGTTACTTCATGATGAGTCCGTGTAAAACTGCATCTTGGAAAGAAGGAACCTGTGTAGGGTTGCCTGATGATGAGTCCGTGTAAAATTGCATATTGGAAAGAAGGAACCTGTGTAGGGTTGCCTGATGATGAGTCCGTGTAAAACTGCATCTTGGAAAGAAGGAACCTGTGTAGGGTTTCCTGATGACGAGTCCGTGTAAAACTGCATCTTGGAAATAAGGAACCTGTGTAGGGTTGCCTGAGTTGGTCGAGTAGATAGTTGTCCTGTCTGGTTTCAGGTATTAATATTTGACCTGAGAAAGAAAGATGGTTTTCCTGGCTTGTTACATGTGTTAATCTTCAATCTCTTCATGTAGATAGTTTTCCTAGCTTGTTACAGGTATTAATCTACAATCAGTCGTCCACAGATAGTTTTCCTGGCTTGTTACAGGTATTAATCTGGAACTTGAAAAGGTTGGTCGATGAGATAGTTGTCCTGTCTGGTTTCAGGTATTAATCTCTTACCTGAGAAAGAAAGATAGTTTTCCTGGCTTGTTACAGGTGTTAATCTTCAATTTCTTCACGTAGATAGTTTTCCTGGCTTGTTATAGGTATTAATCTACAATCAGTCGTCCAGAGATAGTTTTCCTGGATTATTACAGGTATTAATCTGGAACTTGAAAAGGTTGGTCGATGAGATAGTTGTCATGTCTGGTTTCAGGTATTAATCTCTGGCCTGAGAAAGAAAGATAGTTTTCCTGGCTTGTTACACGTGTTAATCTTCAATCTCTTCATGTAGATAGTTTTCTTGGCTTGTTACAGGTATTAATCTACAATCAGTCGTCCATAAATAGTTTTCCTGGCTTGTTACAGGTATTAATCTTGAACTTGAAAATGTTGGTTGATGAGATAATTGTCCTGTCTGGTTTCAGGTATTAATCTCTGACCTGAGAAAGAAAGATAGTTTTCCTGGCTTGTTACAGGTGTTAATCTTCAATATCTTCATGTAGATAGTTTTCCTGGCTTGTTATAGGTATTAATCTACAATCAGTCATCCACAGATAGTTTTCCTGGCTTGTTACCGGTATTAATCTGAAACTTATTTGAAAATGGTTGATGGTAGCCATGTGTTGATTGATCTTTCCTGAAAAAGGTAGAACATTAGTTGAATGCAATATCGTGATGCATGATGTCATGATGTTCTCAAAATAAATGAGATTGTGTCGTATGCACTTATCATGTATGTAAATAGGATGTATAAAATATGAAATGTTTATTGAAGTGTATATTTGTCTGTGAAAATAAATCCTTGACAAATGATGGGGAGTCGTTAAATCCTGGACTGTTGTTGAAGAGTTGGTGTGTCTTCAATGTTTTCTTATAATATTTCCACCGGGGATTCCTGTTTTGAGGAGAACTCTGTTGGGGAACATTGAAAACTCTGTTGGAGAGTGTTGATTCCTGCTTGGGAAGAGAGTTCTAGAGTCTCGGTTGTCCGTTTCTCTACTGGGGTCGAAGATGAATTGACATCTGGTCGGGTCCAGGTTTCACAGTAACTTGTTGGGGATTGTAGAGTAGTCTACTGGGGAAAGGGAGTTGTGGTCCTTTGATTCGTAGTATTTGGAAAGGAAAACTCGAACTGAGGAATCTGTAGTTTGTTGGGGAAATAAACCATGTTGCTGGTCTGCTAGAGAGGTGACGACTTTGTTGGGGAAAGTCCTCGAGGACTCTTGAGGTTGTCTCAGCTGGGGAAAGGTTTTCAGAGATTAAACTCTTGCTGGGGAATCATCCTATAAGAAGAATTTTGTCATTGCCCCTAGCAGCAAATGTTTGTGGTATTTCCATAAAATGTTTGATTGTACGTAACCCTTTGCTGAGATTGACGTTCAATGCCCCAAGTGACGGAGATGGAGACTTGCCCCTGTTTACTCTGCACTTCTTGACAGATTTCTTGGAATCTTGACTGGACTGCCCCGGGTGTGTTGGATAGTGACATGTCAAGTCCCTTTTTTGATAGGAGATTTGTTAATGGGAGTGTCATCCTACTTGAATTGATTTTGTTCGCTGAGAGAGCTTTCATTCACTGGATATTCATTGTGTGAATTTCTCCGCTGTCAAACAAATAGCCATATGCAAACAGTGATATTCAAGTAATGCAAAGTTTATGTTTGTCTTGAAGTTTTTGAAAATGCGTTTTAGCGAGTAAAGAAATTTTATAAGAAAAATTCAACTCAGGATTTAGAGTAAAGCTCTACAGGAGTCAGGATACCTTTTGTAACAACATGCTTTCGAACTAACACATGCTTCAATTAGGACTTTTGAAGGGTTGTAACGTGGTTTGGTTCACGGTTTAAGAAACAAAGGATAAAGGCTCAAAGTGTATTTCTACCCACTCGTTCTTCGTGATGTTCTTCAGTCCTAAACTCAGTTAATTGTACGTTTGAACTCCAATTGAGTCTGGAATGATGTTTTGGTGATGGTTCAGACAAGTTAAGTTTGTCGGAAGGCAATCATTTTTGAAACATTTTTCACGTTGTTGAGGATTTGTAGTGACCTCTTTTTATTTGATTTGTTATCCCTAATTTTTGCCTGACTGTTCTTTTTTTTTTGAGATTACAATCAGCGAGATGCCCCAGTTTTCTTTAAGTCTCCTTCATAGTTTTTTACTTAGTGGGATTTTCTTTTTTGAGAGATAATGACTTCCTATTTGGTAGGGAACCATCACTGTCTTTTGATTCCAGAGGAATGTTTTTTTGATGTCATTTATTGTATTACAAAATAAGAGTTTGCGGCTAAATGCTCGCTTAAATCAACTGAGAGACTACCCTGCCCCAGGTTTTGATTAAAGGTTTTAATTTGTGTAAGAAAGAAAACTTCTGCTTCTTTGGCTCGAAGGGGTTGACTAGGGATTATCTTCCTTATAACTCCAGTGTTTAGGATTTGAAAGAACTCCTGTACATCGTCAGCTAGGTCTGTTCAAAAGCATATTGTATGAGATTATGGCATTGTTTTCGTCATCCTCCCTCTAAAGGCTTGCAACTTTTAGCAAGAATTGAATGTCATAAAGAGAGTAAAAAGCATAGTTTAAATGTAATGAAAATGAGTGGATCAAATCAAGACAAACATATGCAATGCATGAATGTAACAAAGTTTTACATTAATAGATAATTGTTTGAATAATAAAAGAAATTACAATTGAAAATTCAAAATGAACAAGACGCTCTCAATGACTTGGCATAGGAGTAGTGATCACGTTTGGAGTCTCCGGAGGATCAAACTCGATCTCCTTGGCGTTAATCAAATTCTGAATTTTGTACTTCAATGCCCAATAATCTTTAGTATCATGCCCGGAACTGTCAGAATGATAAGCACATGTTGCATTGGGATTGTAGTTAGGAGAAGAAGTTTTGGGGTTTGGATGAGGTCCTATCAACGCAACCAAATTCATCCTCAACAAGTGTTGTAGTGCTTGAGACAGAGACATGTTGATGTTGGTGAACTGTTTTTTGGGCTCATCTAGCCTTCGTTGATTTCCCCTTTGCTGTTGTCGGTGCGACGTAGAACCAGAGATCAGGACTTCCCCTACGTGTTGGTCATGATGACTCTTTTGATTAGCCACTGCATTGGACTCTTTCTTCCCACTGTATGGCTTTTTCTGAGCATCAGGAGGTGTAGCTCCTTGGATCTTTCCACTTTTGATGCCAGCTTCAACTCTTTCTCCGGTCAGTATTAGCTCGGTGAACCCGGCTGAGGAGCTTCCGATTAGGTGTTTAAAGAAAGGCCCTATCAAAGTTCCCACAAAGATGTCAATCATCTCCCTGTCAATTAAAGGGGGCTGCACCCTACCAGCCAGATCTCTCCACTTTTGGGCGTATCCTTTGAAGCTCTCGTTGGAACCCATGGTCATGTTCTGCAATTGCACACGAGTTGGTGCAAGATCAGCATTTTACTAATACTGTTTGTAGAAAGCAGCAGCTAAATCCTCCCAGGTGTGGATACGAGAACTCTACAACTGATAGAACCATTCGAGTTGAGTCCCTACTAGGCTTTCTTGGAAGAAATGGATCCAAAGCTTTGAATCAGTTGTGTATGGTTGAATCTTGCGGACATAAGACTTTAAGTGCATCTTAGGGCAAGAGACTCCATCGTACATGGCAAAGGTAGGGACTTTGAACTTTGGCGGGATGACCACTCCATAAACCAAACCCATGTCTCCTAAATCCAAATCGGGTATCTGTTGAATCTCCATTGCATTGAGGCGATTCTCCAGCTGTTTGTACTTGTCAATAGTGGGAGGAGATTATTCCTCAGAGTAGTCAGTTTCAGCTTCATCAATCTCCAGACTGTTGTCTTTTTCATGACTATCCCCCATGTTGGATGGAGTTGAAAGATCTAGAGCTTTCTTGACTGGTCCACTAGGTCTTCTTCTCAAGTTCAGGACACCTACTGACTTCTTGGACTTCTCCCTCTTGTCTTTGAGAAGGAGATCTTTCACCGTTTGTTCCATATCCATCTTACTGAAATAAACATTAGGAAGATAAGGATACCTGTATGAGAGAAACTTGTCATGATATGATGCATGATATGTGGATGCATGTTTTCAAGGATCTCGCGGGGTAAATGTTAGTAGTCACTTACAACTTTGATTAGGGAACTTTGTATCGGTGGATGTCTTTCCACGAGAATTAAGCTCGCCATGTCAAGTGGATTGTAGCCCTTGACTCAAATTGTTGTACTTGATTTTTGACGGTGTTTGGTTAGAGGGAAATAAATCCTTTTGTCTCTTGATAGACGTTTGGTTCAACGTGACCTTGCATCAAAGACCCTCGAGATCCTTGAAATGCTATGGTTCAATGTTATTGAAAATTCTATGATATGATGTTTATGATGTTATGTATAAATATGTGAGGTGAGCAAGTTTATATACAAATAATCATATTCACACAAAGTAGACAAGTCCCTATATTTTAGGCTTGCATGGAGTTTGTATGTAAGTACCCTCTTGACGTTTAGTTGGCTCAACCTGTCCTAGTTAATAGTAACTAGGTTCTAAGGGATCTCAATATCACTGACCTTTCTTTTAGGCATTGCCTCAGCTCAATCAATCTTTTCTTGCGGTCGAGATATCCCAAAAGTCTGGTCTCAATGAGTGTAGCATCGAGTATCAACCATTTTTCAGCTCTACACCGAAGCCGGTTATCTCATTACGTCCTAATGGCCAAGTTTGTTCAATTAGGATTTTAAGGTCAGTTAGTGCTTCATGACGCCACTCAGCGGCCCCGTATTCTCCTCGATTCATCAGGAGGGATACCGGTACCCACAAATGCGTCACACTATAGTAGCCATTGCTTCAACTGTATCGGTCTATGCCGTACAGTTTCCACAATCTATTGCTACTTACCTAAAAAGGTGTCCCAGATCCGGGTGGAGGATCAAATCAAGCCCAAACAGAGAACCATAATGTAAAGCATAAAAAACAGAGTAAGAAAATAGATGTGATCTAACCCTAAGGTAACCTCAATTTTCCAATGTCCCTAGCAGAGTCGCAAGTTCTGTGATACGGTGGGAGAACTGACTTAATTGTTTTGCGTTTGTGTTTGCAAATGTCGCGGTTTAGCAAGAGTCGCCATCGAATTTTCTTTTATCTAATAAGGAAAGGTGGAAAAGCACAGGAAAGACCTTTAGAGATGTTTTCTTGAGTTCGAGGGATAGATTATGAAAAGGGGAGGTATTCGCACCCTTTTCATCCATGGTTTTCCATGGGCTCTTAGTTACTTGCTAGATCACTTTCTTTAGTTTGAAAGTATGCTTTGTGTGGGTTTTGGAAGTATTTTGAAAAGGCGCCATCGTTTAGGCAAACTTTTGTAATGATTATCGTTCGTAAGAATGTATACAAAGGTGTTGAGCTTTTGAAAATATTTCACGTTTGAAAAGTGTTTTGAAAGTATTTTTGAAAGTGTATGAGATTGTTTGTGAAAAAAGCAAGGATGTTTGTTTTGAAATTGAGCAAGTAATTAGGAGCAATCTACCTACTCAAAAGGTCTTAGGTGTTCTTTTTCGTCCTCCTTTAGACGTTGCTATCTTACTATTGTTTTGGTAAGAAGCCCCATCGTTGGATGTGAAGGGACAAGCATGGGTCATCGTATAACCATGATAGCAATGTTGTGAGATGACTTAGCATTTTTTTCTTTAGGGACTAAGATCATTTCAAAATGCAACTTTGATAGCGTCATCGAGGGACTATGATCTTGTATTTTGATATGTTTATGCTAAGACATCCCACATGCATAACATGACCATTTTTGTAAGGCAACAAGTGGAATCACCCTAGGCGTGCTAGTGTGCAAGTGTATTTGATTGCATGCATAATTTTGTCTTGAATTAGGGTTTTCTAACATTGGTTTTAGTCTTACCATACACACCCTAATTACTAACAATATATGAAAGCAATAAAAGGGCAGAAATATAAAGTCCTACGCTATTACAATATTTAAGGGGATGGGGTGTACAAATTTATGAATGGGGATTGCAAATTAAATCCTAAGTTAATATTACAACCATATTGAAATGAATAAGAATGTACAGGAAATGTAAAATGCTTATTTATTTAAGAAAAGAAATAAGTTTTGTTTAAGAAAATATTTTTTGTCTTTTTATGTTAAAAGAAATAAAATATGATATAGGAATATGAAATATTTTTGGTATTTTTTATTAATGAAAGATAAAAGTGATGAAAAGAATAATAAAGGAAAGAAAACAAAATCAGCGTAAATGTTGAAATAGAAGAGGTCAGAAGTTCTGACTCTGACGTGCTGCACAAATGGAAACAAGCGTTAATAGAAATAGGGAAGTTCAGAAGTTCTGGATCTTCTGAGAATTCAGAAGTTTTCAGAAGTTCTGATGCAACTGACAGAACTTTTCCTCTCTTCTCCATGCTAGTCAGAACATCTGCAACTTAGTCATTTCTTAACAGAACAGAAGTTGCACATATAACAATTATCAAAAGTTTCATAATGTTTTAGAAACAAGAGATATCAGAAACATAAATCAGAAGCAAATATGAATTCGCTAATCCTAATTCTGAGTCCTAATTTTTTTATGAAACTCTGAACTGGAATTCTCTCTACTTAGGCAGGCAGATGCATGAAATCTCAGAATATGTACACCATCAGAATCAAAATATCTACATTGTGTTAAATATGCAAAATCTGACAATGCCTAAATAATATGATGAGAGTCAGCAAAAACTTACCTTGCAGTTGGAAAATACTCTGGGAACTGGAATCTGGTTCTGGCCACTTCTGGTGTTCTGAAGAGCTTCCTCACGTTTTCAGCAGGTTGGAAACTTTCAACTTGGGTTGTGAATGATTAGAAAATTCTGGAACAACCAAGGGGTAAAGTTCTGATCCTTTGAGGTGGATATTGGTGGAGAATGTGTTACTGTTTGACTGCGGAATTTTGGATGGCTTTTGAATGTATATCAGGAACTGTATGGGTGGTTCTGGTCAAGAAACAACTTGAGGAAAAATGGAATTTTAATGCAAGAATCAAATGCTAAGGTTTTGTATTTTTGTGTTTGCAATCTTTCTGGCCTCTTGGAATTTTTGCAGGGGGTTTAAGGATTTTCTTTCTCAAATTCTTCCTTCTCAAATTTTCCGACCTCTTTTCAATGGCCAAATGTGTTCTATTTATAGGCAAAGGTTTTGTAGTTTGGAGAGGTCAAGTGGCACCATCATCATACGCTAGATGTTGACTTACTCTTGAAGTAAGCTTAAACAAGCGCGGTTCAATGCACCAAGTAGGATGGTTAGCAGCGCCTAAGCTGGATTTGTCAGCATGAATTAAGGAAAAACAATAAGCAAAGCATGGGACTAGTACCAAAGTTTGCTATCCCAAGACAATAGAGGTACACGTGGTGGAAATCCTTTGATAAAGACTCAAAAGTGGTTGTGAGCATTAAATGAGCATTAAATGATGATGAGACTTATCACAACCAGAAATCCTGCAATGTGAGATTCTACACCATGGCTTAGTTCTGGATCAGAAGTTCTGCTTCAGCGTATCATCCAACCTCTGATCTTTGTATCTTCTGACTCCAGCATGTTCTGAAAGAGATCCCAGGCTTTCCAGGAAGTTTGTAACACGCTTTGTAAGCCTTATTTGAACTGCTCTTGCAAGCTATGACTGAACCTTTGTGAAAACTTGCCCAGAAGTTTTGAGTTTTGTCATGCTTCTTAAACACTTAGAAAAATTCTAAGTATTTAAAACTTTGACTTTTCCCAAAGTAAATTGACTTTTGACTTTTTTGACGAAACAAACTTCATATTTCAACAAGTCTTGATGGAATATGATTCTTGAAACTTGGTTTTTGTCCAAAACTCAAAGTTTGACCTTTCAGTGTGCAAATGACCATTTTGCCCTTGTGAGTGATTTTCTTGGAAAATTTGTAGTTCAAGGCTTGGAATTGGATGGAAGCAAACTTGAGGATCCAGGGTGATTCTTTGAGAAATGAGAGGGCAAATTTTTGGGTACAACACTCATACTTACTTAAGAGACTTAAATGGAGAAGACTTGTACTTTGACAGTGGATGCTCCAGACACATGACATGGGTTCAGAAGTTATTGGTGAATATTAGGCTACATCCCATAGGATCTGTAAGATTTGGTGATGGGTTTAAAGATGAGATCAAAGGAGTTGGTAAGTTGATGTGTGATTGTTCTCCTAGTTTAGAAGATGTCCTTTATGTCAAAGGATTAACTGTTAATCTAATTAGAATTAGTCAATTAGATTATGTCAATGATCCTTATAATACTATATGATCAATTGTTCTACTAGGTAAACAAGTTTTTTATGTCACTGATTCTTATAACAATATATGATCAATTGTTCTACCAGGTAAACATATTCCTAATCGTGATGAAAATCAATATTTAAATTTTGAGACCCTTTCTTTTGCATCACATGTATGTCTCTCATTTGAAGAAAATGATTTAGATGATGTGCATGTTATTCATCATGATCATCAAATGGAGGAAATGAGAAAACTAATAAGTAAGTATTTTATATCACTTAGTAATAGATATTTATTCATTTTAATTTTGTATTTTTTTTTACTAATAAATATTTTTCCAACATGTAGAGTTGTTGAAGCATACCATATGTTACACGATTTTAGAAGTAAAAGTCAGAAAATTTAAAACCCCTAAAGTAAGTGTTATTCTTTTTAACATTTATATATGAATATAAATTATTTATGTTAATTGTAGTTATTGATGCGTGTCGTAGATAATGAAATTTGAATGTTGTTGTTGTTGTTGTTGAGATTGAAGTTTGAATGTTGTTGTTATGGTTGAGATCAATGGTTTAAAGATTTAATGTTGTTGTTGATTATCCTAATTGGTTTCAAATGTTATTTAAATTATATAATCTTAACGACCAGATACAAATCACATAAGAAAACTTTTAAACCACCGTTCAAGAATTTACATTTTGCTTTTTGCTTTTGTTAATTAATCATTTGTTTTAGTTTTGTTGTAAAATGATAACATGTGTGTTCTTTTGGTTTTGCAATTGGTGTAATCAATTAATATTTTTTGTACAATATTTTTGTTTCAGAAATGGACAAAAAGGTATCATGTTTCTCTTTCAAAAATGAGCAAAAAAAGGTTATGTAACACAAGTTAAAACAAAAATATAGAAAAATAAATAACAACGTTTTCGCCTCGGTTATTATATTAAACTACGGTAATAAGACTGACTCATTACCTCGACTTTTCTTATAATCGAGAGAATATGTGGGGCGCGCCATTCAGTTCTAAAAATAATAAAATATAGTTGTTAGGGATCGAATGCATGACCATCAAGTTTTTCCCCTCGATAGAAACTTGACAGAAGGAAAAAAATGGAACACATTTCATGACTCATTTTGTTACCTCGCATATGAAACCGAGGTAAAAGATGTTTTCGTGGTAGTGTTGATTGGCTACCTATTCCTTATTCAATTCAGTGTCACTTGTTGTTGCATCATATAGTTTATTGATGTCTTTCAACGTTTTTCTTATTTCTAAATCAACCTGACCAAATATATTATTCCACCATCTGAGTTTTTCTTTTAGCAACTTAAATTTTTCCCTTATAATGAATGTCTTCTTCCTGACAACTTTGAACGATTTCCACACTTTTGCTACAAATGGAATGAAGATATTATATTTGAATCAACATTGTTCAATCATAATGGCTTTGATCCCCAATTTCGATCAGAGCATTTGATTTAAATTGGGCAGTGACGTGGTATATCTTTATATCCCACTTACTGTCCAACGACCTTCCATAACTCAATAAGTGTTGGAACATACACAAAATTTAGTTGGTGAATCAATGGAGAAATTTGGTTAATTGGAAAAGATAAAATGAGAAAATAAGAGAGAGAGAGAGAGAGAGAGAGAGAGAGAGAGAGAGAGAGAGAGAGGTTTAAGGAAAAATATATCAAATGACATTATAAAGCACATTACACTTGATGGTGCTTATATACAAGGCATTACAAACATATTGGGAAATAAAATAACTCAAAAATAAGTCAAAAAGCCCAAACACAGACCCGTAATTGATTATGCCTACTGATGACAGAAAACAGGAACAAAATTTGCCTTCGTAATCGATTACGCATATTGGCATAATCGATTACGCCCATAAACCATCAACTCCCTGCCTTCTAGAAGTGCTTTTTTTAAGCTATTTTCACCAGAATGCTCCCAGAAGCTTATATCATGCATTTGAATTACTTTGTACTTCCAATACACTACCTTAATTCAAATGCTCCAAGTTCTTCATGCCCAAGTTCATCACCAACTTCTTGAAAACAATATTTGTGACTCCTTTCGTCAACAAGTCCATAACTTGTTCTTCGCTTCGATAGTATCCAAACTTCAACTTGCCTTCACACACTAGATCCCTCAAGTAATGAAACATCATTTCTATATGCTTGCTCGTCCCATGTGTAATGAGATTTTTAGCAAGGTTAATGGCTGAAACATTATCAACCAAGAGTGTGACAACTTTTCCAACCTTGCTGCTCAGTTCTTCAAGCAGATTCATGAGCCATACAGCTTGACACGCACACAACGATGCAGCGATATACTTGGCCTCAAAAGAAGATAGTGCCACCACAAGTTCCTTTTTATAACACCAAGAGATTGATGCTCCTCTGAACATAAATATATAACCAGTCGAAGACTTTCAACCATCCTTATCTTTGCACCAATTAGAATCCATGTAACCGAGCAAATCATATTTTCTGCTCGTATCAGCTGCGGGAAAGAGAATTCCGCAGCCAAGAGTTCATTTGACGTATCTTAGGATCCAATCAATCAAGTATTGGCTGCGGAACTCTTGGCGGCAGAATTCTCTTTTCCACCGCTGATACGGGCAAAAAATGTGATTTTTCGGTTACACAGATTCCAATTGGTGCAGAGATAAGAATGATCAAAAGTCTACGGTTGGTTATACTGTATGTTCGGAGGAGCACCAATCTCTTGATGTTCTAATAAAGAACATTTTGTGGCACTCTCTTCTTGTGAGACCAAATATATCACTGCATCGTTATATGTGTGCCAAACTGTATAATTTATAAATCTGCTAAAAGAACTGAACAACAAAGTTGGAAAAGCGGTCACATTTTTAGTTGATAATGTTTATGTTCTCATATAAGTATTTTGTCTAATTTGCTCATTTAATTACCATCAAAGTAGGTTAATTTATTTCCTACCGTTGAAACAATGATTAGCCCCATGTTGTCAATAAACTATCTGAATTCGTTCATCTCTTCCCTCATACTATTATTGTGACCCCCTTCCTCTTCCTTTCATGTCTAACTACAATTGTGTTGAAATCACCACCTACAATCCATGTTTCTTTTTCCAATAACACTCGATTCTTTCCACATCCTACGTCTTTCTTGAAAGTTACAAACTGCATACAAATAAATGATAATCAGATGTACTTCTTTGAATTTCACCTCCACCTCACATAAACGAAAAAGCATAATAATGCATATAGGGTTCCTGACTTCCAAGCTATAGTTAACCCCCAAACAACGTTCAAAGCTATAACTAACCCCCAAAAAAACAAGCTAAAAGTTTTGCATTTCATTCTATTTCGTCATTATTGCCTCAAATCGCTGAATCAACCTATTATCAAGTTATTGGCATTTTGTTTCTTAAAAAGATTCAAACATCAAAATCACATGTCTTTATAAATTGAGATATTAACCTTCTCTTTGAGCTGTCACCCCACCCTATTATGTGTATGTTTTATTTTTTTCTCCCTCTTCGGTTTTCCTTCTAGGCCATGGTCCTCCTGTGCTCAAAATTCCTCAATTTGACCATCATCAGCGCCGGTAAATATTTGACAGGAAAACAACAACAAAAATATTATTACTACCTCCTCGAGGGTAATGTTAGGTACACCAACTAACAATCATTCATCTATGGAATTAAGTCATCATTACTTTCTTGATTTTAATTTCTAAATAATTCATCATAAAATTTGAAAAAACACAAAAACATTTGATTGCTCGAAGTGACTAACAAACCCCAATTTCCAGTTAACAAATACCAAAACAAAACAAGATTTTGTTTCTCAAAATAGTTCATCAGTACATAAACTAATTAAACTTGGTTACTCATCATAATCTCATATGTATAAATTATATTTGCAATATACATTTTATATGTATAATAACATTAACAGATAACATATAACTGATTCTTTTTACACATCTTAAATATTAAACCTCTTTTGAGGCACATACTGCAAAAATTTAACCAAAGAATACAACTTTTTAACATAAAAAAAAAAAACAAGAACAGTTGAATCAACACTTGAGAATTTCCATCTAGAGTCCAAATCCAGACAACCTACCCAAAATCCCTTGTCTATAAGGCAAGAAAGTTCTTTTCTTCATATCTTGTGACTCAGCTTTCTTCATAGCATAATGCATTTCATGAGCTGAAACTTGTCCTTTTTTTCTTGAAAATGATTCACTAGATCTAAAACTTGAACCTTTAACTTGTTCAATATTATTATTACTATTCTTTTTATACCCAACAAAATGTTTCTTCAATGGATCCTTGTTTGATCCTCTCCCTTCCGAAGCACTTCGAAACAACAATAGATCACTCAGTTTCCACCTCCTCGAACCCTTGGAACTCGATGATTTTGACTCCTCTTTGATCATACGAGGTTGTTGTTTTTGTTGGAAATTCTGCTCTTCTAACTCTAATGCATAGTTTGAATTTCTATAAGGAGAGTGTGATCTTGTTACTCTTCTACCAGAATTATTCAACGATGAATCTGTTCCTTTTGTTCTCTCTCTATCTCTTCCTCTTCTTTCATCACCAAAACCAACAACTCCTACGTTGTTTTGTTGCTTCCTAGGTTCAACAACAACCTTAGTTTCTTCAAAAGGTTTAATTTTGCCACCATGAAAAAGTTCTTCAGCTGAACGAGTCGACGAGTTCTTCGACTCGTCCTGATTAACAAAGAAAGCAAAACCACCACCTTCATCATGATCATCATCATCAACAACAACGTTGTTGTTAACATTGGTTGATGATGTTTGATCAATTATGGACAAATAATCAATTTCACTATATAATTCAGAAAGCCTAGAAGGACTTGAAGGGGCACTTAAGTAAAATTCACCAAAACGTTTTGGTGATGAAGGAGGACTTAGATATGGTGAACTCATTGTTCCATTACTAAAATTGAATGTCTCCATGTTTGAACTTTGTATCATCACTTCCATGATAACGCTAAGGTTGTTTTTTTTTTCCTTCTTTTGGTTGATACAATAGTACAAGGTTGTTGTGTTTTTGAGTTAATAGCAAAATGATGATGTGAAAAGTTACATGAATTGTATTTATATGAAAATATAGGGAAGGTGAGAAGAAGGATCATTTTCATGTGAAAAGGATTAATATAAGAGGTTGTTTTTTTGACTCTTAAATTGTTATTATTATTATTAATTAATAATTTAAGCCGCCTTATAATACCGTTTACTATATTTTTAATATGAAAAATGAAAATTCTAAGTTTGTATAGCATGTGTGATGGGTGAATTTTTTTTTTATAGTAATAGTTTGGTAAGCAAGTATGTAAGATACATAGTTAACTTGTACTTGTAGATAAACTTTGAGCTAGTTGGTTGAATTTGATGGATGGGTTATATTTATTTATATGCACGTTTTATAGTAGGTAAGTTTGTGAATAATTGTGATTATTCTACCAATACATTCATATTCTCTTTTTAATGTTTTGTTTTTTATATACATCATTGGATGAAATTTTAAGTTGACTATTGCAAAAGGTGAATAATTTCTATGCGTTTATCCCTCTTTTATATTTTATATGTCTATAAAAAATGTCATGTTAATTGATTTGTTGATTTATGTGCACTTTTCAAAAAATGAATAGATTTGTTAGTTTTAAAAGTAAAGTAAATATTATACTAATATATCTTATTAGTTATCGTGTTAGTAATAGTTGAATGCGTAAAAATTAATAAATAAGAGCATAATACTAAAATAAAAATTGTATTACTATTATAAATGAGACAATTATTTAAGGTAGAAAAAAAGCCAATAAGATACTAGTAAGTATTATTTTACTTAATTTATAACTTTTTTTCTTATAAAAAATACTAAAAATAGAGTGTCTTCTATTTTGGATCTTTCAAAGAAATTTGCTTTGATCTCGTGTCTTTGACAATTAACCAAACAAAATAGTTAAATGTGTAGTTTTTAGTGTAAATTTTTTTATTTTTTTTATTCCTTCTTCAATTTCTTATCGCTTTCTTGTGTTCATATAATTTTTCAGTATAATAGTCAAATTAGTAGATAAATCCCTAAATTTATAAATTACAGTGACTTTAGATTATTAAAAATTAAGATATCTAAGAACTTTGTTAATTGAATTCTCTTTTTGATAAAGTTTTTAATGATTAACAACATGAATAAATCATTTTTCATATCTTAAATATTTTTTTTCGGACTTTATTCTAAATAGTTCATATTCATAGGTTATAGCATTTGTCCTATCCTTTTTTATATTGGTTGGACTTTCATGAGTAACTTTAAGAGTGTTTCACATTTCTTTTATAATTTTACAGTGTGAAACATCGAAAAATTCATCCATACTAAAAGCAATAATAACGATAGTTTTAATTTTTATTATATACATCACTTTTTCTTTAACCTATTTGGCCCAATGATTCTTTGATTCGGCCACCACTACACATTAATTTAATGGGGAAAATCAAACAAACTATTTTTACAACGTCTCAAAAATCACAATTCATCCATAAAAAAAATTCATTTTTCTCTTTTCAATAAGCATACACTTTACCATTGAAAGATGAAAGTCTGATCAATAAATTGTTTGAAATCATCTTACTTTCTTAGATAATTAGTTATTAAACAATAGTTAGACTCGGATGCCTCTGTCAACCACATGACTTCAAATACAAGAGAGAAGTGGGTGGATAGTGATAGAATTTTTTTTAAAAATTTTAACGAAATTTTTTATTTTACGGGATTGATTTTAAAAAAAAGAGATGAATTAGAGATTAAAAGCAGAAGATTAAATGACAAAAATATAAATATATAAGAGAAAGGAAATAACCCATCATGAATTATATTAATTTACCATGTGGCCTGCTCTAGTTTCCAAAGATTTTTCCTTGAGAGTTTTATTAACAACATATATTTTATCACAACGATCAATCCAAGACTTTCTTACACCAAAATTTTTATCTTAGATTCTACTTTGTAACTTTTATAATGATATCAGAGTTTATAAGAGAATAACACACTCTAAAATTTCAATTACAACAAAAACACAATAATACACAATTACAAAAGAACAACTCTTATTAAGTGTTTTGTTTTCTCAACACTAAAATAATTCTATGTAATTATGAAATTTCTAAGAAGAGAGTAAAAGTGAGAGAAAGAATAATATTTAGATTTCTTGTATGATTTGAAATAAACATATGTCTTCTCTATATATTAAAAAATTTGGCCATAAAAGGAAATTGAAATTCTGGCAATAGATACTTAATGTCACAGTGAATGTTATGACACCGTATCTGACAAATTGTACACACACCAAACAGTAATTTAAAAGACAGTAAAGAACACAATTAATTGTTAACCCAGTTCAGTGTATAACAACACCTACTCTGGGGACTACCAAGCCAGGGAGGAAATTCACTATAAGAGGTATTAATTTAGGAATAAACCAACCAGTTTATCTTCTTCACTTAAGACCTACCCAATGCAACTTCAATCTAAGTCCTACTTAAACTTGAGTTCCTACTCACTCCCTCTCAATCACAGCAGTGATAATAATCTATTGATTAATGAGATTATGAAGACATTCTTCAATACACACGCTTGATTTTGCTTCAAAGCTTTAATCAAGAGACACAACACTCGTGCTTCAAAGCTTTGAGTGATAAACAACCCTTACAACCAAATCCTACTCCAAGTAACTTATCAAAACGATAATTGCTTGGCTCACAGTAGTTACAACTATACAATGCCTTATTGATCTTCTGTCAAAAGCGCTGCTGACCATTAGGCTTCGTGAGAAATATATAAGCAGACTTATTCTTTATTTAGGGCTTCCATAAAAATAGCTACGGTTAACCACAGTTAACCTAAAGACTTGGTCTTGGGCTTTCATCATAACAGATTAGGGTTAAGCAAGATTAACCTAATGTCCACGTGAGCATCTGATCTGGACAATAAACTTCAACTCAGAGTAGCACACCAGATTCTTGAAAATTCTCAGGAATAATAAATCTGCACAACAACTTGATCAGTACAGGATGTCTTAAAATTGGTTATGACATCATGTATCTTGCTCACTGATTTTGGTAGAATTCAGTACATATGATCATAGCTTAATGATCATGATATTCACTCATACTGAGTACTTCCTGTAGAACATTCCTTCTGCAGAATGTACCTTTATCCCAGAATGTTATGACATCAGTCATGACATTCGCAAATCTGGTTTTACCAAAAAATAATGCCAACAAACAAACACTTACAAACTCCCTCTTTGGCAAATTTTTGGCTAAAACCCCTAAACAATCAGAGATTAGAATGCAGCAGAATTTTTTAATAACAGCTACCAATATCTAATTCTACCAAAATTACCACAATTTCTTCTCCCTCTTTTTAGCCATAAAGAGGCCAAAGGTACTAGTACTTTAAGTTATACAGTCATCCAAAAGGAAATTCAAAATACACAGAAACAAAGAGAAGGTATCAAAAAGTTCCAGCATCAATCTTTTCAACTCAGCAAACACAGACCTTCAGGTACTGTCACCCCCCGAGGAAGCACCATTTTCAGCAGCATTTTCTGGTGAGCTTCTTGCAGAACCATCATGCTGTTCGTCATCAGCATCCTCTTCCCTCATTTGTTCTTCATTCTCCTCCTGTTCCAGACTAGCAATCAGCTCTTCAAGAGTCCTTTTTCTTGCATCAAGCTCTCTGCAGGTTTCTTTTAGAACAGCTATAAGATCAGCTTTCTTGGAATGAGCTTTGACATTTGATGTCTCAGCAGATGTCATAACAATGTCAGGGACATGAGTTCCCTGAAACAGCTTATAGTGAAAACCAAGTGCAGGAGCTCTTTTGCACACAGAGTCCTTTTCAACCAGAATATCAGGATACTGATCAATGATTATACAACACAAGAGAGAGGGAAGAGCAATAGGGCCTTTAATAGCACAACTCTCAGCATGTTTCATTGTTTGATCAAAGATGTAGTTGCCATAATCAAAGTTTGTTCTGGCTCCAACAGCATAAATAAATCTTCCCAAACCAGTGGAGATGGTGGATTTGTGGTTGGTGGGAACCCAGTTAGCTGCACCAATTTTGTGCAGTATCGCAAACTTCATACTCAGCTTGCTTGCAGTTAGCTTCCCTTTCAAGGGCCAGTGCTTGACTTTCTTGGCAGTGATGGTTTGACAAACCTGGTTGTCAGTAACTTCAAGCTCAGGTTGAGCATCATCAGGCCTTCCTAGGTATTTGTTTATCACAGTAGGGGAGAAATTTACCTTCCTTCCTCTCACATAAACACTCTTAAAATCAACTGACTTTCCATCAGCACAACCACCAGACAAATTTACTATGAATTCTTTGACAAGAATCTCATAGAAGTTGGAAAACTTGACCACTGTTTTCATCAGGCCAGCAGCCTTGATGAGATCCATGACTTCCTTACACTCAATAGCACTTCTGTTCAGCTCCCTCTCTAAGGCAATCCTTTTCAGAAACACATACTTCCACCTGCTTGCATTTTCTGGATGGTGAAAGGAGATGTTGTCAATGGAAACTTCAGGAACCTTAGGCAGTTTGTTAGAAGAGGGTTTCTTCCTGAGAGGAATGTCTGGAACATTGCTCTCAATATAAAAAACAAAGTCTGATTCCTCATCAGATTCAGAGGGTTCAGGAGCCTTTCTTTTCTTGACTATAGGTTGTCTCAAGGGTTTTGAGAGACTACCAACAGATACCCTAGCTTTTACCTTACCTTTCCCTTTCGAAGTTCCAGCTTTTTGGTCCTTCTCAGCTTCTTCTCTAGCCTTGTTCTCAGGCCTAGCTTTCTCATGAACAACTTCAGTAGCCTTCTCTTTGGAGGGGCTTTGGGCAGCACTCTGCTTTTCTTTTCTACTCATCGTCCTTATAGCTATGCTAGGATTGATATTAGCAATTAAATCATTGTCAGAAAATTCTTCATCAACATCAATGACAGGAGGTTCAACATCCTTGTCAGTAGAGGTCTGGTGATCATCAGGTTTCTCTGGAGATTTCTCAATGTTGTCATCAGGTGTCTCAACATTCTGAGTGACATTGGGATCACTTTCTAAATTAGGGCTAGCAGTTTCTTGGTTCAATGGTACATATATACCAGGAACAGAGTGATTCTCATTAAGAATCCTAGTAACTAGTCTGGCAATAGCTTGATGCACATAAGCAGAACCTTCCCTATTAGCTATCTCTGGAGGAACAGAAGATGATGGTTGAGAAGATTTACCATAGGGAGAAGCTTGTGATCTTCTTGCATGTATGGTTCGCATCTTCTTGACCTTAGTAGGATCAGCTGCCATTTCAAGAAGTGGAGTTACCTCAAGGACATCAGCATCCATGGAGTTCACGATTGCCCTAGGTTCGGTGTCAGTGGGTGATGAAGATGCAGTTGCCTTTGATGAAGATGATGACGCAGATTGTTGAGACATCTCGAGAGATTGAGAAAACAAGTGACAGCGTGTGTGAAATCTTCATTTGAGGGAATGGAGAGTGGTGCAGCAAAATGAGAAGAGAGAGATAAAAATATGTCTATTCCTCTTCTTAAACTTTTGGAAAGAAAGAGGGAAACAAATGATTAGCCCAATCAGAATAGACTCGATTAACATATCTCTTTCAACCCTTGTTTTAAGCAAAATTAATTGCTACATATCTTCATATTGGCAAATACCCAGCTTGCCCCTTAAATTTTCAAACTGACTAGCATCAAGTGCCTTGGTAAAAATGTCATCCAGTTGTAGTTCAGTGGCAACATGTTCCAGCTTAATCACCTTCTCCTCCACAAGATCTCTGATGAAGTGCTGTCTAATGTCAATATGCTTAGTCCTGTTGTGCTGTATAGGATTCTTGGATATGTTAATAGTACTCAAATTGTCACAGTACAATGTCATGACATCTTGTGTGACATTATACTCAGTCAGCATCTGTTTCATCCAGATCATTTGAGAACAGCTGCTACCAGCTGCTATGTATTCAGCTTTAGAAGTAGATAGAGACACACAGTTTTGTTTCTTGCTGAACCAAGAGACAAGATTATTTCCCAAAAAGAAGCATCCTCCAGAGGTGCTCTTTCTATCATCAGCACTACCAGCCCAATCAGCATCACAGTAACCAGACAGAATTGGTTCACAGCCATGAGAGTACAGCATGCCATAATTGTAAGTTCCACTCACATACTTCATAATTCTTTTCACCTGGTTGATGTGACTTACTTTGGGTTCAGCCTGGTATCTTGCACATACTCCAACTACAAAGGCAATGTCAGGTTTGCTGGCTGTTAAGTATAGCAGACTTCCTATCATGCTTCTGTACAAGCTTTGATCCATATTTGCCCCACTTGTGTCTTTGGACAACTTTAAATGAGTAGGTGCTAGAGTCCTTTTATGACTGGCATTCTCCATTCCAAACTTCTTGACAATATTCTTTGCATACTTGCTTTGAGACAGAAAAATTGAGTCTTCCATCTGTGTGACTTGCAGTCCAAGAAAGTAGGTCAATTCTCCCATGAGGCTCATTTCAAGTTCAGCTTGCATCTGGTTAGCAAAATGTTTAACCATTTTATCTGACATTCCTCCAAACACTATGTCATCAACATAAATTTGAGCTACCATTATCTTTCCTCCTTCATTCTTGACAAATAAAGTTTTATCCAAACCTCCTTTCTTGTATCCTTTGTCAGTGAGGAACTTTGTCAACCTGTCATACCAAGCTCTAGGAGCTTGTTTCAGACTATATAATGCTTTCCTCAATTTGTAGACATGATCAGTACAATTTGGATCTACAAATCCTTTAGGCTGTTCCACATACACTTCCTCATTTAAGTACCCGTTTATGAAGGCACTCTTCACATCCATCTGAAACAGCTTGAACTTAAGGAGACAAGTAACTCCCAATATAAGTCTGATTGATTCCAGTCTGGCTACAGGAGAAAAAGTCTCATCAAAATCAACCCCTTCAACTTGAGTGTATCCTTGAGCAACAAGCCTTGCCTTATTCCTGGTGACAACTACTTCAGCATCTGACTTGTTCTTGTAGATCCACTTTGTGCCAATGATGTTTGTTCCTTCTGGTCTAGGAACTAACTCCCATACTTCATGTTTCTTGAACTGGTTCAATTCATCTTGCATTGCTCCAATCCAGTATTCATCAGTCAAAGCCTCTTTAACATTTTTTGGTTCAATCTTAGACACAAAGCAAGAGTTTGTGATGCTTTCTCTAGATCTTGTAGTGACTCCACTGTTAGGATCTCCTATGATGAGTTCCTTAGGATGATCTTTCTGAATTCTGATGGAAGGATCTTTGTTAGCTTCCTTTGATTCAGACTCTGTAGGATTAGGCACATCATCCTTTTTAGACACTTGTGTTAAAGTCTCAAAGAATGTCTCAACATCATATGGGACATTTGTTTCCTCATGGTGATCATCAACTATGACATTTATAGACCCCATCATAACTTTGGTCCTGGAATTGAACACCCTATATGCTCTGCTGTTGGTAGAGTATCCTAGGAATATTCCTTCATCCCTTTTAGGGTCCATCTTTCTCCTTTATTCACGATCTGTCAGAATATAGCATTTGCTCCCAAAGACATGGAAGTACTTCACTGTAGGCTTTATTCCTTTCCATAGTTCATAAAGAGTAGATGATGTTCCCTTTCTCAAGGTGACCCTGTTATGGACATAACAGGCTGTATTCATAGCTTCAGCCTAAAAATGAATAGGAAGCTTTTTGGCATGTATCATTGCTCTGGAAGATTCCTGTATAGTCCTGTTTTTCCTTTCCACAACTCCATTTGTTGAGGAGTTATAGGTTAAGAGAACTCATGATTGATTCCTTCTGAGGAACAGAACTCATCAAACTTACTATTTTCAAATTACTTACCATGATCACTTCTGATTCTGACAATGCATCCTTCTTTTTCTCTTTGAATTCTTTTGCACAATTCCTTAAGTACATCAAATACATCAGACTTTTCCCTAATGAAGTTTATCCAGGTGAATCTGGAAAAATCATCCACAACAACATAGGCATATCTCTTTCCACCAAGACTTTCCACCTGCATGGGACCCATTAGATCCATATGTAAAAGTTCTAGCACCTTAGAGGTGGTAAGATGTCTTGTCTTTGGATGTGACATTCTAGTTTGCTTTCCAACCTGACATTCACCAGACTCTCCCTTCATCAATCTGAAGCCTTGGAATCCCTCTGACAGCCTCCATGGATATGATCTTTTTTATCTCTCTAAGGTGTAAATGACCAAGTTTTTGGTGCCACAGTTTCACTTCCTTTTCTTCTTTGGCTATAGATCACACAAAGGAGTAGTTAGTGTTCTCAGACTCCCATAAGTAACAATTGTCTTTTGATCTGAATCCTCTCATTACAACTTCTTGTTTTTCATTAGTTACAAGACATTCAGACTTGGTGAAGTTGACCTTGAATCCTAGATCACATAATTGACTGATACTTATGATATTAGCAGTCAAACCATTTACCAGCAACACTTCATTTAGGTTTGGAACTCCAGGGCAGTCCAAGTTTCCAACTCCTTTGATTTCTCCTCTAGCACCATCTCCAAAAGTGACATAACTAGTAGTATGAGGTTTGACATCATTCAACATATTCTTGATTCCAGTCATGTGTTTAGAGCATCCACTGTCAAAGTACCAGTCTTCCTTGGCAGAAACTCTAAGGGAGGTGTGAGCTATCAGGGCTGCAGTCTTTTTCTTCCACTGTTGAGTATATGGTACCTTGTTAGTCTTAGGTTTGACATATGGGGTCTGATTAGGATATCCATATAATCTGAAGCAGAATGGCTTTATGTGACCAAACCTTCCACAATGATGACATCTCCATCTTTGATACTTTTTCTTCATATTTCTCTGTTCTTGATGTTGAGTCCTATGTTGTGACATCTGCTTTGACATTTGTTTATCCGGCCTGGTCTTCTTCTTGTCAACAACAGATTTCTTTGCAGCCACAAATCCTAGACCAGACATGTTTCCTGCACTTTGTCCAGCCTGAAGGATTTCTTCCAACTTGTCAGTTCCATTTGTTAACATCTTGACAGACTTAGTCATCTGATCAAGTTTGGAGTTCAGCATTTGAACTTCACCTTCGAGATGGCTTATAGTAGCAGTGTCTGCCTTCTTCTCAGCCTCCAACTTCACAATGAGCTTTTTCTATTTCTCATTTTGCTGACAGACTTCAGCACTTCTGATACATAGCTTCTTGTAGGAGTCAACAAGTTCTTCAAATGTCACTTCCTCATCACTAGAATCATTATCAGAGTTACAAATATCAGATAGTGCAGTAACTAGTTTAGCAGATTCTTCTTCAGAGTTACTTTCTGAGTCACAATCAGACCAAGTAACAGACGTTCCTTTCTTTGGTTTCTTAAGAAAGGTAGGACATTCAGCTCGAATGTGCCCATATCCTTCACATCCATGGCATTGGATTCCTCTGCTTTGATTTCCTTTTTCTTCAGACTTAGTTCTTCTGCTGGAGTCATAGGATCTGCTAATGTCAGAGGAAATGTTCTTGACATTTGACCTTGACTTTGGGTCCATTCTCTTGATGAGTTTGTTGAACTGCCTTCCAAGCATAGTTATAGCTTTTGAAATATTCTCTTCATCACTCTCCTTGTTTTCATCTCCAGTATTGGATACAAGGGCTATGCTCTTGTTTTTCTTGTCAACATTGTCACTAATCCCCATATCAAAAGTCTGAAGTGACCCAATGAGTTCATCAACCTTCAAGTTGCAGATATCCTGAGCTTCCTCTATAGCAGTCACTTTCATTGCAAACCTTTTAGGCAAGGATCTGAGTATCTTTCTCACCAGCTTTTCTTCTGACATCTTTTCTCCCAATGCTCCTGAGGTGTTGGCAATTTCCAAGATGTTCATGTGAAACTCATGAATGGTCTCATCTTATATCATCCTTAGATTCTCAAATTTGGTAGTGAGCATCTGAAGTCTTGACATTTTTATTTTGGATGTACCCTCATGGGTGGTTTTGAGAGTGTCCCAAACATCCTTGGCCAGTTCACATTGATGTACTAGTCTGAATATGTTTCTATCAATTCCATTGAACAAGGCATTTAATGCTTTAGAGTTACCCATGGCTAACTCATCTTCTTCTTTGCTCCATTCTTCCTCAGGTTTCAGACTAGTCGTCCCATCTTTCCCAGTTATGGTGGGATGGTTCCATCCTTTGTTAGCAGCTCTCCAGCCTTTTTGTCCAGTGACTTCAAGAAGGCAATCATACGAGGTTTCTAGTAGTCATAATTTGATCCATCCAGAATAGGTGGTATGTTCCCAAATCCTCCTTCCTTGTCCATAGCACCAGAAAATAATATCCCTAGATCTCACCCAGAAAG
This sequence comes from Vicia faba, assembly GCA_948472305.1. Taxonomy (NCBI): domain Eukaryota; kingdom Viridiplantae; phylum Streptophyta; class Magnoliopsida; order Fabales; family Fabaceae; genus Vicia; species Vicia faba. The sequence continues at coordinate 1,553,295,541 of OX451738.1, read as the reverse complement.
ACAGGAAGGGTGCCTGCTCTGATTCCAATTGAAATTCTGGCAACAGATACTTAATGTCACAGTGAATGTTATGACACCGTATTTGACAAACAGTAATTTAAAAGACAGTAAAAAACACAATCAATTGTTAACCCAGTTCAGTGTATAACAACACCTACTCTGGGGGCTACCAAGCCAGGGAGGAAATTCACTATAAGAGGTATTAATTTAGGAATAAACCAACCAGTTTATCTCCTTCACTTAAGACCTACCCAATGCAACTTCAATCTAAGTCCTACTTAAACCTGAGTTCCTACTCACTCCCCCTCAATCACAGCAGTGATACTAATCTATTGATTAATGAGATTATGAAGACATCCTTCAATACACACGCTTGATTTTGCTTCAAAGCTTTAATCAAGAGACACAACACTCGTGCTTCAAAGCTTTGAGTGATAAACAACCCTTACAACCAAATCCTACTCCAAGTAACTTATCAAAACGATAATTGCTTGGCTCACAGTAGTTACAACTATACAATGCCTTATTGATCTTCTGTCAAAAGCGCTGCTGACCATTAGGCTTCGTGAGAAATATATAAGCAGACTTATTCTTTATTTAGGGCTTCCATAAAAATAGCTACGGTTAACCACAGTTAACCTAAAGACTTGGTCTTGGGCTTTCATCATAACAGATTAGGGTTAAGCAAGATTAACCTAATGTCCACGTGAGCATCTGATCTGGACAATAAACTTCAACTCAGAGTAGCACACCAGATTCTTGAAAATTCTCAGGAATAATAAATCTGCACAACAACTTGATCAGTACAGGATGTCTTAAAATTGGTTATGACATCATGTATCTTGCTCACTGATTTTGGTAGAATTCAGTACATATGATCATAGCTTAATGATCATGATATTCACTCATACTGAGTACTTCCTGTAGAACATTCCTTCTGCAGAATGTACCTTTATCCCAGAATGTTATGACATCAGTCATGACATTCGCAAATCTGGTTTTACCAAAAAATAATGCCAACAAACAAACACTTACAAAAATATTTTTGGATCAGATATGCGTCATAATAGATTATAGATTATGACCTAACAAATAGGAAACTATTTACTATATCAGGGGGATAATCGATTAGACTATGACTCTAATTGATTATGACCTAACAAATTATAAAATTATTTGTTGGATCTGGAGTATAATTGATTAGAAAGTTTCTTAATCGATTATTGAGCAATTTTCCCTCATAAATAGTTCGATAGGATCCATAATTGATTATATGTAATTTTTTTATTGTACAATCGATTAAATAACATCCATAATCTTTTACACTTTGGCCAGAACCATTTTTAAGAAGGTTTTTGAAATAAATATAAATTTTAGAAACTATTTTTAATGTGTGTGCAATATCTTAGTGTTGGACATGTGATTTCACACATAAGAGGAGAGAGAATTATGTGTCTCTAAAAAATTTAGATTTGAAAAAAAATTTAGAAGTAGAATCAGTGTTTGAAAATGTTTTTAGAAAAGTTCTAGAGTTGTGTAGTGGAAAATAAAATTGTAAAAAATGAAGTTCAAAAATAAAGAGTTTAAGGGAAGAGAGGAGACACTGGAATTTATAGAGGTTCAATAAAAAAGAAACGAAACCTAATCAGTTGTACCTTGATTTTGAGATTCTCCTTCAATGGCCTTTGTCTTCCATTTCTCTCCAAGAAAAACTCTAACTATTGTCATGGGGCCATCAAGAAAGGATAAAGGCAAGTCAAAGGCCATTGAAGGAGAATCTCAAAATCAAGAGGAACATGATCCAATCTTGGCATTCCGATTTCGATCGCTAACTCCGGTAAAATATGGTAATCTCACATCCTTTCCTTCAACAAGTTTTAGTTTTCCATCAATGTTGGCTAGGCAAGGAGTAGGTGAACTCATCACCGAATGTGGAGTTTTCTACCCGGATTTGGTTCGTGAATTCTACGCAACTATGCAAATTGGTGTCGGCGGTATTCTTTTGTCATGGGTAAAAGGAAAGCACATCTTGATGTCAACCACACAATTTGGAAAAATCTTGGGTGTTTCTAGTGAAGGCTTACTCATCAAGCATGGGTATACCATTGATTTTGATGCTTACAATCGTACTCACTACTATTATAGCATCACTTGTCTCTCTGAAAAATAAATCTTAGACAATAAAAAGGAAGCCGATTCTACAATAAGTCGGTTAAATTTGTATTCCTCCAACCTCACTTTAAGTGACCATATGCTACATTACTTTATTGCTTACATTTTGTTTCCTAAGCACTCAAATCACTCTCAAATAAGTGATGTTGAGATTCAAGTCTTATTTGCAATAAAAAATAATCTTCAAATAAAGTGGGCATACTTAATCATGAACTATATGGAGCATCTCAAAAATCTTTCTGGTGGAATTCCATATACTCATTGTATAACCAAGATTCTTAAGTTTGGAAAAGTTAGCTTTCGATGAGAAACCGAAACCAAAATGACTTAAAGAGATTGTGAAATTTCAATTATGGAGGCAAACAAAAATATGGGCATTTTCAAAGATGATGATGGATTGTTCAAGCATAGAGAAAAAGGAACTTCCTCCAATCAAGATGCACATCCTTCACCACCCGCATATGACAGAGAAATATCAAATGAGATGATTTATCACAAACTTTGCTCAATGGAAACTTTCATGATATCGAAATTTCGTGATATTCGTCAAGACTTGGCCAACCTTCAAGCCAATCAAGAGGATTAAATGGTTGAAAGTGATGATGAAGAATTCTAAATGTCTTAGTACCTTTGTTTGTTGTTTATGCTCTTCCCATGTAATGTCTTTATCTTTTGCATTTTGTATCGTATTTCCTTATGTATCATTTATGTCATCAAAGATCCAGTGTCTAGTGTGTTTCTAAGTATGCATTAACTTTGTGTTTGTATTATATTTTACTTGTATTTTATATTATGTTTTATTATAGTCTTTTCCCCATCCTTTTTGATATTGACAAAGGGGGAGAAGACATTGTGTGCTTGTGTTTAGTGATGCAGAAAACTTTTCCAGATTTTAAAACTTCCTCTTTGAAAAAAAAGTCTTCAAAGGCTATATAAATTAAGGGGGAGATATCCAACTTAGGGGGAGAAGGCACATCACTATTGTACACATACAAGCAACACTCAAATACCTTGATGCACAAGCTACAAATGTCAAATTAGTTGTCTACATCAAAAAGGGGGAGAATATGATTGCATGCACTCCAATCAAAGTGTTTTGATGAAGACCACCATACATAAAGTCAAAAAAATATCAAGGTTTTGGAAAAGAATATGTTCAAGATCATATAATATTTCAAGATCATTCTATGAAGTCTTCTACAAGTGTATAACCAACTTTCAAGATGAAGATTTATGAAGATTCATTAATAAGTTAGGTATAAGTTTTAGTTTGAAGTTTTTAAAGATGATATAATGCTCAAAATATACTCTAAATATTTACATAAGTGTCATGATCATTTAAGAGTAAAATATTGTATGTCCATCACTAGAAAATAAGTTTTTATCACTCTCACTCAATGGTAATCGGTTAGAGGGTTACAATAACCAGTTACAGGGCTTCGCAAAAATAAAATAAAATTTATGGTTCAGTGGTAAATGGTTACAGCTTTTGGGTAACCGATTACAGGCATGAAAATTTGGAAATATACACGTTATCACATATGTGTAACCGGTTACAGCCCTACGGTAACCAATTACCGCTGAAGAAAAATTCAGATATTTTCTGTTTTACATGGCTATTGGATGATACCTTTTGGGGTCCAACCAGTGTATCTTGTTATTCATTTGGGGTGTAACGAAAGGGTGCATTTCATATATGCACTCTGATCATAACACATGACATATTATTCAAAATTTCAAAAAATTCTTAAGTGTCATAAAACTTTGAGAATTTACATATTGCATGAAACGTTGTTTAGAAATTTCATACTCATCATTGTTTCAGCATATATTGAGCACTAGATCTAACTATAAACTTCCTATTAAATCTTGTCTTAGTGTCTTGATAACCATAGTGTTATTCAAGAATTGATCATACTTTGTAAAAATCAGATTTTGTATAAGATTAACCTTGCATTTCAGGATTGTTGAAAACAAGTGTATACATTGAAGAAGATTGTTCTTCATGTACTTGGTTGGATCTTAAAGGATAATTAAAGCCTTGATCTCCCTATAGGTTAGATAGTAAGAATCACATTTGGATGTGGATAGGCTATACAATAATTCTAACTATAGTGAAATCTTTTACATGTTGGTAAGGGGACTGGAGTACTCTCGAAGTGTGAGAGGAACTAATATAAATCTCTTGTGCTCTTTATTTTCTGTATTTATCGCTTTCTTATTCATACACAAACAAGAAAATAAGAACATCATCACGTAAAAGAATAAAAATCTGCAATTCACTTTATTCAGCCCCGTCTTAGGCGCACTCAAAAACCAACATTTGACATCATAGCAAGTTAAGGTAACTTGTTTCTATTCGATCCAGAATGTCTTCTGTAGAACCTGTGACGCCTCGATATTTAATTATTTATTTAATTAAATATTTTTGAATATTTTATATTAATTCAATTTTTTATCGTCGAAGTCGAAATTATTTTATTTAGTGGCATGATAAATAATCAGATTTAATTTGGTGGAATTAAGTTGAGGTATAATTTTTATTATTAAGCTTAAATATGATATTGGACTTAGTTGTGGTGTTGTGAAGTAATAAGGGGGTATGTCACTTAGGCCAATTTAGATTTATTAAGAGAAATAATATATTATAATAGAAATAGAGTTAGAGAAGAAAGAGAGTTAGTGTTATCAGGAAAAAGAAGGAAAAAGAGAAGAGAAAGAGGAATAGGGTTTTGAGAGGAGAAGAAGAACAAGAGGAGGTTGCAACTAGTGTCAAATTCCCAAAAATTCCATTAAAATTTCTTAGAGTTGCACTCAATCCAAGGTAAAGGTGGGGTTCTTACTAAATAAAGGGGAGTATGATGAACTTTAATTTGGGTTTAGGGTATTATTTTCACTACTATGATGTGCTAATTTGTTTGTGTTGCTATTGAAATTAACAATTGATTTGAGTTGTGTTGTTAATTGTTGTATTTGAATTGTGTTGGGTTAATGTTAAACTAGGATAAATGGGTGAATTGAAACAAGAATGAACAAGAACAAGGCATATGTGTAAAGGGAGGCAAAACTATTTTTTTTAGCTCCAGGCCTTCTCACATGGGCACCTGTGTCAGTACCTGCATTCCACGCCTTTCCCTTTCCTTCTTCTGACACGGCCGTGTCAGGCAACACGGCCACCCATGTCAACTACTGTAGCAAATTTTATGAAACTTAGACTTATGCAATTTTTCTGACCCGATTCGTCCTGTTTGATTCTTCTGCAAACCTAAGCATAAAATAGGGTGATAGGAAATAAAACATCAATTAGTTGAACGAAGAAACGATTAAGTAACTACTAAATTCCTGTGTAGAACCATTGATCAGTAGTCGAATTAGGCAGTATAATTAGTTGTTCGGAATTTAACGAAATTTGACCGGGTAACTAACTTTAATTAGTAGGTAATTATGGATATGTATTTTGATAAAATTATGTTGATTATACCGAATTGTCGGTGCAGCAGGTTAAGTCATCTCGTCCGGTTTATGGACATTGTTGATTATAGGTCTTATGACCAATGTTGTGATATTTTGTGTTGGTTGATGAATATGTTGGTGTTGCGAGATATCATTGAGTATATGTGGAATTTGATATTGATAATGTGATTATGAATTATTTATGTGGTTAATATTATGGTGTGAATCCTAGTGAATATATAATGAATATGTTGTTACCATGAATTATTGTTGATTACGTTAATGACGTTGTAGGCTTATGGCCAGTGAAGTAGTGATATAGGCGTATGCCTCGTAAAGTGTTTAATGATGTTATTGTGTGTGTTGTACATTCATACATTTGCATCTTATGAAGGTCTGTATTGGCGGATTTTGTGAAGGCATGTATTGGCAAAAATGAATTGTGAAGAAGGCTTATGCCTTGTGCCTCAGAATTACTGGCAAATATTTATGTTGGGAGTTCTGCTCCAATGGTACCACATGCATTTGCACAATTGAGTCTCATTTGGAGTCGTTGTTATGTTATTTATTTGAAGTGTTGTTTATGCTTGGCGATGTTATAAGTTGAATTAATATGCAGGTGAATTGTGTTGCTTTATGTTGTTATTGTGTGAAGTGGTAAATCATATATTCTTTACCTAATATATTGTTTATCATAACCCTATTTATGTAGTTTGATATCTCACCCCTTCTGTTTGAATGTTGCCCTTTGTTAGTAACGTGCAGGTAACCAAGATGAGTAGCCGATAGCATTGTTAGTTCGAGTTCAGTGTCATTTTCTCTAATACATAGCACTCGGGGGGAAATGAACGCTTGTCTATTTTGTTGTTTAATTATTGAACCTTATGTTGTTATTTGATGAGTTATTGTATTGATGTTGTTTCATGATTCAAAAGATGCTATATCTTATTTAGAGAATTATTATAAATCTACTGTGTGATTAATCAAAGTTTGGTTTATGTTATGAAGACTATATTCTTGAGTTGTGTTCATTCCACTTCTTTAAGTGTTATGTATCTATTCTAAAAGCATGACAAGTTTATGTGTTTTTGTTGAATATGTGACATCCTGATTAGATTGGAAATTTTATACTCTGATTTTCTGATTAATTGCTTGGGGTAGAATTGGGGTGTTACATTAATGGTATCAGAACAGGTTGGTCCATCCGGCCAAGTTGTCTAATGTTGTTTGTTCCTTAGTGCACGACAAGTGTGTGAAACACTGTCTGTTCTTGCTTGATTTTCTAATCTCTTTTAGGCAGGAGTTGGTTTGAAGATAAGCGAGGGAGAAACCTTGCTTCTCTGATACATTTTGGTTGTAAGATGTTAGTTCGGTATGATGTTGATGGCGACAGTGTAAGTATTGCTGACGTTTTGTTGTTTCTCGAATTCGAAGATGACATGGATTCAAGAATTTGTTTGTTAATCAAGTTGGAACGTCTTGAGGGAGAATGATCATACATTGTTAATATTTACTTCTCAAAGGATGAGGAGCAATGTAACGGTTGTTGATATACGAGTAGAGTGTAAATCCCTGATGTTTTAGAAGGTGATTGTTAAGTGGTATATCGTATATTCTTTACCTAATATATTGTTTATCATAACCCTATTTATGTAGTTTGATATCTCACCCCTTCTGTTTGAATGTTTCCCTTTGTTGGTAATGTGCAGGTAACCAAGATGAGTAGCCGATAACATTGTTAGTTCGAGTTCGGTGTCATTTACTTTGATACATAGCCGATAACATTGTTAGTTCGAGTTCGGTGTCATTCACAAATTCAACTGAAAACGCCATAACATTTTGTCCAACTCAAAACGACTTTAAGACAACAATCCTTTAATGTAAATAACTTAAAAATTCAGCAATATAATGAAAACCAATAATAAAGAAAACATGCATTCATCCTCCCGAGTGCTACGTATCAGAGCGACAACACCAACTCGAACTAACGAAGGTAACAGCTATCCTTCTTGATTACCTGCACGTTACCAACAGAGGGTAACATTCAAATAGAAGGGGTGAGATATTGAACCATATAATTGAGTGTATGATAACAATTTTATTAGATCATATTATATAAAATCACCACTTCACAACTTTCAACCAACATCAATCATCACAAGTCAACAAGACAACATGTTAAATATGCAACACAAAATGCAACTTGTTACAATGCACATGCATGTGGTACCAATGGAGCAAAACTCTCAACTTAGAAACCTGCCAATTAATAGAGGCATCAACAAGACATAAGCCTTCAACTTAATTTGTCAATCCAGGCTAACTTACCGAGCATCAGCTCCAACTTGATATGCTATGTATGCGACCCAATATGAATGTCAAGATAACAACAACAAAATTCCATAGCAACGCAACAACAAACCAACATTGGCCATAAGCCCACAACTTAATATTTTGCCCATAAATAGAGGCAATAACATCACCTGCTAACTCACATTTTTCAACAAAGAACACAATACAATGAGTCAACCAAAAATTTACTACAAATAAACCGCATAATTTTTCGAACTATTACGACTATTTCCGGTTAATTAATATATCGGCTAAAAGTTCTATTATTTCTACTTACAAAACTTCTATAATATTATTATACTAATAATACTAAATTATTATTATTATTAATAATTATTATAATTATTAAAATATATATTAGCAATTTGGAAATGTTAATAGTGTGTATATATGTCAAATTCAACTACAGTACCTATATATATATATATATATATATATATATATATATATATATATATATATATATATATATATATATATATATATATATATATATATATATATATATATATATATATATATATATATATATATATATATATATATATATATATATATATATATATATATATATATATATATATATATATATATATATATATATATATATCTTGAAAACGTGAATTCTCATACTACTCTATGATGCACCGCACAATAGCTATCAATTGCTAAGACCATTTTAACTATAATACCATAATACTACAATACTACCACTTGAAAGTTGAATCACTTGGAATTGTTGATGCAGTAATACTGGTATCACAAGCAGACTCAATTTTTGATAGCTAAACAATAAACAAATACCACTCCTATTCTAAGAGGTATTTTGCATTATAATTTAATTCACAATTTCAACAAATATATAACACACTGACATCTTACACTAGCAAATCTAAACATGTCAGAATTACGCAAAACTAATAAAAATATTATTCATAATAACCCAAACACAACTCTGACAACTCTATTGACAACTCTATTGGTAGAGTTCTCCGTGTTGAGGAATCAAACTTCCAATCTTACCTCCACAAAAGAGTCAAACTTCATTGTTGTAAACATCCGCATTACATGCATAAATCATTCATATATCATGCATAACAAAGTTCATACATAATGCATAACAAGAGTGCTTCATCCTCATTTTCATTTCCCGAGGTCTTGTTACAATTGACATGTCCCCTTGAGATCAAAGTCCAACTTACTTGGCACCTACCAAAATAGATGTCAGTTCAGCTGTTTCTCTCTTTCTTCCAATGCTAATCTTGGATGAGTTGTTTTTATCTTTCGTCCAATGCTAATCTTGGATGAGTTGTTTCTCTCTTTCGTCCAATGCTAATCTTGGATATGTTGTCTCTCTTTTTTTTCCCGTCCAAAGCTAATATTGGATGTTGTTATCTTTGTTGTCGTTCAAAGCCAGTATTGGACGCCATGTTTTTTTTCTTCCTACTATAACAATGTGCAATCGATTGTTGTCCTGGTGTAATCGATTGGATAGAAGCATTTCACGATTTTTTTTGAAAAAAAGCACTGTGCAAATCAATTTGCATTGTAGTCTAATTGATTTTTCACAGAAACATAATGCATTTTTTTCCTTGTTTTGGGGCTGTTTGATCCAAAATGCTTTTTCTAATCATCTCTTTTGATTGTTGGTTTGGATTGCAATTTTAAATGTCCAATTTCTCTTTAAATTCAATGGACTTTGTGATGTAGATGAAGTTGGATAAATGTTCATCAATTCAAATCTACCAAAGAGTGAATTATTTAATTCATTTTTGGTGCTTTAGATTAATGATATGTTTACTGCTTTAATACATCTAGATGAGTGATTAAATTTAAAGATGAAAGAAATTTGAGGTAGTGATCAAAATTATCTTATCATTCTCATCCCTCTTCATCTTATCCCTTTCTTTTTTTAAATGTGCTACATGTTAATGAGTGATGATCTTTATATCATTTATCCAAACATGAAGTACATAGATTGCTATTGACTGGCCTCAAAATAGGTGCGACTTCTACACAAGTCCACTTACGATTGCTTAACATAACGCTAAATTTTGTCCCGATTCGACTAAATGATCATTCATGGCCCAAACCTATGTTTGCAAGCCCAAGTATGTTAATTTGATCTCTTTGATCCAATAACCTTGAGATTCATTATGTGGAGGCTTTGGTTCTACCAATCCTCTAATCGATCTTCATCAATTTTGGTCAACGCGGATCACTTAAACATCGTTGATCATTAAATGTTGCCTTGAGAATTCCAAAATGGATGATATACTTGACAAAAATAAAATGCAACTTGTTGTGTGGAGGCTTTGGTTCTACCAATCCTCTAATGAGTTTCAAATGCAAGTTTCAAGATGGTCATCCAACTAACCACTAATTTCTAACAATTGACTTTATTTTATGCTTTTATTTTATGCTCTTTACTTTATGTACCATTTACTTTTTGCATTTACGTTTCATGCTATTTTAATCTTTGCTCACTTGAGCATTTACTTTTATGTCATTTTTATTTTGCTCACTTGAGCTTTTCTTTTCCTTTTGAAGATACTTAATAATCAACATGGACCATAAAAAATATTAATGATACTTAGACTACTTGGTTACTATCATTTGCATTATGGAGTATTGGACTTCTTAGACTTAGGATTAGAGACCTTGGCTTATGTTGGAGACCTTGAGACCTTAATTGATATATTGTCTAGAGATCTTGAGGTTTACCTCAAGACATTCGGTTGTTTTTTTGTTTTGTGTGCAGGTTTTTGTGATTACATACTTTGTTTATAATCTGGAATTCACCCGTATACAGCCGTTACTCTGCCCAATTTTTTCAAAGACTTAATATACTTGAAGTTTGGTATTCTCAAGAGGTCTAGTATCTTTGCTTGCTTGGTTTCACTCCAAATAATGGAAATTCTATCTTGACTCATAATGTCAAGTATTGGATTATTGTTAGTTAGACAGTTCTCTTCCGTAACTTTTACATTATGCTTTAGGATAGTCCCTTCATCTCCTCCCATCTTTAATTTTCAAAACCTTCTCATCTTTTTTTCCAAAACCTTCTTTGTTTATAAAATCGAACCGCTTTCATAATAAACCTCGGCTTTTTCGAGTTGCTTTTCTTTTAAAACTTAATTTATTTAAACAAACTTCAATTCACTTAATCATACTTTGACATCTTTCAAAATTAACAAAAACACTTCAACTCATTCAAACTCTTTTGTGCGCTCGAGCACTTTTACCCTTCAAAACTTTTTTCAAGTTGAGACATGATTCATTGATAGTCGAGCAACATTCTCCTATCCCTATGGTTATAAAGGTGTCGACTTTTCCACTTGAGTACTAGAGGCATTCTCAAACCCCCACTCTTGCTGATGCAGGGTCCATATTTCTCACACCTTGTAGGCGTTAGTCGAGATTTCTCTCCTAACAATGACGACTTGTCTCGTTGTTTTAAATCAATCACCAAACAAGTCTTTTCTAGTCGAACTATGATGCTCTGACTTTCCCATTGCACGAGGGAGTATGTAGGCACTAAATCTTACGACCTAAGGCGAGCAACAAAAATAACAAAAAACATTTCATTTTATTTTGTTTACAAATACTCATTCATTCTTTTCCTTTAGCAAGTAAACCTTTACATGACACTCCTTTTAAAATAAACCAAACAAAGTAGATCATGCGGAGTACCGTAGATGCTTAGAGTGCTAACACCTTCCCTTTGCATAACCGAACTCCGTACCTCGATCTCTGATCTTTTGGGGTTTTGTTCGCTTTTTTCCCATTTCCCTTCGGAAACAATAAAGTGCGGTGGCGAATTCATTGTGTTGAGATAGGTCAATTGATGGCCTAATCTCAAATCTTTACCGCTACATTTCTTTTCCTATTGGTCACTGTTGCAATTTCGTTCTCTCTTGAGTTCTGATTTGCGCGTGCAACAAAAAAGTGGCGACTTCACTGGGGACAGATTGACCTATTGCTTGTCCATTCCTAAGTGGGTCAATCCTATCTTTGTTTTTTCTCTTCTATGAGTGTGTATATATTGTTTTACTTGCTGTTTATTACTTCCCATTATGTTGTATATATGTTTGTCTGGATTTTCCTGGTTTTCAGGGGCTTGGTGATTTTTTTTATAAGTCTTCTACCTGGACTTTGGGCAAACATAAGATAAGAAGGGAGGTATAGTCATGTTAAATCTGAGGGAGTAATATCAAAAAAGGAGACATGAGATCCCCCATTCAGTGGAGGCCCCTTTGACTGTAGTGTCGTTTACTGAGTAATCGGGAAGACGTATTACTTTCGACCTGGGAGCCTGCTGAAGCTGAGGACCATAGATTACCTAACCCATCTTGGCCTTTTAGGTGTAGTGCGGAAGCTATGACGGAGTAATCCGGAAGTATTTATCACGTGATACTACACTCAGACGAGTTTTTCTTGAGAATATTACTAATTACCGAGTTAACCGAGACGTTGGTAATATCTGAAGGAAGGATGTAGACTCTGGGAACCTCTTAGAAACTTGTTCGGTAGGTGATGATCGTTAGTCCATACCTTATGGGTTGTACCTTTGACTCCAGGCTCGTGACTCTGAATCGTGTGATCCTGTTATTGTGCAGTACATTGCATAACACTGCATATCATTTGCATCCTCTGCATCATTCTGCATACATCCAGGTTGTTCAGGATCTTATTCCCAGCTGCTTCTTTCTTCTAGTTAGTCGTCTACCATCAAGCTGATTCCTCAACACAACTACGGGACTAGATCTGCTGTCAGATTGAGAATGGAAAACCAAGAACAACACAACATGGAAGTCAGAATGGAAATCGACGAGTTGAAGTCAGGCATGGCCAAACTTACTAAGAAGATGCAAGTCCTAATTACCAAAGGAGATCCACCTCAAAGGACTGTGATATATGAAATCCCAACTGCTGCTGTTGACACTCAACCTATCCAGTATACATCTACTACATGGCCAGAGTTTGGGTTACCTCATAATTATCTCTTCCTGTTGTAATTACTCTAATGGTTGGCCAGTCTTCCTGACCAGTCTTTCAAGATCCGGTTTTCACTAAACCTCAGCCAATTGTTCATACTACTTCTCATCAACCCACTGCAGAAGTTACTTTCGGGAACCCTCTCTTTGAGTACCATGCTGCCAGTCCTCGAAGTGTGAGTCAGGGAGACTTTGGTGAGTTTGAAGAGTTCAAAGAACACTATCAGACTTTAGAGAAAAGACTCTGAGCTATAGAAGGTAATGATGTCTTTGGTATTGCTACTGAAAACATGTGCCTGGTTTCTGATCTGGTTATGCCTACAAAGTTCAAGACTCCCGATTTTGAGAAATATCGGGGGAACACTTGTCTAAGAAGTCATTTGGTGATGTACTTTTTAAAGATGTCTGCTTACACAAAGAATGACAAGCTGCTTATCCATTGTTTCCAAGATAGTCTGAGTGGAGCTTCATTGAAATGGTATATGGGACTTGAGAAAGGTCGTATCCAATGCTTCCAAGATCTTGTTGATGCTTTCATAAAGCAATACAAATACAACCTCGACATGGCACCTGATCATCGCCAACTACAAAATATGTTTCAGAATGAGAAAGAATCTTTCAAGGAATATGCTCAACGATGGAGAGAATTGGCATCTCAAGTTGAACCACCTCTGGCAGAGAAAGAGTTAACTAGTTTGTTCATGGATACTTTGTCCCCTTTCTTTTAGGAGAAGATGATTGCTAGTGTGTCCTCCAGCTTCACAGACCTGGTGACTATCAGCCAAAGATTAGAAGAAGGAGTCAAGAATGGTAAAGTGTCTAAAGCTTCTGAATCTTCTAATGGTGCAAAGAAATACCTTGGGAACTTTCAGAAGAAGAAAGAGGTAGAAGCCAATGTTGTCTCGACTGAGAGAAGAGGACATTGTCGTAGGACTCAATACACTGATCAACCACAAGTAGCGGTTTTTACTCCTGCGGTTAATGCTCAATCAGTTCAGGTTCCTCAACAACAGAATATTGCACATAATCAAAATTGGAATAGAGCTCAAATTGATCCAATCCCTATGACATACACTGAATTGTATCCTGCATTGGTGCAGAAGGGCTTGATTACGACTAGGCCTCTGATTCCTCGAAATCCTCCTCCAGCCCGGTTCAGATCTGACCTTCACTGTGAATTTCATCAGGGAGCTGCAAGTCATGATTTAGAAAGCTATTATGCATTGAAAAACAGAGTGCAAGAATTGGTGAAAGAAAATCTTCTCACTTTCAAGGAGACAGGTCCTAATGTTATCAATAATCCTTTGCCAAAACAAAGTGGCTGAAGACTGAGTCGGGGTACCCTCAAGTTACTTCCTAAAGCCAGTGTTTCAGATAGGACAACTCATCCTTGTTATTGATTAACCACTAGGCCATCTCTCTTTCTGTTTGCATTTTCCCTTGTTTATGTTAAAATTGTTTCTTTCAAATTCTATTTGTACTTCTATGTTAAGTTTAATGAAATGAGCATTGCAATGTTTTGATTCAAATCATTTTCATTTACTACTTTCAAATGTATTTCTCTTGTTTACTCCCTTTATCAAGCTTTTGTTTATGCAAAGATTTGAGGGAGGATGATGAAATCGAAATACCCATAATTGTTGTTGGTATGCTTTCGAATAAAACTTTGCTGAGGATATACAAGCATTGTTTAAACTCCCAAACACCGGAGAAATAAGGAAGTTAATCCCTTGTTCACCCTTTTGAGCCTAGAAGTTGGAGTTTCTTTCTATACGAAAAAACCTGCAATCTTAACCCGGGGATGGGTAGTTCTCATTTAATTTGGATGTGCATTCAATTACAAGAGAAATCGTGCAAGACACCTTTCAACAAAGGTCGCGATCAAGCTTTCCTTTGCACACAACAAGAAGTGTCAAAGATGCTCCCAAACCAAAAATGACAAAGATGGTTCCCTGTAATCATTGAGCAAGGCAATCATTATCTTTCCAAAAAGAAAAATGAAATGAAAAGAAAAATCCCGCTAATTTAAAACCTCTGAAGGAGACTTAGGCAAAAAACTGGGGCATCCCACTGACTGTAATTCCAAATGAAACAGTTCAGGCAAAAACTGGGACACCCCACTGACTGTAATCTCAAATGAAACAGTTCAGGAAAAAGTTGGGAATAATAAATTCAATCAGAAGAGGTCTTGAAATCCTCAAAATTCTCCACCAGAGTTGACAAAAGTCCTCAAAACAGTAAAAAGATGTAAGAAGAAATGACTGTCATTCTCAAGAATTCCTTAGCTTTTGAGCCATCGTCATTATTATCATCAGTTCAATTCCAAAATCTCTTGGAACCTGAATGCATAGTCTGAATTAACTGAACGTAGGACTGAAGAACATCACGAAGATTGGGTTGAGTACAAATAAACTTTGAGCATTTATCCTTTATTTCTTAAATCGTGAACCATACCATGTTACAACCCTTAAAAGACCTAATTGAAGTTAGGTTTCTTTTGAAAGCATAATACAACAAGGTTGCGTAAACTGACTCCTAAGATCTTTTGCGAATCATTTGTTTTGGTTTCATACCTTTGTTTTCACTTTAAAAGTATAAACCACTGTGTTTTAACCAGTGATGCATTTTCTATACACCAATAAGATCATTTCAAAAATGATTTTGGATTCAAAACTTTTGCATGAACTTTGCATTAAAATTACCATGCTTGAATAAACAATTTTGCTTGCAAACAAGCTTTCCTCGTCGAGGAATTTCAAACAACTGAGAAAATTGGTCAGTGACTCCTATCAGGGGCAAGTATCTTCCAGATCCAGTTGCGAGTTAGTTCAAGATTTGTTGCTCAGTGCGAGTTTTCTCAGAATTGGTTAGCCAGAAGATCTTTTTCAAGACTCATACTGGGGCTTTACTTTCCAATAAACATTTCAGAACTGAAGCTATGATCAGTTTATTTCCAACAGTTATCTCAAGAACTGAAGCCATGATCAGTTTATTTCCAGCAGTCGTTTCAAGAACTGAAGCCATGATCAATTTATTTCCAATAAATCATTTCAGAACTGAAGCCATGATCAGTTTATTTCCAACAACCTTTTTTCAAGAACTGAAGCCATGATCAGTTTATTTCCAACAAATCATTTCAGAACTGAAGCCATGATCAGTTTATTCCAACAAATATCTCAAGAACTGAAGCCATGATCAGTTTATTCCCAACAGTCATTTCAAGAACTGAAGCCATGACCAGTTTATTTCCAACAAATATTTCAAGAACTGAAGCTATGATCATTTTATCTCCAATAATCATTTCAGAGCTGAAGCCATGATCAACTTATTTCCAGTAACTTTCGACTGAAGCCATGATCAGTTTATCCTCAACAGTCAGCTAATCTGGGACGAATCCCCAAGAAGCTCTCCATGTATTTCCTCAGAAGATCATAAGTTAAATACAGTTTACAAGTGTGACAAATTTGAGTTCAAGACATTTTCTTTCCAACAAAATTTGGCAGAGTTCTCCATGTTGAGGAATCAAACTTCCAATCTTACCTCCACAAAAGAGTCAAACTCCGTTGTCGTAAACGTCTGCATTACATGCATAGATCATTCACATATCATGCATAACAAAATTCATACATAATGCATAACAAGAGTGCTTCATCCTCATTTTCATTTCTCGAGGTCTTGTTATAGTTTACATGTCACCTTGAGATCAAAGTCCAACTTACTTGGTACCTACTAAAATAGATGTCAGTTCAGTTGTTTCTCTCTTTCTTCCAATGCTAATCTTGGATGAGTTTTTTTTTATCTTTCTTCCAATGCTAATCTTTTATGAGTTGTTTCTCTCTTTCGTCCAATGCTAATCTTAGATATGTTGTCTCTCTTTTATTTCCCGTCCAAAGCAAATATTGGATGTTGTTATCTTTGTTTCCGTTCAATGCCAGTATTGGACGCCATGTTTTTTTTCTCCCTTCATTCAAAGCCAGTATTGAATGTCAAGATATCTTTTTCCATCCAAAGCCAATATTGGATGTTGTTACCTTCTCCTTAATTCAAAGCCAATATTGAATGTCAAGATCTCTTTTTCCATCCAAAGCCAGTATTGGATGTTGTTACCTTCTCCTTCATTCAAAGCCAATATTTAATGTCAAGATCTCTTTTTCCATGCAAAGCTAGGATTGGATGTTGTTACATTTTCCTTCATTCAAAGCCAATATTGAATGTCAAGATCTCTTTTTCCATCCAAAGCCATTATTGGATGTCGTTACCTTTTTTGCCGTCCAAAGCCAGTATTGGACGCCTTGTTTTTTTTCTCTCACCCCATCCAAAGCCAGTATTGGATGTTGTGACCTTTTCTCTCATCTAAAGCCATTATTAGACGTTGAGTTTTTCATTCATCTAAAGCCAGTATTAGATGTTGTGATCTTTTTTCTCGTCTAAAGCCATTATTAGACGTTGAGTTTTTCATTCATCCAAAGCCAGTATTGGATGTTATGATCTTTTCCCTCGTCTAAAGCCATTATTAGACGTTGAGTTTTCCCTTCATTCAAAGCCAGTATTGGATGTCGTGTTTCTTTTTCGTCCAGCGTCTTTCCTGGACGACTCTGATGTAGCTTCAGATTTGGTTTCATCCCACATCTATTGTTCTTCTAGATGCTTCTGATTGTTTTTTCAGAGAGTTGCTCGCCTTATTCAATGCCATTCTTGGATGTCGCCGCTTGCCTTCTCGTGTTTTATCTCTTTTTTCCAAGTATTGATGGTTACTCTTTGTCGCCCTGACAGATATCCAGAAGTATCTTGTTGTTTCCCAACGTGTCTTTCCACGTCATTTAATCTGAACTACCATAAGTATCCAATTTCGAGTCTTTCCATATTTCCATAGAGTCTGTCTCATCTCATACATCATTCAAAAAATATATATATGTAAAAAAAAGAGTCCATGCATTCATTCATAACATATGCTATCATATTATCGCATCAGGGACGAAATTCAAGTTTGTTTGTATTTAATTACTTTTCGCCTATCTGGCTAAAAGATAATTAAATAGGGGCAGCTGTTGTACCCTAAATTTTTCCCCTAATTTTTTCAGTCGCACTTTTATACCATATTTTGTCATTCAGTCACAATCATTAATAAACAACTTCATTCATCCCATTTGCATCCTATCATTAAGTTTGCTCTTGTGTTGTTGACTAACTTCTAATCAAAATACAAAAAATATTTGTCTTTTTCTTTACATATTTGTGTTTTGTAGGTACCGAGTCGAAGCATATGGAAAATAAGGTTTTCCAGTATTATTTCCCTAAAATCTCTATTTGCAAAGAAAAAAAATTAAAAAATTTTCATTTTTTTTCACTGTACATTCGATTGCTCCTAGAGTGCAATCGATTGCACAAAGTGCATTTTGCATAATTTTTAAAAAAATACACTGTGCAAATCGATTTGCAAAGCGTGAAAATTTGAAAAAATCAGCAATTTCAAGCTTATCAAATTTTGGCTCCAAATTTTCTCTAATTTTTTTTGAAAGAATTATCATTAATTAAAATTTTGGCTCCAAGAATCAATTACCAAATTACCACTAATCCTAATCCTAAACTCTTTAAATAAATCCTTCCTTTCATTCAAATTTCAAGATTTTGATAGCCAAAATCACTTTACTAAAAAAATCTCTCAATTTTCTCCATCTACCAAATTCACTCAAAGCTCCATTTTCAAGAAAAGTTAGTAAGCTTTGCATTGAAGCTTACTAATCTTTGAGCTAAACCTTCATCCAAACACTTTTTCTTCATCAATTCTCTACATCCAAGCTTGGGCAATTGATTCTTCTGGTTGAATTGAAGCAAATTCTAGAAGTTGTTTTGATAATTCTCTAGATCTACCTTTGGTAAGTTAGATTTTCCATCTTTCACAATGTGGTCTCTTGGTGATCTTTGGGATTGATTCATTGAGCATTGTTTTGTGATTCCATTGATGCTATTTTCTCATAATTTGATGGAATTTTCGTGCTCAATTGGATCCATGATCATAAGTTGTTTGATGGAAAGTTTGAACAAGGATTTGGCCTTTTGAAATGCTGTTATTCCTACTATAACAATGTGCAACCGATTGTTGTCCTGGCACAATCGATTGCACTAAAGAATTTCACACAAAATTTTGAAAAAAAACACTGTGCAAATCAATTTTCATTATAGTGCAATCGATTTGCACAGAAACATAATGCATTTTTTGCCTTGTTTTGAGGTTGTTTTGATCCAAAATGCTTTTTCTACTCATCTCTTTTGATTGTTGGTTTGGATTGCAATTCTAAATGTCCAATTTCTCTTTAAATTCAATGGACTTTGTGGTGTAGATGAAGTTGGATAAATATTCATCAATTCAAATCTACCAAAGAGTGATTTATTTAATTCATTTTTTGTGCTTTGGATTAATGATCTATTTAGTGCTTTAATCTATCTAGATGAGTGATTGAATTTAAAGATGAAAGAAATTTGAGGTAGTAATCCAAATTAGCTTATGATTCCCCTCCCTCTTCATCTTTTCCCTTTCTTTTTTTAAAATGTGCTACATGTTAAGGGGTGATGATCTCTATATAATTTATCCAAACATGAAGTACATAGATTGCTATTGACCAACCTCAAAATAGGTGCGACTTCTACATAAGTCCACTTACGATTGCTTAACATATCACTAAATTTTGTCCCGATTCGAATAAATGATTATTCGTGGCCCAAACCTATGTTTGCAAGCCCAAGTATGTTAATTTGATCTCTTTGATCCAATAACCTTGAGATTCATTATGTGGAGAATTTGGTTCTACCAATCCTCTAATGGATCTTCATCACTTTTAGTCAACACAAATCACTTAAACATCGTTGATCATTAAATGTTTCCTTGAGAATTCATAAATGGATCATATACTTGACAAAAAGCAAATGCAACTTGTTGTGTGGAGGCTTTGGTTTTAACAATCCCCTAATGAGTTCCAAATGCAAGTTTCAAGATGGTCATCCAACTAACCACTAATTTCTAACAATGGCTTTATTCTATGATTTTATTTTATGATCTTTACTTTATGTACCATTTACTTTTTGCATTTACATTTCATGTTATTTTCATCTTTGCTCACTTGAGCATTTACTTTTATGCCATTTTTATTTTGCTCACTTGAGCTTTTATTTTCCTTTTGAAGACACTTAATAATCAACATGAACCATAAAAAATATTAATGATACTTGGAATACTTGGTTACTATCCTTGGCATTATGGAGTATTAGACTTCTTCGACTTAGGATTAGAGACCTTGGCTTATGTTGGAGACCTTGAGAACTTAATTGATATTTTGTCTGGAGCTCTTGAGGTTTACCTCAGGACATTGGGTTGTTTGTTTGTTTTGTGTGCAGGATTTTATGATTACACACTTTGTTTGTAAACTGGAATTCACCCGTATACAGCTGTTACTCTGCCCAATTTTTTCAAAGACTTAATACACTTGAAGTTTGGTCTTCTCAAGAGGTCTAGTATCTTTGCTTGCTTGGCTTTACTCCAAAGAATGAGAATTCTATCTTGACTCATAATGTTAAGTATTGGCTTCTTGTTGGTTAGACCGTTCTCTTTCTTAGTTTTAACATTATGCTTTAGGATAGTCCCTTCATCTCCTCCCATCTTATTTAATTTTCAAAATCTTCTCATCTTTTTTTCTAAAACCTTCTTTGTTTATAAAAGCGAACGACTTTGATAATAAACCTTGGATTTGTCGATTTTCTTTTCTTTTAAAACTTATTTTCTTTGAACAAACTTCAATTCACTTAATCATACTTTGACATCTTTCAAAATTAACAAAAACACTTCAACTCATTCAAACTCTTTTGTGCACTCGAGCACTTTTACCCTTCAAAACTTTTTTCAAGTTGAGACGTGATTCATTGATAGTCGAGCAACATTCTCCTATCCCTATGGTTATAAAGGTGTCGACTTTTCCACTTGAGTACTAGAGGCGTTCTCAAACCCTCACTCTTGCTGATGCAGGGTCCATCTTTCTCACACCTTGTAGGCGTTAGTCGATATTTCTCTCCTAATAATGACGACTTGTCTCCTTGTTTAAAATCAATCAACAGACAAGTCTTTTCTAGCCGAACTACGATGCTATAACTTTCCCATTGCACGAGGGAGTACGTAGGCACTAAGTCTTGCGACCCAAGGCGAGCAACAAAAATAATATAAAACATTTCATTTTCTTTTTTTTTACAAATACTCATTCATTATTTTCCTTTAGCAAGTAAACCTTTACATGACACTCCTTTTAAAAGAAACCAAACAAAGTGGATCTTGCGGAGTACCATAGATGCTTAGGGTGCTAACACCTTCCTTTTGCATAAACGAACCCCGTACCTCGATCTCTGATCTTTTTGGGTTTTGTTCACTTTTTTCCCATTCCCTTTGGAAACAATAAAGTACGGTGGCGAATTCATTGTGTTGAGATAAGTCAATTGATGGCTTAATCATAAATATTTACCACTACATTTCTTTTCCTATTCATCACTTTCACAATTTCATTCTCTCTTGAGTTCTGATTTACGCGTGCGACAATAGCTATCTGTTGTACCCCAAAATTTTCCCTCCCTTTTCTCAAGACATTTCTCACAAAGATCTTCAATAGCTCAAGCTTACACAAGGATTGATTAGGTCAAGACGTCTCCTCAACACTGATACCTCAAGATTAGGGTTTGAGTTTGCACAAGGACAATTGGACTTCTAATACTTCAGATGACTTTCATGGATCATTATGGACCTTCAAGAATTCTCATGTCAAGTTTCAAATCTTGTATCACAAATTCTGCTCAGTTAATCGACCATATGACCAAAAATCAATTGTACTGATGAAAAGTCAACTGATACGCCAAAAGTCAAACTTTGACTTTTTGGTCAACATTAAGTCTCAAAGATCAAAATTCATCAAGACATTCAAGAATACTAATTTTGATCATCAAAAAGTCAAGAAAGTCAAACTTTCCAAGACTTAGAAATTTTTCTAAGTGTTTTTATACATGTTTATTTCATAACTTCATGATAATTTTTCACCAAGATGCAAGATGATTCAAAAAAAACTTTCAACATGAAAGTTGTACTACAACTTTTCTTTGTTGATCAAATCCTAGAAGTTCTTGGATTTTGAGTTATAAATTCATGAAGTCATGACATTTTCATCTAACACTTATAGAAATTTTCAACAAACTTTAGTCAGGATTTTATCCCAATTTCTTGGCATTTTTCACATAGTTACCAAATGATTTTGTCAAAATGGCCAACATGAAAGTTATAGAGGGTGTTTTAAGCTTTCCAAAACATCCAAGAGCATGAATTTATCATATTTGAGCTAGAATATTCAAGGGCATGAAGTTGGGCATCCATTCTTGAATTGCAAGTCATTTTATTGAAGAACACATAACAAAACCCTTATGTTATGCTGCATAATCTTGTGTTGCAGGCATCCTTGCTTGAAAATCTCATCATAATTTAATGCTTACACCCACTCTTGAGCTATTATCCAAGTGTTTAAGCCTTTGTCCAAAAGATATTTCCATGTATGGCATAAAGTTACCATTGCTATTCTTGAAAACAAACTTTTTTTCACAAATTTGTCTTGAGCCCATACTTTGTTTGCTTCTGATTTTGCTCCACCATAAATCATGGAAAGCAGCCCCTCTAAACCAGCAACTTTGGTACTTCATCTTGGAATTATGGAGTACTTGACATAGTTTGATCTTTGCAACCCAACCAAACCATAACATGCTGTCTTGCAAACCTAATCAGCTCATATACACAAACCTCTTGCCTATAAATAGAATAAGCATTTGAAAGAGAAAGAGGTCAGAAAAATAGAGAGAAAGGCCAGAAGTTTTGTTGTGTTGATAAACCCTCAAAATCTCATATTCAGAAAAGCCATAATAGTCCACAAAGTTCCCACTTTCGAGCTTTGAAATCCAAATCCTAGAACTCTACATACTTTGCAAGTTCTGTCCAAACATCTAAGCACCTCACATACATCACATAGAAGTTGTTTCAACTCAAGAACATCTTCTGTAACATCTCTATTTTTCTAAGCTCAAGAACAGTCAAGACAACAACTCAAACTCAAAGCACAAAAATCCAGCTTCAAGGTAAGTCTTCTTGACTTTTAAACTCTTCATACAAGCATCATTAGTGGTTCATTTGTGAAGATAAGATGTATATATCATTTCCTTGAAGCTAGCCATATGCTTATCTTTCATTTTCACTAACCATGTGTTGAGAACTAACCCATGTATGCAGCGAAACAATGATAGAATAAGAAAATTACAGTATGAGTCGACACATACCCACATGAGTTGACACATCTTAGTGAAAAATAGATTATGAGTCGACACAAAGCCTTTATGTGTCGACACATACTATTATACAGGGACAAAACAGAAGGAATAAAGAGTGTATGAGTCGACACAAAGCACGTACGAGTCGATGCATGCAGGGAATGAGTCGACACATACCCTTATGCATCAACTCATACTGAATTTATTTGGACTTACAGGAGCAAGACAAGCTTATGTGTCGATGCAAAGGAGCATGTGTCGACACATAATATTCAAAAATGCAGTTTTCCATTATTTTACACTGTTTTATCTATTTTCATATATTTTCTTCATCACTATTTAATATGGTTGTAATAT
This sequence comes from Vicia faba, assembly GCA_948472305.1. NCBI lineage: Eukaryota > Viridiplantae > Streptophyta > Magnoliopsida > Fabales > Fabaceae > Vicia > Vicia faba. The sequence goes on along the minus strand of OX451738.1, from coordinate 1,553,271,872 downwards.
TTAAGCTCATATCCATCTCCACTTGTAAATTGTACCCCTATCCCCCTAAACGGTGTAATAGCGTATGACTTTATTTTCCGCAATTTACCGCTTTCAAATATAAATGCTAGTAGCTAGGGTGTGTATGGCAAGACTAAAATCAATCCTAGACAACCCTAATCCAAGATAAAACAATGCATGAAATCAAAACAATTGCACACTACACCTCTAGGGTTAACTCCACTTATTGCCTTGAGAAAATAGTCATGTTATGCATGTGATATGCCTTAGCGGAGACAATCAAAATACAAGATCATAGTCCCTCGATGATGCTTCAAATATTGCCTTCAAAATGATCTTAGACCCTTAAGAAAAATGCTAAGGTATCTCGCAAAATTGCATTTTATGACTATACGATAACCCACGCCCGTACCTTTACATCCAAAGATAGGTCTTATTGCCAATTAATGGTAAGATATCAATGTCAAAGGAAGAGAGAAATGAACAAAAGACTTTTGAGTAGGTAGAACGTTCTTAGTTGCTTGCTCATAATCCATCTTCAAAACAAACATCTTTTCAAACACACCAAACACTTTCAAAAACATGAAATGTTTTTAAAAGTCAAACACTTTGTATGCATTCTTATAGAGACGAGAATCATTACAAAGTTTGCCTAAACGAAGGCGCTTTTCAAAAATACTTTCAAAATCCACCATAAAACACATTTCAAACAAAGAAATTTCAAAAGTGATATAGCAAGCAACTAAGAGCCCATAAATAACTATGGATGAAAAGGATGCTAACACCTTCCCTTTTCATAATCTACCCCCCGAACTCAAGAAAATATCTCAAAGATCTTTCCTGTTCTTTTCACCCTTTCCTTATTGGATAAAAGAAAACTCGGCGGCGACTCTTGCTATCCGTAACAATTGCGATAAAATGTAAAACACTCAAGTCAGTTCTCCCACTGTATTACACTATCATATATGAAAAAAAATGAAATTAAGATAGATTAACTATCAATAATTCAATTCCAAACACAATTAATCATCACATATCCAAGATTACTCATCAAAACCTAACAATATCAAAACTATAAAAATTAGGGGTTTCAATCTAAACATGTTTCTACCAATTAATACACTATTATAGAGTCAGAACCCCACCCTTATCTTGGATTGAAGGTGGCTCTAACTCTCCAATTGACTCCTAGATTTTCCTCTTCTTGCAGTTTCCACGTATCTCTTCTCTAACCCTTATTCCTATTCTATTGCCAAAAACCTACTTTTCCTTTACTGCTACTTCTCCTTGTTTTTCTCTTATCAACTAACCAATATAATAATAATAATACTATTATTTTATTTGTCTTATTTAATCTTTTGGGCCTCATTTCTACACCCCCACTATTCCTACTTCTAACTATTGAAAACCCACTTAATTAGTAATAGTATTATTCTAATATTATTTCAACAACTTAATCAAATAAATTAATTCAAATAACAACAACACAACTTAAATCAATATTGCACAACTTTAATAATTTAATCGGAAAAATATTCGAAAATATTTAATTAAATAATTAATTAAATATTGAGCGTTACAGTTACCGCTGAAACGAATTTGGAAAACAAGACTATTTTGAATGTTGTTTGTTTGTTGCATTTGTCCATGAACCATTGCACTTCTACATTCATTTAGAATCTTTTAAAAGGGTACAATACATGTATATAATTCAAATATTTCTGAAAAAGAAACACACAAAAAATACAACAATCACAACATACAATTCAATATTTTGTTTCTCATTTTCAAACAAGTATGTGGATTAATATTTTGATCTTTTATGAAACTTTTACTCTTACATTTTCAAATACATTATTAGAAAAGTTTCATCATATGCATCGAGCACTTGTGTAATATATTCATTAAATTGTTGTCTTGAAATAGAAGAGATTAACACTTTGTATTGACATTGATTATCAACTTTCGTATCTACTTCAAGAATTTGTTTCTAATCATTTTTTCAAAGTGATTATGGTGTAACCTTGCTGTTCAGGATTGTTTGAAGCAAGAAAGTATTAAGGGAGGATTGTTCTCTTTATACTTTATATTGGTTACATTGTTTTCAGGATTGTTAAAAACAAGTGTGTACATTGAAAATGATTGTTCTTCATGTACTTGGTTGGATCTTAAAGGATAGTTAAAGCCTTTAATCTCCCTATAGGTTAGATAGTAAGAATCACATTTGGATGTGGATAGGATGTATAATAATTCTAACTATAGTAAAATCTCTTACATGTTGGTAAGGGGACTGAAGTACTCTTGAAGTGTGAGGGAAACCAGTATAAATATCTTGTGTTCTTTATTTTATGTATTTACCGCTTTCTTATTCATACATAAACAAGAAAATAAGAACATCATCACATAAAAGAATAAGAACATCATCATACAAATGTTGGTTTTTGAGTGCACCCAAGACGGGACTGAATAAACCTGTAACCGGTTATCACTATATAAAAAAGTTAAATAACCTTTTTAATGGCTTGAAAATACAATGCTAGTGATATTAAAAGCCATGAAACATGTATGCATAATGTTAGACATAGTTTTAGCACTATAGTAGCATACTATATTGAATTGGAGTCGTGTACCATAATGAATATCAAATACCAATTTCTTCTTTAGGAGTAACTTAGCATGCAAGTCAAAAATCCATTTTGAGTAGATATTTTGTCTTCTTCTTTTTGATAATGATGTTTGTATTCATAATGTCTTTTGCCTTAATCATGATGTTTGTATTCATCAACAAATAAACGTGTTGAAGCATGACTCTACAAGTTTAAGAGAAAAGAGAAGACACTGGAAGTTATAGAGGTTCAATAAGAAAGAACAGAACCTAATCCTCTTCTCGAGAATTTTTCTTGAGAGTATTTATTAAATTTAAGAGCTTTAAGAATTTTTAGTAGCTTTTAGTAGGCTCTTGAACTCTCTTATACAATAAAAAATGAAGTTGTGGCTAACTTCCAACCAAACAGAAAACATGGGAGAAAAGCGGTGAATTTTATTTCCAAAAATGGATTGAAGCGGTTAGTTTTCAAACTTCAAACAAACATTTTACCACGAGCTGATCTTGAATCTCGAGAGCTTTTAACATCAGGCTGAGCCCACAAACCAAAAATTAGTTTTATACCGACCTAACTAAGAACCTATGAGATTTTACCACCGGGTTCATCTCAAACTAAAATAAGCTTTTATCACAGGCTTTGCTTGAACCTAAACTTGGTTTTATTACATGCTAACCAAGAACCTAAATGAAGATTTGATCACACGATCTCCAAATAATTTTTTTTCACGGGTTTAACTTCGAACCCAGACAAACAATCCCTAAATGGATAAAATGTTCAACCAAGGTAAAAACAAAACTTCCTTGGCAAACTTACAAAACTACGCTTCCAGAATTACAACTTCCTCACTCGCAAAATGACTTTCTCGAAAAGAAGCATGGCTAAACTTTTAGTGAGAGAAAGTAAACAAAAGGATTTTTAGAGAGAGTGAGAAGAGAGAAATTTAATTATGTTTCTAGATGAGAAAAGAGTGGTAAGAGACCTCTATTTATAGGTTAGAGGTTGACACAAATTTTTTTTATGGCCTTTTATGACTTGCCATCTGATTGGCAACATACTCTAAATGATTGGTTGCCTTAAAACTAATCCATTACTTGCTTAAGAATGAAAAAGAAAGAAATTTAAATGTTACATCTCATTAAGATATTGTCCTAATCTCTTAGGACATATTTTTGAATCGACCCAATCTATTGGCCAAGACAAAAAAATTCTCAGAGCTTTTCTGACAGCTCCTAAATCATCTGGCACAACTTTAAGGAATTTTTGAAAATGTTTTCTTTGAAATCTATTTTATGTGTGTGTGATTTATCCATGTACTTTTTACGATAATGCCCTTATGTTTTTACAAAGTATTCATTTATACATATCGAGGCAAGGCTCTCATACTTTCATATACTTCAAGACTTCTCAAATGCTTTATATTTGTGGACACTTGCTTGAGTTAGAGATGACGCTTGATATATATTATATTTGGTTGTCATCATTAGTGAGTCAAATCCATCAAACCCTAATGTTCTGGTTTCTTCTTTAACTGTTTTTTGGTTATCATTAAGGAGTTGTCATTATGAAAGGTTGGTCATCTTAATAGTTGTCATCATCAAAAACATATCTTATAACATGCAAAACTAGGTTCCACACTTAGTATTTTGAGAGCTACATACACTTAATAATACATTATCATGACCCTAAACAAGTAAATAAACAACAAAGTACAAGATCACATGCGAGCTTTTAGCATATAACACTATTTCTCGATGATGTTTTTTAGCATATGATTCTTTTAGGCCAATCATCTCACAAACTTCTCACTTTTTGATTTACTTCAATTTTTTTTTCTTCATTTGATGATGTTTATGCTATTTTTTCTTTATTCTCTTTGTCATCGTCAAAATCAATTATACTTGTTATGCACACAGAACCAAAAAATTTAAAAATACTTTTAAGCAACTTGTATTTGTGTGATTCATATATTGAATGGAAGAAAAATTGAGATATATCTTAATAAAAAATATAAGATGTTTTTATGAACTTTAAAGATTATTTTTCTTGTAATCCGCTTTGTTATTTCTTGTATACCTCTTAAACTATATTGGATCAAAGTGAGTAGATTGTTTTAATCGAATCGAGCAAACAAATTTTATTTATTTATTTATTTACTGCACAATTAGTTTTTATTTAAAACTATTTATTTTATTTGTCATTATTCCTTATTATATACATTAAATTATTAAATTTTTAATGTGAAATTTAACCTTTCACATTATATCATTTATAACAATAACATCTCTTAAACTATATCGGTGCACTTTATTGTCTCTTCTCTTCTATTTCCATATTAATTTAATTTTTAAAATTCATAATGGAAAAAAATTCTATTTATAGTAAAAAAACATTTAGCCACGGTAATTATTTAAAAAAACAGACCTGACCAAATCTTTTCGAAATTCTAATTTAATTAACTAAAAAAGTTAAAACATATGGACGAACTGAAAAGTTCTATAGAGCTAATAAGCACAGATCTTTTTTGAATCCAAATCACTTAAAAAGGTTACAATATAACCATGTTGCCGTCTCATGACTTATTTACATCGTGCACTAATTAATTCTTGCTGATTTGGTTGCTAGCTTAAACATGATTTTGATTTGTTTTATTATATATGTAGATAATCTATTGTCTCATTTACGTATTATTAACTTATTACTTTTGGTCAATTTGAAACTGCTTGCTAATTAATATTAAATATAAAATTATAAATTATTATTATTCTGTGAACATTACAAGTTGAGATTATTTTTTGACAATGACAATATGAGATATTATGATCTAGAAGGGCTTGAAATTTCAAATAAATAACTAATCTGGAAAGAATGTGGATGATGATTGACGAGGATAGGTGTATTGTGAAACTCTTAAGAATAGTATAATATAGTTAGAGATATGGATGAGATTTTTTAACGGATAACAATTTTTTTGGGAATATAATTAATGAATATATTTTCGAAATGTAGGCTAAAGAAAATAAGATATTAATGAATGATTGAAATTGTAAGATATCCACCACAAAAATAAAGAGTTACACGTGCTTGCGTTGAGAAGATGTATTTATTAATCACAAGTATAATTAATTTTTATTGATTTAGTTATTTAGTTATTGTTGTATTCCTTTGACTATATTGTTTTTTTGCCACCAAGATTTCAAACCACGTGTTATAGTCAGTTAGAAGACTTGTTCAGAAGGAGGGTTCTAGATTGTAGTGAGAGAGCAAAGCAAACACTTGCTTAAGAAAACAAAATGAAAGGACAATATATGTATGAACAAAGATAAAAACAAAAATGACCTACTATATAGCAGACATTTATTAACTTATCAAACAGACAACTAAAAATGATTTACTTAGCCTTTATTATTATTTTTAATGGAAAATAATATGTTAAGAAAGAGTGATCAAGTACAAATATAAAGTGACATAAAGCAAAGATGTGTCTAAAGAACTATTGATGATACAACTAAAAATACAACAAGAAAAATCAGCCACCAACAACACAACAAATCAAACAAAGTAGGACAGAGGAACTATGCTTATGAAAACCCAACTTCATAGCATTTAATTTAAATTTCAAACCACTAGTACCACCGTTAACCGACCAGGATCCAACAAGAAAATAACTAATAAAAAATTAGGAGTTTCTCTTTATATTTAATAGTGGTGATTTTTATTATTAAAAATTTGAAAATACTCTTCATGATTTTTATTATTGAAAATTCAAAAATATATTTTGTAAGTACATATGCGAAGTCACCTTTCAGCCTGTTTTGCATGTACACATGCGAAAAAAAATCATTTTTAGAGGTTGTTTCGCATGTGCACATGCGAAACCTGCTGAGAAAAAAGTTTCGGATGTACATATGCGAAACTTCTTCTGTTTGTGTCATTTTTATTTAAAACTACATCATTTCATAATTTTATAATCAGACAAATTTTGTATGATTTTTTTCGAAAATATAAAACAAGCATAACAATACAGACATAACGATAATTAGATGTACAGACATAAATTTGTACATGAATTGTTTGAAAAGTAAGTACGGTCAAAATACTACACCAACAACAAAACTAAAACATAACATAGGCTACTGCATATGCTTGGTCCTGACCCCCTGTGACCTCCTCTACCGACTGTATTGAGCCGCACTCGATGCCTCACTGATCATCCTCTCAACTATGGCAACCGCCTCAGGACCATCCCTCTCGATGATACCAGAATCTGATGCCTCCTGGCCAAGTAGGTGTATCCACTGACAGACATGTAAGAGATCAGTCGCATGATCATCTTCAGCCTACTGGTTCTCTAAGAGCTCCTCATGAGCTGACCTAGATAGACGTCCAGGACCATTCGGAGTCATCTGTATATAACCAAACTGCCAGATACACCTCTCCGAAAGATACGTGACCATAAGATTCGACTCATATGCTAGCCACCCATAATATAATGAGATGAAATTGAATGAGACAAAATCCTTGTAATCCTCAAATGACGTCCATTTGATGTCATCATGATTAGTACGATCAAGAAACACCCGGTAAGGCGCCACTTTATAATTCCCTTTGTGGAGGACATACTCTGCAGCCCTTGGCATGTCGTCAGTATAAACCGGATCTGGTTCGAAACCATGAATCTGATGGAAGTGTTAGATGATCCATCTCTGCGAATATAATTAATATGTAAGTACAAATTAATAAAAACAAATCAAAATTAATAAAAACAAATCAAAATTAATAGTTAAATTGAAAGGTAATCTGAGGAGTGTGCATGAGCTAGTGAGTTGTCTCGTCTTTCAATTTGAAGCTTCATTTAACTTTTGGTAGAGGTATACCAAAATAGCGGCCCCCTAGTTCCACTTACGAACTGTAGTCAGGTCCATAAAATACTAGAGGTATGTCACATCCGTATAGGTTCCTCTTTTGTCCACAAAGAGTGACGTGTCAATCAAGGACATATAGTAACACCACAGAGCACAATCTCAGTGAAACTGAACAAAAACCTCGTCCTCCTCATCCTAGGCACCTGCTGCAACCAGGTGCTCCTCATATAGATCCTTCAAGTGGGAGAACTTTACATGCGCCCCATTAGTGGCTATGCAGTCCTCAAATGCCCTGAACGGATCAACTCCCAGATACCAACCATCCATTCAACCGCCTCAGCTCGTGTTATCTTGTGATGGTTAAGTAATCTCCCTCTGACAGGTAGGTGGAGCAAGCTACATCATCAAGTGTGATGGTCATCTCCTCAACAGGAAAGTGGAAAGACAACGTCTCTTTCTGTCACCTCTCAACAAAAGCCCTTTGCATCCCAGTGCTTATAGTATTGTAACTTGTACAGCATGATTCGGCAATTTCAAATCCAAACACAACAGCATGGAACCACTCGGTCGCAGGTTTAAACAAATAAAAAAAAATGGGAGTGATTCACATGCTTTATGGGCAATCGTTCCTGAAACAAAAAAAGTAATAATCGTTACAATCGTATTTTTGAGTAAAAAATATAAAATGGAAAAGTGCAACAAAAAATATACCTCTCTTTCCCAAACATACTGAGTGGTATGATCATGATAGTAAATCAAGAGGGATGTCGTATGTCCCTCCTGGATAGCCATACCCGCCTCTTCAGGTATCACAACATGCTCGGGTACCACCTCATCCACCTCAGGCACCACAAACTCTTCTAGAACCTTCACCTCATCAGATACATGCTCATGCGCACGAGAGATCGACCCCTGATGCATACGACTCCTCGGTGCAGAAGGGGAAGCTACATTCAATTACTCCCTTTGTACCCTACCCCGTCCTCGAGGCCAGTTAACCTATTGTTCATGTCTCTCTCAACGAGCCTAGTTAACCTATTGTTCATGTCTCTCTCAACGAGCCTAGTCAGTCTGGCTTGACCTTCCTTGTCTCAACCGTCTGCTCTGGTCCTGGTTGTCATCCATATTCTTGAAATAAATAATTATAATTGTTAGATTTTAAAAATAAAATAGCTCAGACAAGAATTTGCATGTGCACATGCGAAACTGGTCTAGGGTGACTTCGCAAGTGCACATGTGAAATCCCATACGCACAACCATTTTCAAAGTTGTTGCTTCTTGCCCTAAAACATACAAATGTTATTTTTTATCATCCAAGAAACTACATTTAACTATTCTAACACCAACATACACAATGTAATTTTTATAAACTAACCTAATAAACTATTACAAGATTACATTGTGAATCAAATTAATTTGGAGAAAACTTACACAAATTTGAAAGCTTGGAGATGATTTGGGATGCCTTGAAAATACTTGAAATAGAGAGATGAACAAAAATAAGTGAGTTCGGGTAGTAGAAATGTTATGTTTTGGAGAAGAAAATGAGAAGTTTTGGTGTTTAAATAGAAAGGGGTTGAGGGGTCTGTTCTGTTTGTTTTCAATATAATTCTCACACTTTGCATGTGAACATGCGAAAGGAGGAATTATGGGTAACTTCGCAGATGCACATGTGAAGTCACACTATTTTTTACAAATTATGGATTAACTTGCAGATGCACATGCGAAATAACCTGTTATTATATGTAATACGGTGGGAGAACTAACTTTACTGGTTTTGCATTTTATCACAAATGTTGCGGTTAGAAAGAGTCGCCACTGACTTTTCTTTTATCTAACAAAGGAAAGGGTGAAAAGAATAGGAAAGACCTTTTTAAATATTTTGAGTTTGGGGGGTAGATTATCAAAATGGAAGGTATTAGCACCCTTTCCATCTGTAGTTATCTACGGGCTCTTACTTGTTAGCCCACTTTTGAAAAATGCTTTTTTGTGTAAGTGTATTTGAAAATATTTTTGAAAAGACGTCTTAGTACAGCGAACTTTATAATGTCTCTCGTATCGTTGAGAATGTATACAAAGTGTTTCTTGTCTTTAAAAATATTTAGGAAAGAGTTTGTGTATGTGTGAAAATTTGTTTTGTTTGTTTTTATGAGCAAGCAACTATAAGCGGTCTACCTACTCGAATGTTCTTTGTTCTTTTCCTCTTTTCTTTTAGACAGAGTTATCCTACTATTAGTCAGTAGGTAGCCCTATCATTGGATGTTTTGAGGGGCATGTGAGGGTCATCGTACAGTCACGAAAGAACCTCGTAAGATACTTTACCAATTAACCTAAGGTTTTAACATCATTTACCGAGGCAACATCGAAAGGGTCATCGATGGACTTATGATCTTATAACTAAAGGGTCACTGCTAAAATCTCCTACGTTCGAGAGACACGACTGTTTATTCCGAAGGTAACAAATGGAGGTACTTTAGAGGTGTGCGCGCGAGTGTGTTGTGTTTCAGTTATGTTTATCTTGAGTGTTAGGTTTTCTAGCGTTTGCTTGTAGTCTTTCCATACAAGCCTATTAGCATACATCTAGCAGTAAATTATATATAAGTACGGGAAATAAAGTGTGGAAAATGAAACTACGCTATTACATCGCTTCGGGATAAGGGAAATTACAAACCAAAAATGGGGAATGAAAAATAAAAGGTCCTAGTTTAACTATTACATCCCATGTGCAATTACATAATTTTATGAAAATAATGCGAATAAAAATAAATGAACGCGCGGAGAAGAAAAAAGGAAAGATGTAAAGAACCCTAAAAATCTAAGTGGAAGAAAATATTTTTATTTATTTATTATTTTTGTTTAGAGAAATAATTAAATTATGAGAACCTAATTCTAATTAGTTAATTAATTAAAAAAAGGTATTTAAATGATTGGTCAAAATTAATTTAATTAATTAAAACTTAAATATACTATTTTTGTGATTTTGATTTTATGATTTTTTAATAAAAAAAAGAATTAATTGAAATAAAAGAATAAAATAGTAAATGAAATGATAAAATAAAAAATAAATATAAATGAGTTGCTGCAAAAAAAATGTTAGAGAGGTGAATAATCAGATTTTTGCAAGGCCCGACATCTCAGGCCCATGCGCTTGCAAAAGGAAATAGGGGATGCAATCTCGAGTTTGGCTAGGCCCGAGACAACTGAGCCCTGGAGCTTCGTTTGATCTAATACACCTGAATTATTGTGTCTATGCTTACATGTAAGACGTTAGATTCGCTCAAAACATCAATAGTAATAAGAATATGCATGCATAAAACTGATTTAAATTACATGGTAAGAGAGTTTGAGATTCAAAATTTTACCAAAACCGTGGGATGGTTATGAGGATGGTCTGGGATGCTTAGGGGTTGAATCTGGAAGACTTTTGGGGATCTCAGGAATGTATTAGTGGCCTTGGTTTGTATTGATAGCGCCTGGAAGTGAAGTTACATATTTTTCAACTTTTCTTTGATTTTTGAGAATTTTGAGAAAGCTATTCTATGCAAGGATTTCGTGGTCCATTGCTTCTAAATGTATTGTGTATTTATAGAGTGAAATAGGAGGGTAAGGGTGAACCAATATGGAAGAAAACAATGCATTCATGGCTTATGAAACAAAAATCCAACACATTGAAAACTTGTCATCTTTGAGATATTGCTTGCCTCTTTTGAATTTGCATGAACCTGGACATATTGTGGCATGCCTTTCATAAATTTTTTGGGCTTGCAAAAGGTTTGAAATCCAAAGGCCCAAGTCTTCACACTCTATTTTCATCTTTTTATTCAATCTTATTCATTTTTAAATGAATAAAAATCAAATAAAAGAAATAAAAATAATGAACATATTTGAATGTTTTTTAAATTTCCTATCACGTCTTATAAACATGTTTGAATATCAAAAACTAGGCCTATTAGTTCAAAATTGCAATTTTGCTCCATTTGCATTTCATGGAAGCCACTTGAGATTTTTTCAAACCAAATTTCCTTGAGAAATCCCAAACCCTAGTTGTAGGCTTTTAGCTTAGGAGGAGCATCTTGACTTGTCAACCCTTGAGTGTTCCGAGTGTCTGAGAAGCCTTAGAAGAATGCCTTGAAAAAAAATGAGAGCAAATTTTAGGGTACAACAGTTGCCCCTTTTCAATCTTCTTAAACCTGAAAAGTTAGATTGGCATGTCTTCCTTTCATGACTTGAAGGTAGAAGATGATTGAACACTTAAGTGCCCAGAAATTTGCACTCGCCTGTGCAAGATGGTAAAGTTGTTTGTTGATTATATTAGGAATGGGATTATAGATGCCATTTGGAAAGGTGAAGGAGAGTCGTTGGAGATGGGCTTATATATGCCATCCAAAGGTGATGGGGAGTAGTCGGATATGGGCTTATTGATGCCATCCAAAGTAACTGTTGATAGAAATACAAAAATAAGTCTATGCTTGACTTGGTCTTTAGGATATGTATTCGAAAGGGGTCTACGCCCGACTACTACTTCAATAGGTAATGTAAGGAGTCTACTCCCTACTACTACTTCAATAGGTATCAGAAGGAATCTATGGCAACTACTACTTCACAAGGTACTAGAAGCAATCTATGGCAACTATTACTTCAAAGGGTACCATAAGGAATCTATGGCGACTACTACTTCAAAGGGTAGCAGAAGGAATCTATGGCGACTACTACTTCAAAGAGTACCAGAAGGAATCTATGGCGACTACAACTTTAAAGGGTACATGAAGGAATATATGGAGACTACTACTTCGAAGGGTACCAGAAGGAATCTATAGCGACTACTACTTCAAAGGGTACCAGAAGGAATCCGCGCTTGATTTCGTTTGAATGATGCACTAGAAGATGTCTACGCCTGACTTCATCTGGAAGAGATATTTTTCAGAATGACTTTCTAGGGAAAGTCTTTGAGGGAAATACTTGTCAGAATTTAGTTTCTGAAGAAATTTGTCTGGTCATGTAGATAGTTAATGATATTCGTATGTTTATAGACTTTACCTGAAAATATAAAGGGTTAGCTATATGCAATGTCATGATGTATGAAATGCACTGCATAATGAAGTTTTCAAAATAAATGAGATTGTGCTATATGCGTTTCATATGCATATGCTATGGTATTGGTAAAGATGGTGAATGTGAAATTTTATTGAAGTGCATTCGCAAATTTGAGCAGCATCTTAGTCCGGGGAAAATAAATCCATGATTGTTGTTTGGGATGAAGAGTACGTGTATCTTCGATCTTCTGGGGATTGTTTCTGCTGAGGAGTCATGCTTTCTTGTTTGAGGAAACTCAGCTGGGGAACATTGATTTCTGCTTTCTGAGGGAACTCTTCTAGAGAGTGTTAACTCCTTCTTGGGGATAACATTAATGGATAACTTTCTGACTCGTCTGAGAAGATAAAGTTGACTGACATCCGATCCAATTTTAGATCTAGTAGCAATTCTCTGGGGATAGTGATGACTTCATTGGGGAAGGGAGTTTTGCTGGTGATTTGTGGTAGAAGCACACTCAAGTGAGGAGTTTCAGAATAAATCTATGCCTTGATTGTATTTGAGGATGTATTGAATAGGTATCAGAATGATATCCATATTTGGACCGTATTTGAATCGTATCTGGAAGATGCACTAAATGAGTATCAGAATGACATCCATATCTGGATCGTATCTGAACTGTATCTAGAAGATGTACTGAATGAGTATCAGAATGATATTCATATTTGGATCGTATCTAAATTGTATCTAAAATGAGTGTCAGAATGAATCTATATTTAGATTGTATCTGAACTGTATCTAGAATGAGTGTCATAATGAATCTATATTTAGACTATATCTAAACTGTATCTAGACGATGCTCTGGAATGAGTGTCATAATGAATCTATATTCCGATTGTATCTGAACTGTGTCTAGAAGTGGATCTAGAATGAGTATTAGAATGAAAATATATCTAGGCTGTATATGAACTGTATCTAGCAGAGAATTTGTTTGGGTAAATAAACCTTGTTGATAGAGAAATACTCTTGTTGAGGAACCACCCTTGTTAAGGAAATGAACTCAGCTGGATAACAAAAGTTTGAAGGGGGTTTTACAACCTTTGAGGAACAAGCTCAGCTAGGGAAGAGAGCTTCCAAGAACTGTACTAATTGGAACTCCGTATGTTGGTGACATTGTCTGGGAGAAGATTATATTCCTTTTCCGCTAGAGCAATCTGCCGGGGAAATTGTGGGGAATGTTTGACTTGTGAAGATTACCCTGTAGGGTAATCTCATGGAAGTGGCTTTGTGGGGATTTTATGGATGGCTTGAACATCCTCAACTCCTAGAGCCCTCAGTGACTGCTAATCAGGGTGACAAATTTTCTACTGATAGACAGGTGACGAGATGACGGGGCATAGTCATACGCTTTAATCTCAAACTTTTTCCTGGACTGTCCTTTCAGATTTTCAGTCCATCGAGATACCCTTTTTTTCCCAAGCCTTCTTTTCAGTTTTTCGACTTTCCAGGTGTACAATTTTATTTATATATCCCTAAGTTTGCCCAAACTCTTTTGGTTAATCGGGATGCCCTTATTTTTGCCTAGGCCAGTCAACCTAGCAGGTCTTTTTTCATGCGTAGTATTTTTCGACTATGTCCGTGTTCATAGGGTGCGGAGAATTCCATAGTAGTAAGTGTTGTAGCACTACCAGAAAAATGTTTACTCGATTATACATGATCCTTTGTTGGAATTCATGTCCAATGCCTCAAGTGATTCAGATGGAGATTTGCCCCTGGCTATTCGGCACTTTTGAGAGATTCCTTGAATCTTGAATCGACTGCCCCCAGATTAGTTGGACACCATACCATGCCCCATTGATTATGAAAGGCAAGTTATTAAAAATGTCTTTCCATTTGAGGTGATTCTGTTCATTGAGAGGATTTCCGTTCATTAAATATTCGTCGTACGAATTTCTCTGCTGTCGAAAAATTAGTCATATGCAAACAATGTCATTTAAAAATGAAAAACTTATGTCTATCTTGAAGTTTTAAAAATGAATTTTTTTAATAAACAAACAAAGTTTTTTAAGAATATGAATTCAACTCAGGATTTATAGTAAACCTTACAGGAGTCAGGATACTTTTTGTAACAATATGCTTTTGAACTAACCCGTGCTTCAGTTAGGACTTTTAAGAGTTGTAACATGGCCTGGTTCACAGTTTAAGAAACAAAGGATAAAGGCTCAAACTTTGTTTGTACCCAACCCGTCCTTCATGATGTTCTTCAGTCCTATACTTAGTTAATTGTGCGTTTAGATCCCAATTGAGTCTGGAATTTTTGCCCTGATATTTCGGTGATGGTTCGGATACTGAAAGTTTATTTGATAAGGCAGTCATTTTTGTAACCTTTTCTTTTTGTTGAGGATTTGTAGCGACCTCTTTTTTTTTATATTTTATTATCCCTACCTTTTTCCTGAACTGTTTCTTTTGTGATTACAGTCAGCGGGATGCCCCAATTTTTTCCTTAAATCTCCTTCATAGGTTTTGACTTAGCGGGATTTTCTTTTGAGATATAATGAATGTATATTTAATAATTATGCGGAACCATCATCATCTTTTATTTTGGAAGGATACCTCTGACACTACTCGTCGTGTACGAAGGGAAAGCTTGCGATTGAATACACCATTGAATTAACTGAGAAACTACCCTACCTCAAGTTATGGTTAAATGTTTCAATTTGTGTGAAAAAGAAAACTCCTACTTCTTAGGCTCAAAGGGGGTGACTATGTATTATCTTCCTTATAACTCCACTATTTAGGATTTGAAACAATGTATGTACATCGTCATCCAAGTCTATTCAAAAGCATATTGTAGAGATTGTGGTATCTTTTTCGTCATCCTCCCTCTAAAGGGTTACAATTTTTAATTGAGAGTTGAATATCACAAAAAGGAAGTAAAAACATAGTTTAAATATATTGAAAAAGAATGGATTAATTCAAGACAAACATATGCAATGCATTAATGGAATAACAAAGTTTGACATAAAATAAGTGTTCGAACAATCAAAAGAAATTACAATTTGAGAATTCAAATGAAATAAACGCTCTCAATCTTGGCCATGATTTGGCATGGGAGCAATGATCACATTGGTAGCCTTAGGAGGATCAAATTCAATCTCCTTGTTGTCAATCAAATCTTGAATCTTTTTTTTCAAAGACCAGCAGCTGTCGGTGTCGTGTCCAGGACTATTAGAATGGTAGGCACACTTCACATTCGGATTGAACTTAGGATAAGAGGTATCAGGGTTTTAAGGAGGATCCCTTAGTGTAATAAGCTCCATCATCAACATGTATTGCAATGCTTGAGCCAAGGACATGTTGATTTTGGTGAATGGCCTTTTTGGCGTGTCCTGCTGTTGTACCCCAAAATTTTCCCTCCCATATTTCTCAAAACATTTCATGAAAGATCCTCAAGTTGCTCAAGGTAGTCCAAGGGTTGACCAGACAAGCTCCCTCCTAATACAGTCTACCTCAAATTAGGGTTTCATGTTGCATCAAGATACTTGAGTCCAATGGGTCCCAAATGCTCAACATTGTCCTAATATGTTCTCAAGATCATCCATGTCAAGTTTCAAGCCTTGCAGAGAAAATTTGCTCAGTCAATTGCTCTAAGGCCTGAAAATCGACTATGCTAGGGCAAAAGTCAAATGTGGCCTACATACAGTCAACCTTCAAGATTTTTGGTCAACATCCTCATTTTGAAGTATCATTCATCATTTGATCAAGGGTTGATCATGATTCATCAAGGATTGCTCACAATTCAACAAGAACCAAAAGTTGCTAAATTAGGGTTTTGTAGGAAAAGTCAACTCAACTTTGACCAAGCATAACTTTCTCATACTTTATGAGAAATGACCCATACAAATCTCATTTTTAATAGGATTCCATGCTCTACAATCCATCTTCATCCCCAAAGTTCAAAATATGCACTCACAAGAAGTTATGAATTTGGACATTATAGGTCATTTTAAAAAGTCAACAAAAACACCTTTTTTGTCAAAGCTTCATACATGATAATGGAATACCAAATTGAGATGAGACCAAGAGGGTTGTTTATAGGACATCTCAATCTTTCTAAAAAGTCCAAGAACACCTCCAAAGAGTCAAAATTGAGGAAGTTATGCATTGGTGAAGTTGGCCCTTTTTGCAAAATTGCCAAAAGTCAACTATGCCTAAAACTTCAATTTTTGCCAAATGGGCCCAATCTTTTTCATTTGTTTTAAGTTGGAAACATGGTCCACGAGCCCTAGCCTTTGCCACTTGTCATTATCTTATTTATATTATTTATTTTGATTTTTATTTGTATTAGATCATTTTAAATCAAAACAAATCATATAAAATCCAAAACATTGAAATTCAAAGATTTTTTACATTATTCAGGTCTTAATATCATGCTAGCATCAAATCAAATTCGTGTAAAGGCATGAGGTGCACAAAAAGATTGAATTAGGCCATTTTTGGAATGATATTCAAGGTGTATCAAATCAAAATCCAATTCATTGATGGAGGAAGATTGAGATCAGTTATCAACCCTAATTCATTCCTCAATACATATAGAAGGAATGCAGACCAAAAGAGGCTAGGGAGAGAGGCGTATGATCAAGAACAAAACTTGAAAAAACACCAAAAAAGTGCCAACACGATTTCATTGTTCCAGGCCAATTCAAGACTCTTTGACCATTCCATTTGCTTCCTAGGATTGTAGGCAAGCAAAATCCATCAAAACCAAGCATTTCTAGGCCCTATAACACACTGTAAGGCATTCACGACACCCACCTTTTTTTGAATTTTGTTTGCATAATTCTTGCACATTCTTTAAATTCTAATCATATATTCTTATTCACAATTACATTTGCAAGCTTTCTATAATACTCAATTGCGTTTTCATAGACTGAATCGAGAACTGCCATTGTTAGGTTTTTGGATTCCGTTTTAGGGTTTTTGTGTGCAGGTAAAATTAGCCTTCATGAAGGGTACCATCATGTTCAGAATGGCAAGACGAATCCAACCATGGCATTAGAAGTCATTTATCATGCTCATGGAGGATTTTGAGATGAACCAGGGTTGTAGCTACGGACATACGTCCATAGGTAAAAGTCCCTGTATCTTTTACCCATGGAGAGGGGAAGAAGATGACTGCGTGGCGCCGCTCCATTGGACTGTTTGAAATTTCGTGCTAATATTTTATTATTTCACTTGTTATTTATATAATAATTGTTGTTTATTGTATATACAAAAAGAACAAGCGACGCAGTTGGTAAGTGTAGTGTTGGATAATGCTTCAGGACCTGGGTTCGAATCCCAGGTCCCCCTTTATTTGCATAATATTTGTTTTTTCATGATTCAGCGCGCATACAAAGCCAAGGAGCACCATGCTCCCTCAAGATCCAACCATTCAGGAATCCAAGAAGCCAGATCTGATGGCTATGATGTGATGACCATGGCGTGCCTCAGTCAAGGCAATGCGCTGGATCTCAGAAGTCAACGTGGATTTCCATCTTTTGGGCCCAGTAGCTGCTATCTGCACCCCCCCATATAGCAGGCCCAAGTTTCTTTTCTTCTTCTTTTTTATTTTTTTGTTTAATTTAATTTATTTATTTTATTTTACTAACCAATCAATTATTTTCTTTTTATCAAAAAATCATAAAAATAATATTTTTCACAAATTAGGTTTAGATTTTATTTTTTTATACAAAAATTAATTAATTTAATTAGATTATTAATTTTAGGTAACTTTAATTCTTTTTGTAAATAAATTAACAAATAATTAGAAAATTAGGGTTTTGTCTAAATTAATTATATTTTCTTTTTCTTAAAAAATAACCAAAAACGCAAAAAATAGGTCATGTAATTATTTTTATTAATTAATTTAATCACTAATTAATTTTTGTATTTAATTTAGAAAACTTAATTCTTTTATTAAAAACAACAAAAACAATTTTTTCTTTTAATTAGGTTAGAAGGGTCAAAACCCTAATTTCTTCCCGATCTAATTTTCTTTTTACGCGTTTTTATTATTTATTTTTACCATATTAATGTAACTGCCTACAAGTTTGTAATAGTTAATTAGGACTTTTACTTTTCATTTATCGCTTTATTATTTAAGGGTTTGTTTTTGGCTATGTAAATACCTGAAGCCTTGTAATAGCTTAGTTTAATTTCCGCACTTTAAAATTCCGCAAATATTTAACTGTTAGATGTATGATATTAGGATGCATGACAAGAATGTATGATTAACTTTAAAACAGTTAGATAACCCTAAAATGTGAAAAGATAAATAATCTAAAATTGAATCACTCGCACATGCGCACTCCTAGGGTACACTCCCTCTTGGTTGCCTTTGGTAAACGGTCATTGAGTATAGGATGTTTTAGTGGTCGTCCTTTTGTCCAAAGATCAAAGTTGCCTCAGAAAGGTTGCCTCGGATATTGTTTCCTTGGATAATTGATCTAAGACATTAGGGTTACTACTAAGACGTCCGAACATTGCTTTAGTGAATGGACTTCCCTTTCGAATTGACCCTCAAAACTCCAACGACGGTGCTACCTACTTACTAATAGTGGGATAGTGCTGTCTAATGGAAACGAACATAGAACGATTCTTTTTTCGAGTAGGTAGATTAGTTCTTAAGTACTTGCTCAATCAAAACAAACTTTTTCACACTTACACTCATTTACAAACAAAGTTTTCAAAAACACTTCGTTACACTCTTGAAGACAGAAGCAAGAGTTAAATCGAAGTCAAAACAAAAACTTTTCAAAACACACAAGCACACAAAGAAGAAATTTTTAAAATGATGAGCAAGTACCTAAGAGCCCGTAGATAACTACGGATAGAAAGGGTGCTAATACCTTCCCTTTCTATAATCTACCCCCCATACTCGGAAATATCTCGAAAAAGTAATTTTTCTGTGCTTTTTTCCTTTCCTTATTGGATAAAATAAAAGTCGGTGGCGACTCTTGCTTACCGCGACATTTTTGCGAACACAAACGCAAAACACAAACCAACATTCCTAAAAGACTGTCCCGGTTCTGGCCACCGTATCACACCTGCTTACGTTGGTTGCCCTGTCATTGTTGTCGCACCGGTGCTGGATTGGAGATCCGCTTCACCCCATAGATTGGTTGAGATCACTCTTATTACGACCCTTCTGGTCGTACATAGTACTGGACTCCCTCTTTCTGTTGTATGATCTCTTATGAGTACTTGAAGATGCAGTACCCTGAATTTTATAGCTCCTAAGTTTATTTCCAATATGTTCCCGCATGAACATGTCACCCAATTCCTTGTCTGCCAAGAGAGGTTGATCATTGATTAGGCCCTAAATTCTATCAGTTTACCCCAGATGGTCGTATCTGTCTTGATGAAGCTTGTTGATGAGAATCCTTAACTCTTCTTGTTCCCGAGCTAAATTTTAGATAAGATCCATCTGACTGCTCATCTGGATTCTCATCCTTTCCATCTCAGCTTGCAATTGTTCCAACTGATCATCCTTGTTATCTTCAAGGTTTTTCTTGGCCATGTTCCCAGTGAGGAGTGTTTTCAATTCTTCTTGCCCCTTGGATATATTTAGGAACATTTCCTTGAACTGAGCATCTTAAGCTTAGAGATTTGTGTCGTTCTGTTCGAGATCCATTTTCCTTGCTGAAATAAATAGCGAGAAAATGAGAAACTTATCTTGAGAGTACCTGTTATGCAATGATATACATGTGATGTTTTCAAGGATCTCGCGAGGGAAACACAAGAAAATGTTAGCAACTGAATCTGACTACAGCCTCGATTGAAGAACTTCATATCGTTGAATGTCCTTCTACGAGAATCAAGCTCACCATGTCGAGTGGTTCATATCCTCTGACTCAAGACATCGTGCTTTGATGGTATTGGCTAGAGGAAAATAAATCCCCTTGCCCCTTGCTAGATGTTTGGTTTATCATAACCTGCATCATAGTGTTGTAACCCAATTTTTGCCCCTAAGATCCCCTCATCATACCATGTTGATTCCATCACAACAAGATCACATTAGGATTCTTGGTTCCCCTCCCTATCTTTAGCTTTGCTATTTGAGGAATCACCAAGCACCTTGACTTGTGTTATTTTGTGATCATGAATATTTTTGTATTGATCTCTTCTTTTAATTAATAAAATGCAATGTTGGTTTGTCTTGCTTGTTACTTATGTAGGTAAAGGCAATGAGATTTAGCAAGTTGCTCCATGGGTTCATGAGTTTATTTCCATGCCCTAGTCAATAAAGCTTGAGAAGTTCAAACCTCACCATTGGATTTGTTTTGTAGGAAATGGCATGGCAAGGTTATTTTGGTTCACTACATTCCAAGATATCAAGATTGATCCAAAAGTACAAGGGGTTAATTGAAGAAGTTGCCATGCTTGGACAAGGCCTTGTTCCCATTGATCACAAGTGCATATTTCTATAAATTATCAAGACATGGAGGTGGTTTTTGTGGCTATGAGTTCTCATTTTCATTCTCAACAACTTCTATTTACAAAGCATTTGTGTTGGTACAAGAAGTTTGTTCAAAATTGTCAAGGTTCCTCAAAGTATTTTCTTGATCTAGGAGTTAGGGTTTTGAACTTCAAAGAAGTATATCTTGATCATATTTTGGTATTTTTGAGTGATTCCAAATACATCCTTCTCTTAAAAGGGTTATCAAAAAATCACTTCAACAGTTTCAAGGAGTTTTCATGTGGAAGAAACTTGATGATGAAGAAAGATTACAAGTCCTCCAGGTGAACCCCCAATTTCTCATATGTGACTTCAAATGATCATAACTTGGCCAATTTTTATCACCTTGAACCCATTCTTTTTCCACAATGATTTTTAAGAGGTAAACTTTATGCCTTATTTTATGTGCAAAGTGAGAAAATGGATGGAAGATTCCCTAAGGATACAAAGGATTATAGGTCATTTCATGATTTTTTTTCCAACTTCAACAATTCATAACTCTCTCAATTTTTGGAGATTTTGAATGGTTCAAGTTTCAAAATATCATTCAGGAGGTCTATTTCATGCCATCGTTTTTGGTCTAGAGAAAATTTCAAGTGGAAGGCCATGTTTGGATGCAAAACATTATAGGTCACTTTTAAAGAAAACTTTGAAATATTTCTAAGTATGGAAAGTCAACTTTTTTTCCAACTTTGACTCCATGTAACTTTCAGCTCAAGCATCCATTTGATTCCATTCTTTTTCCATTTCCAATTTTGTAACCTCATCTTTCTAAAACATAAAGAATCATGCCCTAAGACCCCTTGAGCTGAGAATGCCATTGATTTAACTTGGTAACTTGGAATTGAAGTTTCTTCAAAAGTCAGAATTTGAAATCATTGGTTTAGCATCTAAACACTTTGTTTCTGCACGTTTTTGCTTCTAAACATGTTTAGTGAACCTCCAAAAGTGATTAGCATAGCAAAACATGCGTTTTGGATTAGTTTTGATCAAAGTAGAGGTCACACTTTTCTGGTTTGCAACTTCACACGATTTCCCTCCAAACTTCATTATTTCACACGCTTGAACATTCCATTTGATTCCCTATAAATAGAGAGTCATTCCCCATTCATTTCCTCAAGCTTGGATATCCAGAATCACCCTGCGAAACTTGTTCCATAACTCAAAATTCCGCTACTTCAAAATCTGCTTTTAAGCCTTTTTCAATCCAATTTTTCTATCAATTCACCTTCCTTGATCTTCTCTGAAGCTAACCATATAATTACATTCAAGAATCTTGTCCTAGATTGCGCCATAGAAGTCCAATTTCAGAGCTCTGCAACTCAACTTCAATAGGTAGATTCCTTCATCAATTCTTCAAAACTTTGATATCTTTGTGATGCTCTCATTGCCCTGGTTCTAGTCGCAACACTTATTTTCATCTGGAAACTTGTTTTGACCATGAAATTTAAAATCCCTTTTCAAAACTTTCTTTCCAATTTGCTTGAGCTACAGTTTATATAAATTTGTCGCGAATGTGTGGTTGTCTTCATCTTGATGAGACGAAGCGAATGGAATAAGTCCGAGCTTCTGATTTTACAATTTGAGAGACATGCAATTCACGTTGGCTGGAGGTTGAAGATGACCAACGTGTCATCTTCCAACCAATGATGGCACGCCACTTGTTTTTTTTTTGAAATCTGATTTAATTAATGATTCAATGCATTATCCACTAAAGTCCATAACATGCACAGCGCACCAGGTCCACTTGATCTGTTTACTAACGCGTTTTGACATTGATCAGATGGCCCATATTTTTTTGGTTTTTCTTTTCTTTTTTGATTTTTATATTTAATTGTTTTAAATTTCAAAAAATCATAGAAAATTCATTTTTAGTCCAAAAATCTGAAAAAAATATGAAAAATATTTTTGATTTTTCTCTTTCTAGTTTTTATTTTTTCACAATTTTATTTTGTGTTTTGGTATTTTTTATAAGTTTTCACTTTATTTTATTTATTTTAAATGTTTAAAAATACTTTTATGCATTTTTTAAATTCTGAAAAAAAATATGGAATGATCCAATGATATTGTGACAAATATTGTTGACCTCGCTTATTTTTTATTTCTGACTTTGGTATTTTTTTAATCATTTTTGGTTTATTTTACTCATTTCTTTTAATTTTAAAAATAGTTTCTGACTTTAAAAAATTACCAAAAATTTTATAAAAATATTTGAGTCCATTTCTGATTTTTCTTTTTTATTTCTTGATTAATTTGAATATAGTTGATATTTTTATCCCTTATTTCTATTTTAAATATTTCTAAAACCTTTTTAATGTATATATTAAATGCAATATTATTTTGTGATTATTTTTTGACTGATCTTGGGTTGAAGTTTTGATCATGAACTTTATTAACATCATTGGATCCATGGTGTTGAGTCTAACTCCACAAAAATAGATGAATGATTTTAATAATAGTTTGATCTAAATTTAATTCAAATGTGGTTTGTATGGTCTCTCTCACCCCTCTTCATCTTGTCCCTTTCTCATTGCACTAAGTGTTATTGGAGCATGATCTCTATATCATGTCTCAAAACAAATGGTATATAGATTGCTATTGACCGACCTCAAAATAGGTGCGACTTCTACATAAGTTCACTTACGGTTGCTTAACATAGCGCTAAATTTTGTCCCGATTCGAATAAATGATAATTCGTGGCCCAAACCTATGTCTGCAAGCCCAAGTATGTTAATTTGATCTCTTTGATCCAATAACCTTGAGATTCATTGTGTGGAGGCTTTGGTTCTACCAATCATCTAATGGATCTACAACACTTTTGGTCAACGCGGATCACTTAAACATCGTTGATCATTAAATGGTACTTTTGAGGATTCTAAATGGATGATATACTTGACAAAAAGCAAATGCAACTTGTTGTGTGGAGGCTTTGGTTCTACCAATCCTCTAATGAGTTCCAAATGCAAGTTTCAAGATGGTCATCCAACTAACCACTAATTATTAAATTGTTTTTACTTTATGCCTTTTTATTTCATTTTTTATGCTTTATGTACCATTTACTTTAAGCATTACATTTCATGTCATTTTTATTTTTTTGCTCACTTGAGCCTTTTCTTTTCTCTTCTAAGACACCTAATAATCAACATGAACCATACAAAACTTTAATGATACTTAGACTATTTGGTTACTATCCTTGGCATTATGGAGCATTGAACTTCTTGGACTTAGGATTAGAAACCTTGGCCTATGTTGGAAACCTTGTGACCTTAATTGATATTTTGTCTGGAGTTCTTGAGATTTACCTCAAGACATTGGGTTGTTTATTTGTTTTGTGTGCAGGTTATTGTGATTACATTCTTTGTTTGTAATCTGGAATTCACCCGTATACCACCGTTACTCTGCCCAAATTTTGTGAAGACTTAATACACTTGAAGTTTGGTTCTCTCAAGAGGTCTAGTATCTTTGCTTGCTTGGTTTCAATCCAAAGAATGAGAATTATATCTTGACTCATAATGTCAAAAATTGGCTTCTTGTTGGTTAGATGGTTCTTATCCTTAGATTTTACCTTATACTTTAGGATAGCCTCTTCTTCTCCTCCCATCTTCTTTAGTTTCAAAAATCTTCTTCCTCCTTTTAAAAACTCTTCTTGTTTTTTAACTTGAACCACTTTCATAATAAACATGGACTTAGGTCCATGCATTTTAAAAAATATTTTCATAAATAAACTCCAACCAACTTAATAATACCTTGACATTTTTGTGAGAATACTAAAATTCAATCAACATCATCCAAACCATTTTTCCATTTTGGCTCTTATCTTTAAAACTTTTCTCAAAAGATTAGACTCTTGTCAATCCTTGTAGTGATGCAAACAACTATACTTCTATAATATGTAGTGAAGAGAGATATTTTCCACTTTGGTGTTGAGTGAGGCATTGTTGATTTTAAAATCCAAGTCATATCCTCCACTTTGAGATGATGCAAATTCTCCCTTCTCATGATTATGGATAGTAAGTATGTTTTCCACACGGACAATGACAATGGTGTCTTATCTCATAAAATTAACTAACACACTTGTGTTTTAAAATTTTTAAAAGAGGAACTACGTGCACCCTGATCCCCTATTGCACTGAAGGTGGTACGTAGGCACTAAAGGTTCACAACCACGGCGGGTGCAAAAATCATAAAAAAAACACTTCTTTTCTCACCTCCACCATCTATTTTTATACAACATTTTTATATCCAAAATATACAGATTTTACAAAGAGGTTCCTACGGAGTACCGTAGATGTTTAGGGTTCTAATACCTTCCCTTTACATAACCAACCCCCTTACCTTGAATCTTCCCCCCTCTTTTTTGGGTTATTCGCTCTTTTCCCATTCCTTTGGAAACAATAAAGCGCGATGGCGATTTTTATTTTTGATCTGTATAAGTCTAGTCAATCCAATGGCTTAGTCTTGAACATTTCTACCGCTATAGAAAATTGGCGACTTCACTAAGGAAAGATTGACCTCTTGTTGTCCCATCCCTAAGTGGGTTGAGCCTATCTTGGTTTATATCTGTGTATATGTTATTGTTGTTTATGTGTTATATGTTGTATATATGTTTATCTAGATTTTCATGGTTTTTAGGGTGCTTGGTGGTTACTCATAAGTCCTATACCTGGACTTGGGCAAACTTTAAGCTAGGACGGGCGGTATAGTCATGTTAACTTTGAGGGAGTAATCCCAAAAAAGGAGGCATGAGATCCCCCACTCAGTGGAGGCCCCTTTGACTGTAGTGTTATTTACCGAGTAATCGGGAAGACGTACTGCTTTCGACCTGGGAGCCTGCTGAAGCTGAGGGTCGTAGAATACCAAACCCATATTGGCCTTTTAGGTGTAGTGCGGAAGCTATGACAGAGTAATATGGAAATAGTTGTCACGCGATGCTACGCTCTGACGAGTTTTTCTTGAGAATATTACTAATTACTGAGTTAATCAGGAAGTTGGTAATATCCGAAGGAAGGATGTAGACTCTGAGAACCTCTAGACCTTGTTTGGCAGGTGATAACTTTTAGACCATACCTTATGGGTAGTACCTTCGACCTCGTGCTCGTGACGTTGAACCTATGAACCCTATATGTGTAATCTTGTGTGTGATTGTTGCATCATGCATCCATGCACTCATAAGCATCTTTTGAAGAAATATTATTTCAAGGGATTTAAAAGTTGACCATTTGTGAATGTCTCATGTAACCATGGATTCTAGGAAAAGAAAGACCGGGAAATACAGTTTCAAGTATCCCAAAATAGATGAGTTAATCAGTCTAATTCCTGAGATCGAGTGTTCTGCAGATTTTCACTAGAAGTATAAATCCATCATTCCTCTCATGAAGCTTAGGATGAAGGATGGTTTCCTCTCGACCTTGGTCCAATTATATGATCCGATGTATCATTACTTTACTTTTCCTGACTATCAGTTTATGCCTACACTGGAGGAGTATTCTTATCTGTTGGATTTACCTGTTACCGATCGTGTTCCTTTTACTAGCTTGGAGGATGAGCCAAAATCACATGAGATTGCTGCTTTGATCCATCTGGGGAAGTCTGAGGTTGAAGCCCATATGACTACTAAAGGAGGGATTAGGGGATTACCAGCTCAGTTCTTATTGGAGAAAGCTCGTTACTTTTCCAGGATGAAGAGTACAATCGCTTTTGAGGCCATCTTTGCTCTACTTGCTTACGGGTTGTTCTTATTTCCTAATGTGGACAAGTTTGTTGACATTAATACTATTAGGATCTTCATGATTGGAAACCCAGTTCCCACGTTGTTGGGTGATGCTTATTACTCTATTCGTCTTTGGAATTCTTATCATGGGGGGATGATTATCTGTTGCACACCTTTGTTGTACCGATGGTTTATCTCTCATATGCCTCAGTCTGATGCTTTCTGGGATGTTAGGAAGGAACCCCGTTGGGCTCCTAAGATCATGGCACTTACTCACTCAGATATTGATTGGTATCATCGAGCTTACTAGGATATAGAGATTGTTGACAGTTGTGGTAGTTTCCCCAATGTACCTCTTCTTGGTACAAAGGGAGGAATTAACTATAACCCTGTTCTTGCACAATGATAGCTTGGTTATCCGATGAGGGATAAACCAAATAGTATTTATTTGAGTAGTTTCTTTCTGAAGGAGGGAGAAGACCATAGGGAAGCTAAGGAGCAAATTGTGAAGGTCTGGAGTCACATTCATAAGAAGAGTAGGAAGGACTTGGGACCTAGGGGTGCTGTTTCTTTGGAGCCATATCTTCAGTGGGTCTAAACGAGAGCCATTCAGTTGAATATGTCGTATTCCTGGGAAACACCTATGCCTGATTTATTTGTGAAGACCACTCCTCCCTTATTAGATGATCTAGAAGATCTGCAACTTGCTTTGGTCAGGATGCAACAAGAAAATGATGCTTGGAAGAATAAGTGCCAAACTCTAGAGATTTTCTATAGAGCAGATTTGAAGGAGAAAGACGACTTGATTGAGATCCTTGAAAGTCGGGATGTAGAGACCATGGAGAGGCAAGGGGATTTATTTTCTCCTAAGCCTCAATCAGATGCTATTTGCTCACTCCCTAATTCAGGTGATTGGAAGGAGGTTTCCACTAGATATGCGGAAGAAAACTAGAGGTTGAAGGCTCAAATTGACAGACTCACAGGGAAGCGCCAGCGTATAGAGTAATATCCATCAGCTCCCCTTTTCAGGGTTTTAGATTTTATTTTCATCTTGTACTTGGGATCGTTAAAACTTGTAATCCATTTGAAGTTGTTATAATAAAATTTTCAGTATTTTCAAATGCGTTATTACTTTGATATTTGCAATATGTCTATAAATTTTAAACCCCTTGAAATATTAAAGAACAAAATAAAATCATGCGCATTCCACATCATGCATCATATTGCAGATATTTCTTGCATTTTGTTATGCATATCCAAGTGTCTTACCAAGATTCTTTACTTCGTTCAGCAAGTTGACTCATCACTACAACGCTCGGGCTAATCATAGAAAGAAGATGGACAACTTATAACAAGAGAGTCGTGAGCTGCACGAAGAAGTTTCTGCTTTGAAGGCCGGCATGGCCAATCTTACTGCTCTGATGGAATCTCTGGTGGCTGCTTAGAATCAGCCACCGAGTGTTCAACCTCAACCAACAAGGGTTACTACTGAAGCTCCGACTATTCCTACATCTGCTACTTCAGCTGTTATTCAGAATCACATGCCTCAAGGTTACCCATGGGGAATGCCAGAGAATTTTGTACCTGAAGGTTTCAACCTTGGTCCTCAAGATACTCCAGTTGTTCAGACTATTGTTACTCCTGCACCTCCTGTGGTGCATGTTCCTGCTGCAACTCCTTCGGTGAATATGGTTCCATTGGTTAACGATGATGTGTGTCGTCCTTTCCCTCCACTAAGTGAAGACTTGGGTCTTTATGACAGAATGGATGATTTTCAAGAACAATTTGACAAGGTGAAGAGGGAGATGAAGGCCCTCAGGGGAAAAGAGTTATTTGGGCAGAATGTGAATGAATTATGCTTGGTCCCGAATGTTAAGATACCTACGAAGTTCAAGGTCCCGGAATTCGAAAAGTACAAGGGCAACACTTTCCCTCGTGCTCATCTGGTGATGTATGTAAGGAGAATGTCTACCCATACTGATGATCAGCGTCTATTGATTCACTTTTTTCAGGATAGTTTAACCGGTGCTGCGCTGAAGTGGTATATGAGTTTGGACATTGTCAATATCCATACTTTCAATGACTTGGGAGAAGCATTTATCAAACAATACAAGTACAATATGGACATGGAGCCTGACCGTGATTAACTCAGGGCCATGGTTCGGAAAGACAGGGAATCATTCAAAGAATATGCACAGAGATGGCGTGAGGTAGCCGCCCAAGTGATTCCTCCCATGGAAGAGAAGGAGATGACTAAGATTTTCTTGAAGACCCTGGGTGCTTTCTACTATGAGAGGATGGTAGCAAGTGCGCCAGGTGACTTCACTGAAATGGTAGGCATGAGTATCCGTTTAAAGGAGGCTGTGAGAGAGGGTCGTTTAACAAAGAGTGAAGGATCTGGAGGTGTGAAGAAGTCATGTTATGGGTTTACCAAGAAGAAATAAGGAGATACAAACATTGTCATGCAAGAAAGGAGGGTTTAACACTCCTAGAGGGAATTCTCAGCGTCATCAGCAAGTCGCCTTAGTTACTCCAGTTGTGGGTGTAGCTCCAACCACCGTTGCTTATCAGAGACCGTCCCAGCAGGGGAATCAAGAATATAATCAGAGAAGGGAGAGTTATGACCCTATTCCTATGAGCTATACGGAATTACTATCAACATTGATTCAGAAGAAGTTGGTTCAAACCCGACCACCTCCCGCTGTACCATCACCATTTCCTTGGTATTACAAAGCAGAACAAACATGTGCTTTTCATCAGAGAGCACCAAGGAATAATGTTGAGAATTGTTATCCTTTGAAGACTGAGGTGCAAAAATTGGCGAAGTCTGGTATTCTATCTTTCAAGGATGTGGGGCCTAATGTGAAAGACAATCCTCTACCCAAGCATGGAGGAGTAACTGTTGTGAATATGGTGGCCAGATGTCCAGGCGACTTCTAAATTTTTGACATTCATCTAGTTAGAGGAGATTTGGTGAAAATGCATGCAGACCTCTATGAATTTAGCTACTATACACATGACCATTTCGGTTGTGCTATTTGCAGTACAGACATACAAGGTTGCGACAAGATAAAGGCTAATTTGCAGGAGATGATGGATGAGGGCCTGATCCACATAATGAAGCCTAGGGCAGAGTATGAAGAGGAGGTGAATATGGTTTCTAGATGTCCTGGAGAGTTCAGAATTTTTGATATGGAGTATATGAATGAAGACCTTGTGTAATTGCATTCTACTTTCTGCCACATGGCTGGTCAGGTGGAACATCAGTATGGATCTTGCTGAATTTGCTGTCGAGACTCTCGAGGATGTTCAATCGTGAAGAAAGGTGTTCAGCTGTTGTTGGACAATGGAACCATCAAGATTATAGGTCAAAGGGATGATTACCATAAAGTTGATATGGTTGAGGAAGAGTCGGATGAAGAGTATGCCTCTGCAAATGAGTTTTTCTCCTTAGATGAGGATTTGTTTTTCAGAGATGACTCAATAATGACTGATTATGTTGAAGAAGGGGTAAACTTCATTGTACCTTGTTTTGGTGCACCCGCCCATTTTGAAGTTGAATATTATAGCAAGCCAGCTGTTACCCCATTGGTGATTAGTTTGCCGGGTCTTGTTCCCTATAAGTCAGATAAGGCTATACCCTACAAATACAATGCTACAATCTTAGAGGATGGAGTGGAAGTTCCTATCCATCCAATGCCTGATGTTGGAAATATTGTCAAGACTAGCAGAGTGACCCGTAACGGTCGTGTATTTGCACCAGTTGTTCGAGGAGATGTTAGTGCTGGAAAGTAAATTGCTGAGAAAGTTGAACCCAAGAAGGCTAGGGTGAATCTAGTGGAGCTAGGTTAGAGAAAGTGGATGATATTTTGAAGATAATCAAGATGAGCGACTACAAAGTTGTATATCAGCTACTGCAGACTCCTTCAAAAATATCTATCTTGGCTTTATTGATGAACTCATATGCTTGCAAAGAATCCTTGATGAGGGTATTAGATCAAGCCTTTGTGGAGAGTGATATGCCAGTAGACCAATTCAACAGTGTAGTAGGGAATATTACGTCATGTAATAACTTGAGTTTCTGCGATGATGAATTGCCAGATGAAGGAAGGAATCACAACCTGGCCCTCCACATCTCTATGAATTGCAAGAATGATTCACTATCCAGTGTGCTGATTGATAATGGATCCGCTTTGAACGTTATACCGAGGAGCACTCTTATGAAGTTGAAACATCAAGGAACACCTATGCGCCCGAGTGGCATCATTGTGAAAGCGTTTGATGGATCAAGGAAATCTGTTATTGGTGAAGTGGACTTGCTTATTGATATAGGACCACATTTGTTTCAGATTACTTTCCAGGTCATGGAAATTGTACCCGTTTATAGTTGTTTGTTGGGACGGCCGTAGATTAATGAGCAGGGGTTGTCACTTCAACTTTATACCAGAAAATGAAGTTTGTACGTGAAGGGAAAGTAGTGATCATAAATGAGGAACATGCATTATTGATATCTCATTTATCCTCTTTCAGCATTGTGGAGGCAGATGAAGCTGCTATTAGAACTCAATTCCAAGCTTTATCTATTGACAACATAAGAGGAAATGAGAATTCCATGGTTTCGCTTAAGGATGCACAACAAGTTATGCATAAGGGTCATAGTGAGGTATGGGGACAAATTGTGGATCCACCTGTAAACAAGAACATAGCTGGCTTGAGGTTCTCTTTGAAGAATGGAAAAGGTAAGAGCATGAAGCCGAAGTCTGCTGCAGGTAAGTATCAAGACGTCTTCCATAGTGGGAGTTATCTTCATCCAACTGTTTCCAGGATTAATGCCATTGTGGAAGATGAAGTAGAGCAGGAAATGCCAAATTACGTGACGTACAGAGTTAGGGTTTAGAACTGGATCACCATTGATGTTCCCTCTTGCATTAATGTTTCAAAGTAATTTTATTTGTTAATATTTTTGAAAAACTTTCACTCTTCCCAAGGTGGAAGTATTAATATTGTATGGGCTTATCTGTTCGCTGTGACTTTTAAAATCAATAATAAAAGTTGTCTTTGTTTCTCTAAATTGTGTCTTAATTTTTTTTTCTTGGAAAATGGTAATAAGGAAAAACCTTTCAATGTAAATAATAACTTAAATTCAATCTGCATGATCACTTGTTATATGTGTCAGTTTCTAAAAATAATCATAAATCATATGTGCAGATTAATTAAAAAACCCATTGAATACAATGACCCTGCACCCTCTCCCAACTTTGAATGTCCTGTGTATGGGGCCGAAGAAGAAGACTATGATGAGATTCCATAAGAGGTCTCACGGTTGCTTGAGCACGAGGAAAATACCATTCAGCCATACAAAAAGCCACTGGAAGTGATCAATTTGGGTTCAGAAGAAGATCCTGAAGAAGTCAAGATTGGAGCATTGCTACATCCTAATATAAAGAGCAGGTTAATTGAGGTGTTGAAAGAGTATGTGGATATTTTTTGCTTGGTCTTATCAAGATATGTCTGGTCTAGATATAGATATTATGGAGCACTGTTTACCATTGAAGCTAGAGTGTCCGCCAATCAAATAGAAGTTGAGAAAAACTCACCCAGATATGGCAATGAAGATCAAAAAGGAAGTTCTAAAGCAGATTAATGTTGGTTTTCTTATGAAGTCAGTGTATCCTCAATGGATTGCCAATATTGTCCTAGTACCGAAAAAAGATGGAAAAGTCCTCATGTGCGTAGATTACAGAGATCTAAATAAAGCTAGTCCAAAAGATGACTTTTCCATTGCCACACATTGATATGTTAGTGGATAGCACATCAAAATTCAAAGTATTCTCGCTCATGGATGGATTTTCAGGGTAAAATCAAATAATAATGGCTCCGAAGGACATATAAAAAACAACGTTTATCACACCCTGGGGAACATTCTGTTACAGACTGATGCCTTTTGGGTTGAAGAACGTTGGTGCAACGTACCAGAGGGCTATGACAACCCTATTCCATGATCTGATGCACAAGGAAATCGAAGTATATGTTGATGATATGATTGCCAAATCCCAGACTGAAGAAGGGCATGTAGAAGATTTGTTGAAGTTGTTTCAGCATTTGAGGAAGTATCGTCTTCGCTTGAATCCAAATAAATGCACCTTCGATGTTCGGTCAGGGAAATTGTTGTGTTTCATTGTTAGCCAGAAAGGAATTGAAGTTGACCCTCATAAAGTCAAAGGAATTCAAGAGATTCCAGCGCCAAGAACTGAAAAGCAAGTCAGAGGGTTCCTTGGGCTTTTGAATTATATTTCCAGATTCATTTCCCACATGACTGCAACATGTGAACCAATCTTTAAGTTGTTAAAGAAAGATTAAGGTTGTGTGTGGAAAAATGACTGCCAAAGGGAATTTGAAAGTATTAAAGAATATCTGCTTGAACCTTCTATCTTGCTCCCTCTTGTCGAAGGAAGACTGTTAATTATGTATCTGACAATGTTAGATACATCCATGGGTTGTATTCTGGGAAAACAAGATGAAACAATGAAGAAAGAGTATGCCATTTATTATCTCAGTAAAAAGTTTACTGATTATGAGTCACGGTATTCCACGCTGGAAAATACATATTATGCTCTGGCCTGGGCGGAAAAATGTTTGCGGCAGTATATGTTGAATCACACCACTTGGTTGATCTCCAAAATGGATCCAATCAAGTACGTTTTTGAAAAGCCTTCTCTTACTGGGAGAATTGCCCGGTGGCAGATGTTACTATCTGAATATGACATTGAATACCGCACTCAAAAAGCTATTAAAATCAGCGTTTTGGCAGATTATCTTGCTCACCAACCAGTTGAGGATCATCAGTCAGTGAAGTATGAATTCCCCGATGAGGATGTGATGTTCCTGAAAGTGAAAGATTGTGATGAACTATTGCCTGAGGAAGGTCCTGATCCTGAATCCCGCTGGAGTATGATATTTGATGGAGCTGTGAATGCTTATGGTAAAGGAATTGGTGTTGTGATTGTCACTCCACATGGATCGCACATTCCTTTTACTGCAAGGTTGACATTTGATTGTACTAATAATATGGTAGAATATGAGGCTTCATCATGGGTCTCGAGGAATCTATTGATCTAAGAATTAAAATTCTAGATGTGTATGGTGATTCAGCTTTGGTAATAAACCAGATTAAAGGAGAATGAGATACTCGTCACCCGGGCTTGATCCCTTACAAAGATTATGCTAGAAGATTGTTACCCTTCTTTACCAAAGTTAAATTCCATCATATTCCAAGAGATGAAAATCAGATGGCAGATGCTTTGGCAACTCTGGCTTCTATGTATCAGGTGAATACTTGGAATGATAGACCTCGAATTATAGTCCGGCGACTGGATATGCCCGCTCATGTGTTTACAAGAGAAGAAGTAGTAGATGAGAAACCTTGGTATTATGATATCAAGCATTTTCTCCAGACTCAGGAATACCCAATTGGTGCTTCGAAGGAAGATAAAAAGACATTGAGAAGATTGGCTGGCAGTTTCTTCCTCAGTGAAAATGTTTTGTATAAAAGAAATTATGACATGGTCTTGCTCAGATGTGTGGATAGACATGAAGCAGACATGTTGATGCATGAGATTCATGAAGTTTCATTTGGCGCTAATGCCAATGGACATTCGATGGCTAAAAAGATGCTAAGGGCAGGTTACTATTGACTGACAATGGAATCTGATTGTTACAAATTTGCAAAGAAGTGTTATAAATGCCAGATTTATGAAGACAAGGTTCATATGCCTCCGACACTTCTCAATGTGATTTCCTCCCCGTGGCCTTTATCTATATGGGGTATTGACATGATTGGGATGATAGAACCCAAAGCTTCGAATGACACTGTTTTATCTTGGTAGAAATTGATTACTTCACCAAGTGGGTGGAGGATGCTTCATATGCTAATGTTACTAAGCCGATGGTTGTGCGCTTCATTAAGAATAATCTTATATGTTGGTATGGTGTGCCGAATAGAATTATCACTGACAATGGCTCGAATATGAACAACAAAATGATGATAGAACTATATGAAGAATTCAAGATTGTCCGTCACAACTCATCTCTGTACAGGCCAAAGATGAATGGGGTTGTTGAAGCTGCTAATAAGAATATCAAGAAAATTATCCAGAAAATGATTGTTACTTATAAGGATTGGCATGAAATGCTCCCTTTTGCTTTGCATGGATATTGAACATCTATCCGCACTTCAATAGGAGGAACCCCGTTCTCCCCTGTGTATGGAATGGAAGTTGTGCTCCCAATCGAGGTTGAGATTCCTCTTTGCGTGTGATAATGGAAATCAAGTTGTCAGAGGCTGAATGGGTCCAAAACAGGTTTGACCAATTGAATTTGATCGAAGAAAAGAGAATGACAGCTTTGTGTCATGGAAAGTTATATCATAGGAGAATGAAGAAAGCTTTTGATAAGAAGGTCAAACCTCGTGAATTCAGAGGAGGCGACCTCGTGCTTAGGAAGATCATGTCTTTCAACGCTGATTCTAGGGGCAAGTGGACTCCCAATTTTGAAGGCCCATATGTTGTCAAGAAAGCCTTCTCTGGCGGTGCATTAATTCTTGAAACTATGGATGGCGAGGAGTTACCACGTCCCATGAATGCTGATGCAGTCAAGAAATACTTCGCCTAAAGAAATAAAAGAGCAGCTCGCTAAGTTGAAAACCCAAAAGGGCGACTTAGGCAAAAAAGAGCATCTCGGTAGGTCGAAAACCCGAAAGGGAGGTCTAGGCAAAAATTAGAGACATAAACAGAATAAATTTCCCGCTAAGTTGAAAACCCGCAAGGGCAGCTTAGGAAAAAGTTAGGGACTTTCTTGGCAAGTAACTACATCAGACAAGACTTGATCATCGAAGCAACAATCTTCTCGGATCCTCATCATACTTCGAACATAAGTTGTTGCTCGGGATTTCAAAAGTTGTTAGAGGGGATAGTAGTCATTGTATCTCAATGTATCTTTTCCATTATATATTACCATTTTCTGAACTTTGTAATCATCCATGGAGTCTCTCCATTCACAGACTACCATTCTATTAATTAAATTTGAGCTTTTACCCAATTCTTTGTATTTCTTATTTTATTTAGCTTGCAAAGACTCCATTTATTATTGATAATAACTTTCAAAGCGAAAAGATTAAATAACAAAATTGATTTTCAAAAAGAACTTACAATTTTCTTTTATTTTAAAATTTGTGACGCAAGAGAAAAACAAAAGTGGTGATACCAGGAATGGACGGACTCCAATTATTTTTAGAAGTTTTGTTTCCCGGGGAAGTTTTTTCTCAGGATGCTCTCGCTGTATTGGGTTTGTGACTCCAGTGTCCCCGGTCAAGTTTTGGTTCATTTCTCCTCTCTTCCGAGTTTGCATGATATGAAGATTCAATCCCAGATTCCTCCAGTAAAAGTTTTCGTTTGTTTAATATAGGTTCTTTCTTCCCAGAGAAGTTGGTACAATAATCACTCTTGAAGAACACAGGTCTGCGGTTTCTCTAGTGAAGAACGTATATTGGTTTTCCCTTTGAGGATGTGGTGTTAACCTCCCCAGTGAAGTCAGCATGAAATCCCCAGTTAATGGCTTGATGATAGGACATTATACGCCTTAACAAAGTTTGTGTGTTTCCTCTTTCAAAATGGGCCTGAACTCCCCAGTGAATGTTTTGATGTCCGTCTGCTCTACTTGAAATTGATTTTTCAAAATCCCCAGTAGAAGCGTTACTTTTGAAAATATTTGATTTCCCGTTGAAGTTTGAATGCTATTCCCTAGTAAAGACCTGGGAGAGGATGTTGTATCTCTGTATCTGTACTGTTTGGTCGTTATGTTTTGTTTACTACGAAATTGCGTTTCTCCCCAATAAAGTTAAACCAGGTAGTAGTTTTTGTTTCCTTAGTTGGCGATTACTTTTTCCTGGATTGTTCATCTTGGATGTAATTTGGCCGAGTGTTAATTGTGCCTGAGTTGGTTTTGCCTGTTTATTCCCAGTGTTATATATCTGTTTTGTCAGCATATGTGCGATAAACACTCATACATTCATACACACATCATGCATAACTAAAATTGGCAAATCATCACTCATTCACATTCATTAATATTTTGTTGACATATTACCCTGTTTTGCAGATGTTATGTTGTCCTCTCTTCAATAGAGTGTTGGCCTTAAGCCGAAAGCGTATATTCTTTCAACTTCCCCACTGAGTTATCCCTCGTGGAAGATTTTTGCTTCAACCTTCTTGTACAGCTCTTCGACTGGTTGATTTGGGTTGCCCTCTTGACTTTATTTCTCAAAGTAAGTGTTTCGAATGACCGTATCATTCCAGTTTGTTTCTGGTTTGAATTTTTGATCCTCGACAATATTATTACTTTGGATTTCTGCAAGCTTCAAGCATTGGTTTGAGAATGTGCATTTATTTTGCACGAGAAGACCTTTATCTCCTCAAGCAGGAATATATTGGCGTTTCTCCAGGAAGTCATATTTCTTTCCCCGGGAATTCATATTTCTTTCCCCAGGAAGTCACATTTCTTTCCCCAAAAAGTCTTTGTTTTTACAATCCTCCATAACAACAAGTGATAGGTCACTTTATTTGAGCAACCTGTACTTCCCTGTAAAAGTCGACGTAACTCTTTTTTGCTATCTTCTCTATGAGTGGATAGTTTGCATCCCGTTGCCCAAATTACTCCACTGGATGGCAAGACTTTCAATATCACAGAGATAGTTCATTGTGAAATATTTACAAGTGGTAGTCTCTTTATTTGAGACAACTTATATATTACCCTTTCCAGGCAGAATGCTTTAGTTAAAGAATAAGTTGAGACCCGTTCAAGGTGAAATGCTAGAATTTTGGGGAAACTTGTTATCTTTTTGCTACCCTCAGTGAATGTTGGTAGTTCATCGTCAGTGAAAGGCGGTGCTATGATATATTTTTCTCTCTACCTTCAGTGAAAGTTGGTAGATCACCTTCAGTGAAAGTTGGTGATTGTTATCTTTTTGCTACCCTCAGTGAACGTTGGTAGTTCATCGTCAGTGAACGACGGTGATATGATATATTTTTCTATCTACCTTCAGTGAAAGTTGGTAGGTCACCTTCAGTGAAAGTTGTTGATTTTTATCTTTTTGCTACCCTCAGTGAACGTTGGTAGTTCACCGTCAGTGAACGGCGAATATATGATATTCCTTTTCCTTCTACCTTCATGAACATTGGTAGCTCACGGTGTTGTTATTTCTTTCCTCTTTCTACCTTCAGTGAACGTTGGTAGTTTCGCCTTAAGTAGGAGTTGGTGTATCCTTTGACCATTTTACCATCCTCTATGAGAATGAATGCATATGAACAAAACCAAAGAGACGCAAAACACCATTGGGGATGTAGCAAAGAAAATACAGAAACAAAAGAGAAACCCGACCATAGGGTTTGTTTTATATTTAAGTATCTTCAATTACGTTGAGACAAAGATTTTCAACCTTCATATCTATGGATAGAAGAAACTTAAACAATGGCAGCTGTTGTACCTCAATTTTTGCCCCTAAGATCCTCTTATCATACCATGTTGATTCCATCACAACAAGATCACATTAGGATTCTTGGTTCCCCTCCCTATCTTTAGCTTTGCTCTTTGAGGAATCACCAAGCACCTTGACTTGTGTTCTTTTATGATCATGAATATTTTTGTCTTGGTTTCTTCTTTTAATTAATAAAATGCAATGTTGGTTTGTCTTGCTTGTTACATATGTAGGTAAAGGCAATGAGATTTAGCAAGTTGTTCCATGGGTTCATGAGTTTATTTCCATGCCCTAGTCAATAAAGCATGAGAAGTTCAAACCTCACCATTGGATTTATTTAGGAGGAAATGGCATGGCAAGGTTATTTTGGTTCACTACATTCCAAGATATCAAGATTGATCCAAAAGTACAAGGGGTTAATTGAAGAAGTTGTCATGCTTGGACAAGGCCTTATTCCCATTGATCACAAGTGCATATTTCTATAAATTCTCAAGATATGGATGTGGTTTTGGTGGCTATGAGTTCTCATTTTCATTCTCAACAAATTCTATTTACAAAGCATTTGTGTTGGTACAAGAAGTTTGTTCAAAATTGTCAAGGTTCCTCTAAGCATTTTCTTGATCTATGAGCTAGGGTTTTGAACTTTAAAGAAGTATATCTTGCTCATCTTTTGGTATTTTTGAGTGATTCCAAATACATCCTTCTCTTAAAAGGGTTATCAACAAATCACTTCAAAAGTTTCAAGGAGTTTTCATATTGAAGAAACTTGATGATGAAGAAAGATTACAAGTCCTCCAGGGGAACCCCCAATTGCTCATATGTGACTTCAAATGATCATAACTTGGACAATGTTTATCACCTTGAACCTATTATTTTTCCACAGTGATCTTGAGGAGGTGAAATTTATGCCTCCTTTTATGTGCAAAGTGAGAAAATGGATGGAAGATGCCCTAAGGATACAAAAGATTATAGGTCATTTCATTCTTTTTTTCCAACTTCAACAATTTATAACTCTCACAATTTTTTGATATTTTGAATGGTTCAAGTTTCAAAATGTCATTCAAGAGGTCTATTTCATGCCATGTTTTTTGGTCAAGAGCAAATTTCAAGTGGAAGGTCATGTTTGGATGCAAAACATTATAGGTCACTTTTGAAGAAAATTTTGAAATATTTTTAAGTATGGAAAGTCAACTTTTTTCCAACTTTGACTCCATGTAACTTTCAGCTCAAGCATCCATTTGATTCCATTCTTTTTCCATTGCCAAGTTTATAACCTCATCTTTCTAAAGCATCAAGAATCATTCCCTAAGACCCCTTGAGCTGAGAATGCCATTGATTTGAACTTGGTAACTTGGAATTGATGTTTCTTCAAAAGTCAGAATTTGAAATCATTGGTTTAGCTCCAAACACTTTGTTTCTGCATGTTTTTGCTTCTAAACATGTTTAGTGAACCTCTAGAAGTGATTAGCATAGAAAAATGCGCGTTTTGGATGAGTTTTGATCAAAGTAGAGGTCACACTTTTCTTGTTTGGAACTTCACATGATTTCCCTCCAAACTTCATCATTTCACATGCTTAAACATTCCATTTGGTTCCCTATAAATAGAGGGTCATTCCCCATACATTTCCTCAAGCTTGGATAGCCAGAATCACCCTGCCAAACTTGTTCCATAACTCAAAATTTTGCTACTTCGAAATCTGCTTTCAAGCCTTTTTCAATCTAATTTTTCCATTCATTCATATTCCTTGATCTTCCCTGAAGCTAATTGTTGTACCTCAAAATTTGCCCTCTCATTTCTCAAAAACATCAACCTAGACCCTCAAGTTTGCTTCCATCCAATTGCAAATCTGAAATTACAAATTTTTGCAAGAGAATTATTCACAAGGGCAAAATGGTCATTTACATACCAAAGGAGTCAAACAATGACTTTTGAATCAAAAAATCAAGTTCCAAGAATCATATTTTATTAAGGCATGAAATTGGTTCATCAAAAATCAAAAATCAGAAGTTACTTTGAAAATCAAATTTTCTAAACATTTAGAAAATTTTCTAAGTGTCTAGAGAATATGACATTTCAGAACTTCTGAGCCAGCCTCTATGCAGGTGCAGTCAGAAGTTACAAACATAACGCTTCAATCAGAACATGAAGAAGCAATTGCTCTTTGGTCAGAACAGGACGCTTCAGTCAGAACATGATTCTTCAGCATATGGAGGCTATGTTTAACGCTCCGGTCAGAAGATTCCCCTTCAGCATTTGGAGGTTACACTTCTGATCTTCTGCAATCAGAACATCACCAAATCCCAAAACTTTGTTTAAGCAACCTGCTGCCATGCTATGGCACAATCCTGCAACCAGCTGCCACAATGCTCCAAGGTGCTGCTGATCCAGTCCACGCCTGCGTTTTCCTTGCACCAATTCAGCATAGGAAAACTGTGATTAAAAAAAAGGGACAGTATGCCAAAAATGTTTAAAACTCATTTATTTTTCCCCCCAAAACCACAACAAATCCATCTATAAATAGTTTGCTCCATCACACATTCAAGGGGTTGGTTTTTGGAGAGAAAGAATCACCAAAAGAAAGAAAAAGCCTTAAATCCCTGAAAAAATCCCAAGAATCCGAAAAGCTGTAAACACCAAAATACAGAATCTTAGCATTTGATTCTAGCATCAAAACTCTATTGTTCCTTGACTAAAACCATTCCCACAATCGCTGATTCACATATTAGAATCTATTCTACTTTCTGTACTCATACTGCCATGCACTCTCCATTCATCTTCATCTTAAAGAAGTCAGAATATCACCCCTTGGCTGTTCCAGAAGTTGCAAACTTCCATCCAGCTGAGTACGTGAAGAAGTTGCTCAGAACATCACCAGAGTTCAGGACCAACCTCCAGTTCACAGAATCTCCTCCAGCTGCAAGGTAAGCTTCTGCTGACCCTTATCACGTTACTTAAGCATTACCAGACTTGCATGTTTAAAATACAATGTAGACATTATGTTCCCGAAGTTATACATATTCTGAGGCTTCACATATTTATCTGCCTAAGTATAGAATAAATCAGTTCAGAACTTCTGGAAGAAATTAGAACTCAGAATTTGGATTAGCAAATTCATGCTTGTCTCTGATTTATAATTCTGATATTTCTTGTTTCTGGAATGCTATGAAACCTGCCACAACTGTCATATACACATCTTCTGTTTTGTGGAGAAATGACCAAGTTGCAGATGTTCTGACTAGCATAGAGAGAGGGATCTGCTGCCAGTGGTATCAGAATTTCTGAAATCTACTCTGTTGCCGGTGGTGTCAGAACTTCTGAAAGCTAATGTGCTCCTAGTGGACTCAGAACTTCTGACTTTACTTTTTTTCACTAACCGGATTTCTGTTTTGCAGTGCGCCAGAGTCAGAACTTCTGACCTCCCTTAATCAACAATACGCGGATTCTATTTTTCCTTTTTTTTTTCTCTCACTATTTTTGCTATCACTTTCTATTTCATTAATCAACAAACACTAAAAATATTTTTTTCATGTTTTATTTTATTTCTTAAAACAAAAGGCCAAAATAATATTTTCTTAAACAAAACTTATTTCTTTTCTTAAATAAATAAGAAATTTACGTTTCTTGCACATTCTGATCCATTTCGATATGGTTGTAATAGTAATTTAGGATTTAATTTTTACTTGCAACCCCATTCATAAATATGTACCCCCATCCCCCTAAAAGTGATGTAATAGCTTAGATTTTATTTCTTTCGCATTTTTACTTGCTTTTCACATATTGCTAGTAAATAGGATGTATGGCAAGATAAAATCAACAAATAGATGATTTTAAAATACTAGACAGAATGCATGCAAACTAACACACTATTCACACATGCACCCTTAGGGTAATCCCATTTCATTGCCTCGGAAATACAATCATGTCCCTCGAACATGGGACATTTTAACAATGACCCTTCGATAAAAAAGATCGTAATCCCTCGATGTTTCCTTTGATAAAACGATCTCGTCCCTTACGAAAATTGCTAAAGTGTCTCATAAGTAGCTTTCGATGACTGTAAAATCGACCCGCGCCTGTCCCTTTACATCCAACGATGGGGCTTCTTGCCAAATTAATAGTAAGAAAGCAACATTAAAAGGAGGGAAAAAAGAACAATTGAAAAACTTTCGAATAGATAGATTCGCTCCTAGTTACTCGTTTGCTCACGACAAAAAACATTTTTTCACCTACACTTTCATCTCAAAACATTTTCAAAAGACAAAATGCTTTGTATACGTTCTTATAGAGACGAGAACCATTGCAAAACATCTTTTCAAAACGCTTTCTGAAACATAAATCCACAAACACATCTTTGAACCACTTTTCAAAATAAAAACTTTGTACGCGTTCTTATAGAGACAAGAACCATTACAAAGAGATTTTTCAAAATACTTTCAAATCCCACACCATACGTACACTGTCAAACAAAAGCAAGTGATCTAAATGAGTAACTAAGAGAAAAGTCGGCGGTGACTCTTGCTATTCGCACAAATGCGATCAAAATGCAAAA
Organism: Vicia faba; assembly: GCA_948472305.1. Lineage (NCBI taxonomy): Eukaryota > Viridiplantae > Streptophyta > Magnoliopsida > Fabales > Fabaceae > Vicia > Vicia faba. The sequence continues at coordinate 1,553,229,083 of OX451738.1, read as the reverse complement.
CACCAAGTCATTTCTCCCACCGTATCACAGAACTGGCGACTCTGCTGGAGAAATTTTTTAAAGTGGTGTTACCTTAGGGTTAGATCACATTTACTTGCTTTCTTTGTTTGATTTGTATGCTTTACATTTGGTTCTTTTGTTCGGGCTTGCTTTAGATCCTAACCCGGATCTGGGAAATACCTTTTAGGGAAGTAGCAATAAACTGTGAGGGAATTGTACAACGTAGGCCGATACGGTTGAAGCAGTAGCTACATTGGTGTGGCACTTTGGTTGGTACCAGTATCCCTTATGGTGAATCGAGGAGAATACGAGTCCACCGCGTGGTGCCATAAAGCATCAACTGACCTTAGAACCCTAATTGAACAAACTTAGCCATTAGGACGTAGTGAGATAGCCGGTTTCAGTGTAGAGCTGAAAATTGGTTGATACTCGATACTACACTCATTGAGGCTAGACTTTTGGGACATCTCAGCCGCAAGAAAAGATTGTTGTGCTGAGACAATGCCTAAGAGAAAGGTCGGTGATATTGAGATCCTTTAGAACCCGATCGCTACTATTAGGACAAGATGAGCCAACTAGACTTCAAGAGGGTACTTACCTACAAAACTCATGCAAGCCTAAAACATAGGGACTTGTTTGTTATGTGTGTATATATCTGCTTGTACATAAACATCATAAACATCATCAACATCATATGCATGCTCACTAACCATTTCAAGGATTTAGAAATTTATTTTTGTTTTTGTTTTGTAGGATATGAATTCTCTCTGAAGAAACACCATTTGAATCAGCTTTGTAAAATCACATCCTCAACTTCAAGAGCTAGCCTCAAGAGTGCCCGGGGATTCTCCTTTTACCAAGAAATATGGTCGACTCCTCAGTTTGGCTACATCCAACTTCCAAGAAGAGATGATGTGTGTACTATTCCAATTCTTTGATCTCGTACATCATTGTTTCACTTTCCTAGACTATCAGTTGGTACCTGTGATACGGTGGGAAGAGAATTGACTGTTTTGGAATGCTGGTTCGCGTTTTGCGTTTGTTTTCGCAAAATGTCGCGGTAAGCAAGAGTCGCCACCGTCTTTTATTTTATCCAACAAGGAAAGGAAAAAAGCACAGAAAAATTCCTTTTTCGAGATGTTTCTCGGGTCCGGGGGGTAGATTATAGAAAGGGAAGGTGTTAGCACCCTTTCTATCTGTGGTTATCCACGGGCTCTTAGGTACTTGCTAATTGTGTTTTCAAAATTTGCTTTTCTTTGTGTTTGTGGGTTTGAAAGGAGTTTTTATTTGAAAGGTGTAAGTGCGAAAAGTTTTTGTTTTATTTTGAAAGGAGCAAATACTTAAGAACCATCTACCTACTCGAAAAAGAAATCAATTTGTGCTAATGTCCTTTAGACAATGCTATCCCATTATGAATGAGTAGGTAGCACCGTCGTTGGAGTTTAAGGGTTAATTCGATTAAGGGACGTGTGGTCAATAAAGCAATGTTAGGACGCCTTAGCGGTAACCCTAATGTCTTAGATCATTTTTCTGAGGCAACCGTTTCGAGGCAACTATGATCTCTGGACAAGAGGGCGACCTCTAAAACTTCCTATACTCAATGACCACGCTCGAAGGCAACCAAGTGAGGTGTACCCCAAGAGTGCGCATGTGCGAGTGTGTTGTTTCGGTTAATTCTATCTTTGTACATGTCATGGGTGAGTTATGTTGATTTTAGGTTAAAGATTCGATCTTTTCATGCATTCCCTATTATCAAACATCTACAGTTTATAAGTTGTGGAAATTAAATTGCGGAAATTAAATCTAACTATTACAAGGCGTCGGGTATTTACATCGCCAAAAGCAACCCTTGAAATTAAAATGCGGAAAGTAAATGAAGCGGTAAAATAATTTAAAGTCCTATTAAACTATTACATTCCGGGAAACATATACAATATTGAAATCAAATGGATCGCGTGCGAGAAATTAAATCGGAAGTGAAATTTTTTTAGGGTTTTGACCCTTTTTGAAAGAAAGCATTCTTTTTGGTTGTTTTTTGAATTAAAAGAAATTAAATCTAAGTCAATTATTAAACTAATAAACTAATTAATTAATAAAAATATTTTGGGATTTTTGATATTTAAAGAAATAAAATAAATTTGATCAAAGTTAGTAAAACCTAATCATCTACATTAATTTTAATTATTGCAAAATATTAAAAGTTATACCTAATTAAACTAAATTAATTACATTAATATTTATTTACAAAAATAAAGTGCTGAATTTATTTTTAATAGATAAAATATTTTTTGGTTTTTGATTTTATTAAGAAAAAGATTAATTGGTTAGTGATAATAAAAATAATTAAACAAAACAATTAAATAAATAAAAAGAATGAGATAGAAAAAAACCCCAGGAGGGGTTCAGGCCCAATTTGGAGGTTTGGATGGCAAGTTTGTGGCCCAATGCAAGCAGGCCTGCATGACTTTTCAGGATCCCACGTGTGCATGTTGACTAGAGCATATGGTGGACTTTCATTCTTGACCACCAGATCTGGCCTAGGGCCATCTGGCAAGCATCTGAGTGAGGGCGTATGGTGAACCACGCTTTGGAGCTTGCATAGGAATACCTGTGGAAAAATAATAACATGCATTTGGGGGACCTGGGATTCGAACCCAGGTCCCATTGGATTTTGAACGTTCGCTTGGCCACTGCACCACTACGCTTCTTTTGTTAGTGGAATAAGAATCAAATATAATATTGGAAAACACGTAAATGCCAGAAAATTTAAAAAAACAAAACGCGCCAAATTCAAATCGTCCAATAAGGGAGGGGCACGTCTTCGTCTTCTCCACTGAAACCTGGTTTTTTTTACCTGCGGATTTTCATCCGCAGCTAAATCCATGGCTGCATCCTAAAATTAGTTCTAGGCTATAAAAATAAAAACTAAGACCATAGTCATGACCGTCTCTTCCTCCTGAACACGTCTATGTCCATTAATGGCCTTGATTTCACCTGTAGCAAAAATGCCCAAAAACAAAAACCAAGAACCCTAGATTCGGGTATGGCGCTACATGCTATATAAATGCAATCAAATAATGCCAAAAGCTTCTAAATCGAACGATAAGCATGAATATGTAAAGATTTTGCCAAAAAGTTGCAAGAATAGGAGGATACGATTTCAACTGAAAAATTATTTTCAGAGAAACTTACAGCGCAATTGAACGTGTATGGGGAGTGGTTTTGAGTTGGCTTCGCTTTAGTGGATGTCCAGCAACTGATTCACGTTGAGTTTTGGCCTTGAAAACACCTCTAGGAGTGATTTCAGTTTCAAGCTTTTTCAAGTTTTCTCAAGTTTTTGTTCTTGTGATTTTGCAGCCTCCAACCTCTGATTCGTGCCTCTTTTCATTGTATATGTAATATGAAGTGAATTAGGTTAACATTTGTGGACTCAATCTTTGTGCATTGATGTTTTAGGATTTGATTTGATCCTCCATGAAAAACCTTCCAAAATTGTCCAAATTCCATCTTTTTTTTAATGATATGGCTTGATACGAATTTGATTATGTCCATGATGACAATTAAGACCTATAACAATCAAAAAGATCCTAAGTGATCAATATTTAGATTTTATTTGATTTAAATTGATTTAAAATGAATTAATTCAATAACAAATCCAATAAAATTAATAAATTGATAAATGGCCATAAGGCTGAAGCTAGGACACGTGTGTAGTGTGACAAGACCAAATCAAGTGGAAAAGAATGGGCCCATTTGAAAAAATTTGAATTTTTGGGGATAGTTAACTTTTGGCAATTTTGGAAAAATGCCTAACTTCAACAATGCATAACTTCTTCAATTTTGAACTTTTGGAGGTGTTCTTGGACTTTTTAGAAAGCTTGAGATGTTCTATAACCAACCCTTTTGGTCTCTTCTAGTTTTTATATTCCATGCTCAAGTTATAAGCTTTGGCAAAAAATGTGTTTTTGTTGACTTTCAAAAATGACCTATAATGTCCAAATTTGTAACTTTTTGTGAGTGCATTTTCTGATCTTGGGGTATGAAGATGGATTGTAGGAAATTGCATCCTCTTCAAAATTAGCTTTGGATGGGTCATTTCTCATAACGTATGAGAAAGTTATGCTTGGTCAAAGTTAAGTTGACTTTTCCTACAAAACCCTAATTTAGCAACTTTTGAGTCTTGATGAATTTTGAGCAATCCTTGATGAATCATGATCAACCCTTGATAAAATGATGAAATATCCTTCAAAATTAGAATGTTGACGAAAAATCTTGAGGTTTTACTGTTTATAGGTCACAGTTGACTTTTGCCCTAGCACAGTCGACTTTTGGACCATTTGAGCAATTGACTGACCAAACTTCCTCTGCAAGGCTTGAAATTTGACATGGATGACTTTAAGAACATATTAAGACATTGGGAAGAACTTGAGGTAATTTTGATGCAAGGACCTTGATGCAACACAAAACCCTAATTTGAGGTTGATTGCCTTAGGAGATGACTTGACTGTCCAACTCTTGAGCAATCTTGAGCAACTTGGAGATTATTCTTGCAATGTTTTGAGAAATATGGGAGGGAAAATTTTGGGGTACAACAACTTCCCCTGTTCAATCTTCTTAAACCTGAGGATATAGATTTGCTTTCGGGCCTTTTGTGATACGAAGGTGGAAGATGATTGAGCACTAAAGTGCCCAGAAATTTGCACTCGCATGAAGTGGTATCAGCATTGTGATGTCGGGAATGGGCTTACCGATGCCATTTGGAGACTGTTGATAGGTGGTCTGAACTTCGACTGGAATAGGAATCAAGGAGATCTTATCAGCAATCTGACTGAACTAGAGGAGGTCTTGGATTAACTTTGATTGGATCGGTATCAGAAAAATCTTTAGGAATCGATTTAACTGGACCAGACAAGTTCTTGGTTAACTTTGACTGGATCGACATCAGAAAAATCTTTAGGAATCGATTTAACTGGACCAGACAAGGTCTTGGATTAACTTCAACTGGATCGGCATCAGAGAAATCTTTAGGAATCGATTTAGCTGGACCAAAGGAGATCTTGGATTAACTTTGACTGGATCGGCATCAGAAAAAATCTCTAGGAATCGATTTAACTGGACCAGGCAAGAGTCTTGGATTAACTTTGACTGGATCGGCATCAGAAAAATCTTTAGGAATCGATTTAATTGGACCGAAGGAGGTCTTGGATTAACTTTGACTGGATCGGCATCAGAAAAATATTTAGGAATCGATTTAACTAGACCAGACAAGAGTCTTGGGATAACTTCAACTGGATCGGCATTAGAAAAATCTTTAGGAATCGATTTAACTGGACCAGAGGAGGTCTTGGAATAACTTCAACTGGATCGGCATCAGAAAAATCTTTAGGAATCGATTTAACTGGACCAGAGGAGGTCTTGGATTAACTTTGACTGGATCGGCATCAGAAAAATCATTAGGAATCGATTTAACTTGACCAGACAAGGTCTAATAACTTCAACTGGATCGGCATCAGAAAAATCTTTAGGAATCAATTTAACTGGACCAGAGGAGAGTCTTGGGATAACTTCAACTGGATCGGCATCAGAAAAATCTTTAGGAATCGATTTAACTGGACCAGACGAGGTTTTGGAATAACTTTGACTGGATCGGCATCAGAAAAATCTTTAGGAATCAATTTAACTGGACCAGACAAGGTCTTGGAATAACTTCAACTGGATCGGCATCAGAAAAATCTTTAGGAGTCGATTTAACTGGATCAGACGAGGTCTTGGAATAACTTCAACTGGATCGGCATCAGAAAAATCTTAAGGAATCGATTTAACTGGACCAGACAAGGTCTTGGAATAACTTCAACTAGATCGGCATCAGAAAAATCTTTAGGAATCAATTTAGATGGACCAGAGGAGGTCTTGGATTAACTTTGACTGGATCGGCATCAGAAAAATCTTTAGGAATCGATTTAACTGGACCAGACAAGAGTCTTGGGATAACTTCAATTGGATCGGCATCAGAAAAATCTTTAGGAATCGATTTAACTGGACCATAGGAGGTCTTGGAATAACTTCAACTAGATCGGCATTAGAAAAATCTTTAGGAATCGATTTAACTGGACCAGAGGAGGTGTTGGATTAACTTTGACTGGATCGACATCAGAAAAATCTTTAGGAATCGATTTAACTGGACCAGAGGAGAGTCTTGGGATAACTTTAACTGGATCGGCATCAGAAAAATCTTTAGGAATTGATTTAACTGGACCAGACGAGGTCTTGGAATAACTTTGACTGGATCGGCATCAGAAAAATATTTAGGAATCAATTTAACTGGACCAGACAAGGTCTTGGAATAACTTCAACTGGATCGACATCAGAAAAATCTTTAGGAGTCGATTTAACTGGACCAGACGAGGTCTTGGAATAACTTCAAATGGATCGGCATCAGAAAAATCTTTAGGAATTGATTTAACTGGACCAGACGAGGTCTTGGAATAACTTTGACTGGATCGACATCAAAAAAATATTTAGGAATCAATTTAACTGGACCAGACAAGGTCTTGGATTAACTTTGACTGGATCGGCATCAGAAAAATCTTTAGGAATCGATTTAACTGGACCAGACAAGGTCTTGGAATCACTTCAACTGGATCGGCATCATAAAAATCTTTAGGAATCGATTTAACTGGACCAGACGAGGTCTTGGAATATCTTCAACTGGATCGGCATCAGAAAAATATTTAGGAATCAATTTAACTGGACCAGACAAGGTCTTGGAATAACTTCAATTGGAATACGAATCAGGGAGATCTTATCGGTGATCTGATTGAACCAGAGGAGGTCTTCCACATAGTTGAGAATTTAACTGCATCTTTCCTGAAAGGTAAAGGTCAGTCATATGCAATGCATGATATGGATCAAGAAATGATGCTCTCAAAATAAATGAGATTATGTGGTATGATGCGTATATGCATGTATTATGATGTGTGGAAATGTAATGTTTTAGCTGGGGAAAATAAATTCCGGATAGCTGCTGGAGAATAGAGTTGGATTCTTCGTTTCCGCTGGGGATGATGAACGAAGATGATAAACCTGCAGGAGAGGATAACTCCGTTGAGGAATAAACTGATGAGGAGATTACTCTATGGGGAAAGATATGCTCCGCTGAGGATTCCACTGATAAATTCCACTGGGGATGGATTACCGTTGCTGGTGATATTGAATCCTGAGGATTGAATTCCTGTTTGTGAAAGGAAAGAACTCCGCTGGCGACGATCTTTTAGTTGCAGCTTGATGGGGATAAACCTTTAGACTCTTATGGGGATAACCCTCTGAGTTCTGCTGGGAATGATCTTTTGAACTTGGCTGGGGAGATTTATTTCTGTACTCCGCTGGGGATGAACTTCCAGAGTCTACTGGGGATGATGCTTCAACTCTGTTGGGGAAGCTTTTTTCAGATTATGCTGGGAAAATATTGACTCCACTGGGGGTATCTTGTATTCTTCCGTGGAATATTCTTATACTTTGCCAGGGAATATCCTTATACTCCGCTAGGGAATATTTAGACTGCCGGGGATACTAAGCCTCTTCAGTGTTGATGGTAGATAAACTCTGCTTGGGGGAGAATATTACCGATTCATTCATAGTTACAAGTCTCAACTGGGGGGAGCTACCATTATTGTCTTACTCTGCAGGGAGTGAAAGTATCTTAGCCATATTCTTCAGCTGAATCTACCTTGTACCTGGTGGATAGAGTAACTATACCGCTTGGACACTTCTTATTGCCCCTGTTTCTGCTATTACCAGTAATTCATCTTTTGTTTCGCATGTAAATATTTATGAGCAGCGATTAATGTCAAATGCATATATCAAAAATGAACCTTGGACGTTCTTTGCAAATCAAAACAGATAAAGGAAAAACAGTTTGAAATTTCTTTGAAAATGAATTGTATTGATTTTGAAGTTTGGCCTGTAAATAGGCGTTTTTGTACAAGAGGCTGACGTCCTAGTAAGAGAACGCCGCCGAGCAGATAGAATTTACAATTTGTGAAAAGAAAACAAAACAACTATGTGAATAATCCCATTGGGTTCCAACTCTGCTATTGCCTTTATGTCTTCAAGCATCTCATCACTTTGCTGCTTGGTTGAAGATGAATCAGATTGATTAGTGCCGTCCGAGCTTGATAGTCGATACCGAAGTCTGAATGCAAGGTGATCCAATGAGACATAGTGTTACGCTTTGATCCCTAATTTTTGCCTGGACTGCCTTTTCGGGTTTTCAGTCCACCGGGATACCCTTTTTTTCCCAAGCCGCCTTTTCAGGTTTTCGACTTGCCGGGTGTACAGATTTTTTCATTTTCATCCCTTATTTTTGCCCGAACCCTTTTGGTTCGCCGGGAAGCCCTTATTTTTGCCTAGGCTAGTCAACCTAGCGGGTCTTTGATTATGCGTAGTATCTTTTCACTATGTCTGCATTGACGGGGTGAGGAAGGTCGTCACCATCCATGGTGGTTAGAATCATAGCTCCTCCTGAGAAAATGTTCTTAACCACAAATGGCCCTTCGTAAGTAGGGGTCCATTTGCCCCTGGGATCACCTTGAGGTAAGATAATGCGCTTGATTACCAGATCCCCAACTTGATATTCTTGTCGTCTGACTTTCTTGTTAAATGCCTTGATCATCCGTTTCTGGTACGTCTGACCATGAAAAATAGTAGTAAGTTTCTTTTCGTCGATTAGGTTCAGCTGGTCAAGTCGGGTCTGAATCCAGTCATCTTCACTCAAACCTGCATCCTTCATGATCCGAGGAGATGATATCTGAACTTCAATGGGCAAGACTGCCTCCATACCATAAACCAAGGAATAGGGTGTTGCCCCTGTTGACGTCCGCGCTGAGGTACGGTACCCATGAAGAGCAAAGGATAACATCTCGTGCCAGTCTTTGTATGTCACCGTCATCTCCTGCACAATCTTTTTGATGTTCTTATTAGCCACTTCTACAGTCCCATTCATCTTCGGCCGGTAAGGAGAAGAGTTGTGATGCTGTATCTTGAACTGCTTGCAGAGCTCAGTGATCATCTTATTGTTGAGATTTGTACCATTGTCCGTAATGATCCTCTCTGGTACACCATATCGACAGATCAGATTATGCTGAATAAACCATGCCACGACGTTCTTGGTTACAATAGAAAAGGAAGCTGCTTCAACCCACTTCGTAAAGTAATCAATAGCTACCAAGATGAAACGATGCCCGTTGGATGCCGTAGGTCTGATCTCGCCGATCATGTCAATGCCCCACATTGCAAAAGGCCAAGGTGCTGTCAAAACATTCAGAGGTACTAGAGGTATGTGCACCTTATCAACATAGACTTGGCACTTGTGACAGGTCCGAGAATGCTGATAACAGTCGGCTTCCATTGTGGACCAATAATATCCTGCCCGTAGGATCTTCTTTGCCATGGTATGTCCACTAGAATGAGTTCCAAAAGTACCTTCAAGTAACTCTGTCATGATCCTTTCAGCTTCATTCTTATCCACACAACGCAGTAAGGTCAAATCATGGTTACGCTTGTAAAGAATACCATTGCTGATGAAGAACTTTGCTGCGAACCTCTTCAGAAACTCCTTGTCATTAACAGATGTACCCTCGGGGTACTCCTGAGTTTCAAGATACCTCTTCACTTCATGAAACCAGGGCTTTTCTGTTACCTCTTCAGTCTCAATATCACAGCAATGTGCAAGTTCGTCCAATCTTTCAATGATAATCCGGGGAGCTTCATTGTCCCAATTGACTTTGAACATAGAAGACACCATAGCCAGCGCGTCTGCCAACTGATTCTCCTCTCTAGGGAAGTGTTCAAAGGTTATCTCCTCGAAGTGCGAAAGCAATGTCAATACATACTCCTTGTAAGGAATAAGATTCGGGTGTTTAGTATCCCACTCGCCTTTGATCTGGCTGATCACGAGAGCGGAATCTCCGAAGACACTCAGAAACTTAATCCTTAGGTCAATTGCTGCTCGAAGACCCATGATGCATGCTTCATACTCCGCCATGTTGTTGGTGGAGTTGAAACATAGTCGGGAAATAAACGGAGTATGAGAGCCTTTAGGAGATATGATCACGGCGCCAATGTAATTACCTAAAGCGTTTGAAGCTCCATCAAAGTACATAGACCATCGGGATCCTTCCTCAGGTCCTTCATCCGGTCCAGGTGTCTCATAATCAGTTACTAACATGATATTCTCGTCCAGAAATTCAAAGTTCATAGACTGGTAATCATCCACTGCCTGATGTGCCAAATGGTCTGCCAACACACTTCCCTTGATTGCCTTTTGGGTCGTATATTGGATGTCATACTCAGTCAAAATCATCTGCCATCTTGCTATTCTTCCGGACAAGGCAGGCTTCTCGAAGATATACTTGATTGGATCCATCTTTGAAATTAACAGAGTAGTGTGAGTCAGCATATACTGTCTTAGCCGGCGAGCAGCCCATGCCAAAGTGCATCAAGTTTTATCGAGCAGTGAGTATCGGGTCTAACAGTCGGTAAACTTTTTGCTAAGGTAATAAATAGCATGCTCTTTTCGGCAAGACTCGTCATGTTGACCCAACACACACCCCATTGAGTTGTCGAGTACTGTCAAGTATAAGATCAAAGGTCTCCCTTCAACTGGAGGCATTAGAATAGGTGGCTCTTGGAGATACTCTTTGATCCTTTCGAAAGCGGCCTGGCATTCATCGTTCCAACGTACCACTTGATCTTTCTTCAGCAGCTTGAAGATTGGCTCACAAGTAGCAGTTAGATGCGAGATGAATCGGGCAATGTAATTCAGTCGTCCCAGAAAGCCTCTGACTTCTTTCTCTGTTTGGGGAGCTGGCATCTCCTGTATGGCCTTCACTTTTGCAGGGCCCACTTGAATACCTTTGTCGCTTACGACAAAACCTAACAGCTTACCAGATCTCACCCCGAAGGTGCACTTGTTCGGGTTTAACCTCAACTTGTACAAGTTCATCCTGTCAAACAGCTTCTGCAGATGGTCAAGGTGTTCTTCTTCCGTCTGGGATCTTGCAATCATGTCATCGACGTATACCTCAATCTCATGATGGATCATGTCATGAAACAAAGCAACCATGGCACGTTGATATGTTGCCCCAGCATTCTTCAATCCAAAAGGCATGACCTTGTAGCAAAAGGTACCCCATTGAGTAACAAAGGTTGTCTTCTCCATGTCTTCGGGAGCCATCTTTATCTGATTATAACCAGAGAAACCATCCATAAAGGAGAAAACCTTATGCTGAGCAGTATTGTCAACCAGAACGTCGATATGAGGTAGAGGGAAGTCATCCTTGGGGCTTGCCCTGTTCAAATCCCTGTAGTCGACACACATTCAAACCTTACCATCCTTCTTCAGTACCAGAACCACATTGGCCACCCACTGAGGGTAAGAAGTAACTGCTAGAAATCTGGCGTCAAACTGTTTCATAACTTTAGCCTTGATTTTCTCAGACATCTCTGGGCGCATCCGGCGGACCTTCTGTTTTACTGGAGGACAGTCTTCCTTGGTAGGCAGGCGGTGAACCACGGTATCAGTATCCAAACCAGGCATATCTTCGTAAGACCAAGCAAAGATCTCAACGTAGTCACGCATCATCTGAATCAACCGTTGTTTCACACTAAGCTCTAGGTTTGCACCGATCTTGACCTCTTTCTTATCCTCTTCCGTACCCAGATTTACTGATTCCACTGGCTCTTCGTGCGGCTGAATTGCCCTCTCTTCCTGAAGTAGCAGTCTTGCAAGTTCACCAGGAACTTCGCAATCATCTTCACCTTCGTCTTCGTCTAAGTTGATCGGATTTTCAAAGTCATAACTGGCAGTAGCAGAGTCGTTACCAGTGAGATCCAGAGTGGATATAGACCTGTATATGTGAGTGTGTGTAAAATAGCTGTTTTTCAATATATAATAAAGAAAAACAAGGAGCGCATAATTTGAAATGCAAGAACGTCCAATGCGTTTATTAATGATATATGTAGATGACACACAAAAGAGCCCTCACAAATGAAGCCACAGTGCCCCGGGTAAGACACCGGGCCATAAAGTTTAAAACATTGTCTGTTACATATTTAAAACAAAAGGTTTCATTACTGGGTAACAAAAGTAACAGGGATGAAGTCCTTTGCTGTCCAGTTGCTTGGTCCACCGTTGGTCGTAGGATAGATCCAGCTGTCGAACTTAGACTCTTCAACGTCATATTCAATGGCATTCACTCCTGAGTTGCTGATGAACACAGGAGGTCTTCCGATTCGTGCATTCCTAACAGCCCTTTGAGCTTCTGCAGTGAAACCCAAACCAAACTTGTTAGTCTTCTGTGTAAAATCAGGGAGTCGTCCCCAATTTGCACACCCACCTTTCTCAATAACAGCCCGATCATCTTTGAGAGAAGCCATCTTCATAGGAGAATCTTCAACAACAGTCTCAGCTGACGCCAGCGTCTGGGGAACCTCTTCAAAATGATGAAATGGGGTCTCAATGAACTCCCCATCCATCTCTACATATCGGAAAGAGTTGAGGTGGCTCACCATGTACTGTTCCTCTCCTTGTACTGTCACAATCTTCCCTTTGACCGGGTATTTCTGTTTCTGGTGTAGCATAGAGGTTACAGCCCCAGCTTTATGGATCCATGGGCGACCCAGCAAACAAGAATAGGATGGTCGAATGTCCATCACATAGAATGTAGAGTTGAAAACCTGAGAACCAACCTTAATCGGGATATCAACCTCTCCATGCACCATTCTCTTAGACCCATCAAAGGCCCTTACGACAATGTTGCTTGGTTTCAACTCCAAACCTTCACAGTCCAACCGGTCTAGAGCTTTCTTAGGCAAAACGTTCAACGAGGAACCAGTATCCACCAATACATGAGCAAGAGTAGTGCCCCTGCATTCAATGGAGACATGCAGGGCATCGTTGTGATTCTTCCCTTTAGCAGTCAAGTCGGCGTCATAGAAACCCAACCCATTATCAGTAGTCAAATTGGCCACGCAATCTGTAAACTGATCAGCTGACGTCTCTTGCGATACGTGGGCAGTCTTCAAGAAGGTAATCAGAGCCTTGGCATGGGCCTCTGAGCATAGAAACAGTGACAACATAGAAATCTTGGACGGGGTTTGCCCCAGCTGTTCAACTACATTGTAGTCACTCTTTTTGATGATTTTTAGAATCTCTTCCATCTCTTGTTTAGAAGCTTCAACATTAATCGTCTTTGGTGCCTCCGTTTGGGCAGGCTCACTGGTGATACCTTTGACCCAAGTGTCAGGGGACTCGGCGACAGGGGTAAGAATAGGAACTTGAACAGGAATAGTAACAGGTACACTAGCTGGTGTAATAACAACAGGTCTTCGGGCAGTTGGCTGAGAGATATCAGGGGAGAAAAGTCTTCCGCTGCGGGTGACTTTAGCAGGTCCAACAATATTGCTGATGTCAGTATCAACATCCAACTCTTGTTTAACTCCATGAAAATAAACATCGGCCCCGTAATGCCAAGGGAGAGCCTTATCAGAGGCGTAGGGGATAGGCCCAGGAACAGTGATGATCACAGGTGCGATTCTTGGAACATATGTAATTCTAACAGGCTTCCTCGAGGGAGCCTTGGAAGAATTGTCGAAAATGGTAATGATGGCAACTTCTTCAGTAGGAACCAAAGGAACAAGGGTCTTCTCAAACAGAATTTTTTTACTATCCATCAGGAGTTGGACACCTGATTTCAAAAGATGGCAACCGGTAGGTAAGGCAGAACACATACGACAACCTTCATCACAGCCTGGAAATAAACCGGCTAGCAAAAGGTTCTTCTTCACAGTCATCAAAGGGGTAGTATTATCATTCACAGAAGCCACAAACAAGTCTTCATCTATAGCATTCACTCCATGCTTGGGCATAGGAGCAGTCACAACATTAGGTCTTTTGGGCGCCTCAAACTCAATCTCCTTAGCATCAATTAAGTCCTGTATCTTATTGTACAAAGTCCAACAATCATCTGTATTATGCCCCGGGCTATCGGAGTGATAAACACAGCGGGCATTAGGGTTATACTTCGGTGATGTTGTATTTGGATTCTTTGGGGCTTCCCTTGGAATCACCAGATTAGTCTTCAGCAACTGTGGCAGAATCTGAGATAAGGTCATGTTGAGACGGGTGAATTGCCTTCAAGGTCTCTCGTCCTTTTGTTGATTGTTATGCTGAGGAGCACCAGCAAGTTTTGAAATAACAACCGCATTGACAGCTTGGCGGCGTTCAGGTCTATTCTATCTTTTCGAACTGTAGACAACACTAGACTCTTTCTTAAAAGGCTTCTTCTCGGTGCTTGATGAAGCACCCTTTTGTATCTTGCCAGCCTTAATACCAGCCTCAATCCTTTCACCAGTAAAAATTAGCTCTGTAAACCCAGCCGAAGAGCTCCCAATTAGATGGTTGAAAAATGGACCAAACAAGGTCCCCAGAAACATATCAACAAGCTCCCGATCAGCCAAGGGTGGTTGTACTCTTCCGGCGAGGTTCCTCCACTTCTGAGCATAATCTTTGAAACCTTCACCCATTCCCATTGACATACCCTGGAGTTGGGTACGCGTGGGAGCGAGGTCGGAGTTGTACTGGTACTGCCTGTAGAAAGCAGTGGCCAAATCTTTCAACTGCGGATACTGGCTCCATCCAATTGGTAAAACCACTCAAGCTGAGTCCCTGAGAGACTTTCTTGAAAGAAGTGGATCCATAGGTTTTTATCAGCGGTGTACGGCTGAATCTTCCTTACATATGATCGAAGGTGCAACTTCGGACAAGAAACTCCGTCATACTTAGCAAAGGCTGGTGCCTTGAATTTGTGGGGAATCACCACCCCATATGATAGACCCAGATCACCAAAGTCTAGACCAGGCACTTTCTGAACTTCCGTCGCACTCAACCGGTCTTCCAGCTATTTGTATCTATCCTCGGCCAGAGGATACTGGTCTTCATCGAAGTCCGTCTCATTGTTTGAGACCACATGGCTAGGATCCCTCCTTTCTTCCTGACTATCCTTCCCTCCATATGAGGTGGTCAAATCAACTTCATCCCGTAGCCTGTTTCCAAACCTGTGACCTCTGTTAAACAGGACTGTCCTCTTCTTCTTCTTCTTCTTCTTCTTCTCTTTCAGAATCAGGGTCTTCAGATCTTGCTGACCCTTAGCTAGATTCATGAACAACTCTTGGAATTTGGAATTCTGGGCCTGTAGGGCATTGATTGCTTGCTCAGTTGAAGGTTCAGCAGACATGATGAGTGCTGAAATAAATAGCGAGGAAGATAAGAGACCTGTAACGGGTACCTGTTTATGAAGTGCATGGGATGAAATGCGTATGACATGATTTCAAAGATAATCGGGAGATTCAAATTTGTAAACAAGAAATGAAACACACTTTATTAGATAAACTTTGAAATTCAAATTGTTCAACTGATGCCATTAAGGCATTACATGAAAGGAAATACTGAAAAGTAAATAAAAACTGGAAAGGAAATCATCAAAGGACAATCAGTGCTCCCATGGTCGCTTCTTGTCGGTGCGGACATTGTCATTGCGAATTCGCTCGTTCTCCAGCTGCCTAGTCAACTTATGGATCTTCTACTCTTGCTCGTTAAAATTTTCCCGGTAAGAATCCCGTTCCTCTCTCAGCTGCATCCAAGACCTTTTCAGTGCCCCAATGTCAGTGGGTATATGAGGATGGAGGATGGTCAGAAGAACCCCTTCTTCACTAGCAACTTCAACAATGATAGGCAGGACGGCTTCATAAGGCATACCTAGCTTTTGGGCACGGATACAAACCCATCTGAGATATGGCTCCATCAGAAGTGAAGTCTTTGGACCCTGCTCATGTGGATCAGATCTGTGAACTCTATCCCAAGCCCTTATGAATCTGTGGCGTTGCTCATCGCTACCCCCTTGAAAATCAAAGATGATACTATGCATTAGCATCTCATGAAGTCCTTCTCTTCTAGCTCCCCCAAACTGACGTAGGGCCAAGCATGGGTTGTAAGAAATTCCTCCATTGGTTCCTATCAAGGAAACATTAGGGTAATTCCCACATCGATCAATAATAGCCACCTCATCCATACCCTTGATAGTCCAGATAATGTCATTATGCGAGTGGGACATAACCCTATAAGCCCAGCCCATTCCTTCTTTGTTCTTCAGCACTGATTTGGGAAGGTGCAAAATAAACCACCTCGCCAATAACGGAGCACAGCACATCAAGGTCCCCTGCTTTCGGGCGGTACGGGCATAAAGCTGATGAAGAATGTCACCCAAGAGAGTGGGTACAGGATTACGAGTGATGGAGATTTTCACCGCATTCACATCAACGAAGGAGTCAGAGTTCGGAAACAATACCAAGCCATATATCAGAAGAGCCAGAATATCCTAGAATGCCTTGAAGTCTAGACTATCCTAGAAATAGTTAGCCTTACCAACCAAAAACTTAGTCAGAAAGCCCTTTGCTCCACTTCTAGTCTCCCAATTAGCCATTACCTCTTCCTTTGTCATATGAAGGGCTGCAACAATCTCTTCGGGTCTAAGAATCTTCTCCCAACCAGTAAACGGGGTCTGCTCCATAATAGAGATACCAAGCAGCTCAGAGAACTCTTCTAAGGTGGGAACCAATTGGTAGTCCTGAAAAGTAAAGCAATGGTACAATGGATCATAGAATTGGACCAGGACACTCATCATCTGCTCGTCCAAT
Source organism: Vicia faba (assembly GCA_948472305.1). NCBI lineage: Eukaryota > Viridiplantae > Streptophyta > Magnoliopsida > Fabales > Fabaceae > Vicia > Vicia faba. Next base: position 1,553,212,331 of record OX451738.1, on the reverse strand, counting down.
TTGGAGGTGACCAAACTGAGAAGATAACCATGTCTCCTGAGGAAGGAAGTAGTATCAGGCATCTCTGCAATCAAATCTTTAAGCAAGGTGGGAACCTGGACAAAGTTGATCCGGATGGTATTCCTACGCATGGGCATCATAATCACCTACAAAATAGAACAAAGATGAATCCCTCCTGTCTTTGAAATAGGTTAGTCCAATGCAAGATGTATGCAATGTTATGATGTCATGATGTCATGATGGTAAGCACACCATAAGTATCCACAAATAGAAAACATGGTAAAGGCACATAAGTCACACAGAGAGCCCTTAGATTTCAGGATGGCAAGGAGCTTAGGTACTATCCTCTTTCAGTTCAGTTGGTTTAAACCTGTCCTAAAAATAGTAACCGAGTTCTAGAGGATCTCAATATCACTGACTACCCTCAATCGGTCATATTCCAGTTTAGCAACCTTTTCTTGCGGCCGAAATCATCGCGAGAGTTTAGTCTCAATGAGTGTAGCATACTGTTACTGTTCTATGGCCAAGTTGGTCAATTTAAAGGTTCTAAGGTCAGTTGGTGCTTAATGACCCCTTAGAAGACCCATATTCTCCTCGTTCCAACACAAGGGATATCGGTACAGACTAAAGTGCCACACCAACGTAGCTACTGCTTCAACCGTATCGGTCTATGCCGTACAGTTCCCTCACAGTTTATTGCTACTTACCTAAAGGGTATCCCCCAGATCCGAGTTAGGATCTATAGAAACTCTGATACAAGCGCATAAGTATAAAGCATACAAAGCAAACAATTGAAAACACAATGATCTAATCCTAAGGTACACCCCACTTATAAGACATCCCCAACAGAGTCGCCAGTTCTGTGATACGGTGGGAAGAGAACTGACTGTTTTGGAATGCTGGTTCGCGTTTTGCGTTTGTTTTCGCAAAATGTCGCGGTAAGCAAGAGTCGCCACCGTCTTTTATTTTATCCAACAAGGAAAGGAAAAAAGCACAGAAAAATTCCTTTTTCGAGATGTTTCTCGGGTCCGGGGGGTAGATTATAGAAAGAGAAGGTGTTAGCACCCTTTCTATCCATGGTTATCCACGGGCTCTTAGGTACTTGCTCACTATGTTTTCAAAATTTGCTTTTCTTTGTGTTTGTGGGTTTGAAAGGATTTTTTGTTTGAAAGGTGTAAGTGCGAAAAGGTTTTGTTTTGTTTTGAAAGGAGCAAGTACTTAAGAACTATCTACCTACTCGAAAAAGAAATCAATCTGTGATAATGTCCTTTAGACAATGTTATCCCACTATGAATGAGTAGGTAGCACCGTCGTTGGAGTTTAAGGTTCAATTCGATTAAGGGACGTGTGGTCACTAAAGCAATGTTAGGACGCCTTAGCGGTAACCCTAATGTCTTAGATCATTTTTCTGAGGCAACCGTTTCGAGGCAACTATGATCTTTGGACAAGAGGGAGACCTCTAAAACTTCCTATACTCAATGATCACGCTCAAAGGCAACCAAGTGAGGTGTACCCTAAGAGTGCGCATGTGCGAGTGTGTTGTTTCGGTTAATTTTATCTTTGTACATGTCATGGGTGAGTTATGTTGATTTTAGGTTAAAGATTCGATCTTGTCATGCATTCCCTATTATCAAACATCTACAGTTTATAAGTTGCGGAAATTAAATTGCGGAAATTAAATCTAACTATTACAAGGCGTCGGGTATTTACATCGCCAAAAGCAACCCTTGAAATTAAAATGCGGAAAATAAATGAAGCGGTAAAATAATTTAAAGTCCTATTAAACTATTACATTCTGGGAAACAGATACAATATTGAAATCAAATGGATCGCGTGCGAGAAATTAAATCGGAAGTGAAATTTTTTTAGGGTTTTGACCCTTTTTGAAAGAAAGCATTCTTTTTGGTTGTTTTTTGAATTAAAAGAAATTAAATCTAAGTCAATTATTAAACTAATAAACTAATTAATTAATAAAAATATTTTGGGATTTTTGATATTTAAAGAAATAAAATAAATTTGATCAAAGTTAGTAAAACCTAATTATCTACATTAATTTTAATTATTGAAAAATATTAAAAGTTATACCTAATTAAACTAAATTAATTACATTAATATTTATTTACAAAAATAAAGTGCTGAATTTATTTTTAATAGATAAAATATTTTTTGGTTTTTGATTTTATTAAGAAAAAGATTAGTTGGTTAGTGATAATAAAAATAATTAAACAAAACAATTAAATAAAATAAAAAAAGAATGAGATAGAAAAAAAACCCAGGGGGGTTCAGGCCCAATTTGGAGGTTTGGATGGCAAGTTTGTGGCCCAATGCAAGCAGGCCTGCATGACTTTTCAGGATCCCACGTGTGTATGTTGACTAGAGCATATGGTGGACTTTCATTCTTGACCACCAGATCTGGCCTAGGGCCATCTGGCAAGCATCTGAGTGAGGGCGTATGGTGAACCACACTTTGGAGCTTGCATAGGAATACCCGTTGAAAAATAATAACATGCATTTGAGGGACCTGGGATTCGAACCCAGGTCCCATTGGATTTTGAACGTTCGCCTGGCCACTGCACCACTACGCTTCTTTTGTTAGTGGAATAAGAATCAAATATAATATTGGAAAACACGTAAATGCCAGAAAATATAAAAAAACAAAACTCGCCAAATTCAAATCGTCCAATAAGGGAGGGGCACGTCTTCGTCTTCTCCACTGAAACCTGATTTTTTTTTACCTGCGGATTTGCATCCGCAGCTAAATCCATGGCTGCATCCTAAAATTAGTTCTAGGCTATAAAAATAAAAACCAAGACCATAGTCATGACCGTCTCTTCCTTTTGAACACGTCTATGTCCATTAATGGCCTTGATTTCACCTGTAGCAAAAATGCCCAAAAACAAAAACCAAGAACCCTAGATTCGGGTATGGCGCTACATGCTATATAAATGCAATCAAATAATGCCAAAAGCTTTTCAATCGAACGATAAGCATGAATATGTAAAGATTTTGCCAAAAAGATGCAAGAATAGGAGAATACAATTTCAACTGAAAAGTGATTTTCAGAGAAACTTACAACGCGATTGAACGTGTATGGGGAGTGGTTTTGAGTTGGCTTCTCTTTAGTGGATGTCCAGCAACTGATTCACGTTGAGTTTTGGCCTTGAAAACACCTCTAGGAGTGATTTCAGTTTCAAGCTTTTTCAAGTTTTCTCAAGTTTTTGTGCTGTGATTTTGCAGCCTCCAACCTCTGATTCGTGCCTCTTTTCATTGTATATGTAATATGGAGTGAATTAGGTTAACATTTATGGACTCAATCTTTGTGCATTGATGTTTTAGGATTTGATTTGATCCTCCATGAAAAACCTTCCAAAATTGTCCAAATTCCATCTTTTTTTAATGATATGGCATGATACGAATTTGATTATGTCCATGATGACAATTAAGACCTATAACAATCAAAAAGATCCTAAGTGATCAATATTTAGATTTTATTTGATTTAAATTGATTTAAAATGAATTAATTCAATAACAAATCCAATAAAATTGATAAATTGATAAATGGCCATAAGGCTGAAGCTAGGACACGTGTGTAGTGTGACAAGACCAAATCAAGTGGAAAAGAATGGGCCCATTTGAAAAAATTTGAATTTTTGGGGATAGTTGACTTTTGGCAATTTTAGAAAAATGCCTAACTTCAACAATGCATAACTTCTTCAATTTTGAACTTTTGGAGGTGTTCTTGGACTTTTTAGAAAGCTTGAGATGTTCTCTAACAAACCCTTTGGTATCATCTAGTTTTGATATTCCATGCTCAATTTATAAGCTTTTGAGAAAAAGGTGTTTTTGTTGACTTTCAAAAATAACCTATAATGTCCAAATTTGTAACTTTTTGTGAGTGCATTTTCTGATCTTGGGGTATGAAGATGGATTGTAGGAAATTGCATCCTCTTCAAAATGAGATTTTGATGGGTCATTTCTCATAACGTATGAGAAAGTTATGCTTGGTCAAAGTTAAGTTGACTTTTCCTACAAAACCCTAATTTAGCAACTTTTGAGTCTTGATGAATTTTGAGCAATCCTTGATGAATCATGATCAACCCTTGATCAAATGATGAAATATAATTAAAAATGAGAATGTTGACAAAAAATATTGAGGTTTGACTGTTTATAGGTCACAGTTGACTTTTGCCCTAGCACAATCGACTTTTGGACCCTTTGAGCAATTGACTGACCAAACTTCCTCTGCAAGGCTTGAAATTTGACATGGATGACCTTAAGAACATATTAAGACATTGGGAAGCACTTGAGGTCATTTGTATGCAAGGACCTTGATGCAACACAAAACCCTAATTTGAGGTTCACTGCCTTAGGAGATGACTTGACTGTCCAACTCTTGAGCAATCTTGAGCAACTTGGAGATTATTCTTGCAATGTTTTGAGAAATATGGGAGGGAAAATTTTGGGATACAACAATACCTACGCTGGAAGATTTATCCCTACTCTTAGGGGTGCCCGTGCTTGATCAGATACCGTTCACCGGTCTAGAAGGGATTCCAAAACCTGAAGTCATCGCCGAAGCTTTACATGTGAAGAGGGCCGGCGTCATAGCCAATTGGGAAACAAGAAGCGGGGTTAAAGGCTTTCTAGCTAAGTTTCTATTGGCAAAAGCTCGTCCATTCTGGGATGACATGGATTTCCAAGCTTTCAAAGATGTCCTAGCTCTTCTCATTTACGGTTTGGTTCTGTTTCCCAATTCGGACCAGTTCATCGACGTTAATGCCATCAAAGTCTTTCTCTCTCGCAATCCTATACCTACCTTACTAGGAGACATCTTGCATTGCCTTCATACCCGCACTATGAAGAAAAGAGGTACCCTTTTGTGTTGTATCCCCCTACTCGCTAAGTGGTTCACTTCGCACCTGCATCAGTCAGCATGAAGAACGAGCAAAGACTGACTTGGTCTCAAAGGATGATGTCTCTCACCCACTCTGATATCCGTTGGTGCTCGAGATCCTTGGAAGATATCTCTATCATTGACCGCTGTGGGGAGTTCCCTAATGTACCTCTGCTTGGTATTAGGGGAGGTATCACCTACAACCCATGCTTGGCTCTTCGACAGTTTGGGTATGCCCGAAGAGACGTACCTCACGAGATGCTCATCCAAGGTCTGGTGTTTGACTACGACAAAGAAGACCAAGGTTACCGCCAGAGGTTTACACATGCTTAGGGAATGGTGAACAAGGTGGACAGTAGGACTTTGGGACATAAAAACTCTATCCCTCTCGAGCCTTACCTTAGGTGGGTATAGGCTCGTGCTCAGAGTCTCTTGATGCCTTACCCTTCCATCCTTCCTGTCATCATTGAGTCGGTTATCGAAGGAGACGTCCTATACATCGTTCTTTATCCTGACATGCCAACCTCTCTCGAAGACCTGCAGAAAGCTTGGGTTCAGTTGAAGGAAGAGCGAGACACCTTTGAAGCCCAGTACTACACCATTGAGAAGAAGGTTTTGGAGCTCACCAAACTGCTTCATGAAGAGAAAAACCTGAATGCCTACATTGCTCCAAAGAGGATGCATTCAGTCTTTCTGTCTTAGGAGTTTTACTGTATTTGTTTCTTTCTTTGTAAGCCCAAGGAGGCATGATGTATTCAAAATTGGTTTTATTTAATATAACGTGTGTTCCTTTTTTGGTTTAAACAAGTTTAAATCTCTAAATTTCCTTGAAATCATTTGCATATTGCATCTTCATTCATCATAACATCATACAGATTTCTCATAACAGGTCACCTTATCCTTCTACTGTTTATTTCAGTGAGATGGGTGTTGAACAGACTGTGAAAGATCTTCAGGCACAGAACGCCCAGTTTCAACAAATGCTGTTGGCTCTGACAAAAGAACAAGAGGAGTTGAAGACTCTTCTGGCCAAGGAGAAGAAGAAGAAAGCGAAGAAATCAACCGGTGTTGTGATCATGGGAAGGAGGTTTAAAGGACAAGCCAGACAAAGTTTGGACTTTGCAACATCATCTAGTGAAGGAGATAATCAAACCCAGGAAGTGAACAACGACCCAACATCCGAAGAAGAGGAAGAGCCTGATTACTCTGAGGAAAAATATCCTCCTGCTGATGATAAATACAAACAACTAGAGGATCATTTGAATGCTATGGAAATTCAGAGGGTACCCGGTTTGGACTTTGAAGAATTAGGACTCATCTCGGGGGTTGTCATTCCAAAAAATTCAAGGTCCCCACTTTCACCAAGTACGACGGTGTCTCTTGCCCGAAAATACATCTAAGGTCATACATCAGAAAGATTCAACCCCACACTGCTGACAAGAATCTGTGGGTGCATTTCTTCCAAGAGAGCCTATCTGGGACGCAGTTGGATTGGTTCTATCAATTGGAAGGGACCAATATTCACAACTGGGAAGAGCTGGCCGCCGCTTTCTACAAACAATATCAGTACAATGTTGATTTGGCTCCGACTAGGACGCAGTTGCAAAGCATGTCTATGGGAACGGGTGAAGGTTTCAAAACCTGTGCTCAAAAATGGAGGGATCTCGCAGGCAGGGTCCAACCCCCTCTATCCGACAGAGAATTGGTGGATATGTTCCTAGGAACCTTGTCAGGACCATTTTTCAATCACCTGATTGGGAGTTCCTCAGTTGGGTTTACCGAAGTAATCATGACTGGTGAGCGGGTTGAGGCCGATATAAAAAGCAGAAAAATTCAAAGAGATGCATCCTCGAGTATGGTGAAGAAGCCCTTTGTTGGAAAGAAAGAGGTCAGTGTTGCATATGACTATAGAAATCAAAACAAAACTGACCGTCGCCTGGCGGTAGGGGCTGTCATGATTTCTAACCCTGTGCCAAATCAGCAGCGAAATTATCAGCGCAAACCAGAAGCGCCCATGAGACGGTTTACCCGGGTCAACATGACCATGTCTCAGATTTTGCCATACCTTTTGAAGACCAATCTAACAACTTTAAAAGAAGCTCCCAAGAACCCCAATACTGCTTCTCCTCGCTATAACCCGAACGCTCAATGTGCCTACCATTCTGAAAGCCCGGGGCATGATACAAATGACTGTTGGGCCTTAAAGAATAAGGTGCAAGACCTTATCGATATGAAAGAGATTGAGTTTGATCTACCAGAAACGCCTAATGTAATAAGGGTGCCAATGCCCAGACATGGCCAAGGTATCAACGCCATTGATGATGATCGTTTTGTCTCCTCTGTGAATTACTTAATCACCCCTTTGTTGACCATTAAACAGAATCTACTGCAGGCCGGTCTGTTTCCGGGTTGTGATGAAAATTGCCGCTTGTGCAAGTCTCTACCGAACGATTGTTTGTTACTAAAGATAGGCGTCCAGCGCCTGATGACCAGCAAAGAAATCCTATTTGAAAAGCTACCTCTTATAAAAAATTCTTATCAAGATGTTTCAATAATCACCATTTCCGACAATCCTCCCAGGGTCTCCACCAAAAGACCCGTCAGGATTACATCTGTTCCAAGATCTGCACCTTTAATCATAACTATGCCAAGACCAATATCATACTCCTCAGATAAAGTTGTTCCCTGGAGTTATGGGGATGACGTTTATTATTATGGCGTCAAGCAAGATCAGTTGGATGTTAAAGACGAAGTTGCGAGAGATATTGATCCCGATATCGATAACATCACTGGAACCAGCAAAGTAACAAGAAATGGAAGAGTCTTCTCACCTGAGATTTCTCCAAAGACCGTTGCTACTCCTGTGATCATTCCTACTGCCACTCCTACCGACACCCCTAGTGATACTCCTACTGTAATCCCTGTTACTGATACAAGGGGCAAAGAGACTTTGATTGAGCCTTCCCAAGCAAGAGAACATCTCGAGGTCATCCTTGAAGCTTCTAGAAAAGAGATAGAAGAAATACTGAAGATAATCAAGAAAAGTGACTATAACATTGTCAAACAGTTGGGGAAAACCCCCTCGAAGATATCATTGTTGTCTTTACTTTTGTGCTCCGAGAGCCACGCCAAAGCCTTGGTAAAGTTTCTTAAGACCGCTCACGTGCCCCAAGAGACCTCCATCGACCAATTTGAAAACTGTGTGGCCAGTCTAACTGCTGATAACGGATTAGGCTTTTCCGATGCTGATTTAACCTTAAAGGGAAGGAAGCACAATGATGCCTTACATATTTCCATTGAATGTAGGGGCACCACACTTACCCATGTTTTGGTGGATACCGGCTCATCATTGAATGTTTTGCCCAAAAATGCTCTCGACCGACTGGATTGCGAGGGGCTTATCTTGAAACCAAGCAATATCATAGTGAGGGCCTTTGATGGCTCCAAGAGGACAGTGCACGGAGAAGTTAGTATCCCCATAAAAATTGGGACTCAGACTTTTGACTCAATTTTCTATGTGATGGACATCCGCCCTTCATACTCTTGTCTGTTGGGTCGACCCTGGATCCATGGTGCTGGTGCCGTCACCTCTACCCTACACCAAATGCTAAAATACCCGATCAGAGGGAAGATTGTCACTGTCCACGGAGAGGAGGAGTACATGGTTAGCCATCTGAACTCTTTCAGGTATGTTGAAATGGATGGTGAATTCATAGAGACTCCATGTCAGAACTTTGAAGAAGTTCCAGCAACGGTCGCGGAAACCAAGTCTACTCCAAAGTTCTCAAAGATTACCAGACCTCCATTGAAGATGGCCTCTTTGAAAGATGCTTGAGAGGTATTTGAAGAAGGAGGATGTACTATATGGGGTCAGCTTCCGGATATTCCCTACAAGTCCAACAAATTTGGGTTGGGGTTCACTCCAGAAGCCCAAAGAGCTGTTCGACGTTCTTGCGCTGGGGGACCACCTCTGCGTATCAGCAATCAAGGAGTCAATGCAATAGAAGACAGTGATGGCAGCTGTGACATGGACGAATGGATTTTTCTAACCATCGACGGAGGGCTCAATAATTGAGAGGCCAAGGATTTCATTCCTATTACTTTTATTCAAGAGTAATTGTCTTTTAATATTTTCAGGCTTGTAATATTTAAACAAATTCATACTTTTAAAACCTTGTGTCTTACCCGAGGCACAACGGTCCATTTGTGAGGGTTGTCACTTCATTCTCATATGTCATTAATGAATCATGGACGTTTTTGCATCAAATTTTGTTTTCTTTGTCTTTTCTTTCTTACATTTTATTTCTTTCAAAAGGTAGCAAAGCTCTTACACACACTCACATATTAAAAATGCATATCTACATCCACTCAGGATCCAATGGGTAACAATTCTGCTATGGCCAACTGTGACTTTGAAAATCCGATCTACCAAGCCGACGACGAAGGTGAGGAAGATTATGAGGTGCCAGAGGAGTTGGCCAGGTTGTTACAACAGGAAGAAAGGACCATTCAGCCACACGAAGAGCTGGTCGAAACAGTTAACTTGGGAATCGAGGAAGATAGGAAGGAGGTCAAGGTGGGTGCCAATTTGGAACCCAGTGTCAAGGAGCGCTTGATTCAGTTATTACACGACTATGTTGAAATCTTTGCCTGGTCGTACGAAGACATGCCAGGACTTGATGCAGGCATTATGGTACATCGTCTGCCTACAAAAGAAGATTGTCCCCCAGTAAAGAAAAAGGTTCGTCGCATGAGGCCCGATATGTCGGAAAAGATCAAAGCAGAAGTCATGAAGCAATTCAATGCCGAATTTTTAACTGTTACCTCTTATCCTCAATGGGTTGCCAATATTGTTCCTGTGCCCAAGAAAGACGGTAAAGTATGAATGTGTGTGGATTACAGAGATTTGAATACGGCAAGCCCCAAAGATGATTTCCCACTTCCCCATATCGACATTCTAGTTGACAATACGGCACAACACAAAGTGTTTTCGTTCATGGACGGTTTCTAAGGCTACAACCAAATCAAAATGGCACCTGAGGATATGGAGAAAACAACCTTTGTTACACAGTGGGGCACTTTCTGTTATAAGGTCATGCCATTCGAACTGAAGAATGCTGGGGCGAATTATCAACGCGCCATGGTAGCTTTATTTCATGACATGATACATCATGAGATAGAGGTCTACGTAGATGATATGATAGCCAAATCGCAGACGGAAGAAGAGCACCTTGATCACTTACAGAAGCTGTTTGAGAGGCTGAAGAAGTACAAGTTGAGATTGAATCCAAACAAGTGCACGTTCGGAGTACGGTCTAGTAAACTCTTAGGCTTTGTCGTCAGCAACAAGGGTATCGAGGTTGATCCTGCCAAGGTTAAAGAGATACAAGAGATGCCATCTCCTCGTACTAAAAAGGAAGTCAGAGGATTCTTGGGATGTTTGAACTACATTGCTAGGTTCATTTCACACCTGACAGCTACTTGTGAGCCAATCTTCAAGCTCTTAAAGAAAGATCAAGTAGTCAAATGGAATGACGAATGCCAAATTGCTTTTAACAAAATCAAAGAATACCTGCAAGAGCCTCATGTGTTATTGCCACCCATCGAGGGAAGGCCATTGATCTTATATCTAACCGTTTTAGAAAACTCAATGGGGTGTGTGCTGGGGAAGCATGACGAGTCTGGCCAAAAAGAGCATGCTATTTATTACCTGAGCAAAAAGTTTACCGACTGTGAAACAAGATATTCACTGCTCGAGAAAACTTGTTGCGCTCTGGCATGGGCTGCTCGTCGGCTGAGACAGTATATGCTGACCCATACTACTCTGTTGATATCTAAAATGGATCCAATAAAGTACATCTTCGAGAAGCCCGCTCTTTCTGGGAGAATAGCGAGATGGAAGATGATCCTGACAGAATATGACATACAATATACTACCCAGAAAGCTATAAAGGGTAGTGTATTGGCTGATCACCTTGCTCACCAAGCTGTGGAAGACTATCAGTCCATGAAGTTTGAGTTCCCGGATGAAGACATCATGACGGTAGACAACTGTGAAGAAATCAGGCCATATGACGGACTTAAACAAGGATCCCGATAGACCCTGTTCTTTGATGGAGCATCCAATGCACTTGGCAATGGTATCGGAGTCGTACTCATATCTCTGGAAGCATGTCATACTCCCTTCACTGCCAGACTTTGCTTCAACTATACGAACAACATGGCAGAATACGAAGCATGCATCTTCGGTCTCAAAGCCGCTATAGACTTGGGGATCAAATACTTGGATGTATTTGGAGATTCAACTTTGGTCATCAGTCAGATCAAAGGGGAATGGGACACCAAACACCCCAACCTTATCCCTTACAAAGAACATGTGTTGACATTGTTGCCGCATTTTGAGAAGATTACCTTCGAGCATTTCCCGCGAGAATAAAATCAGCTAGCAGACGCACTAGCTACAATGTCATCAATGTTTAAACTTAATTGGGATAACGAGGCTCCTCAAATCGCTATTGAGCGGATGGACGAACCAGCCTACTGTCACGAGTTCAGTACTGAAGAAGTAGTGGATCGACCTTGGTTCCACGAAGTTAAACGGTATCTCGAGTCTCAGGAATATCCAGAAGGAGCTTCAGTGAATGACAAGAAGTTCCTAAGAAGATTCTCGGCTAAATTCTTCCTTAGTAATGGTATTTTGTACAAACACAGTCATAACTCTGTATTGCTTCGGTGCGTAGACAAGGTTGAAGCTGAAAGCATCATGGTTGAATTACACAAAGGCACTTTTGGCACCCATTCCAGTGAGTATACGATGGCAAAGAAAATCCTACAGGCAGGCTATTATTGGTCTACCATGGAGGCAGATTGCTATCAACACTCTTGGACTTGCCATAAGTGTCAGATTTATGCTGATAAAGTGCACGTACCTCTGGTTCCTCTAAACGTCTTGATGGCTTCTTGGCCCTTTTCTATGTGGGGAATCGATATGATTGGGGAAATAAGGCCAACGACCTCCAATGGACACCGCTTCATCTTAGTGGCCATCGACTATTTTACAAAGTGGGCTAAGGCAGCTTCCTTTGCTTCCGTTACTAAGAATGTGGTCGCCCGGTTCATCAAACAGAATCTCATCTATCGCTACGGTATCCGATAGAGAATCCTCACTGATAATGGTGCGAATCTAAACAATACTATGATCACCGCCTTGTGCGAGCAATTCAAAATTCAGCATCACAATTCCTCTCCCTACCGGCCAAAGATGAATGGTGCTGTCGAGGCTGCAAACAAAAACATTAAAAAGATCATAGAGAAAATGACAGTCACATAAAAGGACTGGCATGAGATGCTACTATTCGCTCTCCACGGGTGTTGTACCCCAAAATTTGCCCTCTCGTGTTTCCAAAGGTCTTCCCTTACATAGTTAGTCACAAACACTTCCCTAACAAAAATAAAGTTTTTGAAGATATACAAAGTACCTTTCGATCAGGTTTGGTTCACCAGGGCTTCGATTGAGCATTTGGAACTCTTCGATCAAGCTTTGGTCTGTAGGTCTTCGATTGAGCGCTGGACCCTCCTTCGATCAAGTCAATATCACAATGCTTCGACTATGCACTAGATACTTCAGGCTTACCTTCGACTCACCAGGCAAGAAGCTCATTCAAAGAACATATAAATGACTCATTCGAAGAAGCACTCAGAAGGCCCATTCGAAAGGTACATAAGAAGTCCATTCGAAGGAGGCAACACAAGACCCTTCGATTAGCATGAACAAGACCTTTCGATTGGCCTGTTAACAACGTCTTTCGATTGAAGTTTCAATTAGTACCCTTCGATTGGTATATGGACAAATTCCCTTCGAATGGCATTTCAGTGCAGAGTTTCTCTCAACCTAAGATGATTTGATAAAGGAAGTTCTGAACACTTCGAATCAGAACTTAGACTCATCACAAGGCCAAGGGCTGGTCGAGGTTGTCTAATAAGGAATAGATTCGAATTGGGACTTTGAAGCAATCGAAACTGGAAAAGAAGGCAAAATCGAAGGGGTAAGTCAGTTTTTGATTTCCATCAAGTTGGAGGCCCAAACAACTCAGCGCAAGCTGGCAAAAACACATGATTGAATCAAATTTGGCAAGTTTTCATGAAGATCAAATCAAATCTCTCCATCATAATGGACCAAGATTTGATACACATTTGTTGACCTAATTTCTTTGCCTATATAAACTTGCTGCTCATAAACAAATGACACGAAAAACCCTTGCATAAAGACACGAAAAACACCTACACAAACTCTGCAGAAACGGCACCCCAACCTTGAAAAGAAAAGATTGAAAAGTGATGATCAAGTTTTGGTTTGGAGGCAGATTCCGACCCAAAGAAAGACGCGAATCTCTTGCCATCAACCTCCTGAAGCGAGGCCAATCCAAAACCAAGCTTTTCATCATCTAAATCGCACTGTAAGTGTTCTAGAAAACGCCTCTGAACATGAAATCGAAAACATCCATGCTTGCATCTTTTCTTTAAAATATTGACATATTTGTGATTGGTATTTGATTTAGAATGTTTTGGCATTATCCAATTTAATTTTCATGGCTTCTAACCCCATATATAGAATCTAGGGTTCCAGTTCTGGTTTTTTAGGCGTTTATGTCACAGGGAAAATCAATGCAAACCATGGTTACAGGGATGACCAGGAGGAGGAGACGAGTATGTTGGTACTCTTAGATTTTATTTTCATGGCCTATGAGAGACGTTCGAACGACCCCACGAAACTTCCTGTAGAACAAAATCTGCAGGTAAACGAACCAGGCTTTTGTGAGGAAGACGATAACGTGGTTGGGCGTGATTGGTTCGTTTGAATCAATTACGCATTTTTTTTGTTTTTTTGCCAGCCATAATTAATGTTTGTATATAATATTTGTTCTCTATTTAACTAACGAATGAAGCAGATTGGCCGGTTGGTGAACGCGTTAGTGCAAGACCCCCTGGGACCTGGATTCGAATCCCAGGTCCCCCAAAACTTTGTTACGCTTTTTCTTCAGGTACTCAGATGCAGCACTGAAGGAAGGGAACACCATACGTCCTCAGATCTCAACGTACCCAGTGGCTTCGAGCTAGATCCAAAGGCCAGAACCATTGATCCACCATGGATTCAAGTCAATGCAAGCATAGGCAATCTGGAGAGTCAACAAAGGCCAGCGTGCTGAGCCTGAAAAAAATGCTGACCAAACCTCCCTTCTTCAGGCCCAGCGCCCCACAGTTTGCTTTTGTTTTTTTTCTTTTCTTTTCATATTGCTTTTGCTCTTATTATTATCATTAAAAACTAACTAACTAATTAACACACTAACCTTCTTTTTCATAAAAAAAAATCAGACAACAAAAATATTAGTCTCACCAATTAATTTTATTAATTAATTTTATAAACAAACTATTAACCAATTAATTTAGTTTTAATTAGGTTTAATCTTAATATTTTTTGCAATAAATAAAAATTGATTTAGAATTAGGGTTTTGACATATTTTTTTTTAACCTTTCTAATTTTATTTCCTTAATCAAAATAAAAAACTCAAAAATATTTTCTTTAATTCCATTACTAATTTAGACTTAATTCTTAAATTCAAAAGACCAAAAATATGCTTTCTTTAAATAAAAAGGGTCAACACCCTAAAGGACAATTTGATTTAACCTTTATCGTATCTATATCTGTATAATTGCTCCGAGGATGTAATAGCTTTAACTTAGGATTTTTTATTTACCGCTTTCATTTATTTTTCTGCATTTACTTTTAAGGGTTTGTTTTTGGCGATGTAAATACCCGACGCCTTGTAATAGCTTAGTTTTATTTTCCGCAACCACTAACTGCTAGATGTATGCTAACTAGGCTATGCATGACAAGATCTATCTTAAAGTAAAATCAACCATAGATCACCATGACATGTAAAGATAACATAACTGAAAATTGACACACTTGCACATGCCACTCCTAGGGTACGCCTCACTTGGTTGCCTCGAACGTGGTCATTGAGTATAGGATGTTTTAGGGGTCTCCCTCCTGTCTAGAGATCAAAGTTTCCTCGAAACGGTTTCCTCGGATAAAAAATGATCTAAGACATTAGGGTTACCGCTAAGGCGTCCTAACGTTGCTTTAGTGACCACACATCCCTAAAATCGAATTGACCCGAAAACTCCAACGATGATGCTACCTACTCCCCAATAGTAGGATAGTACTGTCTAAAGGACATTTGCACAATTAAATTCCTTTTTGAGTAGGTAGAGGTTCTTAAGTACTTGCTCTCTTTTAAAAATAAAACAAACTTTTCACACTTACACTTTTCGAATAAAGTTTTCAAAAAAAAATACTTCATACACTATTGAGGACAGAAACAAGAGTTAAATTGAAGTTTTCAAACAAAACTCTTTTTAAAACCCACAATCACAAAGAAAAGCAAACCTTTTGAAAACATAGTGAGCAAGTACCTAAGAGCCCGTGGATAACCACGGATAGAAAGGGTGCTAACACCTTCCCTTTCTATAATCTACCTCCCGAACCCGAGAAACATATCGAAAAGGAATTTTTCTGTGCTTTTGTCCTTTCCTTGTTGGATAAAATAAAAGACGATTGCGACTCTTACTTACCGCAACATTTTGCGAAACGCAAACGCGAACCAGCATTCCAAAACAGTCAGTTCTCATTCCCACTGATCACAACGGGTATCGTACCACAGCTCGCACCTCAACTGGGGAAACACCCTATTCTCTGGTATACGGCATGGAAGTTGTCTTTCCTATTGAGGTCCAGATCCCCTCTCTAAGAATCATGAAGGATGATGGTTCGAATGAAGAAGATTGGATCCAGACTCGGTTTGACCAATTAAACCTGATTGATGAGAAGAGGCTTACAGCTATCTGTCATGGTCAGATGTACCAAAAATGCATGATCAAAGCTTTTAATAAAAAGGTCAAACGTCAGGTATATAAGGTCGGTGACTTGGTAATCAAGCGTATCATTTTGCCACAAGGTGATCCCAGGGGAAAATGGATCCCTACGTATGAAGGGCCGTTTGTAATCAAAAGCATATTCTCTAGTGGAGCAATGATCTTGACCACTATGGATGGCGATGACCTCCCGCACCCTGTAAATACGGACATAGTTAAAAGATACTACATATGATCAAAGACCCGCTAGGTTGACTGGCCTAGGAAAAAATAAGGGCTTCCCGACGAACCAAAAGGGTTCGGGCAAAAATAAGGGATGAAAATTAAAAAAAATCTATACACCCGGAAAGTCGAAAACACGAAAGGGCGGCTTGGGTAAAAAAGGGTATCCCGGTGGACTGAAAACCCGAAAGGGAGGTCCAGGAAAAAGTTAGGGATTGAAGCGTATGACTATGTCCCGTTGGATCATCTTGTAGTACATCCTCAGCATCGACCAATCAACTCAAACAACTCTAAATCGATCTAAACGACTTCTCCGATGCGACAAGTGGACAAGACATTCAGAGACATGAAGACTATAGCAGAATGGGAACCCCATGGGATTATTTCACATAGCTATCTTTTCCTTGTATCAATTTTCATTTTTTACGACGACATTCTCTCATTAGAATGTTCGTCTCATTGTACAAAATACTTATTCAAGTTAATACAAAGATATCCCTTTTGAAAGTGCAAAACCATATGTTTTCTTTGTTTCTGTGTCTTGTTTACAAAAATGTCCAATGATTTATTTTTGAGCATATGCATTTGAACGTAATTACTGTTACAAATAAACAAAAAAAACGGAAAGACAATTACTAATGACTTTAAGAAATTATGTAATATCTATAAGCCATTCCATAAGATCCCCGCAAGCACCTTTTTCAGCAGGAGCGGAAGAAAATACATCCTACCACAAAATCGCTAACATATCCCTAGTATGCAGCCTGTTGGTATCAAGCGTTCTCATATTCCTGACAAAGCAAAACTTCTAACTATCGCTCCAGAATATTCCCAGTAAATTGCCCAACTTCTCAGATTTCCCCAGCAGGATATCACGAAGACTACGAGCAATGTCCAGCTTTTCCCTTCTACAACAGATTTTATATTTTGGGATTCACCCATCAGTGCTTCAGAGGGGATTTATTTTCCCCGCTTCCAGCAACGCTACGACACAAACAATCTTTAATTCCATACATTTGCATCCATACTTCATAGCATTGACAACTCAAGTACATACAATGCAATCTCATTTATTTTGAGAGGCAAACATCACACCATGCATCGCATACATCATAGCATTGCATACAATTAACTCTTCACCTTTTGCAGGAAAGAGTCATTCAACAGGAAATTATCATCAACAAATTTCCAACAGACAAAGATTTTCAACAAGAAAAGACTGATCGACCATCTACATAGCAAAATATTTCTTTCCAGATTCTCACTGGTTCAGATAAATCTCTCAACGGTTTATTCTGATTCGTTTCCAGATTCTCACTGATTCAGATAAATCTCTCAACAGTTTATTCTAATTCGTTTCCAGATTCTCACTGGTTCATATGAATCTCTCAACGGTTTATTCTGATTCGTTTCCAGATTCTCACTGGTTCAGATAAATCTCTCAATGGTTTATTCTGATTCGTTTCCAGATTCTCACTGGTTTAGATAAATCTCTCAACGGTTTATTCTGATTCATTTCCAGATTCTCACTGGTTCAGATAAATATCTCAACGGTTTATTCTGATTCGTTTCCAGATTCTCACTGGTTCAGATGAATCTCTCAACGGTTTATTCTGATTCATTTCCAGATTCTCACTGGTTCAGATAAATCTCTCAATTTATTCTGATTCATTTCCAGATCCTCACTGGTTCAGATAAATCTCTCAACGGTTTATTCTAATTCGTTTCTAGATTCTCACTGGTTCAGATGAATCTCTCAACGGTTTATTCTGATTCGTTTCCAGATTCTCACTGGTTCAGATGAATCTCTCAACGGTTTATTCTGATTCGTTTCCAGATCCTCACTGGTTCAGATAAATCTCAACGTTTTATTCTGATTCGTTTCTAGATTCTCACTAGGTCAGATAAATCTCTCAATGGTTTATTCTGATTCGTTTCCATATTCTTACCGGTTCAGATAAATCTCTCAACGGTTTATCCTGATTCGTTTCCAGATCCTCACTGGTTCAGATAGATCTCTCAACGGTTTATTCTGATTCATTTCCAGATTCTCACTGGTTCAGATAAATCTCTCAATGGTTTATTCTGATTCGTTTCCAGATTCTTACTGGTTCAGATAAATCCCTCAACGGTTTATTCTGATTCGTTCTCAGATTCTTACTAGTTCAGATAAATCCCTCAACGGTTTATTCTGATTCATTTTCTGCTAAAATCGAGTTCAGACTTTCTGTCAACAATCATCTTTGGATGGCATCTATAAGCCCATCTCCGACGATTCTCCATCGCTTCTCCAAATGGAATATGTAAGCCCATTTCCTTACGCAATCGACCAGCGCATCATCAAGTGCAAATTTCTGGGTACTCTAGTGTTCAATCATCTTCTACTTTCAAGCCACGAACGACAAACACGTCAATCTCGCTTTTCAAGTTTAAGAAGATTAAACAGGGGCAGCTGTTGTACCCCAAAATTTGCCCTCTCATTTCTCAAAAAGATCAACCTAGACCCATAAGTTTGCTTCCATCCAATTGCAAATCTGAAATTACAAATTTTTCAAGAGAATTGTTCACAAGGGCAAAATGGTCATTTACATACCAAAGGAGTCAAACTATGACTTTTGAATCAAAAAATCAAGTTCCAAGAATCATATTTCATTAAGGCATGAAATTGGTTCATCAAAAATCAAAAGTCAGAAGTTACTTTGAAAATCAAAATTTCTAAACATTTAGAAAATTTTCTAAGTGTCTAGAGAATATGACATTTCAGAACTTCTGAGCCAGCCTCTATGCAGGTGCAGTCAGAATTTGCAAACATAACGCTTCAATTAGAACATGCAGAAGCGATTTCTCTTTGGTCAGAACAGGATGCTTCAGTCCGAACAAGATTCTTCAATATATGGAGGCTATGTTCAACGCTCCGGTCAGAAGATGCTCCTTGAGCATTTGGAGGTTAAGCTTTTGATCTTCTGCAATCAGAACATCACCAAATCCCAAAACTTTGTTTAAGTAACCTACTTCCCTGCTATGGCACAATCCTGCAACCAGCTTCCACAATGCTCCAAGGTGTTGCTGATCCAGTCCACGCCTGCGTTTTCCTTGCACCAATTCAGCAGACGAAAACTGTGATTAAAAAAAAGGGGACAATATGCCAAAAATGTTTAAAACTCATTTGTTTTCCCCCCCAAAACCACAACAAATCCATCTATAAATAGTTTGCTCCATCACACGTTCAAGGGGTTGGTTTTTAGAGAGAAAGAATCACCAAAAGAAAGAAAAAAGCATTGAATCCCTGCAAAAATCCCAAGAATCCGAAAAGCTGTAAACACCAAAATACAAAATCTTAGCATTTGATTCTAGCATCAAAACTCCATTGTTCCTTGACTAAAACCATTACCACAATCGCTGATTCACATATTAGAATATATTCTAATTTCTGTACTCATACTGCCATACACTCTCCATTCATCTTCATCCTAATTAAGTCAGAATATCACCCCTTGGTTGTTCCAGAAGTTGCAAACTGCCATTCAACTGAGTACGTGAAGAGGTTGCTCAGAACATCACTAGAGTTCAGGACCAACCTCCAGTTCACAGAATCTCCTCCAGCTGCAAGGTAAGCTTCTGCTGACCCTTATCACGTTACTTAAGCATTACTAGACTTGCATGTTCAAAATACAATGTAGACATCATGTTCCTAACGTTATACATATTCTGAGGCTTCATGTATTTATCTGCCTAAGCATAGAATAAATCAGTTCAGAACTTCTGGAAGAAATTAGAACTCAGAATTAGGATCAGCAAATTCATGCTTGCCTCTAATTTATAATTCTGATATTTCTTGTTTCTGGAATGCTATGAAACCTTCCATAACTGTCATATGCACATCCTCTGTTTTATGGAGAAATGACCAAGTTGCAGATATTCTGACTAGCATAGAGAGAGGGATCTGCTGCTAGTTGTTGTACCCCAAAATTTTCTCTCTCATTTTATCAAGATTTCCCTTACAAGACTCTTTGGACTCAAGACCAGATTAAGGTTTGCTCAGCTTAAGACATCTCCTTGCACTGATGAACTGAAATTAGGGTTTGAGTTTGCTCAAGTATTTTTGGACTTCCAATGTCTCATGTGTCTTTCATACTTCATGTTGGACTCCTAAGATTGCTCATACCAAGTTTCAAGCTTTGAATCAAATTTTTGCCCAGTCAATTGGACAGTTGACCTAAAAATCAACTGTATTGGGGGAAAAGTCAACTATGGCCAATTTACAGTCAAACCTCATAATTTTTTATCCACGTCAACATTATAGACTCATATGAACCATTTGATCAAGTTTGGACCACAACTCCTCAATAAATTTAATCAGATCATCAAAATGCCAAAATGGTCATTTTTAGGGTTTTGACTGTAGAAGGGCAATTTCTGATTTTTAACCTAGCCAATGGCAAATTGGGTTCAAGCATGGCTTCAAGGGCTCAATGGAATCATCTTGACCTAATCATAAGGTTCAAAAGATCTCAAATGCATTAGATTGACAGATGAATTTCCCAATCAACTAATCAAAAATCAACTGTACACTAAAAAGTCAAACTTTAACTTTTTGGTCAAAATCAAGTGCCAAGGGTTATTTTTCATCAAGATGTGTCAAAACATGAAACTTGTTCACCAAGAAACCTAATTTTGGAAATTAGGGTTTAAAATGGAAAATTTTCATAACTTAGTTTTTTCCCTAACTTTCCCCAACTTTTTCATCATGATGCAATTGGATTTAAAGAAAACTTCCAACATGAAAGTTGTAGTCCTCCACAAAATCTACAACTTTTATTCACAAAGATTTCCCAAAAGATGCTTGGATCTCAAGTTATGATTTTGTGAATAAGGGTCCATGAAACTTTTAACTTAGTGAAATTTTGCCCTAGTTTAGGCAGGATTTTGACCTATCTTCATGGAAACGTTTCACATAGTTCCAAGCGGAATATCAAAATACATTTCAAAGATGGATTGTAGAGCATGTTACAAGCTTTCCAAAATGTCTAAGAAATCTCCAAGATCATTTATGGTTAGGGAGAATCAAAAGTTTGAAAATGGCCATTTCTCACTTTTGTCCATGGCATTTTTCACATTGGCACAAGTTGCAAATCAGTTTGGATCATGCTTGTACTTGGTTTACAGGTTCTAATCCTTTCTAAACTCATAAATTAAATGCAAATACATTGGTTAAAGGCATTGTTTTGATCTTTGAAGCTTTGTACAAGGGTTTAATCCAAAAATGGCAAAAAGGTTACATTACTACTTTGATAAAGCACACTTTATGCAAACTTTGTTTATCTTGAGCCATGGACCAAAGCTTTTGCTGCAAACCAACTCCATAAATATCAGGAAAAGTGTACCAACTATGTGCAGACCATGAGCTAGCTTGTACAAGCCTTTGCCTTTGTCAACTCACTTTTTCTTCAAAAACAAGAAACCTTGCAAAAGGTCCACAACTTGAAAATCTGATAAGAACAAGTCTTGTGTTCATTTCAAACAAGTTCAGCACATTATACCAAGCCTAAAAAACGAGCTCATAGCATCTCAAACACCCAAATACACCAAAAGCTCCATTTCTGCCCAAAACAGGGCAAGCTCTGCAGAACCTTAGCCATTTTGAAATTGCCTCGTGCGTTTTGTCTTGAATCACTTCCAACACACTCTATACATCACGCCTAAGTTGTCCAGACCTTGCTCAAGAAACTGTAACTCCATTTTCAAGCTTCACCATTTTCAATTTCTGAGTTTGCAGGTTGAGTTCTATAAGGAGATTCAAGCCATTTCAAAGCAAGCTAAGCATTGGGAAAGGTCAAGGGAACTTCAAGCAAGCTAACACAAACTTCAGGCCTCACTCACAACTCCTACATTGCCATATTCGAACTTGACTAACACATGTATTTCTCAAGATTCTAACTCCTTATTTACGCATCATTAAGCTTAGGTTTGTGAAGCACAAATGTAGTCTCTAAGTTGCTTAAGCTGTACATATGCATAGCTTCCATTTATATTAACTGAGCTAGGAGAATTTGGATGATGAACTTACTGAAAAAACTAGGTCAAGATTTAGGGCCACTGGAATTCTCTCTGGTCTTTGAGAGTTAGATCAAGTTTTTTATATCATTAGAATCGTGTGATGATGAGCTATAACTTTCATGTTGCAAGATTTTGTTTTTAAGCACGTATGCAGGAGTTACAAGTTTGTACATGGCGCGCGCGTTTTCTGGTTCAAAGGACAAGGATGAAGTGGGACGTGGGCCTGGGCCTGTTTTGTCTGACAATTGACACCCCCTGTTTACTTCCTACACCCCCTTGGCCCATTTCTTTTATTTTTCATATTTTCTTATATATTTCACATTTTCTAACTTTATTTATTTTTTCTAAATATTAAAAGTCACCAAAAAATATTTCCTTAATTTTTACATTTTTATTTTATTATTTTTATCATTTTTTATGACAAACAATAGTTTATTAGGTTAAATATAATTTATTTTCTTGAGTAAACTTGTAAATAATACAAAAATATTACATATTTTTATTTTTATTGTTTATACACTTAAAATGATATTTTCATATAATATTTAATTTTTCAACATTTTTTGTATATACTTTTATTTATTTTCTTGTACATAAAAATGAATAAATAAATAATAGAAATACATTTCTTTTTAAACCAAAAAATTAGGGTTTTCACCCTTCCCAAAAATAATCATTTTATTTTCTTATTTTTAGGACATAAATAAATTTATTTTACATACATAAAATAAATACAAAAACATTTGTGCATATTTACATTTTATTGCATATTTAAATAATTGTTCATTTATTTATTATTTGTACAATAAATTCAATATGGGTGTAATAGTTTTAGGGCTTTATTTTGTGCAAATACCCCCCTATTCAAACTTGTATCCCCTCCCCATAATATTGTTGTAATAGTCTTAGATTTACTTTTACGCATTTATTTCTTTATATGCATGATAGTAAGATTATGGTTTGTATGCAAAAGACCAAAATCAAAACAAATAGCTTGACCTAATGCAAGACAAAAAAAAGCATGAAAAATGATAACACAATGCACACAAGCACCCTTAGGGTTTCATCCACTTTGTTGCCTTAAAATGGCCATGGTATGCATGCTAGGTATCTTGGCAAAACAAAACAAAACAAAAGATCATAGTCCCTCGATGACGCTATCTTGGTTTCCTATACAAAACTGATCTAGTCCCTCAAAAACTTGCTAAAGATACTTGGCAATATTGTTATCATGGTCATACGATGACCCACGCCCGTCCCGTTTAACATCCAAATACAAGGTTGTTTACCAAATACAATGGTAAAACAACAATGTCAAAGGGTTAAAAATGTACAAGAAAGACTTTTGATTAGGGTAGACAACTCCTAGTTACTTGATCAATTTGCAAACATCCTTGCTATTTTCAAACAAACACACACAATTTCGAAACAATTTCCAAACAAACTTTCAAACATTGAAACATTTTTTCAAAAGACATACATCTTTGTATACATTATTCAAACAAGAATCATTACAAAGGTTGCCAAAATGATGGCCTCTTTTCAAAATACTTTCAAAACCACACAAAGCACCATTTCAAACAATTGAAAAAGCAAAGCAAGTGATCTAAACAAGTAACTAAGAGCCCATGGAAAACCATGAATAAAAAGGGTGCTAGCACCTTCCATTTTCATAATCTACCCCCCGAACTCAAGAAAACATCTCAAAGGTATTTCCTGTGCTTTTTGACCTTTCCTTTGAAAAAAATAAAAAGTCGGCGGCGACTCTTGTAAACCGAAACATTTGCAAACACAAACACAAAACCTCAAGTCAGTTCTCCCACCGTATCACAGAACTGGCCACTCTGTTGGGGATCTTATTGAAAGTGGGGTTACCTTAGGGTTTAGATCACCTTTACATGCTTATCTTGTTTGCTTTGATTGCTTTACATTTGGTTCTATTGTTTGGGTTTGAATCCTCTACCCGGATTTGGGAAACATTTATAGGTAAATAGCAATACATTGTGGAAACTGTATGGGGTATACCGACACGGTCTAAGAAATAGCTATATTAGAGCGACATATTTGTGGGTACCGGTAGCCTTTGAGTTAATCAAAGAGAATATGGGGCCGCTGAGTGATGTCATGAAGCACTAATGGACTTTTAGAACCTTTACTTGACCATCTTGGCCTTTTAGGATGTAGTGAGATGACCGGCTTTGGTGCAGTCCGAAGTTGATAGATACTCGATACTACACTCATTAAGGGTTGTTTTCTTGGAATATTTCGGTCGCCAGTAAAGTGGCTAAACTGAAACAATGAACACAGAAAATAATCCAGTGATATTGAGCTCCTCAGAACCCGGTTGCTATTTATCGGACAGGTTGAGCCAACTAAACTTCAAGAGGGTACTTACCTATGAAACCCCATGCAAGCCTAAACTAGGAACTTGTGTGATTTGCTTGTACAAATACTTGTGCATACATCATGAGCATCATGAAGCATCATTTGCATCCACTAACCATTTCAAGGATTTTGGATCTTCATCTTTGTTCCTGTTTTGTAGGTTATGGAATCACTTCGCAGGAAAATAATGCAAGTCAACCTTGTGAGAATTCCTCCTCAACTCAAGGAGCTTGCTTCCAAGATTCCAGAGTATTCTCCATTCACTGAAAGACATGGTCGACTTCTCAACTTGGTCAACTCCAGTACAGAGGAAGACATGGTGAAAGTTCTCTTCCAGTTCTTTGACCCCCTACACCACTGCTTCACATTTCCTGATTACCAACTAGTGCCTACTTTGGAGGAATTTTCTCAACTCCTGAGGATTCATATTCTCCATCAACTACCTTTCAACGGTACGGAAAGAGATCCAAAGCCTGAAGATGTTGCTCAAGCCCTACACTTACAACCATCTGATATCATAGGCCATTGGGAGACTAGAAGTGGTGTCAAGGGTTTCTTGGAAAAGTTCCTGTTTGAGAAAGCTCAAGAATGCTGGAATTCTCTAGGCCTGCAAGCTTTTGATGAGATTGTAGCACTTCTCATCTATGGGTTGGTCTTGTTCCCAAACCCTGATCAGCTTATAGATGTGAATGCTGTCAAGATTTTCATATCTCGAAATCCTGTGCCTACTTTACTTGGGGACATCCTCCACTCATTTCACACTCGAACAATGAGGAAAAGAGGTGTTCTCATGTGCTGCACTCCTCTATTGGCAAGGTGTTTTATTTCTCACCTTCCCCAATCAGTTTTGAAGAATGAGAAAGGTTTGAGGTGGTCACAACAATTGATGACTCTTACACATTCAAATGTTCATTGGTGTTCTTGATCCATAGAAAATGTTATCATCATTGATCATTGTGGGGAATTCCCTAATGTCCCACTACTTGGCATTATGGGAGGCATTACCTACAACCCCTTCTTAGCTCTGAGACAGTTTGGGTATGCCCGAAGGGATGGCCCACATGACATGCTGATTCCAGACTTGGTTTTTGACTTCGACAACGACGATCAAGGACTTCGACAAAGGTTCATCCGATCTTGGAGGATGCCCAATAAGGTAGACAGTAAGACCTTGAGACACAAGAATTCCATCCCCCTTGAGCCTTTCATCAAGTGGGTACGAACCCGCACCCAAAGTCTTATGATGCCTGACCCCTACATTCTCCCTGTGATCAAAGAGCCTGTTATGGAAGGAGAGGTTCCATACACCCTCCTACATCCTGACATGCCAACATCATTGGAAGATTTACAAAGGGGTTGGATACAGCTCAAGGGAGAACGCGATACTTTTGAAGCCCAATTCTACGCCAGTGAGAAGAAGGTTTTGGAACTTACTCGTCAACTTCACGAAGAGCAGACTCTCAACACCTACATTGCACCAAAGAGGATGCACAACGTATTTTTACCTTAGAATTTTGTATTGTTTTTCCCATGGGGCATTGATGTACTAACAAATTCTATCTTATTAATATGACGTGTGTTCCTTTTTGTTTAAAACAAATTTGAATTTTCTGAATCCTTGAATGCATTTCATGAATACATATCATTCATCATATGCATAAACAGGTCTTCACAGCAAGATGGATATTGAACAAACGGTCAAAGACTTACAAGCACAAAATTCACAATTCCAACAGCTACTCATGACCTTGGCTAAGGGTCAGGAGGAGCTCAAAACTCTACTGGAAAAGGAAAAAGAGAAAAAGAAGAAGAAGAGAGTTGGTGTGGCTACCTTGGGCAGAAGATTTGAAGGTCATGCCAGAAGGGTCCTGGATTTCCCATCAACATCTGAAGAGGGTGAAGGAAAGGGTAAAGGAGTTGCAGTGCCTTCTGATTTTGAAGCTGAAGAAGAGGAATATGAGGATTACTCAGAATAACAGTATCCTCCTATAGATGAAAAACACAAAAATCTGGAAGAGCGTCTGTCAGCCATGGAGATTCAGAGAGTGTCTGGGCTGGACTTTGAAGAGTTAGGTTTGGTTTCTGGAATTGTTATCCCTCCGAAGTTTAAGGTGCCACTGTTTGCTAAGTACAATGGGGTGTCTTGCCCAAAGATACACCTACGGTCCCATGTTAGATAAATTCAACCACATTCTTCTGACAAAGATCTGTGGGTCCACTTCTTCCAGGACAGCTTGTCGGGGACGCAGTTAGATTATTTCTACCAGCTTAAGAGGTCTGACGTACATAATTGGGAGGATTTGGCTGCTGCCTTCTACAAGCAGTATCAGTACAATACAGACTTAGCACCAACCCTACTCAATTACAGAGTATGGGCATGGTCTCCAATGAAGGCTTCAAGGAGTATGCCCAGAAATGGAGAGACTTGGCAGGACGAGTGCAACCACCTATATCTGAGAGGGAGCTAGTAGATATGTTTTTGGGGACTCTGTCAGGGCCTTTCTTCAATCACCTGATTGGAAGTTCGTCTGCGGGGTTCACTAAGTTGATTCTAACTGGTGAGAGAGTTGAAGCCGGGATCAAGAGCGGTAAAATTCAAAAAGATACATCTGCTTCCGCTACCATCAAAAAGCCTTTTCCAGCAAAGAAATAAGTCTCAGCTGTCTACTCCCAAAGAGGTCAAGGAAGAGTTGAGCGCCGGCCAGCGGTGGGGGCCGTAATGATTCAAAAGTCCACAGTTAATCAGCCCAGAAACAATCAACCCATAACCAACCAAGCAAGGGTGGAAAGGCCTGTACGACAATTCACCCAGATAAACATGACTCCTGCTCAGGTTCTACCCTATCTCTTGAAGTTAAACCTTACAACCTTGAAAGAGGCCCCGGAGAATCCGAATACAACTTCTCCGTACTAGTATTCGAACACCAAGTGTGCTTATCATTCAGGGAGCATATGGCACGACACCAACAATTATTGGGCCCTCAAGAATAAGATTCAGGATTTAATAGATGCTAAAGAAGTGGAATTCGAATCCCCTAAAAAGTCGAATGTAATCTCTGCTCCAATGCCAAAGCATGGCCACAATGCCCATGCTGTTGAAGAGGATCTGTTTGTTGCTACTGTTGATGATTTGATGACTCTGTTACCGATAATCAAGCTGAATTTGTTGAAGGCTGGGATTTTCCCAGGTTGTGAAGAAGATTGCTGCCTTTGTTCATCCTTATCAACCAACTGTCCATTGTTGAAGTTAGGCATCCAACGCCTAATGGATAACCAAGAAATCCTTTTTGAGAAGACTTCTGTTACACCGACTCCTGTCAATGATATTTCAATAATTACCATATCCGCCAATCTTTCCAAGGTCTCCAAAAGACCTTTTAAGATTACATCCGATCCGAAGACAGTACTGTTGTACCCCAAAATTTGCCCTCCCATATTCCTCAAGATATGTCAGGAATCATCTCCAAATGGTTCAAAATGGCTCAAGGGTTGTACAGTCAAATCACCTCCTAAGGCAGTCAATTCAAAATTAGGGTTTTGGTTCTTTCAAGGAACTTGGGGTTTTCAATGGTTCAATAAAGTCTCATAGGCCTATATACATTCTCAAGCACCTACATGCCAAGTTTCAAGACTCATAGTGCCAGTTTGTACAGTCAAAAGCTCCATTTGATCTACAGTTAACTGCAAGGGCAAAATGGTCATTTTGTAGTCAAAAGTCAGAATTCTTGGTCAACATCTTATTTTTGAGTTCACAATCATCATTTGATCAAGTCTTGATCATGATCCCACAAGAATAGCTCAAAAATCATCAAGATGCAAAAGTTACTATTTTTGGACAGCAGAAAAGTCAACAAAAGTACCCTTTGAGTCAAAGGCCATAACTTGATATTGGTAAATCCAAATGACATGGGACCAAAAGCATTGGTTAGAGGACTTCAAGGGCTTTCCAAAATGTCCAAGAACATGGTCATATGATCAAAATTGAGCAAGTTATGCATTGGAGAAGTTGGGCAATTTTCATGAATTTGCAAAAGTCAACTTTGCTCAAAACACCTTCTTTTTGCTAATGGGCCTCAAATCTCTTTTTGAAACTTCACCCATGACCTATGCACGACCCACCAAGTTAAATTGGATTTATTTTCTTAAATTTATTGATTAAATGGATTTTTAATACATATTAATTCATTTAATTAATTTAAATTATAAGAAAATAAAAGATTTGATTCTTAAATCTATTTTTGAACCAAATGTGATCCAAATATGCTGACCAAGCAATGCCAATTCGTGCACAAGCTAAAAGATACAAAAATATCCAATTTTGGCAACTTGTTCAATCATGAAAAATCAAGAATATTTGATTTGTCAATCATCATCAATATTCAATATTCAAAGTTAAAAGACCATTCAAGATCATATATATACATACACAAACCCTAGCAAAGAGAAGAAAAAAAACAAGGATTCGTGCCCTAGCCATAGCTCCCAATTTCAAGAAACTTCAAGAAAAATCAAAACTTGTTCTTGCAATCTAGGCCAATTCAAGGTGCCTTGTCCATCCAAACACATTACAGGAGGTACCAGGAGTGATTTGCAATCAAATTCAAGCACCAAAGCTCAAGGAATCACGAAATACCATCTCACGGTTTGCACTTCTAATTCAAAATCGTATCTCTTAATTCATATGCATTTGACATGTTTTTGTGATTGATTTGCGTTGCTAGAGATTATACAAAGCTAATTGAATGAATTAATTGAACCATAGTGCCCTAAACTGAGAGATGCCATGATCGAGTTTCTAGGGTTTTCAAGCTTTCAAATAGGGCTTTCCAAGCCATGAAAAATTGGAACCAATGGGATACATGGTTGAATTCGTGAGACCAAGACGATTCCAACACATACCTCGCGAAATATTTCTTTTTGCTCTGTGTCTATTCACTATTTTTCGTGCAGGAGATAGTGGAGGTTAAAAAACCCCGCTATCTGATTCTATTTATGCAGGACCAAGGTTGAAGATGATGACGTGTTGTCATCTGGTTCGTGTGTTTGAAATACGCGTTTTTTTTCTTCAGGCTTAAGTGTTTGTTTGATATATATCAATTATTGTATATTATAATTACAAAAGAAGCAAATGGCTCAGTGGCTAGGGCGGTTGTTCATTGGCTAGCAGGACCTGGGTTCGAACCCCAGGTCCCCCCAATATTTGTTGTAATTTTTCTCCAGGTTATTCCATGCAGCGCTCAAAGCAGGGCTCACCATATGCCTCCATCCAGATGCTAGCCAGGTGTTTCAGATCAAATCCAGAGGCCAGAAATTGATGGTTCATGGTACACTCAAGTCAGCACACGCGTGGGTAATTAGAAAAGTCAACAAAGGCCATGACGTTCTGGGCTTCAGAATTGCCAATCATACCTTCAAATTAAGCCCATCACCCCCCTGAGTTTGCTCATATCTTTATTTTTATTTCTTTTCATTATTTTTTTTTACCTTTTATAAAAAACTAATTAATTAATTAACAACTAACTAAACAAATTAATATTTTCTTCCTAATAAAATCAGAAAACAAAAAATATAATATTTTTATTTATTAAAATTAATTTCACTATTTCATTATTTTTGTAAATAAATAACTTAATTAATTTAGTTTCTAATTAGGCATAATTTTAATATTTTTTGCAATAAATTAAAAATTAATTAGAATTTGGTTTTTTAATATATTTAATCATTTTATTTTTTTTATTTCCTTGAACATTCAAAAAACCCAAAAAAATATATGTTTTTATTTTATTAATTAATTAACTTAGACTTAATTTCCGCTTAATTCAAAATAACAAAAAATCTCTTTCTTTCTTAAAAAGGGTCAAAACCCTAAAAACTCTCCGATTTAATTTTTCTCGCGCGTATTGTTTTTTGATTCATATCTCAATATTGTAATTGCTCCGAGGATGTAATAGCTTTAACTTAGGACCTTTTATCGCTTTTATTTACCTTTTCACATTTACTTTTTCAAGGGTTTGTTTTTGGCGATGTAAATACCTGACCCCTTGTAATAGCTTAGTTTTATTTTCCGCAACCATTAACTGCTAGATGTATGAATAATAGGCTATGCATGACAAGACCTATCTTAACTTAAAATCAACTGTAGCTCACCATAACATGTACAAAGATAACATAACTGAAAATTGACACATTTGCACATGCAACTCCTAGGGTACGCCTCACTTGGTTGCCTCGAACGTGGTCATTGAGTATAGGATGTTTTAGGGGTCGCCCTCCTGTCTAAAGATCAAAGTTGCCTCGAAACGGTTGCCTCGAATAAAAATGATCTAAGACATTAGGGTTACCACTAAGGCGTCCTAACATTGCTTTAGTGACCACACGTCCCTAAAATCGAATTGACCCGAAAACTCCAACGACGGTGCTACCTACTCCTCAATAGTGGGATAGCACTGTCTAAATGACATTTACACAGTTTAATTCCTTTTGAGTAGGTAGAGGTTATTAGGTACTTGCTCTTTCGAAACAAAATCAATTTTTTCGCACTTACACTTTTCAAACAAAGCTTTCAAAAACACTTCATACACTCTTGAGGACAGAAACAAGAGTTAAATCGAAGTTTTCAAACAAAACTCTTTTCAAAACCCACAAACACAAGAAAAGCAAAACTTTTTGAAAACACAATGAGCAAGTACCTAAGAGCCCGTGGATAACCACGGATAGAAAGGGTGCTAACACCTTCCCTTTCTATAATCTACCTCCCGAACCCGAGAAACATCTCGAAAAGGAATTTTTCTGTGCTTTTGTCCTTTCCTTGTTGGATAAAATAAAAGACGGTGGCGACTCTTGCTTACCGCGACATTTTGCAAAAACAAACGCAAACGCGAACCAGCATTTCAAAACAGTCAGTTCTATTCCCACCGATCACAGAACTGGCGACTCTGCTGGGGACTTATAAGTGAGGTGTACCTTAGGATTAGATCACCATGTTTTCAATTGTATGCTTTGTATGCTTTAATTTTGTGGGCTTGTATCGGAGTTATATAGATCCTAACCCGAATCTGGGGGATACCCTTTAGGTAAGTAGCAATAAACTGTGAGGGAACTGTCCTGCGTAGACCGACACGGTTGAAGCAGTAGCTACGTTGGTGTGGTACTTTAGTGTGTACTGATATCCCTTGTGTTGGAACGAGGAGAATATGGGTCTTCTATGGAGTCATTAAGCACCAACTGACCTTAGAACCTTAAATTGACCAACTTGGCCATAGAACAGTAGCAGTATGCTACACTCATTGAGACTAAACTCTCGCGATGATTCCGTCCGCAAGAAAAGGTTGCTAAACTGGAATTATGACCGATTGATGGTAGTCAGTGATATTGAGATCCTCTAGAACCGGGTTACTATTTTTAGGACATGTCTTAACCAACTGAAACTGAAAGAGGGTAATGCCTAAACTCCATGCCAGCCTAAACTTAAGGCTATATGTGTGACTTGTGTGCCTTCAAACTTGAACTACTTGCACATTCTTATTATCTGACAACATGAGTTCCTTGCAGGATTTGTTTACAGTCCTTATCCAATAAATTGGACTTATTACAGGGCTTACTTACATCACGTCACACTTTTGCTTAAACGCATAACATACACATCATAACATCATACCTTAACATTTCCTTAACCATTTCAAGGATCTCAAAGGTTTGTGATGCAGGTCATGATGAACCAAATGTCTAGCAAGGGGCAAAGGGGGTTTATTTTCCTCTAGCCAAGGTTGTTTGGAGATCAAAACACGATAACTTGAGTCAGGGGCTATGACCCACTCGATATGGTGAGCCTGACTCTTGAAGAAGGACTCTCAGCAACATGAAGTTCCTTCAATCAAGCTACACAATTCAAATTCTAACAAGTTTATTTGTTTACCCCACGAGATCCTTGAAAACATTGCATACATATATCATACATATCATTGCATAACAGGTCATCCGCTACAGGTCTCTCATGTTCTCACTGTTTATTTCAGCAATGGCTTTCCAACCAGACAATCAGGATCTTCATACTCAAGAGACTCAGTTCAGGGAAATCTTCCTAAACCTATCCAAGAGGAAGGAAGAGTTGAGAACACTCCTCATGGGGAATTTGGTCAAGAAAAGTCCTGAAGACAATAAGGACGAGCGACTGAAACATCTGCAAGCTGAGGTAGATGCAATGAGAACCCAAATGCTGGGGCAGATGGATCTTATCCAAGGCTTAGCTCGGGAACAAGAAGAGTTGAGAACCATGATCCACCAGCTTCATCAAGACAGATACAACAACATGAAGCAAACGGTCAAGGCTGGGGATCAAATCATTAATCAGTCTCCAAGAAGACAAGAGTTTGGTATGGTGAAGAATGGACCTCTCCAAGTTTCTACTACCTCAAGGGTCCAACAACAACCTCGCCAAGAACAATGGGTTGATCAGAGTAAGCCCAGAAGGCAATTTACCAAGCTCAACGTGTCGCTGTCTCAAGCTTTACAACACCTGTTGAGATTGAATCTGGTGACGTTAAGGGACCCTT
This sequence comes from Vicia faba, assembly GCA_948472305.1. NCBI lineage: Eukaryota > Viridiplantae > Streptophyta > Magnoliopsida > Fabales > Fabaceae > Vicia > Vicia faba. The sequence continues at coordinate 1,553,179,285 of OX451738.1, read as the reverse complement.
CTAAGAATCCCAACATAACCTCCCTAAAGTACAATCCTGATGCAAGGTGTGCATACCATTCCAACAGCCCGGGGCATGATACTGATGGCTGTTGGGCATTGAAAAACAAAGTTTAAGACCTGATTAACGAAAGAGCTTTGGAATTCACACAAGATGGTCAGGCTGAGTTCTTCTACCATCCCTCCAAGGTTCACCATTTGAAGTGACAAGTCCTGAGACGATAAGACTATTGTTTATTAGGATTTTCAAGTTGTAATTTTCTTTTGATTGTTCGAACATTTATTCATGTCAAACTTTATTACTTTATCAATGCATTGCATATGTCTGTTTTGAATCAATCCATTCGTATTCACTATATTCAAATTGCTTTCATTTTTTGTGATGATCAACTCTCGATTAAAAAATTCTAAGCCTTTAGAGGGAGGATGACGAAAACGATACCACGATCTTTACAGTATGCTTTTGAATAGACCCCGCTGATGAGGTACAAGCATTGTTTCAAATCCTAAACAGTGGAGTTATAAGAAAGATAATCCCTAGTCAACCCCTTTGAGCCAAAGAAGTTGGAGTTTTTCTTTTCACGCAAAAATTAAAACCCTTAATTATAACCTGGGGCAGGGTAGTTTTCTCAGTTGATCCAGGTGCACAATGAATGGCATCAAAGGAGTCCTTCCAAAACAAAAGACAGTGATGGTTCCCTATAATCGTCAAGACAGGAAGTCGTTATCTTTCAAAAACAAAAGCCCAACAAGTCAAAACCTATGAAGGAGACTTACAAAACCGGGGCATCCCGCTGACTGTAATCACAAAAGAAACAGTTCAGGCAAAAAGACAGGGATAATAAAATCAAAAAGAAAGAGGTCCTGCAAACTCTTACAAAGAATGATTGCCTGTTCAAAATAAAATGTTAGTATCCGAACCATCACTGGTATATCAGAGAAAAGACTCAAACAAGATCTAATGCACGATTAGCTGAGTTTAGGATCGAAGAACATCACAAAGAACGGGTGGGTACAAATAAAATTTGAGCCTTTATCCTTTGTTTCTTAAACCGTGAACCAAGCCACGTTATAACCCTTAAAAGTCCTAGCTGAAGCATGGGTTAGTTCGAAAGCATACTATTACAAAAGGTATCCTGACTCCTGTAGGGCTTGCTGTAAAATCCTGAGTTGACATCACATTTTACAAAAATTCACTTGTTTTATTGAAAACTGCATTTTCAAAAAAAAACTTCAAGACAGACATAAGCTTTGAATTCTTAAAATAACATTGTTTGCATATGGCTATTTGTTCAAACAGCAGAGAAATTCACATGACGAATATCTAGTGAACAAAAACCTTCTCAATAAAAAGAGTCACCTCAAGTGGAAAAAACACTTCCAACCAAGGGGCAAACATAACCATTGTCCATCATCTGGGGCAGTCAAGTCAAGATTCAAGGAATCTCTCCAGATGCCAAATAGCCAGGGGCAGATCTCCATCTGAATCACTTGGGGCATTGGACATGAATTCCAGCAACGAATCTTGCACGATCAAACATCTTCTGGTAGTATGGCAACACAACACTACTGACAGTGACAACTCCCTACACTCTGAGAGCGTGGACATAGTCAAAAAAATACTACGCATAATCCAAGACCCGCTAGGTTGACTGGCCTAGGCAAAAATAAGGGCTTCCCGGCGAACCAAAAGGGTTCGAGCAAAAATAAGGGATGAAAATAAAAAATCTGTACACCCGGCAAGTCGAAAACCTGAAAAGGCGGCTTGGGCAAAAAAAGGGTATCCCGATGGACTGAAAACCCGAAAGGGCGGTCTAGGCAAAAATTAGGGATCAAAGCGTACGGATGTGTCCCGTCATCTCGTCACTTGCCTACCAGAAGAAGATTTGTCAATCAGCAGTTATCAAGCACCTCCACAGGCACCTTCTCCCGCAGAAACTGGGGCAATAAGAATTGTCCGAACTGTACAAGCTGCTCTGTCCACCAGGTACGAGGTAGATTCAGCTGAAGAATATGACCAAGATACCTTTACTCCCTGCAGAGTAAGACGGTAATGGAAGCTCTCCCCACTGAGACTTGCAACTACGAAGGAATCAGCAATACTCGCCCCCAAGCAGAGTTGGTCTACCCTCAGCCTTAAAAAGATTAGGTATCCCCAGAAGGCCTCAATATCCCCCAGCGGAGTATAAGGATATTCCCCAGCAAGCATAAGAGTATCCCCGACAGTCTTAATATTCCTCAACGAAATATAAGAATGTTCCCCGGCGGAATACAAGATACCCCCAGTGGAGCCATTTCCCCAGCGCAGTCTAAAAAAGTTTCCCCAATGGAGTTGAATCATCTTCCCCAGTAGATTCTGGAAGCTTATCCCATGCGAAGCACAAATAAGTCTCCCCAACCAAATTCAGAGGTTATCCTCACAAGAGTCTAACCGGGTTATCCTCAGCAAGTTGCAACTGAAAGATCATCCCCAACGAAGTTCTTTCTACCCCCAGCGGAGTTCATCATAAAAATCCCCGACAGAGCTTATCAACGGAATCCCCAGCGGAGTTATCGTTAAAATATCAGCAAGGCATCTCTTCCCACAGAGTAATTCCCCGCAGAGTAATCTCTTCACCAGGTTTATTCCCCAACGGAGTCATCTTCTCCTACAGGTTTATTCTTGCAACCATCTTCGTGCATCATCCCCAGTGGAAACGAAGAATTCAACCATACTCTTCAACATCATCCCAGGATTTAACAAACTCCCTGGCATTTGTCAAGGATTTATTTTCCCAGACGAAAATATATTCATAAACATTTCACATTTCATACCTCCTATTTACATACATGATAAAGTGCATACGACACGATCTCATTTATTTTTGAGAACATCGTGACATCATGCATTTCATACATCATGACATTGCATACAGCTAACGTTTACCGTTTTCAGGAAAAAGTTAATCAACAGATGGCTACCATCAACCTTTTCAAGTCCCAGTTTAATACCTGTAACAAGCCAGGAAAATTCTGTGGACGACTGATTGTAGGTTAATACCTGAAACCAGCCAGGAAATTATCTACATGAAGAGATTGAAGATCAATACCTGTAACAAGCTAGGAAGACTTTCTTTCTCAGGTCAGAGATCAATACCTGAAACCAGCCAGGACAGATATCTCCTTGACCAACCTTTTCAAGTCCCAGTTGAATACCTGTAGCTAGCCAGGAAAGTTCTGTGGACGACTGATTGTAGGTTAATACCTGAAACCAGACAGGACAATTATCTACTTGACCATCATGAAGCAACCCTACACCGGTTCCTTCTCCTTCAGATGAAGTTTTACACGGACTCATCATCAGGCAACCCTACACAGGTTCCCTCTCTTTCCAAAATGAAGTTTTACACGGACTCATCATCAAGCGACCCTACACCGGCTCCTTCTCGTTCCAAGATGCAGTTTCACACGAACTCATCATCAAAGTAACCTTAACTCAGGTTCCTCCAGAAGTTTTACACGAACTCATCATCAAAGTAACCTTACTCAGGTTCCTCCAGAAGTTTCACACGAACTTATCCCGAAGTAACCTTACCCAGGTTCCTCCTTGTAATTTCCCGACGTAGTGCAAAGCAACCTTACACAGGTTCATTCCTTCCAAGATGCAGTTTCACACGGACTCATCATCAGTCAACCATACACAGGTTTCCTTCCTTCCAAGATGCAGTTTTACACAGACTCATCATCAAGCAACCCTACACAGGTTCCTTCTTTCAATTTACAAAATTACAGTTCAACAATCACCCTTGGATGGCATCTTTAAGCCCATCTCCAACAACTTCCTACCAACAATCTCCAAATGGCATCCGTAAGCCCATTCCCAACATCACAATGTTGATACTACACCATGTGAGTGCAAATTTCTGGGCACTCTAGTGTTCAATTATCTTCCACCTTCGGATCACGAAAGGCTCGAAAGCCAATCTATATCCTCAGGTCTAAGAAAATTGAACAGGGGAAACTGTTGTACCCCAAAATTTGCCCTCCCATATTCCTCAAGATATGTCAGTAATCATCTCTAAATGGTTCAAAATGGCTCAAGGGTTGTACAGTCAAATCACCTCCTAAGACAGTCAATTCAAAATTAGGGTTTTGGTTCTTTCAAGGAAATTGGGGTTTTCAATGGTTCAATAAAGTCTCATAGGCCTATATACATTCTCAAGCACCTACATGCCAAGTTTCAAGACTCATAGTGCCAGTTTGTACAGTCAAAAGCTCCATTTGATCTACAGTTAACTGCAAGGGCAAAATGGTCATTTTGCAGTCAAAAGTAAGAATTCTTGGTCAACACCTTATTTTTGAGTTCACAATCATCATTTGATCAAGTCTTGATCATGATCCCACAAGAATAGCTCAAAAATCATCAAGATGCAAAAGTTACAATTTTTGGACAGCATAAAAGTCAACAAAAGTACACTTTGAGTCAAAAGCCATAACTTGAGATTGATAAATAAAAATGACATGGGACCAAAAGCATTGGTTAGAGGACTTCAAGGGCTTTCCAAAATGTCCAAGAACATGGTCATATGATCAAAATTGAGCAAGTTATGCATTGGATAAGTTGGGCAATTTTCATGAATTTGCAAAAGTCAACTTTGCTCAAAACACCTTCTTTTTGCTAATGGGCCTCAAATCTCTTTTTGAAACTTCACCCATGACCTATGCACGACCCACCAAGTTAAATTGGATTTATTTTCTTAAATTTATTGATTAAATGGATTTTTAATACATATTAATTCATTTAATTAATTTAAATTATAAGAAAATAAAAGATTTGATTCTTAAATCTATTTTTGAAGCAAATGTGATCCAAATATGCTGACCAAGCAATGCCAATTCGTGCACAAGCTAAAACATACAAAAATATCCAATTTTGGCAACTTGTTCAATCATGAAAAATCAAGAATATTTGATTTGTCAATCATCATCAATATTCAATATTCAAAGTTAAAAGACCATTCAAGAGCATATATATACATACACAAACCCTAGCAAAGAGAAAAAAAACAAGGATTCGTGCCCTAGCCATAGCTTCCAATTTCAAGAAACTTCAAGAAAAATCAAAACTTTTGCAATCTAGGCCAATTCAAGGTGCCTTGTCCATCCAAACACATTGCAGGAGGTACCAGGAGTGATTTGCAATCAAATTCAAGCACCAAAGCTCAAGGAATCACGAAATACCATCTCACGGTTTTCACTTCTAATTCAAAATCGTATCTCTTAATTCATATGCATTTGACATGTTTTTGTGATTGATTTGCGTTGCTAGAGATTATACAAAGCTAATGGAATGAATTAATTGAACCATAGTGCCCTAAACCGAGAGATGCCATGATCGAGTTTCTAGGGTTTTTAAGCTTTCAAATAGGGCTTTCCAAACCATGAAAAATTGGAACCAATGGGATACATGGTTGAATTCGTGAGACCAAGACGATTCCAACACATACCTCGTGAAATATTTCTTTTTGCTCTGTGTCTATTCACTATTTTTCGTGAAGGAGATAGTGGAGGTTAAAAACCCCCGCTATCTGATTCTATTTATGCAGGACCAAGGTTGAAGATGATGACGCGTTGTCATCTGGTTCGTGTGTTTGAAATACGCGTTTTTTTTTCTTCAGGCTTAAGTGTTTGTTTGATATATATCAATTATTGTATATTATAATTACAAAATAAGCAAATGGCTCAGTGGCTAGGGCGGTTGTTCATTGGCTAGCAGGACCTGGGTTCGAACCCCAGGTCCCCCCAATATTTGTTGTAATTTTTCTCCAGGTTATTCCATGCAGCGCTCAAAGCAGGGCTCACCATATGCCTCCATCCAGATGCTAGCCAGGTGTTTCAGATCAAATCCAGAGGCCAGAAATTGATGGTTCATGGTACACTCAAGTCAACACACGCGTGGGTAATTAGAAAAGTCAACAAAGGCCATGACGTTCTGGGCTTCAGAATTGCCAATCATACCTTCAAATTAAGCTCAACACCCCCCATGAGTTTGCTCATATCTTTATTTTTATTTGTTTTCATTATTGTTTTTTTACCTTTTATAAAAAACTAATTAATTAATTAACAACTAACTAAACAAATTAATATTTTCTTCCTAATAAAATCAGAAAACATAAAATATAATATTTTTATTTATTAAAATTAATTTCACTATTTCATTATTTTTGTAAATAAATAACTTAATTAATTTAGTTTCTAATTAGGCATAATTTTAATATTTTTTGCAATAAATTAAAAATTAATTAGAATTTGGTTTTTTAATATATTTAATCATTTTATTTTTTTTATTTCCTTAAACATTCAAAAAACCCAAAAAAATATATGTTTTTATTTTATTAATTAATTAACTTAGACTAAATTTCCGCTTAATTCAAAATAACAAAAAATCTCTTTCTTTCTTAAAAAGGGTCAAAACCCTAAAAACTCTCCGATTTAATTTTTTTCGCGCGTATTGTTTTTTGATTCATATCTCAATATTGTAATTGCTCTGAGGATGTAATAGCTTTAACTTAGGACCTTTTATCGCTTTTATTTACCTTTTCGCATTTACTTTTTCAAGGGTTTGTTTTTGGCGATGTAAATACCTGACCCCTTGTAATAGCTTAGTTTTATTTTCCGCAACCATTAACTGCTAGATGTATGAATAATAGGCTATGCATGACAAGACCTATCTTAACTTAAAATCAACTGTAGCTCACCATAACATGTACAAAGATAACATAACTGAAAATTGACACATTTGCACATGCAACTCCTAGGGTACGCCTCACTTGGTTGCCTCGAACGTGGTCATTGAGTATAGGATGTTTTAGGGGTCGCCCTCCTGTCTAAAGATCAAAGTTGCCTCGAAATGGTTGCCTCGGATAAAAATGATCTAAGACATTAGGGTTACCACTAAGGCGTCCTAACATTGCTTTAGTGACCACACGTCCCTAAAATCGAATTGACCCGAAAACTCCAACGATGGTGCTACCTACTCCTCAATAGTGGGATAGCACTGTCTAAAGGACATTTACACAGTTTAATTCCTTTTGAGTAGGTAGAGGTCCTTAGGTACTTGCTCTTTCGAAACAAAACAAATTTTTCGCACTTACACTTTTCAAACAAAGCTTTCAAAAACACTTCATACACTCTTGAGGACAGAAACAAGAGTTAAATCGAAGTTTTCAAACAAAACTCTTTTCAAAACCCACAAACACAAGAAAAGCAAAACTTTTTGAAAACACAATGAGCAAGTACCTAAGAGCCCGTGGATAACCACGGATAGAAAGGGTGCTAACACCTTACCTTTCTATAATCTACCTCCCGAACCCGAGAAACATCTCGAAAAGGAATTTTTCTGTGCTTTTGTCCTTTCCTTGTTGGATAAAATAAAAGACGGTGGCGACTCTTGCTTACCACGACATTTTGCGAAAACAAACGCAAACGCGAACCAGCATTCCAAAACAGTCAGTTCTATTCCCACCGATCACAAGTACCTTTGAAGATAACCATGCTGGGGCCCATCCCGTACAAGTCCAACAAATCAATACTGTGGAACTATGGTGGAGAGATCTTCTACCACAGTATTAAACAAATTGAATCTACTGAAGAAAGTTCTGATGAAGAAACTTCCGACATTGGAAATATTGCTGGAACGAGTAAAATCACCCGCAGCCGAAGAATTTTCTCTCTGGAGATTTCCCCTCCAAAGGCAATCTTTGGACCCTTAGCTACTCCTAAGGTCACTCCTGTGCCGGTCAACATATCTGCAAGAACTCCAGTTATTGAAGAAGTTGTAACTCATGTGGTTGTCCCCTCTACCGCTACTGATGATAGAGGGAAAGGGATCCAAGAAGTGCCCGTCAGGACGAGGGCTCAGCCTTTGGTCATCCCTGAGACCTCTAAAAAAGAAATGGAAGAGATTTTGAAAATAATCAAGAAAAGCGATTATGATGTTGTGGAACAACTGGGGCAAACCCCCTCAAAGATCTCTATGTTGGCCCTGTTTCTTTGTTCCGAAGCTCATGCTAAAGCTCTGATCAGATTTTTGAAGACGGCCCACATGCCACAGGAAACCTCTGCGGATCAGTTCCAGGAATGTGTAGCTAGCCTAACAGCTGACAATGGTCTAGGATTCTCCGATGTCAATTTAACATTTAAGGGGAGAAAGCATAATGACACTTTGGATGTCTCGGTGGAACGCAGATGGACTACTATAGTTCACGTTCTGGTAGACACTGGTTTGTCTTTAAATGTCTTGCCGAAGAAGGCATTTGATAGATTGGACTATGAAGGCCTAACCCTGAAGCCCAACAACATCATTGTCAGAGCCTTTGATGGTTCTAAAAGGATGGTCCACGGGGAGGTGGACATCCCGATTAAAGTGGGAACTAAAACCTTCAACTCCAAATTCTATGTGATGGACATCCGTCCTTCCTATTCTTTCTTGTCAGGGAGACCCTGGATTCACAATGCTGGAGCCGTCACTTCTTCTCTGCATCAAATGCTCAAGTACCCTGTCCAGGGGAAAATTATAACTGTTCACGGCGAAGAGGAGTACATCATAAGCCATCTAAATTCTTTCCGCTATGTTGAATTGGATGGTGAATTCATCGAAACCCCTTTTCAGCACTTTGAGGAGGTAGCTCAGGAGATTGCGGCAACCAAGATAGTGGCTTCTGTACCCATGATTACCAAACCTGTGCCTCGGATGTCATCCCTCAAAGATGCAAAGGTTGTGATTGAAGAAGGAGGAAACACAATTTGGGGTCAACTACCATACTTTCCTTTCAAATCAGATAAATTCGGCTTGGGTTTCACTGCTTCTGCTCAAAAGGCTGTACACTGCGCCCGTGCTGGAGGGCCACCAGTGAAGATCACCCATCATGGAGTCAATGCTTTGGAGGATAGTGAAGAGGAGAGCAACTAGGAAGACTGGATTTTCCCTACTGTTGGCGGAGGACTGTGCAACTGGGAAGCCAAAGACTTTGTTCCGATTACTTTCCTAAATCAGTAATTTATCTTTCAAACATTTATGTTGGTTTGTAATAATTCTCAAACAATTCGTACACTTTTAACCTTGTGCCTTACCCGAGGCACATAGGTCCATTTGTAAGGGTTTGATTTTTCATCTTCATATGCCATTTTAATGAATCATGGACGTTTTCACATATAAACTTTTGTGTTCATTGTCTTTCTTTTTACATTTTATTTTTTTAAAGGTGGCTATCCCTTACACACACCCACACTCACAAATGTAGGTACCCTTCCATTCCAGATTCCATGGGTAACAATTCTGCTATGGCCTTCAGTGACTCTGAAGATCTGGTCTACCATGTTGAATACGAAGGTGATGAAGATTGTGAGGTGCCGGGAGAGTTGGCTAGACTGCTACAATAGGAAGAAAGGGCTATTCTACCTCATGAGGAGTTGCTAGAGACAATCAACTTGGGTACTGATGAAGACAAAAAAGAAGTTAGAGTGGGTGCCAACCTAGAGCCAAGTATCAAGGAGCGCTTAGTCCAGCTGTTGAATGAATATGTTGAGATCTTTGCCTGGTCTTATAAAGATATGCTGGGACTCGATACAGATATTATGGTTCACCGTCTCCCTACAAGAGAGGATTGTCCACCAATTAAACAGAAAGTTCGCCGCATGAGGCCCGACATGTCTGAAAAGATCAAAGCAGAAGTTATGAAGCAGTTCAATGTTGGATTTCTTGCTGTTACTTCCTATCCACAATGGGTTGCTAACATTGTGCCCGTGCCTAAGAAGGACGGCAAAGTGAGAATGTGCGTGGATTACAGAGACTTAAACAGGGCTAGCCCTAAAGATAACTTTCCACTTCCTCACATTGACATCTTAGTTTACAATATAGCTCAGCACAAGGTATTTTCTTTCATGGATAAATTTTCAGGTTACAACCAGATCAAAATGACACCTGAAGACATGGAGAAAACTACTTTTGTTACACAGTGGGGTACGTTATGCTATAAATTGATGCCATTCGGACTGAAGAATGTCGGGGCAACCTATCAGCGCGCCATGGTAGCTTTGTTTCATGACATGATATATCATGAGATTGAAGTCTACGTAGATGACATGATAGCCCGTTCACAGACAGAAGAAGAACACCTCAACCATTTGCAAAAGTTGTTTGTCAGATTGAAGGAGTACAAGCTACGACTGAATCCAAACAAGTGCACTTTCGGAGTCAGGTCCGGTAAACTCTTGGGTTTCATAGTCAGCAACAAAGGCATCGAGGTTGATCCTGCCAAAGTCAAAGCTATACAAGAAATGCCTGCCCCTCGCACTGAGAAGGAGGTCAGAGGTTTCTTCGGACGCCTAAACTACATTTCTAGGTTCATTTCTCACCTAACATCTACCTGTGAGCCAATCTTCAAGCTGTTGAAGAAAGATCAGGTGGTTAAATGGAATGATGACTGTCAAGTTGCTTTCGATAAAATCAAGGAGTATTTGCTAGAACCTCCTATCTTGATGCCTCTCGTCGAAGGAAGACTGCTAATCATGTATCTGACTGTTTTGGATAATTCAATGGGGTGCGTACTGGGCCAACATGACGAGTCTGGCCGAAAAGAGCATGTCATTTATTACCTTAGCAAAAAGTTTACCGACTGTGAGACTCGATACTCACTGCTCGAGAAAACTTGTTGCGCTTTGGTATCGGCTGCTCGCCGGCTAAGGCAGTATATGTTGACTCATACAACTCTACTGATATCTAAGATAGATCTGATCAAGTACATCTTCGAGAAGCCTGCTTTGTCTGGAAGGATAGCTAGATGGAAAATGATCCTTACAGAGTATGATATCCAGTACACGATCCAAAAAGAAATAAAGGGGGGTGTACTAGTTGACCATCTGGCCCATCAAGTTGTCGAAGATTACCAATCCATGAAGTTTGACTTCCCCGACGAAGACATTATGACATTGGACAACATTGAAGATTTCAGACCATATGACGGACCTGAACAAGGATCCCGATGGACCCTGTACTTTGATGGTGCCTCCAATGCACTTGGCAACGGTATCGGCGCTGTGCTTATATCCCCACAAGGTTGCCATACACCTTTCATAGCTAGACTTTTCTTCAATTGCACCAACAACATGGCCGAGTATGAAGCTTGCATCTTTGGTCTCAAGGAAGCAATAGACCTGGGAATCAAATCTTTGGTTGTGTTTGGAGACTCAGCTTTGGTCATCAGTCAGATCAAAGGAGAGTGGGACACTAAGCATCCCAACCTCATCCCTTACAAAGAACATGTCTTGACATTACTACCACATTTCGAGCAGATTACCTTCGAGCACTTCCCGCGAGAAGAAAATCAGCTAGCGGATGCTCTAGCTACAATGTCATCCATGTTTAAACTTAACTGGGATAATGAGGCTCCCCAAATCACCATTGAACGGATGGACGAACCTGCACATTGTCACGAGATTAATACCGAAGAAGTAGTGGACCGACCTTGGTTTCATGAAGTCAAAAGGTATCTCGAGGCTCAAGAATACCCTGAAGGAGCTTCAGTCAACGACAAAAAGTTATTAAGGAGATTCTCTGCCAAGTTCTTCTTGAGCAATGGTATCCTATACAAGCGCAATCATGATTGCATTCTGCTCCGTTGTGTGGACAAGATTGAAACTTAACAGATCATGGCCGAACTGCATAATGGTACCTTTGGCACCCACTCAAGCGGGCATACGATGGCTAAGAAGATTCTAAGGGCAGGCTATTACTGGTCTACCATGGAAGCTGACTGCTATCAACATTCCAGAACTTGTCACAAATGTCAAATATATGCGGACAAGGTACATATACCTCCAGTTCCTCTCAATGTCCTAACAGCTCTTGGCCATTCTCTATGTGGGGAATCGACATGATTGGAGAAATCAAGCCTACAACATCCAATGGACACCGCTTCATCCTGGTGGACATTGATTACTTTACCAAATGGGTTGAAGCAGCTTCCTTCGCATCCGTTATAAAGAATGTTGTTGCCCGCTTCATCAAGCAGAACCTCATTTGTCGGTATCGCATCCTCGAAAGGATCATCACTGACAATGGTACAAACCTTTACAACACTATGATCACCGCCTTGTGCGAGCAGTTCCAGATTCAACATCACAATTCATCTCCCTATCGGCCAAAGATGAACGGTGATGTCGAAGCTGCGAATAAAAATATCAAGAAGATCATACAAAAGATGACAGTCACCTACAAGGACTGGCATGAGATGTTACCGTTTTCTCTCCACGGGTACCGTACCACGGCGCGCACATCAACTAGGGCAACACCCTATTCTTTGGTATACGGCATGGAAGTTGTTTTGCCTATCGAGGTTCAGATTCCCTCTTTGAGAATCATGAAAGATGCTGGTTTGAGTGAAGACGATTGGATTCAGATCCGGCTTGATCAACTTAACTTGATTGACGAAAAGCGACTTACTGCTATTTTCCACGGTCAGACGTATCAAAAACGGATGATCAAGGCTTTCAACAAGAAAGTCTGGCGTCAGGTATATCAAGTCGGAGATCTTGTAATCAAGCGGATCATCTTGCCGCAAAGTGGTTCCAGGGGCAAATGGACTCCTACCTACGAAGGACCATTTGTGATCAAAAACATCTTTTCTGGTGGGGAAATGATATTAACCACCATGGATGGTGACGATCTGCCGCACCCTGCGAATGCATACAGGCAAAAGTTAGGGATAAATAAAAAAAATTGTACACCCGACAAGTTGAAAAACCGAAAGGGCGACTTGGGCAAAAAAGGGTTTCTCGGTGGATCGAAAACCCGAAAGGGCGGTCCAGGCAAAAGTTAGGGAATAAAAGCATATGACTATGTCTCGTCGGATCACTTTAAAGACAATCTCTTCACAAACAAACTCCGGGCTCCTGATCAACTCAATCATATTCCGACGAAGCAACGAATGGACAAGATATTTAGAGTTACGAAGGCTATAGCAGAATGGGAACCCCATGGAATTTTTACACATATCCATCTTTCTTTGTATAATTTTTTCTCATTTTTTATGACAACATTCTCTTACTAGAATGTCTATCTCCTTTGTAAAAAATACTTATACAAAGTTAATACAAAGATACTTCAAAGTGCATAAAACTATTTGCCTTTTCTTCGTTTTTTACACTTGTGTTTTTATTTGAAAACGTCCAATGATTTATTTAATGAGCATATGCATTTGAATATAATCACATGTTTACAAATAGACGAAATGGGAAAGAATAATTACTGACAGGTTGGAAGTATAGGAAAACGTCTTTAGGCTATTCCAAGAGAAATCCCCTGCAGTACATCCTCTAGATCCTCAGTGGAGCTAAAATCTTGAAATACATATCCCCAGCGGAGTTATAATTTCAAAATCCCCATCAGAGTTAAAACTTCAAACTCCCAATCCCAGCGGAGCCAAAACTTTGAACTACAGACCCTCAGCGAAGATGAAACCTTCTTCCCCAACAAAGTCAAAATTCCAACTACCAATCCACAGCAGAACTTATCCAGTTTCTCCAGGTTCCCCCAGCAAGTTGTCTTAAAATCTGAGAATCAACCAGATAACAGTTAACTTTTGTTTTATCCCAAACCTAGGATAATTCCCCAGTAGATTCGCATACAACCCAAACTCCTGATATCCCTAACAGAATGAAGATTCTCATTCTCGATTCCCCAGTAGATTGGCATACAACCCAAACTCCTGATATCCCTAACAGAATGAAGATTCTCATTCTTGATTCCCCAGTAGATTGGCATACAACCCAAACTCCTGAACTTTTTCCAAACAGGAATCAGCTTTCCCCCCCAGAGTCCTGAGCTTACTCTCCAGCAGGATAGCTTACTCTCCAGTAGTATAGCTACTCCCCACAAGAGTTCTTATTCCCCAACAAAATGAAGATTCTCATTCTTGATTACCCAATGAAGTTGCCAGAGCCTTCATTACTCCCCAGCATGAATTTGTCAGGTTTTTTAATCCCCTGCAGATTGAAGATTCCCATTCTTGACTTCCCAACACGAAGTCCCCAAGGATTCAAATTCCCTCAACAGATTGAAGATTCTCATTCTTAATTCCCCGCGGAAGTCATCAGAGTCTTGCTTATTCTCCAGTAGATGAAGGTTTTTCCTTTATCTGATCCCCGGTAGAGATCGCCAGAGTTTTCCATATTCCCCATCCGAGTAAGGATTCCCATTATTTAACCCCCAGTAGAAGTCTTCAAAGTTCTCTGGATTCCCTAGGAAAGTCATGAAGGATTCTCACATCCCCACAGAAATTGTCAAAGATTTTGAATCTCCAGCAGCAATCAGAGACTTATTTTCTCGGGTAGTAGTCAAGGATTTTATTATCTCCAGCTATCAAGGATTTATTTTCCTCAGCAATACAGCAAATCAGCTTACATGCGCATACATTACATTCATATATCATAAACATTGATAAAACACATTTTATTGCATCATACATTTCATGCAACATAACTTTGTGTTTCAGATAACATTTTACCCTTTTCAGGATAAGATTAAAAGCTATCTTTAACAAATACTCAAAGATTCCAGATACAGTACGGATACACTCCAGACAAGGAAGTCATTCTGTTACTCATTCAAATCTCTTATTCAGATACAGTATGGATACACCCCAGACACGAAGGTCATTCTATTACTCATTCAGAATTTCAAGTCAAGTTACAATTCAGATATGCTCCAGACACGGATGCCATTATGTCACTCATTCAGACTTCAACAATCAGATACAGATTAGATATGCTCAAGACACAGAAGCCATTCTATTTCTCATTCAGATTCAACTATCAACTTCAAGTTCAGATACACTCCAGACACGAAAGTCATTCTGCTACTCATACAGATCTCAACTTCAGATTTTCAAGTCCATATACGCTCCAGACACGGTTGCCATTCTGTCACTTATTCCGACTTTTTCCCTAGCTCAAAGATGCTCCAGACACGGATGCCATTCTGTCGCCTATTCAGATTTCAGATTCAGATACAATACAGATACACTCCAGACACGACAGTAATTCTGTTATTCATTCAGATTCAAATACAGTTACAGCTCGAATACGCTCCAGACACGGACGCCATTCCATTGCTCATACAGAATCAGTCTCTAGATACAGTTCAGATACGTTCCAGACACTGATACCATTCTGATACTCATTCTTCTGACCTACAACATGCAGTTTAACAAACATTCTTGGATAGCATCTTTAAGCCCATCTCCGACAAGATTCTGTCACCTTTCCAAATAGCATCTTTAAGCCCATTCCCTCAACTACATCTTTGACGAGTGCAAATTTACGGGCACTCTAGTGTCCAATCATATTTTACCTTCGAGTCACGAACGGAAAACTCGCCAATCTAACTCTTCAGGTTCAAGAAGATTGAACAGGGGCAGTTGTTGTACCCCAAAATTTTCCCTCTCATTGTATCAATATTTTCCTCTCAAGACTCTTTGGACTCAAGACCAGATTAAGGTTTGCTCAGCTCAAGACATCTCCTTGCATTGATGACCTGAAATTAGGGTTTGAGTTTGCTCAAGGATTTTTGGACTTCCAATGTCTCATGTGACTTTCATACTTCATGTTGGACTCCTAAGACTTCTCATACCAAGTTTCAAGCTTTGAATCAAATTTTTGCCCAGTCAATTGGACAGTTGACCTAAAAATCAACTGTATTGGGGAAAAAGTCAATTGTGGCCAATTTATAGTCAAACCTCACAATTTTTTATACACATCAACATTATAGACTCATATGAACCATTTTATCAAGTTTGGACCACAACTCCTCAAGAAATTTAATCAGATCATCAAAATGGCAAAATGGTCATTTTTAGGGTTTTGACTGCAGAAGGGCAATTTCTGATTTTTAACCTAGCCAATGGAAAATTGGGTTCAAGCATGGTTTAAAGGGCTCATTGGCATCATCTTGACCTAATCACAAGGTTCAAAAGATCTCAAATGCATTGGATTGACAGATGAATTTCCCAGTCAATTGATCAAAAATCAACCGTACACTGAAAAGTCAAACTTTGACTTTTTGGTCAAAATCAAGTGCCAAGGGTTATTTTTTATCAAGATGTGTCAAAACATGAAACTTGTTCACCAAGAAACCTAATTTTGGAAATTAGGCTTTAAAATGGAAAATTTTCATAACTTAGAAATTTTCTAAGTTATGAAAATTTCTTATTTTTTCCCAACTTTTCCACACTTTTTCACCATGATGAAATTGGATTCAAAGAAAACTTCCAACATGAAAGTTGTAGTCCTCCACAAAATATAAAACTTTTATTCACAAAGTTTTCCCAAAAGATGCTTGGATATCTAGTTATGATTTTGTGAATAAGGGTCCATGAAACTTTTAACTTAGTGAAATTTTGCCCTAGTTTAGGCAGGATTTTGACCTATCTTGATGGAAACTTTTCACATAGTTCCATGTGGAATATAAAAATTAATTTCAAATATGGATTGTAGAGCATGTTACAAGCTTTCCAAAATATCCAAGAACTCTCCAAGATCATTTATGGTTAGGGAGAATCGAAAGTTTGAAAATGGCCATTTCTCACTTTTGTCCATGGCATTTTTCACATTGGCACAAGTTGCAAATCAGTTTGGATCATGCTTGTACTTGGTTTAAAGGTTCTAATCCTTTCTACACTCATAAATTAAATGCAAATACATTGGTTAAAGTCATTGTTTTGATCTTTGAAGCTTTGTACAAGGGTTTAATCCAAAAATGGCAAAAGGTTACATTACTACTTTGATAAAGCACACTTTATGCAAACTTTGTTTATCTTGAGCCATGGACCAAAGCTTTTGCTGCAAACCAACTCCACAAATATCAGGAAAGTGTACCAACTATGTGCAGACCCTGAGCTAGCTTGTACAAGCCTTTGCCTCTGTCAACTCACTTTTGCTTCAAAAACAAGAAACCTTGCAAAAGGTCCACAACTTGAAAATCTGATAAGAACAAGTCTTGTGTTCATTTCAAACAAGTTCAGCATATTATACCAAGCCCAAAACACGAGCTCATAGCATTTCAAACACCCAAATACACCAAAAGCTCCATTTCTGCCCAAAACAGGGCAAGCTCTGCAGAACCTTAGCCATTTTGAAATTGCCTCGTGCGTTTTGTCTTGAATCACTTCCAACACACTCCATACATCACGCCTAAGTTGTCCAGACCTTGCTCAAGCAACTTTAACTCCATTTTCAAGCTTCACCATTTTCAATTTCTGAGTTTGCAGGTTGAGTTCTATAAGGAGATTCAAGCCATTTCAAAGCAAGCTAAGAATTGGGAAAGGTCAAGGGAACTTCAGGCAAGCTAACACAAACTTCAGGCCTCACTCACAACTCCTACATTGCCATATTCGAACTTGACTGAAACATCTATTTCTCAAGATTCTAACTCCTTAATTAGGCATCATTAAGCTTAGGTTTGTGAAGCAAAAATGTAGTCTCTGAGTTGCTTAAGCTGTACATATGCATAGCTTCCATTTATATTAAATGAGCTAGGAGAATTTGGATGATGAACTTGCTGAAAAAACTAGGTCAAGATTTAGGGCCACTAAAATTCTCTCTGGTCTTTGAGAGTTAGATCAAGTTTTTTATATCATTAGAATCGTGTGATGATGAGCTATAACTTTCATGTTGCAAGATTTTGTTTTTAAACACGTATGCAGGAGTTACAAGTTTGTACATGGCGCGCGCGTTTTCTGGTTCCAAGGACAAGGATGAAGTGGAACGTGGGCCTGGGCCTGTTTTGCCTGACTATTGACACCCCCCTGTTTACTTCCTACACCCCCTTGGCCCATTTCTTTTATTTTTCATATTTTCTTATATATTTCACATTTTCTGACTTTATTTATTTTTTCTAAATATTAAAAATCACCAAAAAAATATTTCCTTAATTTTTACATTTTTATTTTATTATTTTTATCATTTTTTATGACAAAAAATAGTTTATTAGATTAAATATAATTTATTTTCTTGAGTAAACTTGTAAATAATACAAAAATATTACATATTTTTATTTTTATTATTTATACACTTAAAATAATATTTTCATATAATATTTAATTTTTCAACATTTTTTGTATATATTTTTATTTATTTTCTTGTACATAAAAATGAATAAATAAATAATAGAAATACATTTCTTTTTAAACCAAAAAATTATGGTTTTCACCCTTCCCAAAAATAATCATTTTATTTTCTTATTTTTAGGACATAAATAAATTTATTTTACATACATAAAATAAATACAAAAACATTTGTGCATATTTACATTTTATTGCATATTTAAATAATTGTTCATTTATTTATTATTTGTACAATGAATTCAATATGGTTGTAATAGTTTTAGGGCTTTATTTTGTGCAAATACCCCCTATTCAAACTTGTATCCCCCTCCCCATAATATTGTTGTAATAATCTTAGATTTACTTTTACGCATTTATTTCTTTATATGCATGATAGTAAGATTATGGTTTGTATGCAAAAGACCAAAATCAAAACAAATAGCTTGACCTAATGCAAGACAAAAAAAGCATGAAAAATGACAACACAATGCACACAAGCACCCTTAGGGTTTCATCCACTTTGTTGCCTTAAAATGGCCATGGTATGCATGCTAGGTATCTTGGAAAAACAAAACAAAACAAAAGATCATAGTCCCTCGATGACGCTATCTTGGTTTCCTATACAAAACTGATCTAGTCCCTCAAAAACTTGCTAAAGATACTTGGCAATATTGTTATCATGGTCATACGATGACCCACGCCCGTCCCGTTTAACATCCAAATACAAGGTTGTTTACCAAATACAATGGTAAAACAACAATGTCAAAGGGTTAAAAATGTACAAGAAAGACTTTTGATTAGGATAGACAACTCCTAGTTACTTGATCAATTTGCAAACATCCTTGCTATTTTCAAACAAACACACACAATTTCAAAACAATTTCCAAACAAACTTTCAAACATTGAAACATTTTTTCAAAAGACATACATCTTTGTATACATTATTCAAACAAGAATCATTGCAAAGGTTGCCAAAATGATGGCCTCTTTTCAAAATACTTTCAAAACCACACAAAGCACCATTTCAAACAATTGAAAAAGCAAAGCAAGTGATCTAAACAAGTAACTAAGAGCCCATGAAAACATCTCAAAGGTCTTTCCTGTGCTTTTTGACCTTTCCTTTGGATAAAATAAAAAGTCGGTGGCGACTCTTGCTAAACCGAAACATTTGCAAACACAAACGCAAAACCTCAAGTCAGTTCTCCCACCGTATCACACCAGTGGTATCAGAATTTCTGAAATCTACTTTGTTGCCAGTGGTATCAGAACTTCTGAAAGCTAATGTGCTCCCAGTGGACTGAGAACTTCTGACTTTACTTTTTTTCACTAACCGGATTTCTGTTTTGCAGTGCGCCAGAGTCAGAACTTCTGACCTCCCTTAATCAGCAATACGCTGATTCTATTTTTCCTTTTTTTTCTCTCACTATTTTTGCTATCACTTTCTATTTCATTAATCAGCAAACACCAAAAATATTTTTTTCATGTTTTATTTTATTTCTTAAAACAAAAGGCCAAAAGAATATTTTCTTAAACAAAACTTATTTCTTTTCTTAAATAAATAAGCAATTTACGTTTCTTGGACATTCTGATCCATTTAGATATGGTTGTAATAGTAATTTAGGATTTAATTTTTACTTGCAACCCCATTCATAAGTATGTACCCCCATCCCCCTAAAAGTGATGTAATAGCTTAGATTTTATTTCTTTCGCATTTTTACTTGCTTTTCACATATTGCTAGTAAATAGGATGTATGGCAAGATAAAATCAACAAATAGATGATTTTCAAATACCAGACAAAATGCATGCAAACTAACACACTATTCATACATGCACCCTTAGGGTAATCCCATTTTGTTGCCTCGGAAATACAGTCATGTCCCTCGAACATGGGACGTTTTAGCAATGATCCTTCGATAAAAAAGATCGTAGTCCCTCGATGTCCCTCGATGTTGCCTTTGATAAAACGATCTCGTCCCTTACGAAAATTGCTAAAGCGTCTCATAAGTTGCTTTCGATGACTGTAAAATCGACCCGCGCCTGTCCCTTTACATCCAACGATGGGGCTTCTTACCAAATTAATGGTAAGAAAGAAACATTAAAAGGAGGAAGAAAAGAATAATTGAAAACCTTTTGAGTAGATAGATTCGCTCCTAGTTACTCGTTTGCTCACGACAAAAAACATTTTTACACCTACACTTTAATCTCCAAACATTTTTAAAAGACAAAATGCTTTGTATACGTTCTTATAGAGACGAGAACCATTGAAAAACATCTTTTCAAAACGCTTTCTGAAACACAAATCCACAAACACATCTTTGAACCACTTTTCGAAATAAAAACTTTGTACGCGTTCTTATAGAGACAAGAACCATTACAAATAGATTTTTCAAAATACTTTCAAAGCCCACACCACAAGTACACTATCAAACAAAAGCAAGTGATCTAAACGAGTAACTAAGAGCCCATGGAAAACCATGGATGAAAAGGGTGTTAATACCTTCCCTTTTCATAATCTACCCCCCGAACCCGAGAAATAATCTCGAAAGGTCTTTCCTGTGCTTTTTTACCTTTCCTTTTGAATAAAAGAAAAGTCGGTGGCGACTCTTGCTATCCGCATAAATGTGATCAAAACGCAAAACACCAAGTCAGTTCTCCCACCGTATCACACTAATCATATAATTACATTCAAGAATCGTGTCCTAGATTGCTCCATAGAAGTCCAGTTTTAGAGCTCTATAACTCAACTTCAATAGGTTGATTCCTTCATCAATTCTTCAAAACTTTGATATCATTATGATGCTCTCATTGCCCTGGTTCTAGTCTCAACACTTATTTTCATCTGGAAACTTGTTTTGACCATAAAATTTCAAATCCCTTTTCAAAACTTTCTTCCCAATTTGCTTGAGCTATAGTTTATATTAATTTGTCGCGAAGGTGTGGTTGTCTTTGTCTTGAAGAGACGAAGCGAATGACATAGGTCTGAGCTTTTGATTTTTCAGTTCGAGAGACCTGCCATTCACGTTGGCTGGAGGTTGAAGATGACCAACGTGTCATCTTCCAACCAATGATGGCACGCCACTTGTTTTTTTAAAATCTGATTTAATTAATGATTCAATGCATTATCCACTAAAGTCCATAACATGCACAGCACGCCAGGTCCACTTGATCTGTTTACTAAAGCGTTTTGACATTGATCAGATGACCCATATTTTTTTGGTTTTTATTTTATTTTCTGATTTTTATATTTAATTGTTTTAAATTTCAAAAAATCATAGAAAATTCATTTTTAGTCCAAAAAATCTGAAAAAATTATTAAAATATTTTTGATTTTTCTCTTTCTGGTTTTTATTTTTTCACAATTTTATTTTGTATTTTGGTATTTTTTATGAATTTTCACTTTATTTGATTTGTTTTAAATGTTTAAAAATACTTTTATTCATTTTTTAAATTCTGGAAAAAAATATGGAATGATCCAATGATATTGTGACAAATATTGGTGACCTCACTTATTTTTTATTTCTGACTTTGGTATTTTTTTCATTTTTGGTTTATTTTACTCATTTCTTTTAATTTTAAGTTTCTGACTTTAAAAAATTACCAAAATATTTGAGTCCATTTCTGATTTTTCTATGGTCTTACTTTTTATTTCTTAATTAATTTGAACATAGTAGATATTTGTATCCCTTATTTCTATTTTAAATATTTCTAAAACCTTTTTTAATGTATATATTAAATGCAATATTATTTTGTGATTATTTTCTGTCTGGTCTTGGGTTGAATTTTTTATCATGAACTTTATTAACATCATTGGATCCATGGTGTTGAGTCTAACTCCACAAAAATGGATGAATGCTTTTAATAATAGTTTGATCTAAATTTAATTCAAATATGGTTTGTATGGTCTCTCCCATCCCTCTTCATCTTGTCCCTTTCTCATTGCACTAAGTGTTATTAGAGCATGATCTTTATATCATGTCTCAAAACAAATGGTGCATAGATTGCTATTGACCGGCTTCAAAATAGGTGTGACTTCTACATAAGTCCACTTACGATTGCTTAATATACGCTAAATTTTGTCCCGATTCGAATAAATGATAATTCATGGCCCAAACCTATGTTTGCAAGCCCAAGTATGTTATCTCTTTGATCCAATAACCTTGAGATTAATTGTGTGGAGGCTTTGGTTCTACCAATCCTCTAATGGATCTACAACACTTTTGGTCAACATGGATCACTTAAACATCGTTGATCATTAAATGGTACTTTTGAGGATTCCAAATGGATGATATACTTGACAAAAAGCAAATGCAACTTGTTGTGTGGAGGCTTTGGTTCTACCAATCCTCTAATGAGTTCCAAATGCAAGTTTCAAGATGGTCATCCAACTAACCACTAATTATTAAATTGTTTTTACTTTATGCCTTTTTTAAAAATATTTTTTATGCTTTATGTACCATTTAGTTTAAGCATTACATTTCATGTCATTTTTATTTTTTTGCTCACTTGAGCCTTTTCTTTTCTCTTCTAAGACACCTAATAATCAACATGAACCATAAAAAACTTTAATGATACTTGGACTATTTGGTTACTATCCCTGGCATTATGGAGCATTGGACTTCTTGGACTTAGGATTAGAAACCTTGGCCTATGTTGGAAACCTTGTGACCTTAATTGATATTTTGTCTTGAGTTCTTGAGGTTTACCTCAAGAAATCGGGTTGCTTGTTTATTTTTTGTGCATGTTATTGTGATTACATGCTTTGTTTGTAATCTGGAATTCATCCGTACACAGTCGTTACTCTGCCCAATTCTTGTGAAGACTTAATACACTTGAAGTTTGATTCTCTCAAGAGGTCTAGTATCTTTGCTTGCTTGGTTTCAATCCAAAGAATGAGAATTCTATCTTGACTCATAATGTCAAATATTGGCTTCTTGTTGGTTAGATGGTTCTTATCCTTAGCTTTTACCTTATGCTTTAGGATAGCCTCTTCTTCTCCTCCCATCTTCTTTAATTTCAAAAGTCTTCTTCCTCCTTTTAAAAACTCTTCTTGTTTTTTAACTTGAACCACTTTCACAATAAACTTGGACTTAGGTCCATGCATTTTCAAAAATATTTTCATAAATAAACTCCAATCAACTTAATAATACCTTGACATTTTTGTGAGAAGACTAAAATTCAATCAATCTCATCCAAACCATTTTTCCATTTTGGCTCTTATCTTTAAAACTTTTCTCAAAAGATTAGACTCTTGCCAATCCTTGTAGTGATGCAAACAACTATACTTATACAATATATAGTGAAGAGAGATATTTTCCACTTGGGTGTTGAGTGAGGCATTGTTGATTTTAAAATCCAAGCCATATCCTCCACTTTGAGATGGTGCAAATTCTCCTTTCTCATGATTATGGGTAGTAAGTATGTTTTCCATACGGACAATGACAATGATGTCTTATCTCATAAAATTAACCAACACACTTGTATTTTGAAATTTTTAAAAGAGGAACTATGTGTTCCCTGATCTCCTATTACACGAAAGGTGGTACGTAGGCACTAAAGGTTCGCAACCGCGGCGGGTGCAAAAATCATTAAAAAAAATACTTCTTTTCTCACCTCCACCATCTATTTTTATACAACATTTTTATAGCCAAAATATACAGATTTTACAAAGAGGTTCCTGTGGAGTACCATAGATGTTTAGGGTGCTAATACCTTCCCTTTACATAACCAGCCCCCTTACCTTGAATTTTCCCCCCTCTTTTTTTGGTTATTCGCTCTTTTCCCATTCCTTTGGAAACAATAAAGCACGGTGGCGATTTTTATTTTTGATTCTATAAGTCTAGTCAATCCAATGGCTTAGTCTTGAACATTTCTACCGCTACACACAGGCCCTTTGAGATCCTTGAAATGGTTAATGAAAATGCTATAGCATGATGTAATGATGTGTATGCTATGCACCAAACAAAAGTGCAAGGTGACATAAACAAGTATTCCTTGCAAGAAGTGCAGGTTATTGGATAATGACTACAAACAAGTCCTGCAAGGAATTCACTTTGTTAGATAATGAATACAAACAAGCTCTGCAAGGAGTTCAAGTTGTTAGATAATGAATGCAAATAAGTCACACAAGTAGCCTTAGATTCAGGCTTGCACGGGGGTTGTAGGTAAGTACCCTCTTGAAGTATAGTTGGTTCAACATGTCCTAAAAGAAGTAATCGTGTTCTAAGGAATCTCCACATCACTGATCTTTCTTCATCGGGCATTATTTTAGCTCAAGCGATCTTTTCTCGCGGCTGAAATATCTGGAAAGTCCTATCTCAATGAGTGTAGTATAGAGTATTAACCAATCTTCAGTTTTGCACCGAAGCCGGCTATCTCACTACTTTCTAATGGCCAAGTTTGTTCAACTAAGATTCTAAGGTCAGTTAGTGCTTCATGACACCACACAGCGGCCCCATATTCTCCTTGATTCAACACAAAGGATACCGGTACCAACAAATGTGTCACACTAATGTAGCCATCACTTCAACCATATCGGTCTACACCATACAATCTCCATGATCTATTGCTACTTACCTAAAGTGCCCCAGATATGGGCATATGATCTTTAAGAAAACCCAAACATAAACCTGAAATATAAAGCAAGCAAGCCAAACAAGTTAAGCATTTTAAATATGATATAGCTCTAAGGTAACCCCACTTTTATTCATGTCCCCAGCAGAGTCTCCAGTTCTGTAATACGGTGGAAGAACTGACTGTACTAGTTTTGCATTTTATCGCAAATATTGTTGTTACCAAGAGTCGCCACTGACTTTTCTTTTACCCAACAAAGGAAAGGGTGAAAAGAACAAGAAAGACCTTTTTAAAGATTTTGAGTTCGGGGGGTAGATTATGGAAAGGGAAGGTATTATCACCCTTCCCATCCGTAGTTATCTACGGGCTCTTAGTTGCTAGCTCACTTTTGAAAATGCTTTTTTTGTGTAAGTGTATTTGAAAATATTTTTGAAAAGACGCCTTAGTACGGCGAACTTTGTAATGTTTCTCGTATCGTTGAGAACGTATAAAAAGTGTTTCTTGTCTTTGAAAATATTTAGAAAAGAGTTTGTGTATGTGTGAAAAATTGTTTTTTTTTGTTTTTGTGAGCAAGCAACTATAAGCGGTCTACCTACTCGAATTGTCTTTCTTCTTTTCCTCTTTTCCTTTAGATAGTGTTATCCTACCATTAGTTAGTAGGTAGCCCTATCGTTGGATGTTTTGAGGGAGAGGCGAGGGTCATCGTACAGTCACAAAAGCAATTCGTAAGATACTTTAGCAATTACCCTAAGGTTTTAAGATCATTTACCGAGGCAAGGTCGAAAGGGTCATCGAGGGACTTATGATCTTATAACCAAAGGGTCACTACTAAAATCCCCTAGGTTCGAGAGACGCGACAGTTTATTCCAAAGGCAACCAGTGGAGGTACCTTACAGATGCGCGTGTGTGAGTGTGTTATTTTTCAGTTATGTTTATCTTGAGTGTTAGGTTTTCTAGCGTTTTCTTTTAGTCTTTCCATACAAGCCTATTAGCATAAATCTAGCAGTTAATTGTATATAAGTACGGGAAGTAAAGTGCGGAAAATGAATCTACCCTATTACATCACTTCAGGATGGGGGGAATTGCAAACCAAAAATGGGAAATGAAAAGTAAAAGGTCCTAGTTTAACCATTATATCCCATGTGTAATTACATAATTTTATGAAAATAATGCGAATAAAAATAAATGAACGCGCAGAGGAGAAAGAAATAAAGATGTAAAGAACCCTAAAAATCTAAGTGGAAGAAAATATTTTTTTGTTGTCTTTAATTTTTGTTTAGAAAAATAATTAAATTATGAGAACCTAATTCTAATTAGTTAATTAATTAAAAAAGGTGATTAAATGATTGATCAAAATTAATTTAATTAATAAAAACTTAAATGTAATATTTTTGTGATTTTGATTTTATGATTTTTTTAATAAAAAATAATTAATTGAAAGAAAAGAATAAGATAGTAAATGAAATAATAAAATAAAAAAAGAAATATAAATGAGCTGCTGCAAAAAAAATGTTAGGGGGGGGGGTGCAGTCCCGAGTTTGGCTAGGCCCAAGACAACTGAGCCCAGGAGCTTCGTTTGATCCAATACACCTGAATTCCTGCGTCTATACTTACATGTAAGACGTTAGATTCGCTCAAAACATCAATAGTAATAAGAATGCATGCATAAAACTGTTTTAAGTTACATGGTAAGAGAGTTTGAGATTTAAAATTTTGCCAAAATCGTGGGATGGTTCTGAGGATGATATGGGATGCTTAGGGGTTGAATATGGACTCTTGAAGACTCCTGAGGATCTCAGGAATGTATTACAGGCCTTGGTTTGGAATGATAGCGTCTGGAAGTGAAATTACAGATTTTGCAACTTTTCTTTGATTTTTGAGAATTTTGAGAGAGCTCTTGTATGTAAGGATTTCGTGGTCCATTGCTTCTAAATGTATTGTTTTTTTATAGATTGAAATAGGAGGGTGGGGGTGAACCAATATGGAAGAAAACAATGCATTCATGGCTTCTGAAACAAAAATCCAACACATTGAAAACTTGCCATCTTTGAGATATTGCTTGCCTCTTTTGAATTTGCATGAATCTGGACATGTTGTGGCATGGCTTTCACGAATTTGTTGGGCTTTCAAAAGTTTGTTGGTCTTGCAAAAGGTTTGAAATCCAAAGGCTCAAGTCTTCACACTCTATTTTCATCTTTTTATTGAATTTTATTCATTTTTAAATGAATAAAAAATCATATAAAAGCAATAAAAATCATGAACATGTGTGAATGTTTTTTAGAGGTCCTATCACATCTTATAAACATGTTTGAATATAAAAAACTAGGCCCATTAGTTCAAAATTGCAATTTTGCTCCATTTGCATTTCATGAATTTCTTCAAAATCTCTCAACTTGTGAAACTCATAACTTGCTCAATTTTCATCTTTTGAAGATGATCTTGCACTTTTTAGAAATCTCAAGATATCCTCTATAATTGCTATGCTGATCATTTTGCTTTTGAAGAATTTATCTTGACGTAAGTTGCCTTGACAAAAAATGTTTTTTGTTGACTTTTGAAAATGACCTATAATATTTTAGCTCATATCTTTCAAATGAAGCATTTTATATACTTGATAATAAATAAAAGTTATAGATAATTTAATTTTCTTCAAAATGAGCTTTGGTTGGGGAAAATTTGATGAAGCATGTGAAAGTTATGCCTGGTCAAAGCTCAGTTGACTTCTCCTAAGGAAAACCTTAATTTGGCAATTCCTGACTTTTGATGATCTGAGAACTTTCCTTGAGGATAGTTACTTATCTCATAATCAATGCAAAGATAGTTACATATTTTAGGATTGAGTGCTAAATCATTTTTACACTTTGATTAAGGTCAACACAATATGTTTCTAGTAAATTAGTCAGAGATTTGGATTAAAAACACATAAGGACATGGTTCAAATCGTGCAAATTCTCTTTTTAAATCAACACTTTAATTTTGTAAAAATAGGAGTTATTAGAAATGTGATTCGAATCGTGGAGCTGACTTACTTGAATCAAATTGAATGTAAAAAAATCAAAAGTTTTTTCTGTGAGTTTGATTCGAATCACAAGATATTCTGACTCGAATCAAATATGGTTCTAAAAAATATGATTTTGATTTTGTGAGTTTGATATGAATCACAGTAATGTATGACTCACATCATAGAGTTCTTTATGACAATATTCAAAGGGATAATTGATATCAATTGTCCAGTATTTTTTGATGATGGCATATGACCAAGAAGAAGATATAACAAACCTCATCAATCAGATGATTCAAAGATCTAGATGAAATGTAAATCAAATTGTTGAATTAAGCAGAGGATCGTGAAATGTGAAAGTGATAATGGGAACAAGATCGTTTGGTCCAGCACTTAACGTCTTAAAGTGATTTGTTTAATAATAAAAAGTCAAGAGTAAGTATTGAATTACTAAGACAATCACACATATTGTAACACCCTGTATAACATACATCTAGAAAATACATTACATGTGATAGTAATTGGTACTGATACAACATAAGTGCATAACAACATCATTATATACATGTCCATAAAAAATACAATATATGATACTGTCATACCCCAATTTTTTACCTAAGATCCCATCTTCATTTTCATTTTTCATATAACATCAAGGTCACGAGATACAATTGATTTTAATCCGCTCACCTTCAAGCATTGCTTGTGTAAAGATTGTCAAGTGTTGTAAGCATAATCAAGCACATAGGTATATGTTTTTTGTTTCTTTGGTTTTCATGTGCAGAGACAGGTCTGAATCAAGAGCTTTAAGCATTGCGCCTCAGTTAGGTTTTTTGATCCCTCAATTGTTCAAGTCTTGGAATGCAAGGAAGGATCAAGTTTACATATCGAATTCTTAAGCATTTTGACCAAAAGTCAACATTTTCAAGATCAAGTTCAGAAGATCACAATTTTTTTTATATCAACATTTTTCGACAATTCTTTTTGCATACTGTCACAAAAGATGTCATCTACAAGATGGATTCAAGGATCGAGAGCTAATTGTGCTTAAAAACCATGAAAGTTTTAAATCATTATAGGTTATTTCTTGACTTTAAATGTTCTTAATTTCTAATTTCAATTCATTCCATAATTTTTCTCTCAAGATATTGATTCTTATGATGAGTTCGTTCATGACACAGGATGTTGAGTTCAAGGATTCTTTAAATTGTTTGTCGCTTATTTCAAGTCACTTGTGTTTGAGCGTTGATGATTATCAAATTACGATGAATTTTTGACCAAGGCTCTTAAGACATTACTTGTTCACTCAAGTACTAATGGCTTGTATTTCAATATATTTTTGAATTAAGTTTGTGATTTAGGGCCTTAGCGAAGAAGATTTGAGGATTCATTTGAATAAGGTCTTTGATTTCAATTCCTCTCAAGTTTGAAAATATTCTTCAAGTGAAGTTCACAAAAGTTCATTTCTAAGGAAAAGTTCTTATTCAACTCAAGAATTTTATACAAACTTCAAGATACAAGGTCATCAAATTCACAAGGAAAATTCGAGAGCATTCAAGAACATTCAAAATCTCAAGTCATGTTGACCATTCTCATTAAAGCTTAAGGTTTCAATTTTACATTGGTAATAAATATGAATTACAACAAAGTGTATCCTAAACCTACGAAGTTCCTAAGGCCAGATAATTGACTACTCTTAAGCCTTGTTTCATGATACTTTTGCTGTCAGAAATTGTTGCTCAAAGATGCTACTCATTCCTGCATAAAAAGCCAAAAAAAATAGCCTTTACCCATTATTGTCCACATCTCTCCAAAACCCTGCTCGACCAGGCTGCAAAAAACCAGAAAAATCCGCATAATACACCAAACACAATGGTCCAAAAAGCTACTAAAGCTTATTGTCCAGATCTGCCATATCGGTCTAAGACTTACACAGATTTAGCAAAAACAAAATTTGTTTCAAAAAGAAATGAAATAGGGTACTACTTATGTTCAAATGTATCAAGATTTCCCTCCCAATTTCACTTCACCGTGCCTATAAAATGAGGCTTTGCATCAATAGGAAAAGGGGGGGGGGGGGGGGGGGTAAAAAAGGATGGAAACCAGAGGCCACTGATAAAAAAAACCATATAGAAATATCAACAAAAAAAAGGTTTACCTTCAAAACATCTCAAAACACTTCTGCAATTTTTCTTCACAAAGAAAATTCAAACCTCTATCTATCACAGAACCCAACAATCCATTTTCATCAACCTTCACTAACTTGTGCACCTATAAACGGAAGTTTTAGAGAATTGCAACAACATCAACAACGACAATGCAGAGCAGAAGCATCCACATCAAATGGACGAACTAATAGATTTCGACCAAAGAGGAAAGCAGAAGAACCTAAATACTACCTAAAACTATTTTGGCGAAAGTCTCCTCGCCATAGGTAAATCGATTTCTCGCTTCTGGTTTTCTTTATAACCAATTTGTTGTTTATTGCTATATCATTCTGAGTTGGTAATCATTGTTACATGTTGTTATTCTGTTTGAACCTGTTATTGCTATGTGTTTGAAATACTTGATTTGAGGCTTTGATATCACGTCTTGTTGTTGAATTCATACTGGTATCTGTTTTGTTGTGTTTATTTCGGCTTGAGAGAACAAAATGTATGTTGAGAGAGAAGAAAACAGTAGAGAAACCTTTGCTAAAAAAATCAAAAACATTCAATTTCTCTCAACAAAACTCACTCACACAAATCAGTAACAACAAACAAATCTCAACTTTGACAAAAGTTACAACTTCATACCTTCAACATTAAACTCGAACACTGTAACACCCCAATTTTACCCGGAAATTATATATGTAAATCAGAGTTATAAAATCATTCATGCAAACGAATCAGGATGCCACAAATTCATCATTAAAAACTCATGGCATTCATCGTGGATACGTAACACTTTAAAACATCAGATGAACCATCATCATAACAATTTAATCTATTGATTCAACAATAAAAACATCTATGCAGCGAAATTCTTAATAACATCTTTAATCATCGTTACAGCAACTTCAAAACAACACAATTTAATAATAATCAACTTAAAGTTCAACGACTGCATAATCAATAACCAAAAGCAACAGCGTTCATCCCCCTGAGTGTTACATATTAGAGCAATGACATCGACTCGAACTATTGAAGGTATACAACCTTCACTCTAGATTACCTGCACGTTACCAATGTAAGGGAAACATTCAAACAGAAGGGGTGAGATATCTAACAATATAATAAAGCGTATGATAACTAATATATTAAATTAGATCACATAACATCACCACTTCTCATCTCATAATAAACAATAATCATAACATCAATACACACTTCTTTAAGCAATCATATAATGTGACTCAATACTATGCAAATGCATGTGGTACCATTGGAGCAGAACTCCCATCTTAAAAATCTGCCAATAAATAGAGGCATCAACAAGGCATAAGCCTTCATCTTAATATTCGCCAATACATGCCATCTTAACGAGCATAAGCTCCATCTTGAAATGCAATGTATGCGACACAGTCATGAATGTAATGACAACACCATAATTATCAACATCTCAACACAACATCATCGTTGGCCAAAAGCCTACATCTTAAAAGCTGCCAATTATTAAAGGCATCTCAACATCTTTCATCAACATCATATATCATCATAATTCATTTATCATCATAAATCATCAAACATCATTTATACATCAAACATCATTTATACATCATAACTCATCAAGCAGAATCTCATAAATCATTGTTTCATCAACAACTCAACTGTACAGTAATATCATAGTAACTCATCAATCTCACAACGTTCGCCATAGGACTACAACAATACTATTGCCTATAATTAATTACTCAACAAAGGCTTACTTCTAAATCACTAAACCTCTACATGTTACTATTCTGTAATACTGCATCATTATCATCATTCATCCTACTGTTACAAACCAGACAACAATCTATATACATCTCATCCTCATCATTCTTCACAAGAATCAACTTAGCGATCAACACGGGAACTAGTTCAAATCCCACTTTGGATACTAGGATGATACTTGCTATTCTTCATTTTAATCCTTAATAATGAAGTTCATCGCATTATCTATTCAACGCTTCAAACGACACCTCAAACGGAGTCTGAAAACTCAAGTTACAGCATTCTCAAACTGATTCTTCCAAAAAGCAGACCACATGGATCGACGCATATTGTCTTGGGTCGACACGTACAGAGTTTAACACGCCACATGAGTCTACGCATTACTCCCTTGTATCGATTCATACTGAGTCTGTCACACTACATGTATCGATACATGCTCCTTCGTGTCGACTCATCCTGAATCTAAAAGCCCTTATGTATCGATGAATGACTCCTTCATGTCGACTCATACTGAGTCTAAAGACCTTCTTGTATCGACACATTTGAGGTTGACACATACTGCTCTGTCATGGGTAATTTCTGCGATTTTCTCTGTGTTTTCACTACGGGTTCCATACTTTAAGCCCTAAAAACTAATCTAATCATAGATAATCATCACTTACAGTTATCCTATAATTCTACATCAATTAAACAGCATCGAAACGTCATTATTCATCTTTCAATCATCAATTCCCATCATACAACATCATATAATTCAATCATGAATAAAATAACACTTTCACATCTAATCCTACATACCAATTATCATGAACCATATTATAGAGTCAGAACCCCACCCTTACCTTGGATTGAAGGTCACTCTATAACTTTTCCGGTTGAATTTTCGTTCTGCCTCTTTTCCTCTTTCCAACAACTTTCACGTTCTTCCTCTCAACCCTTATTCTTCTTACTGCTTCTTCTTTTCTATTCTTTATAACAATAATAAAATAACATATTATTCTCTTAATACCTTAATGGGCTTAAGACTACTACACCCCCTTATCACTACTTTTATCCTTTAAAACAAGCCCACATTAAATAATATCATTATTTTAATATTATTCCACAACTTAGTAAAATAATAAATCCAACTAATCACAACACAACTTTATAAATATTCCAAAAATAATTTAATTAAATTACGGGCGTTACAACTCTCCCCCACTTAGAATATTTTCGTCCTCGAAAATTTACCTTAATCAAACAACTCAGGATAGGAGTCTCGTATCTTGCTCTCCAACTCCCAAATCATGCTTTCTCCGGTAACTCCTAGCCAAACCACTTTAACCAAAGCAATCTCCTTTCCCCTCAGAGTCTTAGTTTCACGATCCGCGATCCGTACATGCATCGTCTCCACCGTAAGATTATCCTGTACTTACACATCGTCTATATGAATCACATGAGATGGATCTGAAATATACTTTTGGAGTTGCGACACATGAAACACATCATGCAAATTCAAAAGATTAGGCGGTAGATCCACTCTATAAGCAACGTTCCCCACTCTCTCTGAAATCTGATATGGTCCAATAAAATAAGAAGTGAGCTTCTTAGACTTCAATGCTCGCCCAACACCAGTCACAGGTGTAACTCTTAAACACACATGGTCACCCACTTGAAATTATAAATCTTTCCTTTTCTTGTCAAAGTAACTCTTCTGTCTACTTTGGGAAGCTTTCATCTTTTCTCGAATAAACTTCACCTTCTCATTAGTCTCACGAACAAGTTCAGGTCCAAGTACTACACTTTCACCAGATTCATGCCAACATAAAGGAGTTATACATCTTCGACCATAAAACTCTTCAAAAGGTGCCATCTCAATACTGTAATGGTAAATGTTATTATAAGTGAACTCTATCAACGGAAGATAAGTATCCCACGAACCTCCCTGCTCAAGAACACATGCCCTCAATAAGCCTTCCAACGATTGAATAGTCCGTTCAGTCTGACCATCTGTTTGAGGATGATACGCCAAAATCAACCTCAACTTAGAACCCAACGCTTATTACAAACTATTACAAAAATCAGAAGTAAATCTATGATCTACATCTGGCACTATGCACAAAGGAACACCAGGCAGCTTCACAATCACACTAGTGTAAATCTCGGCCAACTTCGACACTGGAAAACTGATGTTAATAGGAATAAAATGAGCCGACTTCGTAAGCCTATCAACAATCACCAAAATTGAATCATGTCCTCTTATAGTATTAGGTAACCCCGTCACAAAGTCCATTAAAATGATATCCCATTTCCATTCTGGAACTTCTAACAGTTGCATCAACCTTACTGGCTTCTGATGTTCAACTTTCGACTTCTGAAAAGTCAAACATGCATACACAAACTGAGCCACATCACTCTTCATTCTAGGCCACCAAAACAAACCCTTCAAATCTTGATACATCTTTGTAGCTCCTGGATGAATACTCAACTTACTTCTATGACTCTCTTCAAGTATCACTTTCTTCATCTCAGCATCATCAGGAATACAAATCCGGTTACGAAACCTCAACACACCTTGCGCATCTAGCTTGAAATCACTATTCTCAGACTGATCGATCCCAACCATCGAATCTACCAGTTTCACATCCAACTTCTGAGCTTCTCTGATACTGTCTAAAAATTCATTATTAATCTTCAACATACCCAACATAACACTTTGCGGCGTAACCTCGCAAACTAAGCTCATATCTCTGAACTGTTCAATTAATTACAACTCTTTAACCATCATTGTCGACATATGTAAAGTCTTTCGACTCAACGCATCAGCCACCACATTCTCT
The DNA here is from genome assembly GCA_948472305.1 of Vicia faba. Classification (NCBI taxonomy): domain Eukaryota; kingdom Viridiplantae; phylum Streptophyta; class Magnoliopsida; order Fabales; family Fabaceae; genus Vicia; species Vicia faba. The sequence continues at coordinate 1,553,144,841 of OX451738.1, read as the reverse complement.
TTTCCTGGATGATAACTCAAACCAAAATCATAATCCTTTAACAATTACAACCATCTTCGCTGCCTCATATTCAACTCCTTCTGATTGAATAAATACTTTAAGCTCTTATGGTCACTAAACACTTCAAATCTATAACCATAAAGATAATGCCTCCAAATATTCAACACAAAAACAACTGCAGCAAGCTCTAAATCATGAGTAGGATAGTTCTTCTCATGAGTCCTTAACTGCCTTGATGCATAAGCAACTACCTTACTATTCTGCATAAGCACACCTCCTAAACCCATCTTAGAAGCATCACAATATACCATAAAAGGCTCTCCTGGATTAGGCAACGTCAAAATCGGAGCCGACGTCAACCTCTTCTTCAATTCTGTAAAACTTTTTTCGCACTAAACATAACATACAAAAGCTCTACCTTTACAAGTCAACTTAGTTAACGGAAGTGCCAACTTAGAAAAACCTTCGATAAACCTTCTATAGTAACCAGCTAATCCCAAAAAGCTTCTAATCTCAGTAGCTGACTGTGATACGGTGGGAGAACTGACTTGAGGTTTTGCGTTTGTGTTTGCAAATGTTTCGGTTTAGCAAGAGTCGACATCGACTTTTTATTTTATCCTAAGGAAAGATCAAAAAGCACAGGAAAGACCTTTGAGATGTTTTCTTGGGTTCGGGGAGTAGATTATGAAAAGGGAAGGTGCAAGCACCCTTTTCATCCATGGTTATCCATGGGCTCTTAGTTACTTGTTTAGATCACTTGCTTTTGCTTTTCAATTGTTTAAAATGGTGCTTTGTGTGTGGTTTTGAAAATGTTTTGAAAAGAGGCCATCGTTGTGGCAACCTTTGTAATGATTCTTGTTTGAATATATACAAAGGTGTATTGTATTTTGAAAAGATTTCAATATTTGAAAGTTTGATTTGGGAAATATTTTGAAATTGTGTTGTGAAGTGTGTTTGAAAACATCAAGGATGATTTTGCAAGTTTTGATCAAGTAACTAAGAGTTGTCTACCCTATTTTACTCAAAGATCTTTCCTATGTTTTAACCCTTTTAACAGTGTTGTTTTACCATTGCATTTGGCAAACAACCTTGTGTTTAGATGTTAAACGGGACAGGCGCGGGTCATCGCATGGACCATGATAGCAATTGTGTTAAGTATCTTTAACAATTTTCCGAGGGACTAGATCATTTTGTATAGGCAACCAAGATAGCGTCATTGAGGGACTATGATCTTTTGTTTTGTTTTTGTTTTGCCAAAGTACTCAACATGCATAACATGGCCCATTTTAAAGGCAACAATTGGATGAAACCCTAGGGGTGCAAGTGTGCATTGTGTATTGATTTTCATGCACTTTTGTCTTTGTGTTAGTCAAGCTACTTGTTGATTTTGGATTGTTGGCATACAAACCCTAATCTCTAATCATGGCATAATTGAAAGCGTAAATGCGTAAAACAAATCTACCACTATTACAACATGATTATGGGGAGGGGGATACAATTTTTGAATGGGGATTATTTGGCAATAAATTAAAACCCTAATTTTACTATTACATCCAAATTGAATCAATGGCATAAATAATAAATGAACAATATTTAAATAAACAAATTAAATAAATATACAAAATATTATGAATTATGCAAAAATGTTTATGTTTATTTTTATGTATGTAAAAATGTTTAAAGAAAGAAATAAAAAAGAAGATTATTATTATTATTTATTAAGGATAAACCCTAATTTTCTTTTAAGAATATAAATATATTAAATATACTATTTATATACAATAAAATAAAATGATGTATATACAAAAAATAAAATATACTTAGAAAAAGTATTTTTAAGTATAAATAATAATAAAAATAAAAGTATAATATTTTTATGTTTTTATTCTCAAGTATTCATTAAATAAAATAAAAGTATGTATGTATATATTAATTGTATTAATTATGTAATAAAAATAAAATAAAATATATACAAAAATAAAAATATATTTAGAACAATATTTTTTAGTGTGAATAAAATAAAGAATAAAATAAAAGCATAATTTATATATTATTTTTAAGTTTTCAATAAATAAAGTATATACTAATTAAATTGTTTTTATGTGAGAAAAAATAAAAATAAAATACAAAATAAAAGTAAAAATTTATAAAAAATATTTTTGGGTATTTTTATATTTAGAAAATATAAAATAAAAATCAGAAAATGAAAATAAATAAAAAATATCAAAGTATAAAGAAATTGGGCCAGGGGGTGCATTCAGCAAAAGGGGGGTGTCAAAAGCAAGGCCAGAACCAAGCCCAGCCCACTGACTTCATCTTCAACCTCTTGTTCAAACAAAAACACACGCCCTGTACAAAATGTCAGATCCTGCATACGTGCTCTAATGCAAAAACACACAACATCAAAGTTGTAGCATTTTTCAAGACGAATTCAACCATATAAGAAACTTAAACTAACTCTCAAAGACCAGAGAGAATTTCTCTGGCCCTAAATCTTAACCTATTTTTTTTAGAAAGTTCATGGATCAAATTCTCTTTGCACGCTTAACTTAAATGAAAATTGAGCTTATGTACAACTTCATGGCTATGAATACTACATTTCTTATTCACAAACCTAAGTCTTAATGTTCTTAAATAGAGAGATAGGAAGTTGATAAAAACTTGTTTCAACTGACTTCGTGTATGGAAATGTGGAGCTTTTCAACAAGGCCTGAGATGTTTGGGAGCTTGCTTGAACTTCCTCTAACCTTCCCCAATGCCTAGCTTGCCTTGAATGTTCTTGAACAAACCTACAGAACTCAATCTGCACAAGCTGAAATCAAAAATGGCAAACCTTGTAAATGGAGTTACAGGTAGTGTTTAAGGGTTGGGATAGATTGGATATGTTGTATGGAAGGTGTTTGAACTAGTTTGAGACAAAACGCACGAGGGATTTGAGTTGTCGAAATCAAATTGCAGGGGGTGCCCTGTTTTGCCAAATGAAGATGATTTTGTGCTATGGGAGGTTTGAAGGCTCAAAGGGTCGTGTTTCTGGCTCAAGGGGATGTGAGAAACTTGTCTCAAAAGCTTGCACAAGTTGGTTCTGGCTGAGGTTCAAGTTATGTGACTTTGGACCAATTTCTTGGTTATGAAGCAAAACATGAGAAGTGATGGAAGACAAGCCTGTACAGGCTATCTAACAGCTTGCACACTCTGCCCTTGGCCCCTCTAATTTGTAGATTTAATGCTCAAAGATTTAGTTTTGACATAAAGCAAGATTTAAGCAAAAATGGCAATATTGCTTTTTCTATTTAAGGATTAATCTTGTGTGCAATGCCCTAATGACCAAAACAAAACCTTAGACCAATGGATTTGCATTTAATTATTGAGTGTGGAATGGTTTTGAGGCCTGTAATATAGTGCAAAGCAAGCTGATTAGAATTGGTAACTTGTATCAATATGAACATGCCATGGATAAAAAGTTAGTTTTTGCCAACTTCAAGCTTTCGATTCTCCCTAACCACAAATGAGTTTGGAGAGTTCTTGGACATTTTGGAAAGCTTGCAAAATTCTATACATTCCATCTTTGAGATTCCAAGTGGAACTATGTGAAAAATGGCCATGAAGATAGGTCAAAATCCTGCCTAAATTATAGCAAAATTTCACTAAGTTAAAAGTTTCATGGACCCTTGTTCCAAAAATCATAACTTGAGATCCAAGCTTCTTTTCGGAAAACTTTGTGAACCAAAGTTGTAGACTTTGTGGAGGACTACAACTTTCATGTTGGAAGCTTTGTTTGAATCCAATTGCATCATGGTGAAAATGTTGGGAAAATTTAGGAAAAATTAAGAAAATTTCATAACTTAGAAAAATTCTAAATTATGAAATTTTTCAACTTTAAACCCTAATTTGCAAAATTGGGTTTCTTGATGAAAAAGTTTCATGTTTTGACACATCTTGATGAAAAATTACCCTTGGCACTTGATTTTGACCAAAAAGTAAAAGTTTGACTTTTCAGTGTACAGTCAAATTTTGATCAGTTGACTGAGAAATTCATCTGTCAATCCAATGCAATTGAGATCTTTTGAACCTTGTGAATAGGTCAAGATGATGCCATTGAAACCTTGAATCCATGCTTGAACCCAATTTTCCATTGGCTAGGTTAAAAATCAGAAATTGCCCTTGTGCAGTCAAAACCCTAGAAATGACCATTTTGCCCTTTTGATGATCTGATCAAATTTCTTGAGGAGTTGTAGTACAAACATGATCAAATGGTTCATATGAGTTTATAATGTTGATATGGATCAAAATTCATGAGGTTTGACTGTAAATTGGCCACAGTTGACTTTTTCCCCAATACAGCTGATTTTCAGGTCAACTGTCCAATTGACTGGGCAAAAATTTGATTCAAGGCTTGAAACTTGGTATGGACAATCTTATAAGTCCAACATGAATTATGAAATCCACCTTGATCATTAGAAGTCCAAAATTCCTTGTGCAACCTCAAACCCTAATTTAGGTCACTAGTGCGAGGAGATGTCTTGAGCAGAACAAAACCCTAATCCTGTCTGGAATTCAAGGAGTCTTGTGATGAGAAATCTTGATAAAATGAGAGGGAAAATTTTGGGGTACAACAGTTTCCCCTGTTCAATCTTCTTGAACCTGAAGAGTTAGATTGGCGAGTTTGCCTTTCGTGACTCAAAGGTAAAAGATGATTGGACACTAGAGTGCCCGTAAATTTGCACTCGTCAAAATGTAACTGAGGGAATGGGCTTAAAGATGCCATTTGGAGATGGTAGAATCTTGCTGGAGATGGGCTTAAAAGATGCCATCCAAGATTTTTTTGTTGAAAATCATGAGAATGATTATCAGAATGGTATCCGTATCTGGAACGTATTTGAGTTGTATCCGGAGATTGGATTCGTATGAGAAAAGGAATGGAGTCTGTGTTTGGAGCGTATCCGAGCTGTAACTGTATTTTATTTTTGAATGAATATCATAATGACTGCCGTGTCTGGAGTGTATCTGTATTATATCCGAAATCTTTGAACATTTGTTAAAGGTAGCTTTTAATCTTATCCTGAAAAGGGTAAAATGTTAGCTAAAACACAAAGTTATGTTGCATGACATGTATGATGCAATAAAAATGTGTTCTATCAATGTTTATGATTTATGGATGTAATGGATGCGCATGTAAGCTGATTAGTCATCTTGCTGAGGAAAATAAATCCTTGATAGCCGGAGATAGTGAAATCCTTGACTGCTGCCAGGGAAAGTAAACCCTTGACTGCTGCTGGAGATTCAAAACCTTTGATTGTTGAGACTGAGAAATTCTTTGGACTACTGCTGGGGATTGAAAATCCTTGGTGACTTGTGGGGATTAACAAGAGCTTTGACAACTTCTGCGGGGATATGTGAATCCTTCATGACTTTCCTGGGGAATAAGGAAAACTCTAAAGACCTCTACTGGGGAATCAAAACCTGGGAGGCTTCAACCGGAGGAACAAGATCGAGAATCTTCGATCTGCAGAGAAATAACTCTGTGGGGAGAATGCTTATCCTATTGGAGAGTTTTCAAAAGCTTGGGTTGTATGACAATCTATTGAGGAAGCAAGAATGAAAATCTTCATTCAGGCGTTTGGGTCAGGAGGTTGGGTGTATGCCAATCTTCTGGAGTTTTAAGAATGAGAATCTTCAGTCTATTAAGGGTATCAGGAGGTTGGGAGTATGCCAATCTTCTGGAGTTATTATCCTTGGTTGGGGATAGAACAATTAACTGTTATCTGGTTGATTTCCAGGTTTTAAGATAACTTGCTGGAGGATTTGGAGAAATCGGATGATCTCCATTGTGGTTTAGAGGTTGAAGTTTTGGACTCCATTGGGGAAGAAAGTTTCATCTTCACTGGGGATTGGTAGTTCAAAGTCTTCTGGCTCCGCTGGGGATCGGGAGTTTAGAAACTTGGCTCTGATGGGGATATGTATTTCAAGGTTTTAGCTTTGTTGAGAATCTGCATAACATACTGCAGGGGATTTCTTCTGGAATAGCCTAAAGACGTTTTCCTATACTTTCAACCTATCAGTAATTATCCTTTCTCATTTCGTTTTATTTGTAAGCAGTGATTATATTCAAATGCATATGCTCATTTAATAAATTATTGGACGTTTTCAAATAAAACACAAGTGTAAGAAGAAATAAAAGGTAAACAAATTCCTGCACTTTGAAGTATCTTTGTATTAACTTTGTGTAAGTATTTTGTACAAAGGAGACATACATCCTAGTAAGAGAATGTTGTCATAAAAAATGAGAAAAATTTATACAAAGAAAGATGGATATGTGTAACAATTCCATGGGGTTCCCATTTTGCTATACCCTTCGTAACTCTGAGTATCCTGTCCATTCGTTGCCTTGTTCGACGATGATTAGGTTGATCAGAAGCCCGGAGCTTGTCTGTGAAGAGATTGTCCTTAAAGTGATCCGACGAGACATAGTCATACTCTTTAATTCCCTAACTTTTGCCTGGACCTCCCTTTCGAGTTTTCGATCCACCGGGAAACCCTTTTTTGCCCAAGTCGCCCTTTCGGGTTTTCAACTTGCCGGGTGTACAGATTTTTTATTTATCCCTAATTTTTTCCTAAACCGCCCTTTCGGGTTTTAGATTCACCGGGATGCCCATTTTTTGCCCAAGTCGCCCTTTCGGGTTTTCAACTTGTCGGGTCGTTTATGCGTAATATCTTTTGACTATGTCTGCATTCACAGGGTGCGGCAGGTCATCACCGTCCTAGGTGGTTAGAATCATAGCCCCACCAGAAAAGATGTTTTTGATCACAAATGGTCATTCGTAAGTAGGAGTCCATTTTCCCCTGGGATCACTCTGCGGCAAGATGATCCGCTTGATTACAAGATCTCCGACTTGATACACCTGACGTCTGACTTTCTTGTTGAAAGCCTTAATCATCCGTTTTTGATATGTCTGACCATGACAAACAGCAGTAAGTCGCTTTTCATCGATCAAATTAAGTTGATCAAGCCGGGTCTGAATCCAATCGTCTTCACTTAAGCCATCATCCTTCATAATTCTCAAAGAAGGGATCTGAACCTCCATAGGTAAAACAGCTTCCATACCATATACCAAAGAAAAGGGGGTTGCCCCGGTTGAGTTACGCGTTGTGGTATGATATCCATGCATAGAAAACGGTAACATCTCATGCCAGTCCTTGTAGGTGACTGTCATCTTTTGAATGATCTTCTTGATATTCTTGTTCGCAGCTTCAACAACACCGTTCATCTTTGGCCGGTAGGGAGATGAATTGTGATGTTGAATCTTGAATTGTTCGCACAGAGCGGTGATCACAGTGTTATTCAGGTTTATACCGTTGTCTGTGATAATCCTGTCGGGGATACCATACCGGCATATGAGGTTCTACTTGATGAAGTGGGCAACCACATTCTTTGTAACAGAGGCGAAGGAAGCTGCTTTGACCTATTTGGTAAAGTAATCAATAGCCACCAGGATGAAGCGATGTCCATTGGATGCCGTAGGTTTGATCTCTCCAATCATGTCGATTCCCCATATTGCGAATGGCCAAGGAGCTGTTAGAACATTGAGAGGGACCGGAGGAATATGTACCTTGTCAGCATAGACTTGGCATTTGTGACAAGTACGGGCGTATCGATGTTAGTCAGCTTCCATGGTAGACCAGTAGTAGCCTGCCCTTAGAATCTTCTTAGCCATCGTATGTCCACTCAAATGGGTGTCAAATGTGCCACTATGCAGTTCAGTCATGATCAGCTCAGCTTCAACCTTGTCCACACAACGAAGCAGAACACAATCATGGTTGCGCTTGTATAGGATACCATTGCTCAGGAAGAACTTGGCAGCAAATCTCCTTAAGAACTTCTTGTCGTTGACTGAAGCTCCTTCAGGGTATTCTCGAGTCTTGAGATACCTTTTGATTTCATGAAACCAAGGTTGTTCCACTACTTCTTCGGTATTAATCTCATGACAGTGTGCAGGTTCGTCCATTCGCTCGAAGGTGATTTGGGGAGCCTCATTATCCCAGTTAAGTTTAAACATGGAAGACATTGTAGCTAGAGCATCCGCTAGCTGATTTTCTTCTCGCGGGAGGTGCTCGAAGGTAATCTGCTCGAAATGAGGCAGCAATGTCAGGACATGTTCTTTGTATGGGATGAGGTTAATATGTTTAGTGTCCCACTCTCCTTTGATTTGACTGATAACCAAAGTGGAGTCTCCAAGCACAAGAAAAGATTTGATTCCTAAGCCAATCGCAGCCTTGAGACCAAAGATACAAACTTCATATTCGGCCATGTTGTTGGTGCAGCTGAAGCAGAGTCTAGCAGTGAAAGGTGTATGGCAACCTTCTGGAGAAATAAGTATTGCGCCGATACCTTTGCCAAGTGCATTTGAAGCACCATCGAAGTACAGGGTCCATCATGATCCTTGTTCAGGTCCTTCATACGGTCTGTTACCTTCATTGTTGTCAAATGTCATAATGTCCTCGTCAGGGAAGTCGAACCTCATAGATTGGTAATCTTCTACAGCTTGATAAGCTAGATGGTTAGCTAGTACACTCCCCTTTATAACTTTTTGGGTTGTGTACTGGATGTCATACTCAGTCAGGATCATTTGCCATCTAGCGATTCTTCCAGATAAAGCAGGCTTTTCGAAGATGTGCTTGATCGGATCCATTTTGGAAATCATCAAAGTGGTATGTGTCAACATATACTGCCTTAGCCGACGAGCAGCCCATACCAAAGCGTAACAAGTTTTCTCGAGCAGTGAGTAACGAGTCTCACAGTCGGTAAACTTTTTTCTAAGGTAATAAATGGCATGCTCTTTTCGGCCAGACTCGTCATGTTGGCCCAGTACGCACCCCATTGAATTATCCAAAACAGTCAGATACATGATTAACGGCCTTCCTTCAACGGGTGGCATCAAGATAGGAGGTTCTAGCAAATACTCCTTGATTTTATCGAAAGCAACTCGACAGTCATCGTTCCATTCAACCACCTGATCTTTCTTCAACATCTTGAAGATTGGTTCAAAGGTAGATGTTAGGTGAGAAATGAACCTTGCAATGTAGTTTAGGCGTCCCAAGAAACCTCTGACCTCCTTTCAGTGCGAGGGGTAGGCATTTCCCGTATAGCTTTGACTTTAGCAGGATCGACCCCAATGCCTTTGTTGTTGACGATGAATCCTAAGAGTTTACCGGACCTAACTCCGAAAGTGCACTTGCTAGGGTTTAGCCTGAGCTTATACTCCTTCAACCTGACAAACAACTTTTGCAGGTGGTCGAGGTGTTCTTCTTATGTTTGTGAACGGGCTATCATGTCGTCTACGTAGACTTCAATCTCATGATGTATCATGTCATGAAACAAAGCTACCATGGCTCGCTGATAGGTTGCCCTGGCATTCTTCAGTCCTAATGGCATCACTTTATAGCATAAGGTACCCCACTGCGTAACAAAAGTAGTCTTCTCCATGTCTTCGGGGGCCATTTTGATCTGGTTGTACCCTGAAAATCCGTCCATGAAAGAGAATACCTTGTGTTGAGCTGTATTGTCGACCAAAATGTCAATGTGTGGTAGTGGAAAATCATATTTAGGGCTAGCCCTATTTAAGTCTTTGTAGTCCACACACATTCTGACTTTTCCGTCCTTCTTAGGCACGGGCACAATGTTAGCAACCCATTGTGGATAGGAAGTAACAGCCAGAACGCCAGCATTGAAATGCTTCATCACTTCAGCTTTAATCTTTTCGGACATGTCGGGCCTCATTCAGCGGACTTTCTGTTTGATTGGTGGACAATCTTCTCTTGTAGGGAGACAGTGAACCACAATATCTGTATCTAGTCCCGACATATCTTCATAGGACCAGGCGAAGATCTCAACAAACTCATTCAATAGCTGAACTAAGTGCTCTTTGACACTTGGCTCCAGGTTGGCACCCACTTTAACCTCTTTTCTGTCTTCGGCAGTACCCAAATTGATAGTCTCTAACAACTCTTCATGGGGCAGAATAGCCCTTTCTTCTTGTTGCAAAAGTCTAGCCAACTCTCCAGGCACTTCACAGTCTTCATCACCTTCGTACTCGGCATGATTGACCAGATCTTCAGAGTTGCTGAAGGCTATAGCAGAATTGTTAACCATGGAATCCGGAGTGGATGGGTACCTGCATTTTGTGAGTGTGGGTGTGTGTAAGGGATAGCCACCTTTAAACAAAATAAAATGTAAAGAGAAAGAAAATGAACACAAAAGTTTATATATGAAAACGTCCATGATTCATTAAAAATGGCATATGAAAATGAAGAATCAAAACCCTTACAAATGGACCTATATGCCCAGGGTAAGGCATAAGGCGAAAAGAGTGTACGAATTGTTTAATAATTATTACAGACCAAACAGGAAATGTTCATAAGATAAATTACTAATTGATGAAAGTAATGGGAATGAAGTCTTTCGCCTCCCAGTTGTTCAGTCCCCCTTCAATGGTTGGAAAGATCCAATCTTCAAAATTGCTTCCTTCTTCATCATCTTCTAAAGCATGAACTCCATGATGAGTGATCTTTAAGGGTGGTCCTCCAGCCCGGGAGCGACGCACAGCCTTCTGGCTAGCAGCAGTGAAACCCAATCCGAACTTGTCTGTCTTGTGAGGAAAATCTGGCAGTTGACCCCATATTGTGCTTCCTCCTTCCTTGATCACAACCTCCGCATCTTTAAGGTATGACATTCGGGACACAGGTTTGGTAATGATGGGCACATCAGTCATTGTCTGTGCTACCGCAACCTCAGAAGAAACCTCTTCAAAGTGTTGGAAAGGTGTTTCTATGAATTCACCATCTAACTTCATGTAACGGAAAGAGTTAAGATGGCTTATCATATACTCCTCCTCACCATGAACTGTTATGATCTTACCCTGGACTGGGTATTTGAGCATCTGGTGTAGAGAAGATGTGACTTCCCCAGCGTTGTGGATCCATGGCCTTCCCAACAAGCATGAATATGAATGACAGATATCCATCACATAAAATGTAGAATTGAAAATTTCTGTTCCCACTATAATTGGGATGTACACTTCTCCGTGAACCATCCGCTTAGAACCGTCGAAGGCTCTAATAATGATATTACTGGGGTTTAAAGTCAAACCTTCACAGTCTAGCCTGTCCAATGCTTTCTTTGGTAGGACATTTAAAGATGAACCGATATCAACCCGAGTGTGAGCAAGTGTGGTCCCTCTGCACTCTACCGAAACATGCAGCACATCATTATGCTTTCTTCCCTTAGACGTCAGATCGGCATCAGAGAAGCCAAGACCATTGTCGGCTGTAAGGCTAGCTACACACTCTTGAAATTGATCTGCAGAAGTTTCTTGAGGCATGTGCGTCGTCTTCAGGAATTTGATCAAGGCTTTGGCATGAGCCTCAGAGCAGAGCAATAGAGCCAGCATAGAGATTTTTGAAGGGGTTTGCCCCAGCTGCTCTACAACATCATAGTCGCTCTTCTTAATTATCTTTAAGATCTCCTCCATTTCCTTTTGGGTGGTCTCGGGGATAACCAAAGTCTGAGCCCTCGTCCTGACGGGCGCTTCTTGGATCCCCTTACCATTATCAGCAGTAACAGCAGAGGATACAACTTCGGGAGTAACAATTTCTTCGATCACTGGACTTCGCACATATATCTTGATAGGCGCAGGAGCACTTGAGGGTCCTAAGACTTCCCTTGGAGGAGCAATCTCCGGAGAGAAGATTCTTCCGCTATGAGTTATCTTACTCGTCCCCGCAATATTTCCTACATCAGGAGTTTCTTCATCGGAATTCTCTTCGACTGATTCGATCTGCTTAACACCGTGATAGAAGATCTCTCCTCCATAACTCCACGGTATTGTCTTATTGGACTTATATGGGATAGGCCCCGGCATCGTAATCTTCAGCGGTACAAACTTTGGATCAGGTGTAATCTTAACAGGCCTTTTGCAGGTCTTTGAAAGATTGTCGGAAATGGTGATTATAGCAATATCATTGATTGGAGTAACAGGAGTAACACGAGTAATAGTATCAACAGGAGTTTTCTGAAAGAGGATCTCTTAAGTATCCATCAGACGTTGGATTCCTGATTTCAACAGAGGACAATCATATTGCAAGATTAAAAAAAAGTAACAATCTTTTTCACAGCCCGGGAAAATCCCGGCTCTCAACAGATTCATCTTAATCATTGGCAATGGAGTCGTTAAGTCATCAACAGCAGTAACATGAAGATCTTCTACAATAGCGTGGACATTGTGACCATGTTTTGGCATAGGAGCGGATATCACATTAGGTTTTTCAGGAGCATCAAACTCTACCTCCTTGGCATCTATTAAATCTTGGATCTTGTTTTTAAGGGCCCAACAGTTGTTGGTGTCGTGCCCCACACTGTCCGAATGATATGCACATTTTACAATAGGGAGAAGAGGTATTTGGGTTTTTTGGTGCCTCTTTCAAGTTGGTAAGGTTTAACTTTAACAGATGAGGAAGGACATGAGCCGGTGTCATATTGATCTGAGTGAATTGTCGTTGTGGCTTTTCCACCCTATTTTGGTTAGCTCTAGGTTGACTACTTCGAGGTTGATCGACTGAAGAGTTATGAATCATCACAGCCCCCACCGTTGGTCGGTGCTCCGTTCTTCCTTGATTTCTCTGGGAGTAAACAGCAGAAGCTTCTTTCTTGGCTCGGAAGGTCTTTTTGACAGCAGTGGAAGCAGCTGCATCCTTCTGAATTTTACCACTCTTAATGCCAACTTCGACCCTTTCACCCGTCAGAATTAATTCGGTGAACCATGCAGATGAGCTCTCGATCAAGTAATTAAAGAATGGACCTGACAGGGTCCCCAAAAACATATCAACCAGCTCTCTATCCGACAATGGTGGCTGCACCCTTCCAGCCAAATCCCGCCACTTTTGGGCGTACTTCTTAAAGCCTTCATTAGAGACCATACTCATACTCTGTAGTTGAGTACGAGTAGGCGCTAGATCCGCGTTATATTGGTATTGTCGATAGAAAGCAGCAGCCAAATCTTCCCAGTTATGTACATCAGATCTATCAAGTTGATAGAACCAGTCCAATTGCGTACCCGACAAACTATCTTGAAAAAAGTGGACCCACAGATCCTTATCAAAAGAGTGAGGTTGGATCTTTCTGACGTAGGACCACAGATGCATCTTTGGACAAGACAAACCGTCGTATTTAGCAAATGTAGGCACTTTGAACTTGGGGGGAATGATAATCTCAGCAACCAACCCTAGTTCTTCGAAATCCAACCCAGGTACTCTTTGTACCTCCATGGCTGTCAGCCACTCTTCTAGATTTTTATACTTATCGTCTGCAGAGGATACTGCTGCTCTGAGTAATCTTCCTCCTCTTCTTCTTCTTCCTCTTCAACTTCAGACTCGGAGGGCATTGCAACTCCTTTACCTTTACCAACCCCTTCGTCAGACGTTGAGGGGAACTCGAGGACCCTTCTAGCCCGGTTCTCAAACCTTCTCCCCAAAGTGGCCACACCAGCCCTTTTCTTCTTTTTCACTTTTTCTTTTTCCTTCTCTTTCTCTAATAGTGCTTTAAGGTCCTCCTGACCCTTTGCCAAGGTCATGAGGAGTTGTTGGAACTGAGAATTTTGTGCTTGCAGATCTTTGACCGTCTGCTCTATATCCATCTTGCTGAAATAAATAGCAGAAAGATAAGGAAACCTGGTGTGAAGACCTGTTTATGCATATGATGAATGATATGTATTCATGTAATGCATTCAAGGATTCATAAATTCAAAGTTGTTGCAAACAAAAAGAACACACGTCATATTAATAAGAAAAAATTTGTTAGTACATAAATGCCCCATGGGCAAAATATTACAAAATTCTTAACGTAAAAAGACATTGTGCATCCTCTTTGGTGCGATGTAGGTGTTAAGAGTCTCCTCTTCATGAAGTCGGTGGGTAAGTTCCAAAACCTTCTTCTCAATGGCATAGAAGCTGGATTCAAAAGTATTTCGTTCTTCCTTGAGCTGTATCCAACTCTTTTGCAATTCTTCCAATGATGTTGGCATGTCTGGATGCAGGAGGGTGTATGGAACCTCTTCTTTCATAACAGGCTCTTTGATCACGGGGAGAATATAGGGGTAGGGCATCATAAGACTCTGGGCGCGAGTTCATACCCACTTGAGATAAGGCTCAAGGGGGATGGAATTCTTGTGTCCCAGTGTCTTGCTATCCACTTTGTTGGGCATCCTCCAGGCTCGGATAAACCTTTGTCGAAGTCCTTGAGCATTGTTGTCGAAGTCAAAAATCAAATCTGGAATCAACATGTCATGAGGGACATCCCTCCGGGCATACCCAAATTGTCTCAGAGCTAAACAGGGGTTGTAGGTAATGCCTCCCCTAATGCCAAGTAGTGGGACATTAGGGAATTCCCCACAACGATCAATGATGATGACATTTTCTCGGGACCGAGAACACCAATGAACATCAGAATGTGTAAGGGTCATTAATCGTTGCGACCACCTCAAGCCTTGCTCATTCTTCAAGACTGACTGGGGAAGGTGAGAAATAAACCACCTTGCTAGAAGAGAAGTACAGCACATGAGAACACCTCATTTCCTTATTGTTCGTGTGTGAAATGAGTGTAGGATGTCCCCAAGCAATGTAGGCATAGGATTCCGAGATATAAAAATCTTGACAGCATTCACATCTATAAGCTGATCAGGGTTTGGGAATAAGACCAACCCATAGATGAGAAGTGCTACAATCTCCTCAAAAGCTTGCAGATCTAGAGAATTCCAACAGTCTTGTGCCTTCTCAAACAGAAACATTGCCAAGAAACCCTTGACACCACTTCTGGTTTCCCAATGACCTTTGATATCATATGGTTGCAAGTTTAATGCTTGATCAACATCTCCAGGCTTTGGTTCTTTTTCCGTATCGTTGTAGGGTAGTTGATAGAGAATAGGAATCCTCAGGAGTTGAGAAAATTCCTCCAAAGTAGGTACTAGTTGGTAATCAGGAAATGTAAAGCAACGGTGTAGGGGGTCAAAGAACTGGAAGAGAACTTTCACCGTGTCTTCTTCAATGTTGGAGTTGACCAAGTTGAGAAGTCTACCATGTCTTTCACTGAAGGGAGAATTCTCTGGAATCTTGGAAGTAAGCTCCTTGAGTTGAGGGGAGATTCTCACAAGGTTGACTTGAATTGTTTTCCTGCGAAGAGATTCCATGACCTACAAAACAAGAACAAAGATGAAGATCCAAACCCTTGAAATGGTTAGTGGATGCATATGATGCTTTATGATGTTCATGATGTATGCACAAGTATATGTACAAGCAAATCACACAAGATCCTAGTTTCAGGTTTGCATGGGGTTTCATAGGTAAGTACCCTCTTGAAGTTTAGTTGGCTCAACCTGTCCTATAAATAGTAACCGGGTTCTAAGGAGCTAAATATCACTGGATTATTTTTTGTGTTCATTGTTTCAGTTTAGCCACTTAACTGGCGACCGAAATATTCCAAGAAAATAACCCTCAATGAGTGTAGTATTGAGTATCTACCAACTTCGGACTGCACCAAAGTCGGTCATCTCACTACCCCTAAAAAAGGCCAAGATGGTCAAGTACGGTTCTAAGAGTTCATTAGTGCTTCATGACATCACTCAGCAGCCCCGTATTCTCTTTGATTGACTCAAAGGCTACCGGTACCCACAAATATGTCGCACTAATATAGCTATTGCTTCAACCATGTCGGTATACCCCGCACAGTTTCCACAATGTATTGCTATTTACCTATGAATGTTTCCCAAAAATCCGGGTAGAGGATTTCAAGCCCAAACAATAGATCCAAATGTAAAGTAATCAAAGAAAACAAGATAAGCATGTAAAGGTTATCTAAACCCTAAGGTTACTCCACTTTTCAAATATTCCCCAGCAGAGTTGCCAGTTCTGTGATACGGTGGGAGAACTGACTTGAGGTGTTGCGTTTGTGTTCGCAAATGTTTCGGTTTAGTAAGAGTCGCCACCGACTTTTTATTTTATCCTAAGGAAAGGTCAAAAAGCACAGGAAAGACCTTGGAGATGTTTTCTTGGGTTCGGGGAGTAGATTATGAAAAGGGAAGGTGCAAGCACCCTTTTCATCCATGGTTATCCATGGGCTCTTAGTTACTTGTTTAGATAACTTGCTTTTGCTTTTCAATTGTTTTAAATGGTGCTTTGTGTGTGGTTTTGAAAATGTTTTGAAAAGAGGCCATCGTTGTGGCAACCTTTGTAATGATTCTTGTTTGAATATATACAAAGGTGTATTGTCTTTTGAAAAGATTTCAATGTTTGAAAGTTTGATTTGGGAAATGTTTTGAAATTGTGTTGTGAAGTGTGTTTGAAAACATCAAGGATGATTTTGCAAGTTTTGATCAAGTAACTAAGAGTTGTCTATCCTATTTTACTCAAAGATCTTTCCTATGTTTTACCCCTTTTGACAGTGTTGTTTTACCATTGCATTTGGTAAACAACCTTGTGTTTGGATGTTAAACGGGACAGGTGCGGGTCATCGCATGGACCATGATAGCAATTGTGTTAAGTATCTTTAGCAATTTTCCGAGGGACTAGATCATTTTGTATATGCAACCAAGATAGCGTCATCGAGGGACTATGATCTTTTGTTTTGTTTTTGTTTTGCCAAAGTACTTAACATGCATAACATGGCACATTTTAAAGGCAACAAGTGGATGAAACCCTAGGGGTGCAAGTGTGCATTGTGTATTGATTTTCATGCACTTTTATCTTTGTGTTAGTCAAGTTAATTGTTGATTTTAGATTGTTGGCATACAAACCCTAATCTTTAATCATGGCATAATTGAAAGCGTAAATGCGTAAAACAAATCTACCACTATTACAACATGATTATGGGGAGGGGGATACAATTTTTGAATGGGGATTATTTGGCAAGAAATTAAAACCCTAATTTTACTATTACATCCAAATTGAATCAATGGCATAAATAATAAATGAAAAATATTTAAATAAACAAATTAAATAAATATACAAAATATTATGAATTATGCAAAAATGTTTATGTTTATTTTTATGTATGTAAAAATGTTTAAAGAAAGAAATAAAAAAGAAGATTATTATTATTTTTTATTAAGGGTAAACCCTAATTTTCTTTTAAGAATATAAATATATTAAATATACTATTTATATACAATAAAATAAAATGATGTATATACAAAAAATAAAATATACTTAAAAAAAGTATTTTTAAGTATAAATAATAATAAAAATAAAAGTATAATATTTTTATGTTTTTATTCTCAAGTATTCATTAAATAAAATAAAAGTATGTATGTATATATTAATTGTATTAATTATGTAATAAAAATAAAATAAAATATATACAAAAATAAAAATATATTTAGAACAGTTTTTTTTGTGTGAATAAAATAAAGAATAAAATAAAAGCATAATTTATATATTATTTTTAAGTTTTCAATAAATAAAGTATATACTAATTAAATTGTTTTTATGTGAGAAAAAATAAAAATAAAATACAAAATAAATGTAAAAATTTATAAAAAATATTTTTGGGTATTTTTATATTTAGAAATATAAAATAAAAATCAGAAAATGAAAATAAATAAAAAATATCAAAGTATGAAGAAATTAGGCCAGGGGGTGCATTCAGCAAAAGGGGTGTGTCAAAAGCAAGGCCAGAACCAAGCCCAGCCCACTGACTTCATCTTCAACCTCTTGTTCAAACAAAAACACGCGCCCTGTACAAAATGCCAGATCCTGCATACGTGCTATAATGCAAAAACACATAACATCAAAGTTGTAGCATTTTTCAAGACGAATTCAACCATATAAGAAACTTAAACTAACTCTCAAAGATCAGAGAGAATTTCTCTGGCCCTAAATATTAACCTATTTTTTTTAGAAAGTTCATGGATCCAATTCTCTTTACACGCTTAACTTAAATGAAAACTGAGCTTATGTACAGCTTCATGGCTATGAATACTACATTTCTTATTCACAAACCTAAGTCTAAATGTTCCTAAATAGAGAGATAGGAAGTTGATAAAAACCTATTTCAGATGAATTCGTGTATGGCAATGTGGAGTTTTCAACAAGGCCTGAGATGTTTGGGAGCTTGCTTGAACTTCCTCTGACCTTCCCCAATGCCTAGCTTGCCTTGAATGTTCTTGAACAAACCTACAGAACTCAACCTGCAAAAGCTGAAATCAAAAATGGCAAACCTTGTAAAGGGAGTTACAGGTAGTGTTTAAGGGTTGGGATAGCTTGGATATGTTGTATGGAAGGTGTTTGAACTAGTTTGAGACAAAACGCACGAGGGATTTGAGTTGTGGAAATCAAATTACAGGGGGTGCCCTGTTTTGCCAAATGAAGATGATTTTGTGCTATGGGAGGTTTGAAGGCTTAAAGGGTCGTGTTTCTGGCTCAAGGGGATGTGAGAAACTTGTCTCAAAAGCTTGCACAAGTTGGTTCTGGTTGAGGTTCAAGTTATGTGACTTTGGACCAATTTCTTGGTTATGAAGCAAAACATGAGAAGTGATGGAAGACAAGCCTGTACAGGCTATCTAACAGCTTGCATACTCTGCCCTTGGCCCCTCTAATTTTTGGATTTGATTTTCTGCATAAGATATGGCTTAATGCTCAAAGATTTAGTTTTGACATAAAGCAAGATTTAAGCAAAAATGGCAATATTACTTTTTCTATTTAAGGATTAATCTTGTGTGCAATGCCCTAATGACCAAAACAAAACCTTAGACCAATGGATTTGCATTTAATTATTGAGTGTGGAATGGTTTTGAGGCCTGTAATCTAATGCAAAGCAAGCTGATTAGAATTGGTAACTTGTATTAATATGAACATGCCATGGATAAAAAGTGAGTTTTTGCCAACTTCAAGCTTTCGATTCTCCCTAACCACAAATGAGTTTGGAGAGTTCTTGGACATTTTGGAAAGCTTGCAAGATTCTCTACATTCCATATTTGAAATTCAATTTGAGATTACAAGTGGAACTATGTGAAACATGGCCATGAATATAGGTCAAAATCCTGCCTAAATTAGGGCAAAATTTCACTAAGTTAAAAGTTTCATGGACCCTTGTTCCAAAAATCATAACTTGAGATCCAAGCTTCTTTTAGGAAAACTTTGTGAACCAAAGTTGTAGACTTTGTGGAGGACTACAACTTTCATATTGGAAGCTTTGTTTGAATCCAATTGCATCATGGTGAAAATGTTGGGCAAAGTTAGGAAAAATTAAGAAAATTTCATAACTTAGAAAAATTCTAAGTTATGAAATTTTTCAACTTTAAACCCTAATTTGCAAAATTGGGTTTCTTGATGAACAAGTTTCATGTTTTGACACATCTTGATGAAAAATGACCCTTGGCACTTGATTTTGACCAAAAAGTCAAAGTTTGACTTTTTAGTGTACAGTCAAATTTTGATCAGTTGACTGAGAAAATCATCTGTCAATCCAATGCAATTGAAATCTTTTGAACCTTATGAATAGGTAAAGATGATGCCATTGAGTCCTTGAATCCATGCTTGAACCCAATTTGCCATTGGCTAGGTCAAAAATCAGAAATTGCCCTTGTGCAGTCAAAACTCTAGAAATGACCATTTTGCCCTTTTGATGATCTGATCAAATTTCTTGAGAAGTTGTTGTCCAAACTTGATCAAATGGTTCATATGAGTTTATAATGTTGTTATGGATCAAAATTCATGAGGTTTGACTGTAAATTGGCCATAGTTGACTTTTTCCCCAATACAGCTGATTTCTAGGTCAACTGTCCAATTGATTGGGCAAAAATTTGATTCAAGGCTTGAAACTTGGTATGGACAATCTTATAAGTACAACATGAAGTATGAAAGCCACCTTGAGCATTAGAAGTCCAAAATTCCTTATGCAACCTCAAACCCTAATTTAGGTCACCAGTGCAAGGAGATGTCTTGAGTAGAACAAAACCCTAATCCTGTCTGGAATTCAAGGAGTCTTGTGATGAGAAATCTTGATAAAATGAGAGGGAAAATTTTGGGGTACAACACTGACCTCGGAGACTCCCATTGCAACACAACATCAACCTATCATGGATCTACAGCAATGCCACTACCTGAGATCACATGGCCAAGAAAACTGACATCCTTTAACCAGAATTCACACTTGGACAGTTTTGCATACAACTTCTTCTCTTTCAAAACTTGCAATACTACTCTTAAGTGTTCTGCATGCTCTTCTTATGACTTAGAGTAAATCAAAATATCATCAATGAACACCACTACGAACCGATCCAAATAATTATGAAAGATACGGTTCATGTATTCTATGAATACGCTCGGCGCGTTGGTAATACCGAAAGGCATCACTGAATACTCATAATGTCCATAACGCGTTCTGAAAGCCGTCTTCTGGATATCTTCATCCTTCACTTTAATCTGATGGTAACCCGACCTCAAATCAATCTTACTAAACACATGAGCATCCACCAATTGGTCCATCAAGTCATCTATTCTTGGAAGCGGATACTTGTTCTTAATCGTCACTTTATTCAACTGGCTATAATCAACACAATGCCTCATACTTCCATCTTTCTTCTTCACCAATAACACTGGAGCTCCCCACGGTGATACACTTACTCTTACAAACTTCTTTTCAAGTAACTCTTCCAATTTCTTCTTCAACTATGACAATTCAGATGCAGACATTCTGTATGGTGCCATAGACATAGGTCTGGTACCAGGTACAAGATCAATTGCAAATTCAACTTCCCTCTCCGGCGGTACATCAGGAATTTCATCAGGGAAAACTTCAGGAAATTCACACACCACCTGCAATTCCTCAATTACAGCTTGAGTCTCTATGGATAGCGACGCCATCAACGAGAATATATGTGCTTCCTCTTGCATCAACTTCCTCAACTATCTAGCAGACAACATACCATCTTCCTCTTCTTCAGGAGTAGAAAACCTCACAGACTTGTCATAAAAGTTAATATGAACGTAGTTATGCTCTAACCAGTTCATACCCAAAATCACATCCAAACCTCTTAACGGTAAACAAACCAAATCAACAGCAAAGTCTCTGTCGAAGATCGACAAGGGACACTTTAAACACACAAAAGAAGTAGTCGCCGACCCCTTGGCTGGAGTATCGACAACCATTTCTCCATTCAAAGAAGACAACATAAGACCCAATCTTTCAACACAATCAGCAGCAAAAAAACATTGCGTAGCACCAGTATCAATAATAGTAATTAAAGGAGTACTATTAATGAAACATGTACTTCTGATAAGTCTGTCCTCAGTAACAGTCTCATCCTCAACCAAAGCGAACACTTTACCACTTGTCTGCGCCCTCTTTGGTTTCTGAAACTGACTACCAATGTGCCCTTCTTCACTACAATTGAAACAAATCACATCCTTATGCTTGCACTCAGATACTACATGTCTGTTCTTACCACAACGGAAACACCTCTTTACTTCAGTAGTACACACATTACTCTTATGCCCAGGTTTCCCACATATAAAACATGACACACCAGCAGGAGCATCTCCCCCACTAGTCCTCTGACCCCGAGCAACTTTCTGTTTACCTTTACCAGCTGGGGTATCATAAGGCTTACCACGATTCTGTTGGTGCTTACCCCTCTTCTCACTGATAATCTTGTAATGAGCATTATTATCCTCCTCATAAATTCTGTAGCTATCAATCAAATCAGCAAAGACACGGATCTTCTGGTATCCAACTGCCTTCTTGATCTCCGGGCGCAACCGGTTCTCAAACTTGATACACTTTGAAAACTCAGCATCTGCCTCAGCGTAGTGAGGATAAAACTTAGCCAACTCATCAAACTTGGCAGCATACTCAACAACTGACATACTTCATTGCTTCAGCTCAAGGAATTCAATGTCCTTCTTTCCACGAACATCTTCAGGAAAGTACTTCCTCAGAAATTCCCTACGGAACACATCCCAAGTGACATTATCACCCGCAGCTTCCAATCTATGACAAGTCTCTAGCCACCAGTGATCAACTTCAACTGCTAGCATATGCGTACCATATTGAACCTTATGCGTTGGAGTGCAGTCCATCACACAGAAGATTCTATCAATCTCTTTCAACCACTCTAATGATGCGTCAGGATCATACTTTCACTTGAAAGTAGGCGGATTCTCTCTCTGGAAAGTCACTAAGCTACGAGATCCAGCATTCCCGTCAGTATTCGGCTGATTCTCCATCGCATGAGCCATTGCTTCTAAAGCAGCATCAAGTGCAATATCATTCCTTCCAGCCATCTCAACTTATCACTACAACATAAACAATGATTAGAACTCGAATAAACAATACTCGATTGTTAGACAACTACGAATCGACAACAAGGTCGGACCAACCTTTTGCTCTGATACCAACTTTGTAACACCCCAATTCTACCTGGCAATTATATATGTAAATCAGAGTTATAAAATCATTCATGCAAACGAATCAGGATGCCACCAATTCATCATTAAAAACTCATTGCATTCATCGTGGATACGTAACACTTTAAAACATCGGATGAACCACCATCATAACAATTTAATCTCTTGATTCAACAATAAAAACATCTACACAGTGGAATTCTTAATAACATCTTTAATCATCATTACAACAACTTCAAAACAACACAATTTAATAATAATCAACTTAAAGTTCAACGACTGAATAATCAACAATCAAAAGAAACAAGCGTTCATCCCCCCGAGGTTACATATCAGAGCAATGACACCGACTCGAACTATTGAAGGTATACAGCCTTCACTCTCGAAGGTATACCTGCACGTTACCAATGTAAGGGCAACATTCAAATAGAAGGGGTGAGATATCTAACAATATAATAAAGCGTATGATAACTAATATATTAAATTAGATCACATAACATCACCACTTCTCATCTCATAATCAACAATAATCACAACAATAATACACATTCACAACATCAATACACACTTCTTTATGCAATCATATAATGTGACTCAATATTATTCAAATGCATGTGGTACCATTGGAGCAGAACTCCCATCTTAAAAATCTGCCAATAAATAGAGGCATCAACAAGGCATAAGCCTTCATCTTAATATTTGCCAATACAGGCCATCTTAACGAGCATAAGCTCCATATTGAAATGCAATGTATGCGACACAGTCATGAATGTAATGACAACACCACAATTATCAACATCTCAACACAACGTCATCGTTGGCCAAAAGCCTACATCTTAAAAGCTGCCAATTATTAAAGGCATCTCAACATCTTTCATCCACATCATATATCATCATAATTCATTTATCATCATAAATCATCAAACATCATTTATACATCATAACTCATCAAGCATAATCTCATAAATCATCATTTCATCAATAACTCAATTGTACAGTAATATCACAGTAACTCATCAATCTCACAACGTTGGTCATAGGCCTACAACAATACTATTGCCTATAATTAATTACTCAACAAACGCTTACTTCTAAATCACTAAACCTCTACATGTTAATATTCTGTAATATTGCATCATTATCATCATTCATCCTACTGTTACAAACCAGACAGCAATCTATATACATCTCATCCTCATCATTCTTCACAAAAATCAACTTAACGATCAACACAGGAACTAGTTCAAATCCCACTTTGGATACTAGGATGATACTTCCTATTCTTCATTGCAATCCTTAAGAATGAAGTTCATCGTGTTAGCTATTCAACACTTCGAACGACACCTCAAACAGAGTCCGAAAACTCAAGTTACAGCATTCTCAAACTGATTCTGCCAAAAAGCAGACCACATGGATCGACGCATATCGTCTTGGGCCGACGCGTACAGAGTTTAACACGCCACATGAGTCAATGCATTACTCCCTTGTATCGACTCATACTGAGTCTGTCACACTGCATGTATCGATACATGCTCCTTCGTGTCGACTCATCCTGAGTCTAAAAGCCCTCATGTATCTATGCATGACTCCTTCGTGTCGACTCATACTGAGTCTAAAGACCTTCTTGTATTGACACATACCATTTGGGGTCGACACATACTACTCTGTCATGGGTAATTTCTGTGATTTTCTCTGTGTTTTCACTACGGTTCCATACTTTAAGCCCTAAAAACCTAATCTAATCATAGATAATCATCACTTACAGTTATCGTATAATTCTACATCAATTAAACAACATCGGGACGTCATTATTCATCTTTCAATCATCAATTTCCATCATACAACATCATATAATTCGACCATGAATAAAATAACATTTTCACATCTAATCCCGCATACCAATTATCATGAACCCTATTATAGAGTCAGAACCCCACCCTTACATTGGATTGAAGGTCGCTCTATAACTTTTCCGGTTGAATTTTCGTTCAGCCTCTTTTCCTCTTTCCAACAGCTTTCATGTTCTTCCTCTCAACCCTTATTCTTCTTACTGCTTCTTCTTTTCTATTCTTTCTAACAATAATAAAATAACCTATTATTCTATTAATACCTTAATGGGCTTAAGACTACTGCACCCCCTTATTACTACTTATATCCTTTAAAACAAGCTCACATTAAATAATATCATTCTTCTAATATTATTCCACAACTTGATAAAATAATAAATCCAACTAATCACAACACAACTTCACAAATATTCCAAAAATAATTTAATTAAATAATTAATTAAATTACGGGCATTACAAACACCGACACGAATTTGAAGCTCCGTCTAAAAGACTCCGATAGGTACCATTATTTCCACCATTTTCGCACCTCTATATTTTCATATTTTCTGAGTTGATTATTGATGACATTTGTTGTTGTTTGTTTCTAAATCGAATTTTTTTGTTGCTACTCACTGATATAAGCGTGGATTTTAATTGTTGTTGTTGTTTTATTTTTTTGTGTGAATATGAGAGAAACCTGAACCGAATAAAAAATAAAACAAACTGAGTGAAAGAGAGATGACCGTGAGTTTCTCAATCGCGTGTAGAGTTTGCGGTTTTTGTGTATTGATTCAGAGTGAGAGTTGTAATCGATTATTGCGAGAGAGAGAGAGAGAGAGAGAGAGAGAGAGAAGATTGAAGATGATGAGGAAACCAGATGAAGGTATGGTTGCAGCGGCAGATTGAGAAGTGAACGAAAGGCGAAGAAAAAGAAGTCTGAGCAGCCGTTTGTGAGAGAGAGAAACAACCGCGCCGCGAGAGAGAGACGAAGAGGAAGAACTCTGTTTTATTTGAAAAAATTGGGAACGTCACTTGAACCCTAACCTGAGCGCATTCTTTTTCTCTTTTAACTTACTTTTCTTACAATAATAATTCTGAAAGTGAAATAATATGGATGGATCCAAGTGACTTTGTTGGGCTTTTACTGCTCAAACCCCTCTCAGGCCCGCTATCACATTTTTTTTATACCTGGATTGCCTTACCAAAAAATGCTTCTCTAGGATTCAACTTGATGGGCCTAATGCCTATTTCTAAACAACCACCTAATTCCGACCTTGCACCTCCTTGTCTCTATTTTCTTCAATTTTTGTTTTAATCTTTGTTTTAATTTTGTTGATGATATGTTTAATATTTTTCCTTACATGATAAAAAATGCAAAAAATGATATATCAGAAAATACAAAAAATAGTTTTATTTAGTTAATTTAGTTAGATTTTCTTAGGCTAATTTAGGCCAACTCATTATTTTATTTAATTAAAAAATACAAAAATATTAGATTAAGTTTATAATTACTTCTTGCCCTTATAAGAAATACCAAAAATATATATTAGTATAATTTAGTCTCTTTATTAAAATTAATTTTTAGTTGTTAATTATTTAGTTATTTAATTTCTATTTTATTTAATTTCTTTTCTTTCGATTATTTAGTTTTTTTAATATATTTTTGTTTGTCTAATCCAAGGGGAAGGATTAATTCGTTGACTTCATGTCATCGAATATATCTAATATGGTTGTGCGAAACCCCTTCATACATTTTTTTAGTTTTGTTAACCTTAAGTTAAATCTCCTAAAAAACTCAATTTTCAAACTTACATTCTTTTAAGCCAAAACATCGACATTAGGTTGTTGCATTTTCAAAAAACTCAAAAACACACTCATTTAGCAAACAAGCCAATTTTAACCAAAAACAGATATTTCAAAAGGTTCCTATAGGATACTATAGATACATAGGGTGCTAGTACCTTCCCTTTGTATAACTAACTCTCGAACCTTCGATCTTTTCAAATGTATTGTATTCTTCTTTACTTTTAGTATTGCACTTACTTTGCATATTTATCGGTTTTATTTCGCACTTTTTCCCTTTTTCTTGGAAATAATAAAGTGCGGTGGCGACTCTTGCTTATTTGCGATTCAAGTTAATTAATAGCTTGATTTCCGATTTTCAGCGCTACAGACACGTTCCATACAATAGTGCCTAAATAAAAATTATAAGATCTATGTACAATATCTACAATTGTACAAAATCCACAACGAAAGATTATGAACTCAAAGTCTTCAAAACATCATTTACCAGCTTTCTCTTGCCTTTAACCTGCAAAGAACTACATGAAAAACAATAATGATAATAGGGTGAGATAATAATCTCAATGTGCTCCCATATCCTATGGTTTCACTCGACTCTACATGGCTTCTAATCGATTCCTAACTCAACTCTTCATCTTTCGTTACTT
This sequence comes from Vicia faba, assembly GCA_948472305.1. Lineage (NCBI taxonomy): Eukaryota > Viridiplantae > Streptophyta > Magnoliopsida > Fabales > Fabaceae > Vicia > Vicia faba. The sequence goes on along the minus strand of OX451738.1, from coordinate 1,553,118,116 downwards.
GTGTAACACTTACACAATGTAACTAAGACTTAAGACTCTAAGGGATATTCCTACTATATGGAAACATGTACACTTAAGTTCACAAACTCAAATCAATCATTATTCGGAAAGTGTACCAAGGAATCTTTCCCCGGCCAACCCTATGTCTAGGATTATCGACACGGGTCACGGATCCTTGTATCATACTTCGAATTTTGTAGATTTCGGATTCTCCATAAGACTCGTGCCCAATTATAAGATTCATCGCTCCCTATGGGACCCAAACTCATTTTGAGCCTTCTTCCTCATATGACACTCTAACCAAATTTAAGGTCCATTTCTCTATGGTTCTCGAACCCATTTATGAACCAAATTTCTCCTCTATAGGAATTTAACCTATTTATGAGGTTTACGAAGTAATAGTGCATGTATCCAATTCGTACTTTTCATAAGAATCACAGTTTGGGACGGGCACGATAAAAGGTTTATTTCTGAATACATGATTATTTTGGTAAAATAAACATGATTTACTATTAATCACTAGGTGATCACTTTCATCCTCACAACAAACACTATGTTCCATACAAAGCATATTTATTCACGATTTGATTCATTTGTAGCGACTATTTGTCCACGATACATACCAAGGTACCCTTGTATCTGAATATCGCCAACTAAGTTATCTATCATAGTTCAACTTATTTTACTAGTTAATTTACCTAATTTCCATACTATGTTTTCCCCACTCATCATTATCATATGGTTAATAAATTCATTATTCACAACAAGTCAAGCATGTATCAAACATAAGGTAGTTCACATAAAATTCATGATTATTGTCATCATTCACCAAGAATACTTGGTTTCAATAATGTTTTCTTATTACCATATAATATTCCATTAGATTAACTTTCCAATTCTTTGATTCTCATTTTAATCGGAGGCACTATTACCATTTTACAGTGGAAACAGGGAACAAGAGATGTAACCACCTCAATCTTGTCATATAATACATAATAGTTTATCATCATTATCTTATCAATAACTGACATAACATCATGTTTTTACTCCACCGTCCAATAGAGCATTGAAATAGATTTCCAATGCATCCAACCATGCGTCATTCCGACTTACGGTTCTCAAGATACACTATTTTCAATTCGACAATTTTTCCCATACTTTATGTGGTAATCGATTACCAGTATGTGGTAATTGATTACTAGTCCTGAAAACGTCTCTAAACTCCAATTTTAAGCCGATAATCTATTACCCATTTGTGATAATTGATTACCACTGCAGATAGACTAAATAATGCCCAATTTTCACATACAAATCACTTACAAACCATTCTAACTCATACACTGTCATAAACACATATCAAATCAAGTAATTCTAAGGTATAACTTCATGGAACAATACACATATGCAACCATGGAATCAAAGACAACAACAACACATGGAAGTAACACCATCATGTCATGATTAAATAATAACAACATAAAACCCTAGTTTTCCCATTCATGAAATTCTTTCCTCCCAAAGCTAAGTCTAGTTAAGGAACTCACCTTAGAATGAAGAATATGATGAAGATTGGTGATGAAGAAGATGAAGGATGGTGGTGGTGTGGGCTTCATCTTCTCTTGTTCTCCTCCTCTTCCATTTCTTTCTTTTTTCTTTCTTTCCTTTTGTTTCTTTATTGGTTTCTTTTCTTCTTCTTATCTCTTCGTTCTAAAATCTCTCTCTCTCTCTCTCTCTCTCTCTCTCTCTCTCTCTCTCTCTCTCTCTCTCTCTCTCTCTCTCTCTCTCTCTCTCTCTCTCTCTCAACCACACATATATTATAGTATAATATATTATGTGATTAGTGTTAAAAGTCGGTAATAAAATATCTCAATTGATATTTTCTTACTACTAGACCAATTAACTCATTATTAATGTTACCAAAACGTCCTTTCGGATACTAATTAATAAAGCCATTCTCTTTGAGTAATAATTAAGCTCTTCTGAGTCCATTAATTACTCTATTGAACTCAACTTACAATAACTAACAACTAATAGAGTAAGTCTTGAATTAATAAGACAATCACACATACAATAACACCCCGTATAACATACATCTAGAAAATACATTATACATGATATTAATTGGTACTGATACAACATAAATTCCTGACAACGTCATTATGTACATGTCCATAAAATAAATACAACATATTTCACATGCCATACAATAGTGCCTAAATAAAAATTCTAAGATATTGTTGTACCCCAATTTTTTCTCCTAAGATTCCTTCATCATACCATATTGTTTCAATCACCACAAGATCACATTAGGGTTTTTGGTTCTTCTCCCTATCTTTAGCCTTGCTCTTTTGAGGAATTACCAAGCACCTTGACTTGTTTTCTTTTGTGATCATGTATATTTTGCTTTGATTTTCTCTCTAATTAACAAAATTCAATATTGGTTTGTCTTACTTGTTAATAATGTAGGTAAAGGCAATGAGGCTTAGCAAGTTGCTTCATGGGTTCATGAGTTTATTTCCATGCCCTAGTCAATAGCTTGAGAAATTCAAACCTCACCATTGAAATTGTTTTGGAAGAATTGGTATGGAATTGGTTTTTGGATGGCCATGAGTCCTCATCATCATCCTCAACAATTTCTATTCACAAAGGAAGAATATTGGCACAAAAAGTTTGTTCAAACTTGGCAAAGTTCCTCAAAGCATTCTCTTGATCTAGAGTCTATGGTTTTGAACTTCAAAGGAGAATATCTTGCTCATCTTTTGGTATTTTTGAGTGATTCCAAAAACATTCTTCTCTTCAAAGAGTTACCAAAAAATCACTTCAAAAGTTCCAAGGAGTTTTCATGTGGAAGGAACTTGGTGAAGAAGAAAGATTACAAGTCATCCAGATGAATCCCCAATTCTTCATATGTGACTTCAAATGGTCATAACTTGGTAAATTTTTATCACCTTGAGCCCATTCATTTTTCATGATGATCTTAAGGATGTGTACTTCATGCCTTATTTTATGTGCAAAGTGAGAAAATGGATAGAAGTTGCCTTAAGAATGCAAAAGATTATAGGTCATTTTATGATTTTTAGCCAACTTCAACAAGTCATAACTTTCTCAATTTTTGGATATTTTGAGTGGTTCAAATTTCAAAATATCATTCAAGAGGTCTACTTCATTCCATCTTTTTTGGTCAAGAGCAAATTCTGAGTGGAAGGCCATGCTTGGATGCAAAAGATTATAGGTCATTTTTAAAGAAGAATTTGAAATATTTCTAAGTATGGAAAGTCAACTATTTTTCTTCAACTTTGACTCCATGTAACTTTCAGCTCAAGCATTCATTTGATTCCATTCCTTTTCCATTGCAAAGCTTGTAACCTCATCTTTCCAAAGCATCAAGAATTTTTTCCCTAAGACCCCTTGAGGTGGAAATGTCATTGGATTGAACTTGGTAACTTGGAACTGAAGTTTCCCCATAAGTCAGAGTTTAAAATTCATGTTTTGGCCTCTAAACATCAAATTAGCACGCGTTTGTGATCTAAACATGTTTAACCAAGTTGCCAAAGTGGATTAGAGCCTTAAAATGCAAGTATTGGGTGAGTTTTGATGCAAATTAGATCACACTTTGCTCGTGCATCAGGTTCACACGATTTCTCTCCAAACTTAATCATTTCACACGCTTGAACATTCCATTTGATTCCCTATAAATAGAGGGTCATCCCCCATTCAATTTCCCAAGCTTAGATAGCCAGAATCACCCTGCCAAACTTGCTTCACAACCCAGAATTCAGCTACTTCGAATTCTATTCTCAAGCCTTTTTCAATCCATTTTTTCTTTCAATTCACCTTCCTTGATCGTCCCTGAAGCTAACAATATAATTATATTCAAGAATCGTGCCCTATATTGCTCCATAGAAGTCCAATTTCAGAGCTCTGCAACTCAACTTCAATAGGTAGATTCCTTCATCAATTCTTCAAAACTCTGATATCATTGTGTTGCTCTCATTTCCCTGTTTCTAGTCGCAACACTTACAGTTCACTGGAAACACGTTTTGACCATGAATTTTTAAATCCCTTTTCAAAACTTTCTTTCCAAATTGCTTGAGCTACAGTTTATATAAATTTGGCGCGAGGGTGTGGTTGTCTTCGTTTTGAAGAGACGAAGCGAATGGCATAGGTCTGAGCTTCTGATTTTACAGTTTGAGGGACCTGCAATTCGTGATGGCTATAGGTTGAAGATGACCAACGTGTCATCTTCTAACCAATGAAGGCGTGCCATTTGTTATTTTCAAATTCTGATTTTATTAATGATTTTGTACATTATTCATTAAAGACCATGATATGCACAGCGCGCCAGATCCCTTGAATTTGATTACTAACGCGTTTTGACTCTCATCCAATGGTCCACATCTTTTTCTTTTATTTTCTTTATCTGATTTTTATATTTTAAATGTTTTAAACTTCAAAAAATCATAGAAAATTCATTTTTGGTCCAAAAAATCTGAAAAAATTATGAAAAATATTTTTGATTATTCTCTTTCTGATTTTTATTTTTTCACCATTTAATTTTGTGTTTTGCTTTTTTTTAATGAATTTCGCACTTATTAGATTTGTTTAAAATGTTTAAAAATATTTTTACACATTTTTAAATTCTGAAATAATTATGGAATGATCCAATGATATTGTGACAAATATTGGTGACCTTATTTTATTTTTGTTTCTGACTTTGCTATTTTTTACCATTTTTGTTTATTTTACCCATTTATTTTAATTTTTAAAAATAGTTTCTGACTTTTAAAAATTCCCAAAAAATTTATAAAATTACTTGGCCTCTTTTCTGATTTTTTCTATGGTCTTATTTTTCATTTCTTGATTAATTTGAATATAATTGACATTTTCCTCATTATTTTCAATTTTTTAAAAACATTTTTAAACCCTTTAATGTATATATTAATTATATTATTATTTTGTGATTATTTTCTGGCTGTCTTGGGTTGATTTTTTGATCATGGCTATATTAACATCATTAGATCCATGGTGTCGAGTTTAACTCCACAAAAAATGGACGAATGATTTTAATAATAGTTTGATTAAATATTAATTCAAATGTGGTTTCTCTTTTTATCCTAATTCCTCTTCATCTCATCCCCTTCTCATTGCACTAAATGTTGTTGGAGCATGATCTCTATATCATGTCTCAAAACAAATGGTGCATAGATTGATATTGACCGGCCTTAAAATAGGTGCGCCTTCTATATAAGTCCACTTACAATTGCTTAACATAGCGCTAAATTTTGTCCCGATTCGAATAAATGATCATTCGTGGCCCAAACTAAGCCCAAGTATGTTAACCTTGAAATTCTACCAATCCTCTAATGGATCTACAACACTTTTGGTCAACGGGGATCACTTAAACATCATTGATCATTAAATGGTACTTATGAGAATTCCAAATGGATGATATACTTGACAAAAAGCAAATGCAACTTGTTGTGTGGAGGCTTTGGTTCTACCAATCCTCTAATGAGTTTCAAATGCAAGTTTCAAGATGGTCACCCAACTAACCACTAATTATTGACTTGTTTATTTTATGCTTTTATTCTTTTATGCTTTATGTACTATTTATTTTTTAGCATTTTTCATTTCATGCCATTTTCATCTTTGCTCATTTTAGCATTTATATTCTTGTCATTTCTATTTTGCTCACTTGAGCTTTTATTTTTCTTTTCTTAAGATACTTAATAATCAACTTAAACCCTAAAAAACTCTTAATGGTACTTGGACTATTTGGTTACTATCCTTGGCATTATGGAGCAGTGAAATTTTTCTTGGACTTAGGATTAGAAACCCTGGCCTATCTTGGAGACCTTGTGATCTTATCTGATTATTTTGTCTGGAACTCTTGAGGTTTACCTCAAGACATTGGGTTGCTTGATTGTTTTTGTGTGCAGGTTTTTGTGATTACATCCTTTGTTTGTAATCTGGAATCCACCTGTATACAACTGTTACTCTGCCTAATTTCTATGAAGACTTAATACACTTGAAGAGGTCTAGTATCTTTGCTTGCTTGGTTCCAATCCAAAGAATGGGAATTCTATCTAGACTCATAATGTCAAGTTTTGGCTTCTTGTTGGTTAGATGGCTCTTATCCTTAGCTTTTACTTTATGCTTTAGGATAGCCTCTTCTACTCCTCCCATCTTCTTTAATTTCAAAAATCTTCTCCCTCCTTTTGAAAACTCTTCTTGTTTTGAAACTTAAACCACTTTCATAATAAACTTGGATTTATGTCCATGCATTTTCAAAATATTTTCATAAATAAACTCCAATCAATTTAATAATACCTTGACATTTTTTGTGAGAATACTAAAAGTCAACCAATCTCATTTCAAACCATTTTGCCACTTTGGCTTTTATCTTTACAACTTTTCTCAAAAGATTAGACTCTTGTCAATCCTTGTAGTGATGCAAACAACTATACTTCTACAATATGTAGTGAAGAGAGATATTTTCCACTTGGGTGTTGAGTGAGGCATTGTTGATTTTAAAATCCAAGCCATATCCTCCACTTTGAGATGATACAAATTCTCCTTTCTCATTATTGTGGGTAGTAGGTATGTTTTCCAGATGGACAATGACGATGATGTTTTATCTCATAAAATTAACCAACACACTTGTGTTTCAAATTTTTAAAAGAGGAACTACGTGTACCCTGATCCCCTATTGCACGAAAGGTGGTACGTAGGCATTAAAGGTTCGCAACCGCGGCAGATGCAAATATATATATATATATATATATATATATATATATATATATATATATATATATATATATATATATATATATATATATATATATATATATATATATATATATATATATATATATATATATATATATATATATATATATATATATATATATATATATATATATATATATATATATATATATATATGTATTTATTTTCTCACCTCCACCATCCATTTTATATACAACACATTTTTATAGCTAAAATATACAGATTTTTCAAAGAGGTTCCTGCAGAGTACCGTAGATGTTTAGGGTGCTAATACCTTCCCTTTGCATAAATAACCCCCTTACCTTGAATCTTTCCCCCTTTTTTTGGGTTATTCGCTCTTTTCCCATTCCTTTGGAAACAATAAAGCGCGGTGGCGATTTTTATTTTTGATTTGTATAAAGTCTAGCCAATCCAATGGCTTAGTCTTGAACATTTCTACCGCTACAGAAAAATGGCGACTTCACTGGGGAAAGATTGACCTCTTGCTGGTCCATCCCTAAGTGAGTTGAGCCTATCTTTGTTTATATTTGTATATGTGCTATTGTTGTTTATGTGTTATATTTTGTATATATGTTTATTTGGATTTGCCTGGTTTTCAGGGTGCTTGGTGATTACTCATAAGTCCTATACCTGGACTTGGGAAAACTTTAAGATAGGACGGGCGGTATAGTCATGTTAACTTTGAGGGAGTAATCCCAAAAAAGGAGGCATGAGATCCCCCACTCAGTGGAGGCCCCTTTGACTGTAGTGTCATTTACCGAGTAATCAGGAAGAAGTACTACTTTCGACTTGGGAGCCTGCTGAAACTGAGGACTGTAGAATACCAAACCCATCTTGGCCTTTTAGGTGTAGTGCAGAAGTTATGACGAAGTAATCTGGAAATAATTGTCACGCGATACTACATTCGGACGAGTCTTTCTTGAGAATATTACTAATTACCAAGTTAATCGGGAAGTTAGTAATATCCGAAGGAGGGATGTAGACTCTGGGAACCTCTAGAACCTTGTTCGGCAGGTGATAACTCTTAGACCAACACCTTATGGGTAGTACCTTCGACCTCATGCTCGTGACGTTAAACTTATGATCCCTATATGTGTGATCTTGTGTGTGATTGTTGCATCATGCATCCATGCACTCATAAGCATCTTTTGAAGAAAACAATATTTCAAGGGATTTAAAGGTTGACTATTTTTGAATATCTCAAGTACTTTTAAACCATGGATTCTGGAAAGAGAAAGACCGGGAAATACAGTTTCAAGAATCCCAAGATAGATGAGCTGATCAGTCTAATTCCAGAGATTGAGTGTCCTGCATACTTTCGGAAGAAGTATGGATCCATCATTCCTCTCATGAAGCTAAAGATGAAGGAGGGTATTCTCTCGACCTTGATCTAGTTCTATGATCCGGTATATCACTGCTTTACTTTTCCCGATCATCAGTTGATGCCTGCACTGGAGGAGTATTCTTATCTATTGGATTTACCTGTTACCAATCGTGTTCCTTTTATTGGTTTGGAGGTCGAGCCAAAACCACATGAGATTGCTGCTTTGATTCACTTGGGGAAGTCTGAGGTGGAAGCCCACATGACTACCAAAGGAGGGATTAGAGGATTACCAGCTCAGTTCTTATTGGAGAAAGCTCGTTACTTTTCCAGAATGAAGAGTACGGTTGCTTTCGAGGCCATCTTTTCTCTGCTTGCTTATGGATTATTCTTATTTCCCAATGTGGACAAGTTTGTCGACATTAATGCTATCAGGATTTTCATGATTGGAAACCCAGTTCCTACACTATTGGGTGATGCTTATTACTTTGTTCATCTTCGGAGCTCCTAGCATGGGGGAATGATTATTTGTTGCACGCCTTTGTTGTACCGATGGTTCATCTCTCATATGCCTCAGTCTGATGCTTTTTGGGATGTCAAGAAGGAACCCCGTTGGGCTTCTAAGATCATGGCACTTACTCACTCGGATATTGATTGGTATCATCGAGCTTATCAGGATATAAAGATTATTGACATTTATGGTAGTTTCCCCAATGTTCCTCTTCTTGGTACAAAGGAAGGAATTAACTATGACCATGTTCTTGCATGGAGACAACTTGGTTATCCGATGAGGGATAAACCAAACAGTATTCATTTGAGTAGTTTCTTTCTGAAGGAAGGAGAAGACCACAGGGAAGCAAGAGAGAAGATTGTGAAAGCCTGGCGTCACATTCATAAGAAGAGTAGGAAGGATTTGGGACCTAGGGGTGTTGTTTCTTTGGAGCCATATCTTTAGTGGGTCCGATCGAGAGCCATTCAGTTAAATATGTCGTACACTCGGGAGACACCCATGCCTGATCTATTTGTGAAGACCACTCCTCCTTTGTTAGATGATCTAGAAGAGATGCAGCTTTCTTTGGTTAGGATGTGTTGTACCCCAAAATTTGCCCTCTCATATTTCTCAAAACATTGCAAGGAAAATCTCCAAGTGGCTCAAGATAGCTTAAGAGTGGGTCAGACAAGTCATCTCCTAAGGCAGTCAACCCCAAATTAGGGTTTTGTGTTGCATCAAGATCCTTAATTCCAAATTACCTCAAGTGCTCCCCTATGTCCTAATATGTTCTCAAGGTCATCCATGTCAAATTTCAAATCCTTGCAGAGGAAGTTTGCTCAATTAATTGCTCAAAAGGTCCAAAAATCGATTGTGTTAGGGCAAAAATCAACTGTGACCCAAATACAGTCAAACTTCAAGATTTTTTGTCAACATTCTCATTTTGAAGGATATTTCATCATTTGATCAAGTTTTGATCATGATTCATCAAGGATTGCTCAAAATTCATCAAGACTCAAAAGTTGCTAAATAAGGGTTTGTAGGAAAAGTCAACTCAACTTTGAACAAGCATAACTTTCTCATGCTTTATGAGAAATGACCCATCCAAATCTAATTTTTAAGAGGATGCAATTTCCTAAAATCCATCTTCATATCCAAAGATCATAAAATGCACTCATAAGAAGTTATAAATTTGGACATTATAGGTCATTTTTGAAAGTCAACAAAAACACCTTTTTAGCCAAAGCTTATAACTTGAGTATGGAATATCAAAATGAGATGAGACAAACAGGGTTGGTTAGAGGACATCTCAAGCTTTCTAAAAAGTCCAAGAACACTTCCAAAAGTTCAAAATTGAAGAAGTTATGCATTGTTGAAGTTGGACATTTTTGTAAAATTGCCAAAAGTCAACTATCCCCAAAACTTCAAATTTTGTCAAATGGGCCCATTCTTTTCCACTTGATCTGAGCTTACATCATTTCACACGTGTCCTAGCTTCAGCCATGAGCCAATATCTTATTTTTATTATTTAATTTGATTTTTAATTGAATTTATTCACTTTAAATCAAATAAAATCATATAAAATCAAAAGTATTTATAACTCATGATTTTTTGGTTGCTTTAGGCTTTGAATAAAGCTATTATGTGAATCAAATTTGCATCAAGTGCATTGGTTACAAGAAGATATGATTTAGGCCAAATTTGGAAGGTTGTGATGGTGGAATCAAATCCAATTCATGAGCATTGATATGGAGAGATTTGTACCAAGTTTCTTACCCTAATGCAATATACATTACATAAGGAAGGCAAAGGCACTAAAATAGGGTTGGAGGCTGCAAGAAGAGGCATAACAAAAGTTTGAAAAAGTGGTAAAAAGCTTGAATCCGAGATCATAACAAGAGGCGTTTTCAGAAGCCAAAAGTTATCCCAAACGATTCCTGGGTGTTCACTCATTCTATCTGGATCAAGAGCAAGCATTCTCAGACCACCTAAAGCGCTGCAAGTGTCACGATAATCACCTTGGTTCTTGAATTCAGTTTGATCTGTTCTTGCATCATTAACAAAAATTAACTGCATATTCATGATCACTATGTCATTTGCTAACCTTCTGTAATAGCCAATTTTATTTATAGGCGCTGTAACCCCAAATCACCATAGCTAGGGTTGCGTTTTTGTTTTTAGGGTTTTCTTTTTCAGGAAAAATCAGGGCTCAAGAAGGGTATAATGTTAATCAGGAAGCCAAGACAAACTCAGACATGTGTTTGGAATTTATTTATGTGGCCTAGAATGGATTTTAGAATAAGCTTGCGTTTTTAGCTGTGGATTCAAATCCGCAGGTAAAATTACAGTAGAGGAAGTACAGGGATGAAGAGCTGGCGTTCATCCATTGGCCCTTTCAAAATTTTCACACATTTTTTTTTGTTTGCTGGCATATTGACTTGTTTTTCTTTATTATGATTTATTTGTATGTTATTAACAAAGAGAGCAAAACAGCCTAGTGGCAAGCGTGCGTTGGCAATCATCTACAGGACCTGGGTTCGAATCCCAGGTCCCCCATTTTCTTTGTTACTTTTATTCTTCAGGTGATCTTGTACATGTCAAAGGCTACAGCATACCATGCACCAGCAAGCAACCAATTGCCAGATGGCCAGAGGCCAGATCTGGTGGCCAAGATCTGAGGGACCACCATAGGCAAAGTCAACACGCGCACACCAAATCTGCAAAGTCAACAGGGCCAGCGTGTAATGGGCCTCAGAATTGCTTCTCAAACCCCCAAAACAGGCCCAAACCCCCTTCCTTCTCATCTTATTTATTTTATTTTAATTATTTTTTTTATTATTTCTATTTAAATTCTAACCAATTAAAATTCAGCCTTTTCATAAAATAAAATCGCCAAAAACATTTTTATTTAATCAAATTTTAACTTTTATTTTTTTTAATAAATACTAATTAATTAATTTAGGTTTTAATTCTTAGAATAATTTTAACCTATTTTGCAAATAATTAAAATTAATTAGGTTTTAATTACTAATTCAATTAATTTTATTTTCTTTCTTTAAATAATTAAAAACTCCAAAAAAAGAGAAGAATAATTTATTTTTCATTTAATTAATTTATTTAATTTAATTTAGTGATTAATTTAGGTTATTTCTTTCTTAAAATAAAAAACAACAAAAAGATATTTTCTTTAACCAAAAGGGTCAAAACCCTAGTCATGCGCTCGATTTAATTTCCCGCACGCGTTACTTATTTTTATCCAATAATGTACTTGCTCCCGGATTGTAATAGTTGAATAGGACTTTTATTTATTTTTATCGCTTTATTTATTTTCAAAGGGTTTGTCTTTGGCGATGTAAATACCCGACGCCTTGTAATTTAAATTCCGCATTTTATTTCCGCAAATTATAATTGTTAGATGTTTGATAATAGGGTTGCATGACAAGCCTGAATGTTTTAACCTAAAATCAACTTAGGTCACCCTTAACATGTACAAAAGATAAAAATAACTCAAAACGATACACTCGCACATGCGCACTCCTAGGGTACACCCCACTTGGTTGCCTTCGTAAACGGTCATTGAGTATAGGTTGTTTTAGAGGTCTCCCTCTTGCCTAAAAGATCATAAGTTGCCTCAAAATGGTTGCCTCGGATATTGTTGCCTCAAACAAATGATCTAAGACATTAGGGTTACTGCTAAGGCGTCCTAACATTGCTTTAGTGACCGTATGTCCCTTTTGAATTAACCCTCAAATTTCAACAACGGTGATACCTACTCACTAATAGTGGGATAGCATTGTCTAAAGGAAATAAGCATAGAACGATTCTTTTTTCGAGTAGGTAGATTAGTTCTTAGATACTTGCTCATCCAAAACAAAACTTTTTTCACACTTACACTCCTTTACAAACAAGTTTTCAAAAACACTTCATTACACTCTTGAAGACAGACGCAAGAGTTAAATCGAAGTTAAAACAAAAACTTTTCAAAACCCACAAACATAAGTAAAACAATTTTGAAAATGATGAGCAAGTACCTAAGAGCCCGTAGATAACTACGGATAAAAAGGGTGCTAATACCTTCCCTTTCTATAATCTACCCCCCGTACTCAGAAATATCTCCAAAAAGGAATTTTTCTGTGCTTTTTTCCTTTCCTTGTTGGATAAAATAAAAGTTGGTGGCGACTCTTGCTTACCGCGACATTTTGCAAAAACAAACGCAAAACGCAAACCAGCATTCCAAAAATAGTCAGTTCTTCCCACCGTATCACAGGATGCAACAAGAAAGGGATGCTTGGAAGAACAAGTTTCAGACTTTAGAGAGTTCCTACAGAGCAGATCTGAAGGAGAAAGATTATTTGATCGAGATCCTTGAGATTCAAGCAGTAGAGTCTATGGAGTGGCAAGGGGATTTATTTTCTTCTAAGCCTTAAATAGGTGCTGATTACTCACTTCCTGATTCATATGATTGGAAGGAGGTTGCCATCAAACATGTGGAAGAAAACCAGAGGTTGAGGGCTCAAATTTTCAGGCTCACAGGGAAGCGCCAGCGTACAGATTGATCTCTATCAGTTTCTTTTTCTCAGGATTTTTAGATTGTATTTTCATCTTGTACTTGGGATCATTGAAACTTGTAATTCATTTTTGAATTTATTATAATAAAAATCTTTCAGTATTTCAAATGTGTTATTATTTTGATGTTTGCAATATGTCTATAAACGTTAAATCCCTTGAAATATTAAATAACCAAAGTAAAAATAATAATATGCATTTCACATCATGCATCATATTGCACATATTTATTGCATTTATTATGCATATCCAGGTGCCTTACCCAGCTTTTTACTTTGTTCAGCAAGCTGACTCATCACTACAACACTCGGGCTAACTTTAAAAATAAGATGGACAATTTGGAACAGGAGAATCGTGAGCTACGCGAAGAAGTTTCTGCTTTGAAGGCTGGGTTGGCCAATTTGACTACTCTGGTGGTTGCTCAAAATCAGCCACCAAGTGTTCAACCTTAACCAATAAGGGCAAATGCTGAATTTCCTGTTGTTCTTGTATCTGCTACTCCGACTGTTGTTCAAAACCGTATGCCTCAGGGTTATTCGTGGGGAATGCCAGAGAATTTTGCACCTGAAGGTTTCAATTTGGGCCCCCAAGATGCTCTAGTGGTTCAAAACATTGTTACTCCAGCACCTCATATGGTGCATACTATTCCTGTTGCACCTCCTTCGGTGAATTTGGTTCCGTTTGTTAATGAAGATGTGTGTCGTCCTTTCCCTCCGCCGAGTGAAGACTTGGGTCTTTATGATAGAATGGATGATTTCCAAGAGCAGTTTGATAGAATGCAAAGAGAGATGAAGGCTCTTAGGGGAAAAGAGTTATTTGGGCAGAATGTGAATGAGCTGTGTTTGGTCCCGAATGTAAAAGTGCCTGCTAAGTTCAAGGTCCCGAAGTTTGAGAAGTACAAGGGCAATACTTGCCCTCGTGCTCACTTGGTGATGTACGTGAGGAGAATGTCTACCCACACCGGTGATCAGCATCTGTTGATTCACTTTTTCTGGGATAGTCTGACCGGCGCAGCATTGAAATGGTACATAAGTTTAGACAGCGCCAACATCCATACTTTTAATGATTTGGGAGAAGCATTCATTAAACAATACAAGTACAATGTGGATATGGCGCCCGATCGTAACCAGCTTAGGGCCATGGTTCAGAAAGACAGAGAATCGTTCAAAGAGTATACGCAGAGATGGTGCGAAGTGGATGCATAAGTGATTCCTCCCATGGAGGAGAAGGAAATGACTAAAAATTTTCTGAAAACGCTGGGTGCTTTCTACTACGAAAGAATGGTAGCAAGTGCCCCAAGTGATTTTACAGAGATGGTAGGAATGGGTGTCCACCTAGAAGAGGCAGTAAGAGAATGTCGTTTGACAAAGGGTGAAGGGTCCGGAGGTATGAAAAAGCCAGCTTATGGGTTTACAAAGAAGAAATAGGGGGATACAAATGCTATTATGCAAGAGAGGAGAGTGAACGCTCCTAGAAGGAATTATCAGCGTCACCAGCAAGTTTCCTCAGTTACTCCTGTTATGAATTCTGCTCTGACTACCGTTTCTTATCAAAGACAGTCCCAACAAGGGAACCAAGGGAATAATCAGAGAAGGGAGAACTACGACCCTATTCCCATGAGCTATGCAGAGCTACTACCAGCATTGATTCAGAAGAAGTTGGTCCAAACACGACCACCTCCAGCTGTACCATCACCATTGCCTTGGTATTACAAAGCAGACCAGACGTGCGCCTTTCATCAGGGAGCACCAGGGCATAGTGTTGAAAACTATTATCCTTTGAGGACTGAAGTGTAAAGGTTGGTGAAGTCTGGAATTTTATCTTTTAAAGACATGGGACCTAATGTGAAAGATAATCCTCTACCCAAGCACGGGGGAGTGAATACTGTGAATATGGTGGCCGGTTGTCCAGGTGACTTCCGGATTTTTTTACATTAATCTGGTTAGAGGGGATTTGGTGAAGATGCATGCATACCTCTGTGAATTTAGTTATTATACACATGACCATGTCGGTTGTGCTATTTGCAGTACAAACATACAGGGTTGCAAGAAGATAAAGGCTGATTTACAGGAGATGATGGATGAAGGTTTAATCCATATAACCAGGCCTAGGGCAGAATATGAAGAGGAAGTGAATATGGTGTCTGGATGTCCGGGTGAATTCAGAATTTTTGATGTGGAGCATTCGAATGAGGATCTCCTGCAGTTGCATGCTACCTTCTGCCGTACTGCTGGTCAGGTGGAACACCAATATGGATCTTGCGTAGTTTGTTGTTGAGACCCCCGAGGATGTTCTATTATGAGAGATGGTGTTCAATTGTTGTTAGACAATGGAACTATCAAGATCACGGGTCATAGAGATGATTATCACGAGATTGATATGGTTGAAGTTTGTTTGATGGAAGAAGAGTCAGAGGAAGAGTATGCCTCTGCGGATGAGTATTTCTCTTCAGACGGAGATTTGTTTGCCGGAAATGACCTTTTGATAACTGGTTGTGTTGAGGAAGGGGTAAATGTTATTGTACCTTGTTTTGGTGCACCCGCTCATCTTGAGGTGGAGTACCATAGCAAACCAGCTGTTACTCCATTGGTAATTAGTCTTCCAGGTCTTGTTCCCTATAAATCAGATAAGGATGTGCCTTACAAATACAACACTATAATCTTAGAAGATGGGGTGGAAGTTCCCATCTAGCCAATACCAAATGTTGGAAATATAGCTGATAATAGTAGGGTGACCCATAGCGGTCATGTATTTGCGCCGGTTATTCGAAGAGATGTTGTTGCTGAAAAGAAAATTGCTGAGAACGATGAGCCTAAGAAGGCCGCAGGAGAGACTAGTGGAGCTACATTAGAGAAAGAAGTGGATGATATCTTGAAAATAATTAAGATGAGCGACTACAAAATTGTAGATCAGCTATTGCAGACTCCTTCAAAGATATTCATCCTAACTTTATTGATGAATTCCTCCGCTCATAGAGAATCACTGATGAGAGTACTAGACCAAGCTTTTGTAGAGAACGACATGCCGTTAGATCAATTCAGCAGCGTAATTGGAAACATTACATCATGTAACAACTTGAGTTTCTGCGATGATGAGTTACCAGATGAAGGGAGGAATTACAACCTGGCCCTCCACATATCCATGAACTGCAAGAATGACTCGCTATCCAATGTGCTAATTGATAACGGATCCGCGTTGAATGTTATACCGAGAAGTACCCTCATGAAGTTAAAGTATCAGGGAACACCTATGCGCCCGAGTGGCATCATTGTGAAGGCTTTTGATGGGTCGAGGAAATCTGTCATCGGTGAAGTGGACTTACCCATCCATATAGGACCACATTTGTTCCTGATAACCTTCCAGGTTATGGACATTATTCCCGCATATAGTTGTTTACTAGGACGTCCATGGATACACGAAGCAGGGGCTGTCACTTCAACTCTGCATCAGAAGCTAAAATTTGTGCGTGAAGGGAAGGTAGTGATCATAAATAGGGAGCAGGCGTTGTTGATATCGCATCTATCCTCTTTCAGTATTGTAGAAGCGGATGAGGCTGCTGTTGGAACCCAGTTCCAAGATCTATCCATTGACAACATAAGGAGGAATGAGAATTTTGTGGTTTCCCTGAAGGACGCGCAGCAGGTTGTGCGCAATGGTCATAATGCAGTTTGGGGACGACTTGTGGATCCACCCGTGAACAAAAATAGAGCTGGTTTGGGTTTCTCTTCGAGGAACGGCAAAGGCGAAAGTTTGAAGTCAAAGTCTTCTGTGAACAATTATCATGATGTTTTCGCAGCGGAGGCTACCTCCATCCAATTGGTTCTGGAATTAATGTTGTTGAAGAGGATGAAGCAGAGCAGGAAGTACTGAATTATGTGACGCATGGAGTCCGAGTTCAGAACTGGGTCACCATTGATGTTCCTTCTTGCATACATATTTCAAAGTAATTTGTTTTGTTAATTTGTTTCTTTCTTTTGAAAAGCTTTCACTCTGCCCAAGGTGGAAGTATTAATGTTGTAGGGCTTATCTGTTTGTTATAACTGTTAAGATCATTAATAAAAGTTGTCTTTGCTTCCAAAATTATGTCTTTTATTTTATGCTTTTTCTTGGGAAATGGTCATAAAATAAAAAAAACCTTTCAAAATAAATAATAATTGAAAATTAATCTGCATGATCACTTGTTATATGTGTCAGTTTCTAAAAGCAATCATAAATCACATGTGCAGCTTAATTAAAAAACCTGTTGAATACAATGACCCTGCACCCTCTCACAACTTTGAATGTTCTGTGTTTAGGGATGAAGAAGAAGATTATGATGAGATTCCAGAAGAGGTCTCACGGTTTCTTGAGCACGAGGAAAATACCATTCAGCCATATAAAGATCCTTTGGAAGTGGTTAATTTGGGTTCAGAAGAAGATCCGAAGGAAGTCAAGATTGGAGCACCGTTGCATCCTGATGTAAAGAGCGGGTTGATTGAGCTGTTGAAAGAGTATGTGGATATTTTTGCTTGGTCTTATCAAGATATGCCTGGTCTAGATACAGACATTGTCGAGCATCATTTGCCATTGAAGCCAGAGTATCCGCCAGTTAAACAAAAGTTGAGAAGAACCCACCCAGATATGGCAGTAAAGATCAAAGAGGAGGTCCTAAAGCAAATTAATGCCAGTTTTCTTGTGACATCAATGTATCCTCAATGGATTGCCAATATTGTCCCAGTACCGAAAAAAGACGGAAAAGTACGCATGTGCGTAGATTACAGAGATCTAAATAAAGCTAGTCCAAAAGATGATTTTTCATTGCCTCACATTGACATGTTAGTGGATAGCACAGCAAAATTCAAAGTATTCTCGTTCGTGGACGGGTTTTCCGGGTATAATAAAATAAGAATGGCTCCAGAGGATATGAAAAAAACAACGTTTATCACACCCTGGGGAACATTCTGTTACAGAGTGATGCCCTTCGAGTTGAAGAACGCTGGTGCAACGTACCAGAGGGCTATGACAACCTTATTCCATGATCTGATGCACAAAGAAATTGAAGTATATTTTGATGATATGATTGCCAAATCCCAGACTAAAGAAGGGCATATAGAAGATTTGTTGAAGTTGTTTCAGCGTTTGAGTAAATATCGTCTCCGCTTGAATCCAAATAAATGCACCTTCAGAGTTAGATCGGGGAAATTGTTGGGTTTTATTGTGAGCCAGAAAGGAATTGAATTTGGAACTGACAAAGTCAAAGCAATTCAAGAAATGCCAGCACCAAGAACTGAAAAGCAAGTCAGGGGTTTCCTCGGGCGTTTGAATTATATCTCCAGATTTATTTCCCACATGACTGCAACGTGTGAACCGATCTTTAAGTTGTTAAAGAAAGATCAAGGTTGTGTGTGGACGGATGACTGCCAAAGGGCATTTGAAAGTATTAAAGAGTATCTGCTTGAACCTCCTATTTTGCTCCCTCCCGTAGAAGGAAGACTGTTGATTATGTATCTAACAGTGTTAGATAAATCCATGGGTTATATTCTAGGACAATAGGAAGAAACAGGAAAGAAAGAGTTCGCCATTTATTATCTCAACAAAAAGTTCACTGATTGTGAGTCACGATATTCTATGCTAGAAAGAATTTGTTGTGCTTTGGCCTGGGCGGCAAAGCATTTGCGGCAGTATATGTTGAATCATACCACTTGGTTGATCTCCAAAATGGATCCAATCAAGTATATTTTTGAGAAGCCTGCTCTTACTGGGAGAATTGCCCGCTGGCAGATGCTGTTATCTGAATATGATATCGAGTACCACACTCAAAAGGCTATTAAAAGTAGTGTGTTGGAAGATTACCTTGCTCACCAGCCTGTGGAGGGTCATCAGTCTGCAGAGTATGAATTCCCCGATGAGGATGTGATATTCCTAAAAGTGAAGGATTGTGATGAACCATTGCCTGAGGAGGGCCCTGACCCTGAATCTCGTTGGAGTATGATATTTGATGGAGCTGTGAATGCTTATGGTAAAGGAATTGGTGTTGTGATTGTCACTCCTCATGGATCACATATTCCTTTTACCGCGAGGTTAACATTTGATTGCACTAATAATATGGAAGAATATGAGGCTTGCATCATGGGTCTTGAGGAAGCTATTGATCTCAGAATCAAGATTATGGATGTGTATGGCGATTCAGCTTTGGTAATAAATCAGATTAAAGGAGAATGGGACACTCGTCACCCTGGCTTGATCCCTTACAAAGATTATGCTAGAAGATTATTACCCTTCTTCAATAAAGTCGAATTCCATCACATTCCTAGAGATGAAAATCAAATGGCGGATGCTCTAGCAACTTTGGCTTCCATGTACCAAGTGAATACTTGGAATGATATACCCCGAATTACAGTTTGACGGCTGGATAGGCCCGCTCATGTGTTTGCGACAGAGGAGGTAGCAGATGAAAAACCTTGGTATTATGATATCAAGCATTTTCTTCAGACTCAGGAATACCCGTTTGGTGCGTCGAAGAAAGATAGAAAGACACTGAGAAGATTGGCAGGCAGTTTCTTCCTCAGTGAAAATGTGTTATACAAGAGAAATTATGACATGGTCTTGCTCAGATGCGTGGATAGACACGAATCAGACATGTTGATGCATGAGATCCATGAAGGTTCATTTGGCACTCACGCTAATGGACATTCGATGGCTAAAAAGATGTTAAGGGCAGCTTATCATTGGCTGACAATGGAATCTGACTGTTACAAATTTGCAAAGAAGTTCCATAAATGCCAGATCTATGCAGATAAGATCCATGTGCCTCCGACACTTCTCAATGTGATTTCCTCCTCATGGCCTTTCTCTATGTGGGGTATTGACATGATTGGGATGATAGAACCCAAAGCTTCGAATGGACACCATTTCATCTTGGTAGAAATTGACTACTTTACCAAATGGGTAGAGGCTGCTTCTTATGCCAATGTTACCAAACAGGTGGTTGTGCGTTTCATCAAAAACAATCTTATATGCCGGTATGGTATGCCGAGCAGAATCATCACTCACAATGGCTCAAATTTGAACAACAAGATGATGACAAAACTGTGCAAAGAATTCAAGATTGTTCATCACAATTCATCTCCATACAAGCCAAAGATGAATGGGGCTGTTGAAGCTGCTAATAAGAATATCAAGAAAATTATCCATAAAATGGTTGTTACTTATAAAGATTGGCATGAAATGCTCCCTTTTGCTCTGCATGGATATCGAACATCTGTTCGCACTTCAACAGGAGAAACCCCGTTCTCCCTAGTGTATGGAATGGAAGTTGTACTCCCTGTTGAGGTAGAGATTCCCTCGTTGCGTGTGATAATGGAAGCCAAGTTGACAGAGGCTGAATGGGTCCAGAACAGGTTTGACCAATTGAATTTGATTGAAGAGAAGAGGATGACAGCTTTATGTCATGGGCAGTTATATCAGAAAAGAATGAAGAAAGCATTTGATAAAAAGGTCAAACCTCGTGAATTCAGAGAAGGTGACCTCGTGCTCAGGAAGATCATGTCTTTCAACACTGATTCTAGGGGCAAGTGGACTCCCAATTTTGAAGGCCCGTATGTTGTCAAGAAAGCCTTCTCTGGTGGTGCATTAATTCTTGAAACTATGGATGGCGAGGAGTTCCCACGTCCCATGAATGCTGACGCAGTCAAGAAATACTTCGCCTAAATAAATAAAAGAACAACTCGCTAAGTTGAAAACTCGAAAGGGCGGCTTAGGCAAAAAGGAGCGTCTCGGTAGGCCGAAAACCCAAAAGGGCGGTCTAGGCAAAAATTAGAGACATAAATAGAATAAATTTCCCGCTAAGTTGAAAACCCGCAAGGGCAGCTTAGGCAAAAGTTAGGGATTTTTCTTGGCAAGTAACTACGTCACACAAGACCTGATCGTTGAAGCAACAATCTTCTCGGATCCTCACCATACTTCAACAAAAGTTGCTGCTCAGGATTTCAAAAGTTGTTAGGGGGAATAATGGTCATTGTATCTCAATGTATCTTTTCCATTATAAATTACCATTTCCCAAACTTTGTAATCATCCATGGAGTCTAGCCATTCGCAGACTACCATTCTACTAATGAAATTCGAGCTTTTACCCAATTCTTTGTGTTCTTATTTTTATTTAGCTTGCAAAGACTTCATTTATTACTGATAATAACTGTTAAAGCAAAAAGGCAAAAAAAAAAGCAAAATTAACTTTTCAAAAAAAAGAGATCTTTACAATTCAATTTACTTTGGGATTTGTGATGAAACAATGACAACAAGAATGGTGATCCCAAGAATGAACAAACTCTGGTTGTTTTAAGAAGATTTACTCCCTTCATGAAGGTTTCCTCATGTCATTTTGCTGGTTTGCGCTTGATCTTTATGCATTTCTCAGATAGTTAAAGACGATATCAGTAGGTACAAGGTACAGTATTGGGTTTGTGATCCCCATTATCCCCAGTCAAGTCTTGATTCGCTTTTGACTTTGGATTCGCATGGTCAGAAGCCTCCGTCCCAGATTCCCCAACAAAGTTTTCCCTCTTATGATGAAAGGTTTTATTCCCTTGGTGTGCTGAAATGTCGCTCTTTTTGCAGTGTTGGAACTAATGTTGACTTCTTGATTCCCCGGGAAGATTATCCTAGGGCATCTCTTGTTGGAATGAGTATTCGTGATGAAAAGTTTCAATCCACGGCTTTTTCTTCGGAGAGGTAGGCTTGAATCCCTCAGTGAGGTTTGGTTGTGTCTGCGTCAGCCTGCTTTATTTGAGGTTGGTCTTGCAATCTCCAGTAGGCATGTTGCTTTTGGAAAACTGCTTCTCCGATGAAACCGGAAGAAGGATGTTTTATCCAAGTATTTATTTGATATAGCTACATTCGGATTATGTTTCTCCTCAGTGAAGTTAGGACATGCAATAGGTTTGGTTTCCGCAGTCGCTTTCACCTTTCTTGGATTGATCTTCTTGGTTGAAGTTAGCCCAATACTATTAGTACCTGAGGCGGTTTTGTTTGTTTACACTGATCATGTATCCTTTTACCAGCATATGCATGATATCACTCATACATTCATACATACATCATGCATTGCTAAAAACCATCGTTCATTGACATTGTGTTCTGACCTTTCTGCAGCGCTCTTTGCTTAGTTGAATTTGGTTTTCCCTCTTGAGTTTATTTCTCAAAGGATGCATCTTCATTGGCCGTCTTGCTCCAGTTTATTTCAGGATTGGATTTGTGGTTGCATGACAATATCATTTACTTTGGATTTCTGAGAACTTTGAGTTTTGGTTTGTGCATTTATTTTGCACGGGAAGACTTTATCTCCTCAGCAGGAATATCGTGGCATTTTCCCAGGAAGTCATATTTCTTTCCCCAGAAAGTCATTTCTTTTTACAATCCTCCATAACAACAAGTAGCAGGTCTCTTTATTTGAGCAACTTTTGCTTCCCTATAAAATTCAACGTAACTTTTTTTGCTATCTCCTCTATGAGTGGATAGTTTGCAGTCCGTCGTCAGTTTACGCTAGTGGATGACAAACATTTCAATATCCCAGAAATAGTTCGTTGTGAAATCTCAGCAAGTGGAAGTCTCTTTATTTGAGACAGCTTATATATTACCCTTTCTAGGCGGAGTGCCTTGGTTAAAGAAGAAGTTGAGACCCGTTCTAGGCAAAACACCAGAATCTTGGAGAAACTTGATATATTCTCTCTTTCTACCTTTAATGAATGTTGGTAGTACATCGGCACTGAACATCAGTGTTTGTTATCTTTTTGCTATCATCAGTGAACATTGATAGTTCATCATCAGTGAATGGCGGTGATATGATATACTTTCTTCTTCTACCTTCAGTGAACTTTGATAGTACATCGGCAGTGAATGTTGGTGTTTGTTATCTTTTTGCTATCATCAGTGAATGTTGATAGTTCATCATCAGTGAATGGCGGTGATATGATATTTTTCTCTCTTTCTACCTTCAGTGAATGTTGGTAGTACATCGGTAGTGAAGGTCGGTGTTTGTTATCTTTTTTCTATCATCAGTGAATGTTGATAGTTCATCGTCAGTGAACGGCGGTGCTATGATATATTTTCTCCTTCTACCTTCAGTGAACATTGGTAGTACATCGGCAGTGAACGTCGGTGTTTATTATCTTTTTACTATCATCAGTGAATGTTGATAGTTCATCGTCAGTGAACGGCGGTGCTATGATATATTTCTCCTTCTACCTTTAGTGAACGTTGGTAGTACATCAGCAGTGAACGTTAGTGTTTGTTATCTTTTTGCTATCATCAGTGAACGTTGATAGTTCATTATCAGTGAACGGCGATGATATGATATTTTTCTCTCTTTCTACCTTCAGTGAATGTTGGTAGTACATCGGCAGTGAACGTCGGTGTTTGTTATCTTTTTCTATCATCAGTGAACGTTGATAGTTCATCGTCAGTGAATGACGGTGATATGATATTTTTCTCTCTTTCTACCTTCAGCGAACGTTGGTAGTACATCGGCAGTGAACGTCAGTGTTTGTTATCTTTTTGCTATCATCAGTGAACATTGATAGTTCATCGTCAGTGAACGACGGTGCTATGATATATTTCTCTCTTTCTACCTTCAGTAAACGTTGGTAGTACATCGGCAGTGAACGTCAGTGTTTGTTATCTTTTTTCTATCTCCCGTGAACGTTGATAGTTCATCATCAGTGAACGGCAGTGATATGATATATTCTCTCTTTCTACCTTCAAGTAAACGTTGGTAGACATTGGCAGTGAACGTCGATGCTTGTTATC
The DNA here is from genome assembly GCA_948472305.1 of Vicia faba. NCBI lineage: Eukaryota > Viridiplantae > Streptophyta > Magnoliopsida > Fabales > Fabaceae > Vicia > Vicia faba. Next base: position 1,553,094,168 of record OX451738.1, on the reverse strand, counting down.
CTCCTCTCTGATTCTGTTTTGGTGGTTCACCAGTGATTTATTTTCCTGGTGGGATTGCTCCTTTCTTCCTTCATTTTTGTTGCATCCCGAATGTTACTTTGCATCTCTTTGGTTCCATTCATATGCATTCATATGCATAAGCATTTGTATGGCATCTTAGGGCCAAAAATATGGTTTGTTTTATATTTAAGTGTCTTCGATCACGTCGGCACCAAGATTTTTTAACCTTCGTATCTTCGGATAGAAGAAACTTAAATAAGGGCAGTTGTTGTACCCCAATTTTTACCCCTAAGATTCCTTCATCATACCATATTGTTTCAATCACCACAAGATCATATTAGGGTTTTTGGTTCTTCTCCCTATCTTTAGCCTTACTCTTTTGAGGAATTACCAAGCACCTTGACTTGTTTTATTTTGTGATCATGGATATTTTGCTTTGATTTTCTCTCTAATTAACAAAATTCAACATTGGTTTGTCTTACTTGTTAATAATGTAGGTAAAGGCAGTGAGGTTTAGCAAGTTTCTTCATGGGTTCATGAGTTTATTTCCATGCCCTAGTCAATAGCTTAGGAAATTCAAACCTCACTGTGATACGGTGGGAGAACTGACTTGAGTTTTGCGTTTTGTATTCACACTTGTTCGGTTTAGCAAGAGTCGCCACCGACTTTTTATTTTATCCTAAAGGAAAGGTTAAAAAGCACAGCAAAAACCTTTTGAGATGTTTCGTGGGTTCGGGGGGTAGATTATGAAAAGGGAAGGTATTAGCACCCTTTTCATCCATGGTTATCCATGGGCTCTTAGTTACTTGGTTTTTTAGATCACTTGCCTTGATTTTCGATTGCTTGAAAATGGTGTGTGTGTGTGTGTGTGTGTTTTGAAAATGTTTTTGAAGAGATGCCTTGTCTTAGGCAACCAATGTAATTGACTTGTGTTTGAGTGTTTTACAAAAGTGTGTATCTTTTCGAAAAGATGTTTCAAATGTTTTTTAAGAGTTTGTTTTGAAAGTGTTTGTGAAGTGTGGTTTGAAAAAGGAGGCAAGTGTTTTTGCAAGTTGATCTCAAGTAACTAAGAGTTTTGTCTACCCCTATTGTACTCAAAGGTTTTCTCTATGTTTTTAACCCTTTTTAACAATTTTGTTCCACCATTGAATTTGGTGGACAATCTTGCGTTTAGGATATGATCGGGACAGGCGCGGGTCATCGTACGGACCATGAATGCAATGGTGCCAAGTGTCTTTGGCAATTTGCTTGAAGGGACTATGATCATTCCGTTTTAGGCAACTTTCGAAAGCGTCATCGAGGGACTTATGATCATTTGATTGTTTTGCCAAAGAAACTCGACGTGCAAGCATGGCCCATTTTGGAAGGCAACATGTGGGATTACCCTAGGGGGTGCAAGTGTGATTGTGTATTGATTTTATGTATTTGTCTTGTATTAGGTTATCTAGCGTTCGATTTTATGTACATGCAAACCCTAGGTCTAACCATGGTATAATTTGAAAGCGGTAAATTGCAAGAATTTAAAGTCTACGCTATTACAAATAGTATCCGGGAGTGGGGGTACAAATTCACAAATGGGGATGAGACTTAGGTAATTACAACCAAATCGAATTGCGATCAAACGTAATATGTATCAAATGTAGCAATGTATAAAAATAGAAAATGTATAATATATCAATGTAAATGTATTGTGTAGGTGTAAGTGTAAGTGTATATGTGTATGTAATTTATTTACAGGTTAAGAAAATGTGAATTTTAATGTGAAGATTAAGTATTGTTAACTTAAATGAAAAGAATTAGATGTTTATTTATTTAATCTTTGTAATCTTGTATTTTTCTTTAATATGTACAAAAAGAATATTTTAATTAAATGTTTTAAATTTTAATTAAATTATGTATATTAAAAAAAATGTATTTTAATTGATTATGTACAAATATTTCTAAGAAAAGAAATTGTATTAACTTAAAGAGAAATTATGTATAAATCAAAATAAGTTTTAATAAAATAAAAAAAAAAGTGTTTTAAATAATGTATTTTTATGTATTTTATGTATTAAGGTATTAATGTACAAATAATATTTTTAAGAAAAGAGAAATATTTAATTCAAAAATTGTTTTTATGTATTACTATTTCTATATACAAAAACTTTAATTAAAAAGAAAATTCAAACTACAACTTATTTTTTTATGCATCTTCTATAAATATTTTTAAGTTAAATTTCACGTTAAAAATAAAAAAAGAGTCTTAATGAAAGAAAAGAAAAAAGATTTTAAGTTTTAATTTATTAATGTAAAAAAAAAAAAAGCTATGTGCAAAGGGAGATGGGCTAAAGGGTTTTGGGCCTAAGTGAAAGAAAACAAACAGCAAATGGGGGGGGGGGGTGTTAATTGGGAACACATTTGGGCTTAGGGTTGTGAGAATGGGGCGAGGCCCAATTGTTTGAGACAAAGGTTTTTAGGGTTAATTGTTATTGTGTTCAGTTGGGACTTTAGGGTTTGCTGAGAGCGGCGTGCCGTTGTTCATCACTTCGTTCCTTCCTCTTCGCCAAAACGTTTCTGAAACTCCTTCGCCCAAGCCACCAACGCCAACTCTGTTTCCCCTCCCTCCACAAGGTTACCCCAAGCGATGGTTACAAGGTTTAATTTTTGTTCTAATGTTTTATGCCTTTACATGTTGTTGCTTATTTCTGATTCTTGATTACATTGCTTTGATGTTTGTGCAAGATGTTGGAAAAGAAAGAAGAAAGTTTATACCTTTGGAAGGGGATGAGGAGACAGATTGGAAGGCGTTAGGGGGCTTTGATGGCGGAGAGACGGTGATTCTCGTTGAGCTCGCTTGGATTCCTGGTATTTGTGTCTTACTTCTTTTTGTTCTTCCTTCTGGTTGCCTCGATGCCTGCTTTTTCTCTTTGTCTTTGTTGCCTTATGATGGAGCTTTCTGAGGGCCCTTCATGTTGCCTCTTCTGTATATCTGTGAATGCTTGAGTTGCCTGTTTGTGCTTGATTCGTATGCTTCATTATCTCCTCTTCCTCTGTTGACCCTAGTTGCCTTGTGTTCGGTTGCCTTGATGTTGTATGATTTGTGAATGCTAGCCCAATGATGATGCTTTCTGAGGGCCTCTTGTGTTGCCCTTGAACGCTTTAGCTGGATGGTTTGGAAACTTTGAATGTTTGATGTCAGGTTGTTGGTGGTTAAGGGGTTATCTGTTTGAAGTTTGTATGCTTTTTGACAGGGGTTAAGGTTTTTAGACTTGTGGCAGGTTCTTCATCTTTTTTGAATACAGGTTTGGCTTTGAGACTTTTGGTCTTAGACAGGCTGGGCTTTACTGGTTTATGCTCCAGCAGGCTGTTGGATGTTTAGATCTTGGCTTTGGCTTGACTTGGTTTTCTGGTATGATGTGCTTGAGATAGCAGCTTATACTGTTTTTTTTTATGATTAAGGGGCTTCCAGGTTAGGCTTATGCTGGTTTCGAGTCTGGTTGTTAGCTTCAGGTTTTTGAATGGTAAGGCTTCAGGTAGGTTTGAGGACTGGTTTACTGGCTTGGTCCTTCAGCTTGGACAGTGGTCTTGGCTTTGGCTTGACAAGTTTGTGTTGTTAAGTGTTTAACAGGTTTTAGCTTGTTGGTTTTCTTTTGGTGGGAGGTTGCTTAGAGTTCCAGCAGATGGTTTGTATATTTGACAGTTTTGTTTTATATTTTTCTCTCTCAAGCCTCAAAGCCAGTAAGCTTGTTCTTTTCCCTCTTCTTCTCTCTCCAGTACAACTTAAAACAATAAAAAATGTTTGTGTTTGTACCTTTCTGAAAAAGCAAACAGCTGGGAAATGATGACTTGAAAACCTTGCTTGCACTTCTAACCTTTCTCTGCATACTTTCCACTTTCCTGATATTTGCATATCTTCTTTTGACAGCTTTGATGGCCTTTTGTACTTTGACATCCTTTGGGCAACTTTTGTTTAGTTTGTGACTTTAGTTAGGCCATTTTGTTTGCCTTTGGACTCTGTAGTTTGATTTGGATTTGGACTTTGTATCATGCTGTTTGAGACTTTGGAAATTATGCAGTTTTGACAATTTTGAAATGTGCAATTTTTTTACTTTGTGCATTCACATTTAATTTGCAAACATTTTCACCCTTCTTTGTGAACCGGGAGAAATCCCGTGATTTGCAGAGAGGGCTAACTGATCTCGGCCGTTTGCTTTTAATGATGAACCCGAATTAATTGTCCGCCTTCTATTTATTTTATCTGCAATTGACTTTTCTTTTGTTCTTTGTTTTTGCAGATAAAATTCCATGGAGCACTAGAGCAATGGGCGGAAGATGAAGACTTAGGAATTTCCTTAGGATAGTTTTATTTCAATTTTAATTATTGTAATCATTATTAGAATACTTTGTAAATAAATACAGTACTCGAATAAAAATTGTAATGAATAATTAAAGATGAATAAAATCCAATCTTTTATCAGTTAATTCCTTTTCTTCTTTTTTTCAAATATTTATTTTATTATTTATAATTCTTAAATTATAATAAATGGAAATAAATTCCAATTATCCCAACTTAGAATAAATAAATAATTAAATAAACATTGTGGTATCTTGAATAATCAAAGCAAAGCACTGTCAAATCACACATACCCAAATATCTTTTCCTTTTACTGGCTTTAATCAAACCCTGCAAATTCAATCCAAATGTATCCTTTCACTGATTTAATCACACAATGCGAACTCAATCCAAATGTTTCAATCCACATCTCAGCATAATCTTGAAAAACACTGTAGAGCTAAACCTTTCTGAGGAACCGGGCATAAAAAAAAACCTAATTCCTGGCCAAATGTCAAAGCAACGTTCGCCTGATCAAAGTTGAGCCAAAATCAACCAAACCCTAAACAAACTGCTTGAATTGTTCCAGAGCCATGAAAATCAATGAAAACCCTAATTTTGTCTGACTGACGAGAAAATTCTATTTGACCGATTCTTGAGCCAGTCTGAAAAATCAGGAAGAGTCCGAAATTGTGATTTCTTGTGGAAAAATGCGAGGGCAAATTTTGGGGTACAACACTCACCATTGAAGTTGTTTTGGAAGAATTGGTATGGAAGTGGTTTTTGGGTGGCCATGAGTCCTCATCATCATCCTCAACAATTTCTATTCACAAAGGAAGAATATTGGCATAAAAAGTTTGTTCAAACTTGGCAAAGTTCCTCAAAGCATTCTCTTGATCTAGAGGCTAGGGTTTTGGACTTCAAAGGACCATATCTTGCTCATCTTTTGGTATTTTTGAGTGATTCCAAAAACATTCTTCTCTTCAAAGAGTTACCAATAAATCACTTCAAAATTTCTAAGGAGTTTTCATGTGGAAGGAACTTGGTGAAGAAGAAAGATTACAAGTCATCCAGATGAATCCCCAATTCTTCATATGTGACTTCAAATGGTCATAACTTGGTAAATTTTTATCCCCTTGAGCCCATTCATTTTTCATGATGATCCTAAAGATGTGTACTTCATGCCTTTTTTTTATGTGAAAAGTGAGAAAATGGATAGAAGTTGCCTTAAGAATGCAAAAGATTATAGGTCATTTCATGATTTTTGGCCAACTTCAACAAGTCATAACTTGCTCAATTTTTGGATATTTTGAGTTGTTCAAATTGAAAAATGTCATTCAAGAGGTCTACTTCATTCCATCTTTTTTGGTCAAGAGCAAATTCTGAGTGGAAGGCCATGTTTGGATGCAAAAGATTATAGGTCATTTTTAAAGAAGAATTTAAAATATTTCTAAGTATGGAAAGTCAACTCTTTTTCTTCAACTTTGACTCCATGTAACTTTCAGCTCAAGCATCCATTTGATTCCATTCCTTTTCCATTGCAAAGCTTATAACCTCATATTTCTAAAGCATCAAGAATTTTGCCCTAAGACCCCTTGAGGTGGAAATTCCATTGGATTGAACTTGGTAGCTTGGAACTGAAGTTTCCCCATAAGTCAGAGTTTGAAATTCATGTTTTGGCCTCTAAACATCAAATTAGCACGCGTTTGTGATCTAAACATGTTTAACCAAGTTGCAAAAGTGAATTAGAGCCTTGAAACGCAAGGATTGGATGAGTTTTGATACAAATTAGATCACACTTTGCTCGTGCATCAGGTTCACACGATTTCCCTCCAAACTTCATCATTTCACACGCTTGAACATTCCATTTGATTCCCTATAAATAGAGGGTCATCCCCCATTCAATTTCCCAAGCTTAGATAGCCAGAATCGCCCTGTCAAACTTGCTTCACAACCTAGAATTCAGCTACTTCGAATTCTTTTCTCAAGCCTTTTTTCAATCCATTTTTTCTCTCAATTCACCTTCCTTGATCTTCCCTGAAGCTAACCATATAATTACATTTAAGAATTGTGCCCTATATTGCTCCATAGAAGTCCAGTTTCAGAGCTCTGCAACTCAACTTCAATAGGTAGATTCCTTCATCAATTCTTCAAAACTCTGATATCATTGTGTTGCTCTCATTGCCCTGGTTCTAGTCGCAACACTTACAGTTCACTAGAAACACGTTTTGACGATGAATTTTCAAATCCCTTTTCAAAACTTTCTTTCCAAATTGCTTGAGCTATAGTTTATATAAATTTAACGCGAGGGTGTGGTTGTCTTCGTCTTGAAGAGACGAAGCGAATGACATATGTCTGAGCTTATGATTTTACAGTTTAAGAGACCTGCAATTCATGATGGCTGGAGGTTGAAGATGACCAACGTGTCATCTTCTAACCAATGAAGGCGTGCCATTTGTTATTTTCAAATTCTGATTTTATTAATAATTATGTACATTATTCATTAAAGACCATGATATGCACAGCGCGCCAGATCCCTTGGATTTGATTACTAACGTGTTTTGAATCCCATCCAATGGTCCACATCTTTTTCTTTTATTTTCTTTTTCTGATTTTTATATTTTAAATGTTTTAAACTTCAAAAAATCATAGAAAATTCATTTTTGGTCCAAAAAATCTGAAAAAATTATGAAAAATATTTTTGATTATTCTATTTTTGATTTTTATTTTTTCACAATTTAATTTTGTGTTTCGGTATTTTTTTATGAATTTTTCACTTATTTGATTTGTATAAAATGTTTAAAAATACTTTTGCACATTTTTAAATTCTGAAAAAATTATGGAATGATCCAATGATATTGTGACAAATATTTGTGACCTTATTTTATTTTTGTTTCTAACTTTGCTATTTTTTACCATTTTTTTATTTTACCCATTTATTTTAATTTTTAAAAATAGTTTCTGACTTTTAAAAATTCCCAAAAATTTTATAAAATTACTTGGCCTCTTTTCTGATTTTTCTATGGTCTTATTTTTCATTTCTTGATTAATTTGAATATAATTGACATTTTTCCTCATTATTTTCCATTTTTTTTAAACATTTTTAAACCATTTAATGTATATATTAATTATATTATTATTTTGTGATTATTTTCTGGCTGTCTTGGGTTAATTTTTTGATCATGGCTTTATTAACATCATTGGATCCATGGTGTTGAGTTTAACTCCACAAAAAATGGATGAATTATTTTAATAATAGTTTGATTAAATATTAATTCAAATGTGGTTTCTCTTTTTACCCTAATTCCTCTTCATCTCACCCCCTTCTCATTGCACTAAATGTTGTTGGAGCATGATCTCTATATCATGTCTCAAAACAAATGGTGCATAGATTGCTATTGACCGACCTCAAAATAGGTGCGCCTTCTATATAAGTCCACTTACGATTGCTTAACATAGTGCTAAATTTTGTCCCGATTCAAATAAATGTTCATTTGTGGCCCAAACTTATGATTGCAAGCCCAAGTATGTTAATTTTATATATTTGATCCAATAACCTTGAGATTCATTATGTGGAGGCTTTGGTTCTACCAATCCTCTAATGGATCTACAACATTTTGGTCAACGTGGATCACTTAAACATCATTGATCATTAAATGGTACTTATGAGAATTCCAAATGGATGATATACTTGACAAAAAGCAAATGCAACTTGTTGTGTGGAGGCTTTGGTTCTACCAATCCTCTAATGAGTTCCAAATGCAAGTTTCAAGATGGTCACCCAACTAACCACTAATTATTGACTTGTTTATTTTATGCTTTTATTCTTTTATGCTTTATGTATTATTTATTTTTTAGCATTTTTCATTTCATGTTATTTTCGTCTTTGCTCATTTGAGCATTTATATTCTTGCCATTTCTATTTTGCTCACTTGAGCTTTTCTTTTTCTTTTCTTAAGATACTTAATAATCAACTTAAACCCTAAAAAACTCTTAATGGTACTTGGACTATTTGGTTACTATCCTTGGCATTATGGAGAAGTGGACTTTTTCTTGGACTTAGGATTAGAAACCCTGGCCTATCTTGGAGACCTTGTGACCTTATCTGATTATTTTGTCTGGAGCTCTTGAGGTTTACCTCAAGACATTGGGTTGCTTGTTTGTTTTTGTGTGCAGGTTTTTGTGATTACATCCTTTGTTTGTAATCTGGAATTCACCCGTATACAGTTGTTACTCTGTCCAATTTTTATGAAGACTTAATACACTTGAAGAGGTCTAGTATCTTTGCTTGCTTAGTGTGATACGGTGGGAAGAACTGACTGTTTTTTTGGAATGCTGGTTTGCGTTTTGTGTTTTTTGTTCGCAAAATGTCACGGTAAGCAAGAGTCGCCACCGAATTTTATTTTATCCAACAAGGAAAGGAAAAAAGCACATAAAGTTTCCTTTTTCGAGATGTTTCTCGGGTTCGGGGGGTAGATTGTAGAAAGGGAAGGTATTAGCACCCTTTCTATCCTTGGTTATCCACGGGCTCTTAGGTACTTGCTCATTGTTTTCAAAATTGTTTTCTTTATGCTTGTGGGTTTGAAAAAGTTTTTAGTTTTGAAACTTCGATTTAACTCTTGCTTCTGTCCTCAAGAGCGTATGAAGTGTTTTTGAAAACTTTGTTCAAAAAGGAGTGTAAGTGTGAAAAAGATTTTTTTTTTTGAAAGAGCAAGTATTTAAGAACCATCTACCTACTCGAAAAAGGAATCGTTCTATGCTAATTTCCCTTAGACAATGATATCCCACTATTAGTGAGTAGGTAGCACCGTCGTTGGAGTTTAAGGGTCAATTCGAATGAGGGACATACGGTCACCAAAGCAATGTTAGGACACTTTAGCGGTAACCCTAATGTCTTAGATCATTGTTTGAGGCAACAATATCCGAGGAAACCGTTTCAAGGCGACTATGATCTTTTAGACAAGAGGACGACCTCTAAAGCGACCTATACTTAATGACCGTGTACGAAGGCAACCAAGTGGGGTATACCCTAAGAGTGCGCATGTGCGAGTGTGTCGTTTTCAGTTTATTTTTATCTTTGTACATGTTAAGGGTGATCTAATTTGATTTTAAGATTTAACATTCAGTCTTGTCATGCAAACCCTATTATCAAACATCTAACAGTTATAATTTGCGGAATTAAAAGTGCGGAATTTAAATTACAAGGCGTCAGGTATTTACATCGCCAAAGACAAACCCTTTGAAAAATAGAATAAAGCGAATAAAAACAATTAAATGTCCTATTTAACTATTACAATCCGGAAGCAGGTACATTATTGGATAAGGAAAAGTAAATCGCGGCGCAAAATTAAATCGGACGCATGATTAGGGTTTTGACCCTTTTGGTTAAAGAAAATATCTTTTTTAGGTTTTTGTTGTTTTTATTTTAAGAAATAAAATAAACCTAAGTTAAACAACTAAATTAAATTAATAAATTAATTAAATGAAAAATAAATTATTTTTGGAGTTTTTGATTATTTAGGAAAGAAATTAAAAATAATTAAATTGGTGGTTAATATCTAATTAAATCTAATTAATTAAAATTATTTACAAAAATAAATTAAAGTTTTCTATTTAAAAACCTAGTTAATTAATAAATTTATTAAGAAAAATAAAAGTTAAAAATTTGATTGAAATAAAAAATATTTTTTGTGATTTTATTTAATAAAACAGAATTTTGTGATTGGTTAAATAAATAAAATAAAACAATTAATCAAGACAAAATAAATAAAGAGAGTGGAGTGTTGGGCCTGTTTTTAGGGGTGTTGGTAGCAAATCTGAAGGCCCATTAGCAGTTGGGCTCTTTGACTTTTTGTGATCCAGTGTGGACGCGTGGACTTGGCTCTTGGTGGACCTCCAGTCATTGGCCATCTGGCGTTTAGATGGGAGAGGGAGCATGGTGTACTGCAAGCCAGCGTGTGCATGTGATAACCTAAAAAGAAATAAGAAAATACAAAGTGCTGGAGGCAGGGATCGAACCCTTGACCTCCAGCCCCTAACGCCTTGGAAGCTGACATGTTGACCACTGGGACACGCTGCTGGATTTGTTATAACAATACAAATGATGTATATTATATAAAAAACAAAACCATTGCCAGAAAATAATAAAAACGCGCATAATATTTGAACGGTCCAGTAATGGGATGCCAGCATCATCCCCAACCTCTCGTCAGTGGCTAAAACGTCAAATACCTATACCAACGGACAGAAGTCCGTAGCTACAGGCATGCCCATCTCCAAAATTTGCTACAGGCCACAAAAATGAATTTCAAGGGCATGGTTGTGTTCGTCTCACCCTCCCGGTCACAACCATGTCCATTATGGGGGTCAATTGTACCTGGAATAAAAACGCCCAAAAATGTAGACCAAACCCTAACAATGGTGGTTTGTAGTACAGATCATATAAATGAAATCAAATGATGCAAAAAGTTTAGAAATGTTCTTGTGATTACAAATATGCCATTAGTTTTCTCAAATGATGCAAGAACAGATCAAATCGAATTCAAGAACAGGGGTCATTTTCGTGAGACTTACAGTGCGTTAGGGAGTCTGAAAATGCTTGGTTTTGGTTGGGATAGCTTGTGTGAATGTCCAGGAAGTGATTGGAACAAGTTTCAATCCCTGAAAACACCTCTAACCTGGATTTTGATCTCTCACTTTTTTGTGATTTTTTCACTTTTTGTTCTGCCTCTTCCAATAACTTCCAACCCCTATTTCGTGTGCTTTAGCCTCCTTATGTATCACTCAGTGCATTAGGTTTTCAAACTTGGTACAAATCTCCCTCTATCAATGACTTTGATGTGGATTTGATTCTTCCATTAAATCTTTCCAAATTTGCCTAATTCCAATCTTTTTGCACATGATTTGATTTGATACAAATTTGATGATGATGATGATAATAACTGTAATCAAAGCCTGAAATAGCAAAAAGATCATGTGTTATCAAAGTTTTAGATTTTATATGATTTTATTTGATTTAAAATAAATTAATTCAAATAAAAATCAAATTAAATAATAAAAATGTGATGTGGACACATGGCTTAAGTTACAGCACGTGGAAAACTATGCAAACTCAAATCAAGAGAAAAAGAATGGGCCCATTTGGCAAAATTTGAAGTTTTGGGGATAATTGACTTTTGGCAATTTTGCAAAAAAGTCCAACTTCAACAATGCATAACTTCTTCAATTTTGAACTTTTGGAGATGTTCTTGGACTTTTTAGAAAGCTTAAGATGTCCTATAACCAACCCTTTTGGTATCATATCATTTTTATATTCCATGCTCAAGTTATAAGCTTTGGCAAAAAAGGTGTTTTTGTTGACTTTCAAAAATGACCTATAATCTCCAAATTCATAACTTCTTGTGAGTGCATTTTTTGATCTTTGGGTATGAAGATGGATTGTAGTAAATTGCATCCTCTTCATAATGAGCTTTGTATGGGTCATTTCTCATAAAGAATGAGAAAGTTATGCTTGGTAAAAGTTGAGTTGACTTTTCCTGCAAAACCCTAATTTAGCAACTTTTGAGTCTTGATGAATCATGATCAACCCTTGATAAAATGATGAAATATCCTTAAAAATTAGAATGTTGACAAAAAATCTTGAATTTTGACTGCATTTAGGTCACAGTTGACTTTTGCCCTAGCACAATCGACTTTTGGACCTTTGAGCAATTGACTGAGCAAACTTTCTCTGCAAGGCTTGAAAATTGACATGGATGATCTTGGTAACATATTAGGGAATTGGGGAGCACTTGAGGTCATTTGGACTCAAGGACCTTGATGCAACACATAGCTTGTCTGTCAAACTCTTGAGCAAACTTGAGCAACTTGGAGACTTTTCTTGCAATGTTTTAAGGAATATGAGAGGGAAAATTTTGGGGTACAACACTTAGTTCCAATCCAAAGAATGGGAATTATATCTTGGCTCATAATGTCAAGTTTTGGCTTCTTGTTGGTTATATGGTTCTTATCCTTAGCTTTTACTTTATGCTTTAGGATAGCCTCTTCTACTCCTCCCATCTTCTTTAATTTCAAAAATCTTCTCCCTCCTTTTGAAAACTCTTCTTGTTTTGAAACTTAAACCACTTTCATAATAAACTTGGATTTATGTCATGCATTTTCAAAATATTTCATAAATAAACTCCAATCAATTTAATAATACCTTGACATTTTTTGTGAGAAGACTAAAAGTCAACCAATCTCATTTCAAACCATTTTGCCACTTTGGATTTTATCTTTAAAACTTTTCTCAAAAGATTAGACTCTTGTCAATCCTTGTAGTGATGCAAACAACTATACTTCTACAATATGTAGTGAAGAGAGATATTTTCCACTTGGGTGTTGAGTGAGGCATTGTTGATTTTAAAATCCAAGCCATATCCTCCACTTTTAGATGATGCAAATTATCCTTTCTCATGATTGTGGGTAGTAGGTATGTTTTCCACACGGACAATGACGATGATGTTTTATCTCATAAAATTAACCAACACACTTGTGTTTCAAATTTTTAAAAGAGGAACTACGTTTACCCTGATCCCCTATTGTACGAAAGGTGGTACGTAGGCACTAAAGGTTCGCAACCGCGGCGGGTGCAAAAAAAAAAAAAAAATATATATATATATATATATATATATATATATATATATATATATATATATATATATATATATATATATATATATATATATATATATATATATATATATATATATATATATATATATATATATATATATATATATATATATATATATATATATATATATATATATATATATATATATATATATATATATATATATATATATATATATATATATATATATATATATATATATATATATATATATTCTCACCTTCACCATCCATTTTATATATAACACATTTTTATAGCCAAAATATACAGATTTTTCAAAGAGGTTCCTACGGAGTACCGTAGATGTTTAGGGTGCTAATACCTTCCCTTTGCATAACCAACCCCCTTACCTTGAATCTTTCCCCCTTTTTTAGGTTATTCGCTCTTTTCCCATTCCTTTGGAAACAATAAAGCGCGGTGGCGATTTTTATTTTTGATTTGTATAAAGTCTAGCCAATCCAATGGCTTAGTCTTGAACATTTCTACCGCTACAGATATATGTACAATATATACAATTGCACAAAATCCACATCAGAAGATTATAAACTCAAAGTCTTTGAAATATCATCTTCCAGCTTCCTCCTGCCTTTAACATGCAAAAAACTATCTAAAAAACAATAATGATAGTTGGGTGAAATAATAATCTCAGGGAGATCCCATATCATATGGTTCCACTCGGCTCTACATGGCTTCTAATCGATTCTTAACTCAACTCTTCATCTTTTTTTACTTGTGTATCACTCACATAACGTAACTAAGACTTAAGCCTGTAAGAGATATTCGCAATGTATGGAAACATGTACACTTGAGTTCACAACCTCAAATCAATCACTATTCGGAAACCGTACCAAGATATATTTCTCCGATCAATCCTACATCTAGGATTATTGACATGGGTCACAAATATTTGTATCATACTTCGACTTTCGTGGATTTGGGATTCTCCATGGGACTCGTGCCCAATTATAAGAATCATTGCTCCCTGTGGGATTCAAACCCATTTTGAGCCTTCTTCCTAGTATGTGACTCTAAATCACTTTGAATTCCACTGATCTATGGAATTAAACCCATTTATGAGTGAAATTTCTCTTCTATGAGACTTTAACCCATTTATGAGGTTTGCGAAGTAATAGTGCATGTATCCCAATTCTTACTTTTCATAAGCACCATAGTTTGGGACGAGTACGACAAATGGGTTATTTCCAAATACATTATTATTTCGTTAAAATAAACGTGATTAACCTTTAATCCCTAGGTGATCACTTTCACCCTCACAACAAACACCATATTTCATACAAAGCATATTAATTCCAAATTTGATTCATTTGTAGCGACTACTTATCCATGATACACACCGAGGTACCCCTATGCCAAAATATTACCAACTAAGTCATATATTCTAGTTCAAGTTATATTACTAGTTCACTTACCTAATTTCCATCCTATGTTTTCTTCACTCGTTATTATGATATGGTTAACCAATTCATTATTCACAACAAGTCAAGCATGTATCAAACATAAGGTAGTTCACATAAGCTCATATTATTGTCATCATTCACCAAGCATCTTTGGTTTCAATCATGGTTTCTCATTACCATATAATAATTTATTGGATTAACTTTTCAATGATTTGAGTCTCATATTAATTGAAGGCATTATTCACGTTTTATGGTGGAATCATGGAACAAGATATTTAGCCAACCTCAATTTTGTCATATTATAAATAATAGTTTATTATCACTATATTATCAATCCTTGAAATAAATTTATTCTTTTATTTCCCCATTTAATAGAGCATTGAAAGGGCTTTCCAACCCATTCAACCGTGCGTCATTCCGACTTACGGTTCTCAAGATACATTATTTTCAATTCAGAATTTTTTTCCCGATACTATCTGTGGTAATCGATTACCAGTTTGTGGTAATTGATTACTAGACCTGAAAACATCTATAAACTCTAAGTTTAAGTCGGTAATCTATTATCCATATATGGTATCGATTACCTCTGTAAGTAGACTGAAAAATACCCAATTTTCACATATAAATCACTTCTAAACCATCCCAACTCATATACTATCATAAACTCACACCAAATCAAGGAACTATGAGGTATAACTTCATAGAACAATACACATATGCAACCATGGAATCAAAGACAACAATAACACATGTAAGTAACATCATCATGTCATGATCAAACAATAATAACAAAAACCTTAGTTTTCCCATACATGAAATTCTTCCTTACCAAACCTAAGTCTAGCTATGAAACTCACCTTGAAATGAAGAAGAAGATGAAGATTAATGATGAAGAATATGAAGGTTAGTGGTGGTGTGAGTTTCCTCTTCTCTTGTTCTCTTTTGTTTCCCATTTCATTCTTTCTTTCCTTTTGTTTATTTAGTGGTTTTCTTTTCTTTCTTCTTCTTATCTCTTCCTTCTACAAATTCTCTCTCTCTCTCTCTCTCTCTCTCTCTCTCTCTCTCTCTCTCTCTCTCTCTCTCCACATATATATAATATAATATAATATAATATAATATAATATAATATAATATATTATGTGGTTAGTGTTAAAGTTGGTAATAAAATATCTCAATTGATATTTTCTTACTACTAGACCAATTGTCTCATTATTAATGTTACCAAAATGTTCCTTTGGATACTAATTAGTAAAACTCGATCTCTTTGAGTAATAATTAAGCTCTTACGAGTCCATTAATTACTCTATTGACCTCAACTGGCAACTAATAGACACTTAGGAATTCAATTTGTCCCAACTGACAACTTCTGACATCTAACTGAGCATTTAAGGGAATATGAGACATTACATTGTCACCCCTCTTAAATTTGAAATTTGTCCCTGAATTTCATCCCAATAAGGAAAAGAAAGCTTCTTACATCATCGTCTTAGGCCAACACTTGACTTCGCTTCCTGTCTAATCCTTTGATATATATTCATATTCCCAACTTATCTTTATTGCCAAATCTCCATTCTTTCGCGAACTCTCGAAACTTCTTGAACTTAATCATATACTTTCATTTCTAACTTTTTGAACCTAATTTCTTTTTTAAATTCAGGAATTTATCGATCTTCAATTCTTTGGTGAAAATGTCGGCCAACTGTGCTTCACTTAAGTAGTGTCTAACTTCAAGTTCACCTCGATTTACCTTTATCTCAATAAGTGAGATCTAGCTTCGATATGCTTACTTTTTCCATATAGATCATTCTTCATCATATTTATGGCTGACTTATTGTCGATTTGCAACACAAGAGGTTTCTTCACTCTGAACTTCATTTCTTCAAGTACCGATCTGATCCAAATTGCTTGACATGCAGCATAGAATCCTGTTATATATTCAGCCTCACACAATGATAATGCCACCACAGGTTGCTTTTTCGAACACCATGAGATTGGGGCACCAAAGACTTGAAAGAAATATTCAGTTGTGCTTCTTCGATCTTCCTTATCTCCACACCAATCAGCATCTGAAAAACAAGTAATTGTTATTTCTTTACTTTCATAGTCTCGTCGAAACAGAATTCTATAGTTTATTGATCCTTTTAGGTATCTCATAATTCTTCTTGCAGCCTTCATGTGTGACACTCTTGATTCACTCATGTATCTGCTCACTAATATGACTGTGAAATCTATATCAGGTTGACTGTTACACACATACATCAGAGATCCAACTATTTGTTTAAACAAAGTTGCATCGACTTTGTCTTCCTCTCCATGCTTCTCCAACTTTAAATTTGGTTCCACATGCGAAGATGCTGGAGCCGAATCATCCATCCTGAATCTTCTGAGTATCTCTTTTACATACTTCCTTTGATGTAGCCCCATACCTTACTTCAAAATTTGAAATTCCATCTCTAAGAAATATGACAATTTTCACAAACCCGACATTTCAAATTTTCTCATCATGAGCTCTTTGAACTTCGACAAGTTCTCCCAACTATTTATAGTAAATAGCAAGTCATCGACATATAAGCAGATGATTGTTATATCTTGCACCACAACCTGAACATATACACCATACTCAGACTTGCATCTTACAAATCCTAAGTATGAGTTGATCTTCTTGTTCCATATCTTAGGTGCCTGTTTGAGACCATAGAGCGAGGCGTGTGAGATACTTTTAGTGAGAGAGAGAGAGAAAGAGAAAGAGAGAATAATGAAATAAAGTTCATAAAGTTTTATTATTGAATTACTGTTACAAATAATAACACAAAATATGACAATTTATATATACCTAACTTATATACTAAATAAACTAACAAACCTTAATTAAACTTAGACTTTAATTATATAACTTAGATTAGATCTAATATCTCAACGGTTACCACACAAACAAGTATTCTTAATGTTCAAAGACCACTAAAGTCATTAATGTCAAAGTAATAACACTAAACAAAGCGTTGTATGACAAGAAATTCATGGGAAGTAACTATGTATTTTATTTTATTTCTTTTATTTTTATTTGTCTTTTATTTTAGTTATGCTTTCTTTAAGTTGAAAAATAAATAAATATTGAATGATATGTTATCTTTTGTTTTAACTATTAAATAAATATTACATAATGATTTCATTTCTATTTTTTAAACTATTTATCTTTTGTTTTATTTCTTCTCTCTTTATTTTTTTATTAATTAAAAGAACATAAATATCTAAGAAATGAATCATTTCAATTAACATGTTTTAAGGATTAAAAACTATTTTATTTTTTTATTTTTACATGATTTAAATTGAATTTTTTAGTTTTTTTAAATTTTCTTTTTAATTTATGTGACTTGGCAGTTACCCAATGAACCAATGTGAACAAGGAAGAAGATTTTCCTTTATAGAATAATCAAAGTATAAATTTATTTCAAACTAATATAGACAAAATGAATGATTCATTAGTTAATGAGGGTAAGGTTTGGTAGTGGTAGATAGGGTTCCTCATTGTTACAAAAGCCAAAATCAGGACCACTCTAAATTTAATCTGAATCCAGTACTATAACTTATAAAAGGCTATTACTTTTCTCCATTTTTTTGGTATAAGACAAAGTTATACATTCCAATTATGTCAATCATCTATACATTATTTGCCTATTCATGGAAATATCATTAAAAAGAGTATAAGAAACAAAAAGTACCTCTTTAAACTTTGAACCTATGGCTGAAGAATCTATTTTATTATATAATTAATTTTAGAAAAATGAATAAAGTTTGTAAACCATAAATCTTGAGTATGTACCAAGGAAATCAAAAGTTGATATTCTAGTAGTTATTTTCTTGGTTGATGTAACTTGTAACCACAACAATATACAATGAGAAAACTAAGTAAGAAAATGAATAAGCCTTTTTGCTGCATGTAACTGCATGCCACCAAAGCAAAGTGAACACCATAATTGAGCTGGATATGAGAAAGCACTTAATTGCTTTGCAAGTATATTTATTAAAGATGTTTCTTCTTGTGTTTGTTTCCACACCAAAAACAGCCTTGTTTGAAATGGACCACAACACTTGTCCCAACTATATTTCACTATCATCACTCTTGCTTTGGATATTGAACAATGATCTTCAGTACATGATGTGAATGCACCACTATTTAGTGTATCAGAAACTCATTTAATATATACAGCTCATACTATTGTATACCCTTCATTACTTAGCACCCTTTGTTTCTCAATGCAGTTACTTGTCAATTTGTTCCATGCAGAAAAAGAGAATCATATTTGACCCTATTCACACCTTGTTTTATAAAAGGATTCAATACAAACAGATACATGTATAGTTGAAATTCCATAGAACATGCAAATTGCATTGCTTACTTTATTCATTGTAGTTATGAAGGAATCTGAAGAAAGCTACAGAATGGGATAAAATAACAGATGATCCCATTTACATTATTTATTTTTTTATGAATGATCTACAGTTGTATACAAAATTGCATTCCCAACACCAATAAAACAATATAAAGAAAAACTAGATCAAAATTATGTGCAAAGCAAGTATCTAAAGCTGAACTCATAAGGCATGATTTGTACAAACTGTGAGAGGGGTTCAGTTTTTCTTTTCTCAAGTAATTTAATAGCTTCTTTTCCAAGTTCACTTGGTAACTGAAGGCAGATCCAGTCCATCAAGGATTCTAAATCTTTTGCGAAATTCTGTAAATACCAATCCAGAAGCTTTGGGATAGCAAACTTGGTTGTTGAAATTCCAACTGTTGCTTGTAAATACTCTCTTTTGGCCACTTCCAGTTCATTCTCCACTTGGGATGATGTGTAAACTCTCACCTGCATTTGGCATCATAGATCATGAGAAAGCTTTACCGAAGCAATTGCCAGAATGATATCGACTTGAAGAGGAAAACAAAATTTCTATGTGAATTACTCAACAACTTACAGCAGGAGAGGACCAAGTTCCACAAGAGAGAGCAAATGTCACCAGAGGTTCTGACAGTTCGAGTCCATATATGCTTCTTGCTATCATTTCATGATTTTTCGCTCCCTTCGAAAACGTCTGTTTTGGAATTCAGTTGTTAACTATTTATTCTCATCCATTGAAATGCAAGAGTTGAAATGGACAAGACTTACGAATTTGTAGTGATAAGGAAGTCTTAAAATGAAATGCTCTATGGTTGTTGCGCTTAGTACGTATCCACCAACATCTATTTTTGCCTACATAACAAGTAAACCACATAAATCGTTGAGCATATTTAAGCTACGTTGTTTTATATACTCAATCAGAAGAATAAGAACAAAATTTCCCTATAGTCCCGTACCTTCCGCATCATTGCAACAGCCATTTCAGGACTCTCTGGTATACCATTCTCTATGAATGCCTGAATAAAAGAGTAAGACATCAATAAATGTTGTGCTTAAAAATCAGCAAATTTAAAATACAAGTTATACTGCACTCTATGTTATTCTAGTAGACATAAACACACATACATTCATCATACACGAGTTATAGGTGTTGATCCAAAATGCGAGCTTCTCCTGATGGTTGAGGTTCTCCATGTTGACAGAGGCTAGCTTCCTAAAAAGAAGTCTGCAAGATTCCCGGAATCAAACTATTGTAGTTGATAAATTTCTTATTCAGAGTAAAAGTAACTAATTCAAAATAAAGTATTTGCACAAAAATAGAATATGACATACTTCAATCGGTGTAGTAAAAACAAAGTATTTGCAGTTCGTTTTGTGTTGAAGGATTTAGCATCAATTGCACATAAATGCTTGTAGGGACCAATATCCCTCTTTCCAAATTCCAGACAGAAGCCATACGGATCCGAAAACTCTGTTCCTTCCACACAGTTTCGAGGTTTTCGAGTCAATATGTCGCCTACAAAACCTGAATTCTTCACAGAACTCATCCTCAAGAGAATGCTTGACAAGCACTTTAGAATATTTTCAGAAATCACATTTGGACTGTCAGCTTCTGTTGGCATTTGGTGTGGACTAGGATGTCTTAATTCTGACACTTGCTGATCTTTTACCTTTGGTTCTTGCTGCACAGTGGGAAACATCACGATTCACAATCATTAATGACTTCAAGGAATTTCTTTCTTTTCACCTACTTTAACCAAAACACAGATGAAAATTACCTTCTTTTTTGGAGAGTGCGCTTTTTTATGCAATGACTTATTGTCAACATGAAGATTTTTAATTTGGGTTTTACTCATTTGTTTCGACGGTTGAAGCCTGCTTTTGAAAGAATCATTGCAGAATTGATTCTCTTTTCCTTGGACATTCTCTGAAAAACCAAACAAGCAAAATCCACGAGGGAATGAAACTTCGATACTAATTGCTATTTTACAACTATTCCGGTGGAATTGGAACTCCGTCACTCGAGATTACAAAGTCAAACTCTTACCGCGGAACTTAAAACCAATACTTCATTAAGCCAAACATGCGAAAACACAATGATGAGTTGATCTTTCTCACCTATGATAGGCCTAGTTGCAGATGTTCCTTCTGGATCATCAACTGTTTGCGAAAGAGGCTTCAATTCATCTAATCTAGGACTATCCATTGTTGTTGTTGCGTTTGAATTGTTGGGATGAGGCGACGAATTCTCCAATTTGGTCTTACAAGATGACATGTAAACAGCTTCTTGATACAAACCCTGCCTAAAATGCACAACTTTCCCTTCAAGCCTAACAATTTCCTCTTCCAAAACTGCCACTTCAGCCAGAAGTGCTAGTATCTACATACAGGTTTCTTCAACATTAATAATAACTCTAAACACTGAAAATTGTTTTACAAAAGCACTTATTAAAAAAAAATCACTTAAAAACATAAGAAAAAACAGTGAAAAAGAGATTAATTTACTAACATAGGGTGGTAGATAAGGAGGAAGACGAGGTAAAAGTCCTAAAGGTCTATTGAAAGCTCTCTCCAATGCCATGTGAATGTTGTTCTCATGCTTAAGCTTCTTCTTCAAACGATCCACCTGAAAATTGACAGAATTCAACTCAGTTTCCAATTAGGGACAAGAATTCAAGTCAATCAATAATAGCATAAACATACATCTTGTTGCAATGCCAACTTTCTTTCAATGGTTGAAGATTTTCCACCTTTACTAGCAACTCTCAAGCTTCCTTGCATCATCTACCTGATGGATTCAAAGCTAAACAAATATGAAGTTGGTTTTTTGTTGAGACCATTTTTCAAACACATAAAGGACATGAATGAATGCACACTTTTTGTAGCTTCTGAATTCATGAAATGAGAGAATGAAGTATGAAAAAATAGAAAAATAGAATGAAAGATTGAACCTTATTTAAATAGACATTAATTAAAAGAATGAAGTGATGATCCAAGTAAGAGTGAAGTTGATAATAAATGAAGCAGCAAGTTCATTACAAAACTAGAATTAATCAATCAAAGTGTATTGAATAATTGGTACAAAAAGAAGAAACATAAGAAAATTTTAATAAATAAGAAAATTATGGGTAAGTCATGGAAGTGAGATACAGTTGTTTTGTTGCCACTTCCACCGCTTCACAAATAAAAATATAAAAATAAATAATAATAATAATAATAATTTTGAAATAATATCAAGTGTGTGTGGGGAACAGAAAGAAAGAAAGTGTATACATGTATGGTATTAATAGGTAGCTAGATTGAAATTGTGTGATAGTGAAATAAATAATAATAGTTTTATAATGTATTGGGAAAATGACTTGAGAGAAGAGATAGGTGCAAAGTTAGATGGTTGAGAGTGAAATATAAAAATACACGTCTTGCTTAGTTAAGTCAGATTTCATCACTGACATTAGATCATGTACAATAAATTACATATTTAACACTTTCACTTTTTATTTTTTATATTTTAAATTATTTCTCTTTTTTTATATAATAATTTAATTTTTATTTATTTGTTTAATAAAATTTAACATCTTATTTTACTATTTTTATTTTTATTTTTTTTATATTTTTGTTTTTATGATTTTATATTAATATTAATTATCGATTAAAATAAAATTAAAATAATTAAAGGTTAAATAATTTATTTTAATTTTTTAATTTAATAATTTATTTTAATTTTATAATTTTTTTTATGTTCAAATTAAATAAACCAAATATTTATTTATAGATAAAAAATAATAAATTTTGATGAAAATAAAAATAAATAAAAAATAAATTTATTATAAAATAATTGATTCTAAATAGTTAAGGTGAAATAAAATCTAAACAATCACAATAATTGTTAAGATTTTGTAAAGTATTATACGTGGTCTTACTCTTACTTCATTTAACATGTTGAATATTTTCAACACATATTAATCTATCTCATTTTTAATTTTTTATTCAACACTCCATTACACATATTCAATTATTAAATAATTTTTTCAACACTCTTATTATATATAGTCTTAGTAAATTCAGTTTAAAGTTAATTTAATATTTATACACCGACATGAATCTTCTATTTCTGAATTTTTTTATTCTAAGTTTTTAATGGGATTTTAAAGAAATAATGTTATATAATAAAAATGTATGAATAAGAAATATAAAAATATATATTTATCATTATTTCAGAAGATAAATTTTAAGTTTATTTTCAATTTAATTTCTTTTTTAATAGGAATTATGAGATAGTAATCATAATGAATAGTTAAAATTTAATTCTTGTCTTTCTTATTATCATAATTTTTTATTAATAAGCATTTTTCATCTTAAAAATATATTAACAAATTTTTAATGACTTATCTATAAAATATAATATTCAATATATTAAAATTAATATTATAAAATAAATATATTTAATATTTTTGAAACATATCAAATAACAAAATATAAATAAATTAATTACTAATATTAAAGGGAAAATAAGATAGTACAATGTAATAGTCTAAGTAAAGCCACTTCTTGTATGTATGATGTTAATTCATACTCTCTTATAGTTATAAAAGAAATTTATTTTTTAAATTTATTAAATAATTAATATATATGATCTTATAAATCAGATATATTAATTATTTAATAAATTAAAAAAAAGTGAATTTTGAGAGTATTCAATACGGCTAAGGGAGTACTACCTTAGTATGACAATCCAAATTTTTTGATCATATTAAAAAATAAGTATAATCTGTAATTTTTCATATTAAAAAATCTGTAATTTTTCATGTTAAAAATTATAATTATGTATGTAATAATTGAGTGGTAACATTTTTGTATTAATTGTGTTTGTATTAATTTTATATTATATTTTGTCTTTGATTTATGCAGTAGTTTTTTTAATGCAAGCTTCTACTGTATATTAAAAATGAAATATTACAATAAAAACTTTCAAGAGGAAAATCTAAAGTTATAAGAGGAATTATGAATAAAAATTGTGTGTTGAATAGCATAACAGAAAATAATATATATAAAAAATTATAAATTAACAGTATTAATTATATATTAATTATATATTGATCCTATTTTAGAATATATTAAATAATATTTTAGAAAATATTTTTATTTAATATATAAATATCAACATTCTCTCTCAAGCTTGGGCATATAAATTAAATGTACCAAACTTGTTACATATAGAGTTGGTTCTGAGACTTCGTAGAGATTTTATAAACACATCGGTCAATTGGTCATTAGAGTTGATAAAGTTTGTGGCAATGTCGCTTGATTCGATCTTCTCTCTAATAAAGTGACAGTCTATCTCAATATGTTTGGTTCTCTCGTGGAATATCAAATTTGAAGCAATATGCAGTGACCAGTAATTGATGATGTTGGTCTGTTGATATATCTTTTCCTGAAAAGGTAAAATGTTAGCTGTATGTAATGTCATGATGTATGAAATGCATTGCGGAATGATGTTCTCAAAATAAATGAGATTGTGTTATATGTATATGCTATGACTTTTGTAAATGATGTATGAATGTGAGCGTATCCGTTGCTCTTTGTAGTGTCGTTGAACTGGGAAAAATAAATCCCTGACTGCTGTCAGAGATGAAGAATTATATTCCTCACTATTTTTTTAAAGTTAAATGGTTGGGGATTCCTGCCTTCTACCTGAGGATATTCCACGGGAGATTTTGATTTCTGCTTGAGGATAAAAATCTTCAAGGGAAGTTGATAGCCCATCATGGGTTACCTGCACTCTGACTGGGGATGGAAGAATGAATAACCCTCTGATGTGAGTGGAAACTCTTCTGGAGGTAGTTATCTTGATCAAAAAGATTATTGGTGAAAGATTTTAACAATTTGGAGAAATAAACTTCAATGGGGGATGGACTTCCGTAGAGAAATAAACTCTACCGGGGAAAGAAAATTCATAAACTGCTTGGCGATTTTATGAAAATCTGTTGGGGAATCCAAGAGGTCCATAGACCCTGCTGGGGAAGTCCCCAAAATGTTAGAGAAATGATTGATCCTTTTTATCGAGGAATGTATCTTTGCTGATGATGAGTTTGTGAAGATAGTCCCCTAGGGGTGATTGCTCTGTGGGGATTTACAGATGAGTTTTCGACATTGACCCAACTCTTAAATCCCTTAGTAATTGTCTTTCCGTTTTTATTCATATATTTGTAAACGATAATCATATTCAAATGCGTATGTTCATTTAACATAATCAATGGACGTTTTCACAAACAAAACAGAAAAACAAAAACAAATAGTTTTGAACTTTGAAAGAGGTGATCTTGTATTAATTTAAGAAAGTTTTCCTATAACATGCATTTTTGTACAAGGAAACGGACATCCTAATAAGAGGAATGTCGTCGTAAAAAATGAGAAATATACAACGTGGTTCACAAAAGGAAAAAAAGCTATGTGAAATAATCCCATTGGGTTTCAATTCTGTTATTGCCTTTATATCTTTGAGCGTCTCATCGCTTTGCTGCTTGGCAGAAGCTGGCTGGATTTATTCGTACCATTCAAACTTGTCAATTTTATAATGAAGTCTGGTTGTAAGGTGATCCAACAGGACATAGTCATACACTTTTAATCCCTAATTTTTTCCTGGACCGCCCTTTTAGGTTTTCAGTCCACCGGGATACCCTTTTTTGCCCAAGTCGCCTTTTCAGGTTTTCGACTTGCCGGGTGTACATATTTTTTCATATATATATATATATATATATATATATATATATATATATATATATATATATATATATATATATATATATATATATATATATATATATATATATATATATATATATATATATATATATATATCCCTAATTTTTGCCCGAACTCTTTTGGTTCGTCGGGATGCCCTTATTTTTTCCAAGGTCAATCAACCTATCGGGTCTCTTTTCATGCGTAGTATCTTTTAACTATGTCTGTATTTACAGGGTGCGGAAGGTCGTCACCGTCCATAGTGGTTAATATCATGGCTCCACCAGAAAATATACTCTTGATAAAAAATGGTCCTTCGTATGTTAGAGTCCACTTGCCCCTGGGATCATCTTGTGGCAAGATGATGCGCTTGATTACTAGGTCACTGTAACACGACGAGAGATATGACTTGGTGTTTTGCGTTTGATTGCAATTGTTGCAGATACCAAGAGTCTCCACCGACTTTTCTTTTATCCAATAAGGAAAGGTTGAAAAGAACAAGAAAGACCTTTCGAGATTATTTCTTCAGTTCGGGGGGTAGGTTATGAAAAGGGAAGGTATTAACACCCTTTCCATCCGTAGTTATCTACGGGCTCTTAGTTGCTTATTAGATCACTTGCTTTTGTTTGAAAATGTGCTTGTGGTGTGGGTTTTGAAAGTATTTTTAAAACGTCTTTGTAATGGTTCTCGTTTCTATAAGAATGCATACAAAGTGTTGTTTGGAAAATAGTTCAAAGAGGTGTTTGTGGAATGTGTTTTTAAAAGTGATTTTGAAAAGGTGTCTTTGTAATGGCTCTCGTTTCTATAAGAACACGTACAAAGTGTTTGTCTTTTGGAAATGTTTCAAAGTGAGAGTGTTGGTGTATAAAATGTTTTTGTTGTGAGCTAGTAAGCAACTAAGGGCGTCCTACCTACTAAAAAGGTCTTTAATGTTCTTTTCCTCCTCCATTAGATGTTGCTATCTTACCATTGTTTTAGTAAGAAGCCCCATCATTGGATGTGAAGGGATGGGCGTTAGACGTTTGTATAGTCATAGAAGACAACCTATGGGACGTTTTAGCAATGTCGTTTAGGGACTAGATCGTTTACCGAAGGCAACATTGAGGGTCATCGAGGGACTACGTTCTTTTATCAAAGGTCTTTGCTAAAACGCCCATATTCGAGGGACATGACTATTTTTCCGAGGCAACAAGTGGAATTACCTTAAGGGTGCATGAGTGAATAGTGTGTTTGATTTTCATGCATTTAGTCTTTGATTATGGGTTGTCTACTTGTTGTTTTTATCTTGACATACATGCCCTATTTTACTAACAATCATACAAAAGTAATAAAATGCAGAAAGATAAAATCCTACACTATTACAACCATCTTGAATTGCATGAAAATATAAAGGAAAAAATAAAATAAAAGCAAGAAAAATAAGGGTCTTTCGATTTAGGCAGAAAACCCTTCGATTCTGCACTTTCTGGCTCTCTTCAATTTGGCCTGAAAAGGGTGAAGGCATGACTTTCGACTGAAGCCTGGGGGTCAGCATGTTGTGCCTTTTCGATTGGGCCTGGAACCAGTGCAAGATGCAATCCGCCCTTCTGCCTCTTTCGACTGGGGATTGAAAGCAGTGAGGGAGTGCCTTTCGTCTGGGCCTGGACTCAATACAGGTGTGCCTTTCGTCTGGGTCTGGAAGTCAGCATAGTGTGTTTTTTGGCCACCACTTTCGTTTGGCCTGGAGGTCAACGTGGAAGCCAAAGGCTTCATTCCCTACTTCATGTTTCATGTTTTCCTTCGTTTGAGATGTTAAATAGAAACATGGCCTAAGGCCATGCTAACACTTCCTTAGGGCCAGTTTAGTTCTTAAAACATTTGTAAGAAACCAAAGAGCAAAACCAAAAGGAAAGGCAATAAAACAAAACTATAAGGGTGTAAACGAAAGGGGAACAAATGTTATGTATATGGTTGAAACAAAAAGGAATTTTATTTACATGTTGTGCTATAAACGAAGGAATCAAGGTTAAGGATGACTTACCTTGCTGGAGGCTGGAGCGTGTGCTGGACCTTGAAGTGGTTACCTTGAATGTTTCTACTTCTTGATTCGAAGGAGAAGAGCGAAGGAAACGTTTCTACTTCTTGATTCGAAGGAGAAAAACAAATGAGATGTCTTTTCTACTAGATTCGAAAGGGAATACAATGTGTGGGACTTTTCAGGTTCGAAAGAGGTAAATGTTAGATTCTTGGTTTTTGTTTTTACAAGTGTTTAAGTGTTTGAGAGCTTTTATGGTGTTTGAGAAATTTGAAGATTCGTTCCTCTGGCCAAAAAAGTCCTCCTCAAACATGTGTAGGAGCCTCTAATTTATAGGCGAGGCTGCCTGAAGCTTTTGGAGGGAAAACAAAAGGTTTGAACAAATTGAGTAACCTGCTCCTTGTAGCTTTCGAGAGACAGTGCCTTGTATGCTATTTTGGTGTAAGAAGGAGGCAGTGTTTCAAGACTGTTGTGCAACAGTTTTGGCCAGTGTGCCAGGCCTGAACATGGCAACAAGCGTCTTTGAATATCATCCTTTCATTTTGACCCTTCTTCGACCAGACTCTTCTCCAAACAATACTATTTGATTTTCCTCTAACAAGTGCCTTTCGATTGATTCACTTGTGTGCATCCTTCGAAGGAGCCAAAAGTGTGACCCTTGGATGGGTCAACAAAAACATGCCTTAAAGTGGGCTTGTAAATTCTTCGAATGGACCATCAAGCATGTCCTTCGAATGGGATGCCAGATTTGGATCCGAAAGGTGTTGATTCAAAGGGGTCAAACGAAGTAGTGTACATATGGGGTCCCTGCTTTGTGACTTCATGCAAACATGCCAAAGATTTTTGCTCAAACGAAAGGTGTGACCAAAAGCTTGTACTGAAGGATTCATGTGCCCAAACGAAAGAAAGCATGAAGGGAGTCAAATGCCCAAAAGAATCTTCCAACAAATGAACCACATGTCCAAACGAAAGGTGCATGCAGGAGGCCAAAATGTCCAGATTCGAAAGAGGCATATAGGAGGAAAAAAGTGCAAATTGAAGGATGCCAAAAAGGAGCCTTTTACCTTAGAATCGAAGGAGGCTACAGGAGGCTTTGTGCCTTGTGAATCCAAGCCAGCGTGCCAGAGGCCCACGCCCAGTCAAAGGATACAAGCCAAGCTTAAATCGAAAGAGGCCAAAAGGCCAATCGAAGGAGCTGATTCAAAAAACACTTGTTTCTCTCCAAATTTGTCAGAATATTATTTTTATCTATTTTCCCCTTTTTTGACAGTTTCCTTTTAATGTTGGTACTGAAAATCCCAATGTACTTGTGCAAGCTTGAAACTTGAGAATCCTTGTGAGAAATGCCTTAAAAAATGAGAGGGCAAATTTTGGGGTACAACAGCTGCTCATGTTCAATCTTCTTAAACTTGAAGAGTTAGATTGGCGAGTCTGCCATTCGTGACTTGAAGGTGGAAGATGATTGAACACTAGAGTGCCCAGAAATTTACACTTGATGATGTGGTGGTTGATTATGTAGGAAATGGGCTTACAGATGCAATTTTGAGAGATGATGGGGAGTTGTCGGAGATGGGATTATAGATGCCATCCAAAGGTGATTATTGATAGAAATTCGACAAAGTCTAAATTTGACTTCAATTGGAAAAGAGTCAGAATAAATCTTTGGAGTGATTTTTCTGAACCAGAGAAAATGTCTACTGGAAAGAAACAGGATAAACCATTGAGAGATTTACACTGAACCAGCAGAGGTCTGTAAAGAATCAGAACAAATCTTGGGGAAATTTATCTGAACCATAGAAAATTTCTACGGGAAAGAATCAGGATAAATCATTGAGAGATTTAAACTGAACCAACTGAGGTCTGAAAAGAATCAGATAAAATCTTAGAGCGATTTATCTGAACCATAAAAAATGCCTATGAGAAAGAATCAGGATAAACCATTAAGAGATTTAAACTGAACCAGCAGAGGTCTGGAAAGAATCAGAACAAATCTTGGGGCGATTTATCTGAACCAGAGAAAATGTCTACGGGAAAGAATCAGGATAAATCATTGAGAGATTTAAACTGAACCAACAGAGGTCTGGAAAGAATCAGAACAAATCTTGGAGCGATTTATCTGAACTAGAGAAAACGTCTACGGGAAAGAATCAAGATAAACCATTGGGAGATTTAAACTGAACCAGCAGAGGTCTGAAAAGAATTAGAACAAATCTTGGAGTGATTTATCTGAACCAGAGAAAATGTCTACGGGAAAGAATCCGGATAAACCATTGAGAGATTTAAACTAAACCAGAAGAGGTCTGGAAAGAATCAGAAAAAATCTTGGAGCGATTTATCTTAACCAGAGAAAATGTCTACGGGAAAGAATCAGGATAAACCATTGAGAGATTTAAACTGAACCAGCAGAGGTCTGGAAAGAATCAGAACAAATCTTGGAGCGATTTATCTGAACTAGAGAAAATGTCTACGAGAAAGCACCAGGATAAACCATTGAGAGATTTAAACTGAACCAGTAGAGGTCTGGAAAGAACCAGAACAAATCTTTGAGCAATTTATCTGAACCAGAGAAAATGTCTACGCGAAAGAATCAGGATAAACCGTTGAGAGATTTAAACTGAACCAACAGAGGTTTTAAAGGAAGTGTTTGTCATGTAGATAGTCATCCCGTCTTGTTTTAGGAATTGATCTACAATCAATTTGTTCACAGGTATTTATCCTGTCTGGTTTCAGGTATTAAGCTTGATGATGATAGATGATGAAGGAATCTTGGACGATTACTACTCCAAAAGGTAATGAAGGAAAATTGGACGATTACTACCTCTCAACGGATGATGAAGGAATCTGGGTCGATTACTACCTCAACGGATGATGAAGGAATCTGAGATAATTACTACCTCAACAAATAATGAAGGAATCTTGGACGATTACCTCAGCGGATGATGAAGGAATCTGAGATGATTACTAATTTAACAGATAGTGAAGGAGTCCAAGCTTGATTTTGTCTTGGAGAAGTTTACAGATAATCAAATGACACTTTTCTGTTGATTTTTTTCTGAAAAGGTAAAGAGTTAGTTGTATGCAATGTCATGATGGATGAAATGCATGGCGTAATGATGTTTCTTAAAGTAAATGAGATTATGCTGTATGCATGAAATGTTGTTGGAATGTAATTTTGTCTTTGGAAAATAAATCCTTGACAAAAGTTGGGGAGCTCTAGGAAGCTGAATTTCAGACGACCGTTGGGGATGAAGTGCAAGCACATCTTCAAACCTTGCTTGTAATGTTTTCTCTGGGGAATCCTGTTTTGTTGTTTGAGGAGAACTCCGCTGGGGTATGTTGACTTTGCTTGAGGAAAACTCTATGGAGAGTGTTGATTCCTGCTTGGGGATAGAGTTCAAGAGCTTTAGTTGTCTATTGCTCTACTGGGGAGTTATCTCTTGACGGAAGAGAAAGGAAGTTAACAACTTGTTGGGGATGAAGGAGTTAACTGTTACCTGGTTGTTTTCCAGGTTTTGCAGCAACTTGTTGGGGATTGTAAAAAAGTCTACTGGGTAAGAGGGGTTTGTGGTCCCTTGATTTGTAGTAGTCGGAGAGGCAAACTCAAGATGGGGAATCTGTAGTTTGTTGGGGAAATAAACCATGTTACCAATCTACTAGAGAGGTGTTTTCTTTTTGCAGAATTCCTCGAAGATTCTTCTTGAGACCGACTAATATGGGAAGAAGGTTTTCCAGATATTGAAACTTTGGCTGGGAATTGCCTGGATCCACTTTGTATGGACTTGATTGGGGGTCATCCTATGAAAAGGACTTTATGGGAAACTTGTCACTGCCCCTAGTAGCAAGTGTTTTTAGTATTTCCAGGAAGTGTTTGCCTGACCGTACGTAATCCTTTATTGGAATTCACATTCGATGCCCCAAGTGATTCAGATACAGGCCTGCCCCTGGTTATTCAGCATTTCTTGAGAGATTTCTTGGAATCTTGACTGGATTGCCCCATATGTGTTGGACAATGTCGCGTCATTCCCCCTTGCTTATAGGAGATCTGTTATTGGAAGTGTCTTCCCACTTGAAGTGATTTTCTTCATTGAGAGAGTTTTTGTTCACTGGATATTCGTCGTGTAAATTTCTCCGCTGTCAAACAATTAGCCATATGCAAATAGCGATATTCAAATAATGCAAAGTTTATGCTTGTCTTAAAGTTTTGAAAATGTGTTTTAGCAAGTAAAGAGAATTTTGTAAGAATATGAATTCAACTCAGGATTTAGAGTAAGCCTTATAGGAGTCAAGATACCTTTTGTAACAGTATGCTTTCGAACTAACCCATGCTTCAATTAGGACTTTTGAATGGTTGTAGCGTGGCTTGGTTCACGGTTTAAGAAACAAAGGATAAGGCTAAATGTGTATTTGTACCTGCCCATTCTTCGTGATGTTCTTCAGTCCCTGACTCAGTTAATTATGCATTTGAATTCCAATTGAATGATGGTTCAGACAAGTTAAGTTTGTTGGAAGGAAGTCATTTTTTCCATATTTTTCATGTTGTTGAGGACTTGTAGTGACCTATTTTTGATTTATTATCCCTGATTTTTCCTGACTGTTCTTATTTTTGA
The DNA here is from genome assembly GCA_948472305.1 of Vicia faba. NCBI lineage: Eukaryota > Viridiplantae > Streptophyta > Magnoliopsida > Fabales > Fabaceae > Vicia > Vicia faba. Next base: position 1,553,062,005 of record OX451738.1, on the reverse strand, counting down.
GATTACGGTCAGTGGGATGCCCCATTTTTTTCTTAAGTCTCCTTCGTAGGTTTTAACTTAGTGGGTTTTTTTCTTTTGAGAGATAATGACTGCCTATTTTGGTAGGGAACCATCATCGTCTTTTTATTCCAGAGGAATGTTTTTGATGTCATTCGTTGTATATGAAGTGAGAGTTTGCGACTGAACGCGCATTTGAATTATCTGAGAGACTACCCTGCCCCAGGTTTTGATTAAAGGTTTTAGTTTGTGTAAAAAGGAAACTCCTACTTATTTGGCTCAAAGGGGTTGACTAGGGATTATCCTCCTTATAACTCCAGTGTTTAGGAATTGAAAGAAACGCTTGTACATCGTTAGCAAGGTCTGTTCAAAATCATATTGTATGAGATTATGGCATTATTTTCGTCATCCTCCCTCTAAAGGTTTGCAACTTTTTGAAACAAGAGTTGAATATCAAAAAGGGAGTAAAAAGCATAGTTTAAATAGAATGAAAATGAATGGATTGGTTCAAGACAAACATATTTAATGAGTTAATGAGAGTTAACCAAAGTCTGACATAAAGATAAGTGTTTAAGCAAACAAAGAAATTACAACTGAGAATTCGAATAAACAGAAAATTTCCTCGCCCAGACCGTCGCTTCGTGTAGATGCTCTTGAGGGGTGATAGAAAAGCTCTAGTTGACCATCTTGTGTAAATTCCAACACTCCTTCGTCGATTAAATTTTGAATTCTGTTCTTCAAAGCCCAACAACCATTCGTATCATCCCCAAGACTATCAGAATGGTATGCACATCTCTCCTTGGGATGGTAACTAGGAGCAACAGTGTTAGAATTTAGGGGAAGAGCCTTTAATGTGATTAGCTCTGCTTTCAACATGTGTTGTAGCACATGAGCTAGCGACATGCCGATCCTGGTAAATTGTCTCTTAGGTGCGACCTCTTTGAAATGATTCCCCTGTTGTTGTTGGCGAGGTTGTTGTTGGGCCCGTGACGTGGCAGAAATTTGGGAAGATATGCTCTCCCTCGAACCGGCTTCTTGTATCATGGGAGGATAAATGATGACTTGATCTCCAATCTTGATGGTTTGTCTCATCCAGTTGCAACTGTCTTGATGAAGTTTGTTGACGAGGGTCCTTAGCTCCTCTTGTCCCCAAGCTAAGTTTTGGATAAAATCCATCTGGCCCACCAGTTGTCCCATGATTTAGATTTTCATTGTTTCCATTTCAGTTTGTAGCGGTTTCAACTGGTCATCCTTGTTGTCCTCAGGATTCCCCATGATCATGCCCCTAGTGAGGAGTGCTTTCACTTCTTCTTGCCCCTTGGATAGGTTCAAGAACATTTCTTGAAGTTGAGCGTTTTGAGTCTGAATGTCCTTGATAGTATGTTCTAGAGCCATCTCTACTGAAATAAACAGTAAGCGGATGAGAGACCTGTGTGGGAAATGAAGAAGTGAAAAACACAAGAGGGGGGGGGGGGGGGGTTGAATTGAAACTTAAAAATTAAAAGCAATAGATACGAGATTTTTATCCTGGCTCACTTGATCTCAAACTACTCTAGTCCACCCGCGAAGGTGATTTCTCCTCTCTCCAACGAGGACTTAATTCACTAATCAAATAGATTACAAATCTACTTTGATAACTGCCAAAGTCTTCTTGAGTATAACCACAACCCGATTTTTCTCAAGGAAAATATCTTAATCAAAGAAAAGTTTACTTTGTACTATTTGTTTTTCGTTACAAAAACTGTATCACTACTGTGATGTATTACACAAATTGAAAGTAGAATGAATATGAATTTTTGCAGCCTTTTTGAGAATGTGTGTAGCAGTATTGAGAAAATCGTGAATGATTTACCCTTTGAACTTGTTTATATAGGCATGGAAATCTGTCCAAATTGAAATGTGATAATGGACACTAAATGCACTTTCCATATTGAGGAGATTCTTATCTGAATGAAGCCGTTGCACATGATACTGCCTTAATGGAAAAGTAACGCTTCAGAACTTAGGAATCTTGCATGCTGCTTTACTTCAAAACTATGATAAGTCAGAGACATGAGGATTTGTTGGCGCATTAGAATTTTGTTCAGAATCAGGATATCTTTTACTTTAGCGCAGATTCTGATCATCATACTTCAGAACATTCTGATTACCCGGCTTGAATGCTTCTGTGGCTTAACTTCTGATGTCGTTTCAGTCAGAACTTCTGTACAACATTAAAAAAAATTAGAGTGCATATTTGTTCTTTGTGTTTGTTATCATCAAAACTCTTATAAGGGTTGCAGAATCAAACTTTGTTCTAACAATCTCTCCCTTTTTGATGATGACAAAAACTAGGATTTTTCAATAGAAAATTACAGAACAAAAAGCTTAAGAGAGTCTCCCCCTGAGTTGAGTACTCAGATAGAGATGAATTACTTCCCTAAAGTTCCTTCTCATCAGAGCTTTTGATGCATCTTCTTCTGTCTTTATCAGAATATGTTCCTGTTCATGCTTTCAGAAAACAAATAGAAGTTAAGATATTCTAAATGTTTGAGACTTTGTCCCAGTATACTGTTATTGAAAATATCTTACGTCCTCCCCCTTTTTGTCAGGTATCAAAAAGCAATATAATCAGAGTAAAAAAGATGATGATTTGTATTGAAAACAGATTGCAATGACATTTTTCAGAAACAAAGACGATGAGATGGAGAATACAGAATATAAGTTAAAGAAAATCTAAGATGGAGGGGGAAGTCGTGTGAACAACGCTTCCAGCAAGCTCTTAATCTGAGTGCTTGATTTTTCCTGCTTTCCCAGAATATCCTTGATTTCTTTTGTTGAATCTTCTTGCTTATCCAATATATCCCTGATCTCTTTGTTTGTGTCTTCTTGCTTATCCAACCTTGCATGGATTAAATAATTCTCCTTCTTCAAAACTTCCAGAATTTGTATGACTAGAGACGTAGTTGGTGTATCCTCAGAGGTTGCATGTCGTTCAGAACATTCTACAGCCTCTTCTGATTCAACTACTTCTTCTGTTGCAATTTCCTTTTCTGAAGCAGTAGTCAGAGGGTGACTATCAGAACCTGGTTCAGTGGCTTCTGAAGGTTGGTGCTCTTTCCAGGGAGCATTTTCCAGCAGAAGAATTTCTTTCTTGTCCCAGTGACTCAGAACTTAGTCTTTGAAGGCTTTCAGCTGGTCACTGAAGTTCTGTTGAGCCATCTCATAACTCAATTCTTTCAGCCTCTGGTATTCAGAGTTGAACCATTTTCTGAATCTATCCCACAGAGAATCAGAAGCAGCAGGATTAGAATTCTCTTGACTTGCTTGCATTAAAGAAGTAACCCATTCCTGTATTTCTGTATCAAAAATCAACAAGTTTTTACCAACATCTGATTAGGTTAAGGTTGGTTTGGGTTTGGGAATGGCAATTTTATTTGAGGTTGAAGCTAGATGGTCTAGCGCTTCTAGATCAATGACAGTTCTGAGATGATCAGCTGGACGGTTAATTGGTGAGGGAGGAGGACAATCAGAAATCAGGATTGATGTTTGAGGAGTGTTTGGTGGCGTGGAATCATATGGTGAAGTTATTTCTGGAATATCATGGATGGAGAGAGGTTAACGAACCATGAGAGGTTCTGTTATTCCAGGAATTGGGGTAGTGGTATCAGAGTCTGTAAGGGAGTCTTCTGATTGGTTTGTGGCAGCGTGTTGATTTTCTGGTTCAGGTGTTTCAGAATTTGGATTTTCAGTTTGAGGAGTGAGAGGGTTTTCATTTTCTGGTTGAGAAGAGTTGAGGTTTTGATGTTCTGATTGTGGAGAGTGTAGGTGTGGATTTTCTGGTTGTTGAGATTGGATGTTTAGATTTTTCTGGGATTGGTGAGTGAAAGTCTTGATCAAACAATTCAATATCAGAGAGAACTTGCAACTCTTGCAAGTTCTGGTTGATTTTGTTCTAGATTTGGATTGGGGGAGTGAGGTTCATTTAAGAAACTGCCAAGAGTTACAGATGGATCAAACTCTATGTCAAAATCCTCAAATGTTTGTGGTGAGGGATTTTCTGTTGGTTGAGGGGGAATGGTTTCATATGTTGGAAAAACTATAGATTTTACAACAGAAACAAAAGATGTGTTACCTTTCTTTTTCTAGCTTTGGGTGTCCTCTGAGAGGATCCTTCTCCTGCTGCCTTCCTCTTTCTGGATTTCTTCAGCACAACCTCTGGAGCTGGCTTGTGCAGGTCACGGATGTTGAGTTCTGGAATAGTTCCATCTTCCTTGCAAGCTTCAAGGTATCTAACCATAATTTCTGGAGAAGCATCTATCTAAAAAAATAGTGGAAAATCCTTCATAGGAATTCTCCTAGACGTAATGACCTCATGAGAAGCAATTGTTGGTTCCTTCTTAATGCTTTCAATAATCTTCATTTTCTTTAGATTCTTGGCATTTAGTGGTTTCCCAGTAGTTGCTTCCAGAGTGCTGATCTCCTGAGCCTCTGTCAGATGTTCTATCAGCCTGTTTTCCGTCATAATGTCTGAAATCAATCTTCCCAGAGGAATCCAATCCCTCTTTGTTCTTTCTTCTTATCTTGTCTCTTTCACACTTGTTCTCAGATGGTTGAAGAGTAAATATGGAAGATTTATTTTGGTCTTCTTTGCAATGAAGTATAACAGAAACTGCTGATCAATGTTGATGTAATCAAGAGAGCTTGTAGGCTTCCTGTGATTGATACATCCCAAAATGATCCTAGCCCAGATTCTGTAATAATCTTTCAAGTCTCTTATCTTGCTGGATGGCTGTCCGGAAGTTAAAATGACCCTAGCAATAGATTTTAGGTCAGGACACTTGTCAGCCATGTCAATGCATCTGACTCCGCCGCTATTATACCCAATAAGTTTCCCAATCAAGTCTTCTGTAATCACTATCTTCTTCCCCATAACATATGATGTAACCTGATGGTTGGATGAAGTAGCATGAATCTAGAATTCCTTAACAAGAATAGGAAACGTTGGACCCAACAGATGATCAAAGTATTTGTTCCATCCCTGTGTCGTCACATCTTCATATAGATCAAACCCATTTTACTTTAAACTCTCAAAATCAATGATCAATTCACACAAAACTTCAAGGTTATCAACCGGAGTGAGCATTGTTCTAATGAGTTCCTCATACTGTTCTGTTGAAGAAGAACCAGGAGCATTGTTGAGATTTTTGATGCTTGATGAGGATGCCATTGTTCACACGAATTCGTTGAAGAAAACTGAGAAAAATGTTTTTTTTGAAAAACTAGAGCGAGAGAGAATAGTGAAAGCAGTAAGAAGTGAATGAAATAGTAAATTTTGAGTTCATAAACACTTTTGAAAACATAATCAGTAAGAAAGAGAAAATGAGTAATGATTATACTGAATTAATGAAACTTGAAATTAGGGGATTGCATGTAGATACTGAACAGTTACCATTGACAAGTGTCTCAATGCATCCAATCAGAGCCTTGGACTCTTCAGAATTTGAACGTGTGTTAAGTCTCAGAAGGTAGCTTGTGAGAGGATTGTAAGTGTTTAGTTATTGGCATGTATTTTTGGTAAAACCAGGTGTGTGAATGTCATGACTGATGTCATAACATTCTGGATTATTAGGTTTTATGCAGAAAAAGTATGGCATACAATAGCTGCTGTTTATAAGTGTGTATCTGAGCATTTTGCAATGATCACATTTATCTCTTTCTACCAAAATCAGTAAACAGGAATTCTGATGTCATAACAAATGTTAAGACATCCTGTACTGATCTAACAATTATGCAGTTTGGTTAATTTTGAGATTTTTTAGGAAGTTGGTTCATTCCTTCCAGAACAGAATCTCACGTGGACTTTAGGTTAACCTAGCTCAACCCTAATCTGGTTGATAAAGTCATGTGACCAAGTTTTGAGGTAACCCTAATTAACCCTAGCTTTTCGTGGAAGCCCTAACTGAAGAAACAGCTGCATATATATTCAACAGGAAAGCTGATTGGAAATTAACTCTCTTAGACAGAAGATCAATTAGGAGTTGTATAGTTTTAACTGCTGTAATCCAAGCAAGTATCATTGTGATAAGTGACTTGGAATAGGTTTTGATTGTAAGGGTTTTGTGTATCACTCAAAGCTTTGAAGCAAGAGTGTTTGTGTCTCTTGACTAAAGATTTGAAGCAAAGTCAAGATAGGTTTATGTATCACTCAAAGCTGTGAAGCACGAGTGTTTGTGTTACTTGATTAAAAGCTGTGAAGCATAATCAAGTGTATGTTCTGAAGAGTGTCTTCATTATTTCATTAGTCAATTGTTTAAGTATCACTGCTGTGATTGAGGGGGAGTGAGTAGGAACTCAGGTTTAAGTTGAACTTAGATTGAAGTTGCATTGGGTAGGTCTTAAGTGAAGGAGATAAACTAGTTGGTTTATTCCTGAATTAATATCTCTTATAGTGGATTTCCTCCCTGGCTTGGTAGCCCCCAGAGTAGGTGTTGTTTCACACTGAACTGGGTAAACAATTGACTGTGTTCTTTACTGTCTTATAGAAAGTCAGATACGGTGTCATAACATTCACTGTGACATTGAGTATCTGCTGCCAGAATTTCAATTGGCATCAGAGCAGGCACTCTGCCTGTATTACTGGGTGAGATATAGGGATATCACTTTCTGGCACTATGGACAAAGAAGGAGTTTTTAGAAACAGACCACCCATTCTGGATGGATCAAATTATGACTACTGGAAACCTCGTATGATTGCCTTCTTAAAATCACTGGACAAAAAGGCTTGGAGAGCTGCTGACAAAGGATGGAACCATCCCACCATAACTGAGAAAGATGGGACAATCAGTCTGAAGCCTGAGGAAGAATGGAGCAAAGAAGAAGATGAGTTAGCCCTGGGTAATTCCAAAGCTTTAAATGCCTTGTTCAATGGAATTGATAGAAACATATTCAGACTGGTACACCAATGTGAACTGGCCAAGGAAGTTTGGGACACTCTCAAAACTACCCATGAGGGCACATCCAAAGTAAAAATGTCAAGGCTTCAGATGCTGACTACCAAGTTTGAGAACCTAAGGATGATGGAAGATGAAACCACTCATGAGTTTCACATGAACATATTGGAGATTTCCAACACCTCAGGAGCATTGGGAGAAAAGATGTTAGAAAAAAAACTGGTGAGAAAGATTCTCAGATCCTTGCCTAAAAATTTTGCAATGAAGGTAACTGCTATAGAGGAAGCCCAGGATATCAGCAAGTTGAAGGTGGATGAACTCATTGGGTCTCTTCAGACTTTTGAGATGGGGATCAGTGAAAATGTTGACAAGAAGAACAAGAGCATAGCACTTGTATCCAACACTGAAGATGAAAACAAGGAGGATGAAGAAGAAAGTATTTCAGAAGCTATAGCCATGCTTGGAAGACAATTCAACAAACTCATCAAGAGAATGGATCCAAAGTCAAGGTCAAATGTTAAGAACATTTCTTCTGACATTAACAAATCTTATGACTCCAGCAGAAAACCAAGGTCTGAAGAGAAGGGAAATCAAAGCAGAGGAATTCAATGTCATGGATGTGAAGGATATGGGCACATTCGAGCTGAATGTCCTACCTTTCTTAAGAAACAAAAGAAAGGAATGTCTGTTACCTGGTCTGACTGTGATTCAAAAAGTAATTCTGAAGAAGAATCTGCCAAACTAGTTACTGCACTAACTGGTGTTTGTACCTCTGAAAGTGACACTAGTGATGAGGAAGTGACATTTGAAGAACCGGCTGATACATACAAGAATATATGTATCAGAAGTGCTGAAGTCTGTCTGCAAAATGAGAGACAAACAAAACTCATAATAAAGTTGGAGGCTGAAAAAAGGGAAGACATTGAAACTATAAGTCATCTAGAAGAGGAAGTTCAAATGCTGAACTCAAAACTGAACCAGATGACCAAATCTGTCAAGATGCTAACAAATGGAACTGACAAATTGGAAGAAATCCTTCAGGTTGGACAAAATGTGGGAAACAAGTCTGGTCTAGGATTTGTGGCAGCAAAGAAATCTGGTGCAGACAAGAAGATCAGGCCTGATAAACAAATGTCAAAGCAGATGTCACAACACAACACTCAACATTGGGAACAGAGAAATATGAAGAAAAAATACCAAAGATGGAGATGCCATCATTGTGGGAGGTTTGGTCACATAAATCCATTCTGCTTCAGATTGTATGGATACCCTAATCAGAACCCAGGTGTCAAACCTAAGTCTAACAAGGTACCACATACTCCACAATGGAAGAAAAAGGCTACTGCCCTGATAGCCCACACTTCCCTTAGAGTCTCTGCAAAGGAAGACTGGTACTTTGACAGTGGGTGCTCTAAGCACATGACTGGAATCAAGAACCTTCTCAATAATGTCAAACCTCACACCACTAGTTATGTGACCTTTAGAGATAGTGCTAGAGGAGAAATCAAAGGAGTTGGTAACTTGGACTGCCCTGGAGTTCCAAATCTAAATGAAGTACTATTGGTAAAAGGCCTGACTGCTAATCTCATTAGTATCAGTCAATTATGTGATTTAGGATTCAAGGTCAACTTCTCAAAATCTGAATGTCTTGTAACTAATGAAAAACAAGAAATTATAATGAAAGGAGTCAGATCTAAAGACAACTGTTACTTGTGGGAACCTGAGAACACTAATTACTCCACTGTGTGTTCTATTGCCAAAGAAGAAAAAGAGGTGAAACTGTGGCACCAAAAACTTGGCCACCTTCATCTAAGAGGAATGAAAAGGATTATATCCATGGAGGCAGTCAGAGGGATTCCAAGACTGCAAATTGATGAAGGGAGAGTTTGTGGTGAATGTCAGGTTGGTAAGCAGACTAGGATGTCACATCTAAAGTCAAGATATCTGACCACCTCTAAGGTTCTAGAACTTCTTCATATGGATCTGATGGGACCAATGCAGGTGGAAAGTCTTGGTGGAAAGAGATATGCCTATGTTGTTGTGGATGACTTTTCCAGATTCACCTGGATTAACTTCATTAGGGAAAAATATGATGTGTTTGAAGTTTTTAAAGAACTGTGCAAAAGAATTCAAAGAGAAAAAGAAGGGTGTATTGTCAGAATCAGAAGTGATCATGGCAAGGAATTTGAAAACAGTAAGTTTAATGAGTTCTGTTCCTCAGAAGGAATTAGTCATGAATTCTCTTCTCCTATAACTCCTCAACAAAATGGAGTTGTAGAAAGGAAAAATAGGACCATACAGGAATCTGCCAGAGCTATGATACATGCCAAAAGACTTCCTATTCATTTTTGGGCTGAAGCTATGAATACAGCCTGTTATGTCCATAACAGAGTCACTTTGAGAAAGGGAACCTCATCCACCATTTATGAACTCTGGAAAGGAAGAAAGCCAACTGTGAAGTACTTCCATGTATTTGGCAGCAAATGCTATATTCTGGCAGATCGTGAACAAAGGAGAAAGCTGGACCCTAAAAGTGATGAAGGTATATTTCTAGGATACTCCTCCAACAACAGAGCTTATAGGGTATTCAATTCCAGGACCAAAGTCATGATGGAATCAATAAATGTCATAGTTGATGATTATCATGAAGAAACAGATGTCCCTTGTAATGTTGAGACATTCTTTGAGACTCCAACTCAACAGAATGACCTTCCTAACACCACTACAGCAGACTCTGAATCCAAGGAAGCTAGCAAAATCCCTTCCATCAGAATTCAGAAAGATCATCCTAAAGAACTCATCATAGGGGATCCTAACAGTGGAGTCATTACAAGATCTAGAGAAATCATCTCAAACTCTTGCTTTCTGTCTAAAATTGAACCAAGAAATGTTAAGGAGGCTTTAACTGATGAATACTGGATTGGTGCAATGCAAGATGAATTGAACCAATTTAAGCAACATGAAGTTTGGGAGTTAGTTCCTAGACCAGAGGGAACAAACATCATTGGCACAAAATGGATATACAAGAACAAATCAGATGCTGAAGGAGTTGTCACTAGGAATAAGGCAAGACTTGTTGCCCAAGGATACACTCAAGTTGAAGGGGTTGATTTTGATGAGACCTTTGCCCCTGTAGCCAGACTGGAATCTATCAGTCTCCTATTGGGAATTGCTTGTCTCCTGAAGTTCAAGCTATTTCAGATGGATGTAAAAAGTGCCTTCCTAAATGGGTACTTAAATGAGGAAGTTTATGTGGAACAGCCTAAAGGTTTTGTGGATCCAAACCACCCTGATCATGTCTACAAATTGAGGAAAGCTCTATATGGCCTGAAACAAGCTCCTAGAGCATGGTATGACATGTTAACAAAATTTCTCTCAGACAAAGGATACAGAAAAGGAGGCTTGGATAAAACCCTCTTTGTCAAAAATGAAGGAGGGAAGTTAATGGTAGCTCAAATATATGTTGATGACATAGTGTTTGGGGGAATGTCAAAACAAATGGTTAAACATTTTGCTGACCAGATACAGGCTGAATTCGAAATGAGTCTCATGGGAGAACTGACTTATTTTCTTGGACTACAAGTCTCACAGATGGAGGACTCAATCTTTCTATCTCAAAGCAAGCATGCAAAGAACATTGTCAAGAAGTTTGGTATGGAGAATGCCAGTCACAAAAGGACTTCTGCACCTACTCATTTAAAGCTATCCAAAGATTCAAGTGGGGTTAAGGTGGACCAAAGTCTGTACAGAAGCATGATAGGAAGTTTACTGTACTTAACAGCCAGCAGACCCGACATTGCTTTTGCAGTTGGAGTTTGTGCAAGATACCAAGCTGATCCTAAAGTAAGTCATATCAACCAAGTGAAGAGAATTTTGAAGTATGTAAGTGGAACTTACAACTATGGCTTGCTATACTCTCATGGCTGTGAACCAACTCTGACTGGTTATTGTGATGCTGATTGGGCTGGAAGTGCTGATGATAGAAAAAGCACCTCTGGAGGATGTTTCTTCTTAGGAAATAATCTGGTCTCCTGGTTCAGCAAGAAACAGAACTGTGTGTCTCTCTCTACTGCTGAAGCTGAATACATTGCAGCTGGTAGTAGCTGTTCTCAAATGATCTGGATGAAACATATGCTTACTGAGTATAATGTCACACAAGATGTTATGACATTGTACTGCGACAATCTGAGTACAATCAACATTTCCAAGAATCCTATTCAGCATAGCAGGACCAAGCATATTGACATTAGACATCACTTTATCAGAGACCTTATAGAAGAGAAGACGATTAAACTGGAACATGTTGCCACTGAGCTACAACCGGATGACATTTTTACCAAGGCACTTGATGCAAATCAATTTGAAAACTTGAGGGGCAAGTTGGGTATTTGCCAACATGAGGAATTGTAGCAATTAATTTTGCTTAAAACAAGGGTTGAAGGAGTTATTTTTGTTAAGTCTATTTTGATTGGGTTAATCATATGTTTTCCCATTTCTTTCAAAATTATTAAGAAGTTGAATAGACACTCATTTGCCTCCTCCCTCTCTCGACTCTGCAACAAATCCCATTCTCTCAATCAAAGTTTTCTCTCTAGTTGCTACTGGTTTTCTAAGACTATCAAAATGTCTCAAACATCATCCTCTGATCGAGATTCTCGGGAAATCACATCATGCATGGATTCTGAAGTCCTGGAGATTACTCCTCTTAGAGAAATGGCAACTAACCCCTCCAAGGTCAAAAAGCTGAGAACAAGGCATGCAGGAAGGTCTCAAGCTACTTCATCCGGTAATCCCTCTCAACCTTCATCTTCTGTACCAAATAGGGAAGGCTCAGCTTATGTTCATCAAGCAATAGCTAGGCTTGTTACAAGAATTTTGAGTGAGAACCACTCTGTACCTGGGATTTCTGTTCCATTAAATCAAGAATCAGCAAGCCCAAATGTTGAAGTAAATCCAGATGTCTCTGAGAATGTTGAGACTCCAAATGACAACATTCAGAAATCATCTGAAAACCTTGATGATATTCAGAACCCTTCAGAGAATAATGTTGAACCACCTGTTATTGATGTGGATGAGGAATACTCAAACAATGACCTAATTGCAAATATCAACCCTAGCATAGCTAGGAGAATGATGAACAGAAAGGGTAATCAGGATGCTGTAAAATGTCTGACCAAAGAGAAACCTGCTGATAAGAAAACCAGGTCTGAAGGCAAGACTGGTGTGGAAGGTGAAAGCCTGAGTACATGCTGGGAGTCTCTCAAAACCTGTGAGACAACCAATAGCAAAGAAGAGGAAAGAGCCTGAACCTTCTGATTCTGATGAGGAATTGTCCTTGCTCAGTACCCTGACATCCTGGTGGAAAGAGATATTGCCTGCAAAAGAGCTCCTGCTCTTGGGTTACACTACAAGCTATTCCAGGGATCTCATGTTCCTGACATTGTCATGACATCAGCTGAGACATCAACTGTAAAAACTCAGTCCAAGACATCTGATGTTATAGCTGTGCTGAAGGAAACCTGCAAAGAGATGGAGACAAGGAAAAAGACTCTTGAGAACCTAATTGCCAGATTAGAACAGGAGGAGACTGAAGGACAAAGAAGGGAAGAGGATGTTGCTGAAGATCAGCTCAATGCTGAATAAAGTGCCTCCTCTGAAGATGACAGTGCTTAAAGTTTGGTGGAGTTGACAAGCTTGATGCTGGTTCCTGTTGATGCAAGTGATTTCAGATTTTCTTTGTTTTTATTACTCATTTTGGATAACTGTATAACATATAAGTACATGTATCTTTGGCCTATTTGTGGCTAAAGAGGGGGAGATATTTTGTGTTAATTACTTGGTAGACATTATATTTTTCTGCAGACATATTCATTCTGCTGCTCTCTATTCTCTGATTGCTTAGGGGTTTTAGACAAAAATCTGCCAAAGGGGGAGTTTGTAAGTGTTTAGTTATTGGCATGTATTTTTGGTAAAACCAGGTGTGTGAATGTCATGACTGATGTCATAACATTCTGGATTATTAGGTACTTTATGCAGAAAAAGTATGGCATACAGTAGCTGTTGTTTATGAGTGTGTATCTGAGCATTTTGCAATGATCACATTTATCTCTTTCTACCAAAATCAGTAAACAGGAATTATGATGTCATAACAAATGTTAAGACATCCTGTACTGATCTAACAATTATGCAGTTTGGTTAATTCTGAGATTTTTCAAGAAGTTGGTTCATTCCTTCCAGAAAAGAATCTCACGTGGACTTTAGGTTAACCTAGCTCAACCCTAATCTGGTTGATAAAGTCTTGTGACCAAGTCTTGAGGTTAACCCTAATTAACCCTAGCTTTTCGTGGAAGCCCTAACTGAAGAAACAACTACATATATATTCAACAGGAAAGCTGATTGGAAATTAACTCTCTTAGACAGAAGATCAATTAGGAGCTGTATAGTTTTAACTGTTGTAATCCAAGCAAGTATCATTGTGATAAGTGACTTGGAATAGGTTTTGATTGTAAGGGTTTTGTGTATCACTCAAAGCTTTGAAGCAAGAGTGTTTGTGTCTCTTGACTAAAGCTTTGAAGCAAAGTCAAGATAGGTTTATGTATCACTCAAAGCTGTGAAGCACGAGTGTTTGTGTTACTTGATTAAAAGCTGTGAAGCATAATCAAGTGTATGTTCTGAAGAGTGTCTTCATTATTTCATTAGCAAATTGTTTAAGTATCACTGCTGTGATTGAGGGGGAGTGAGTAGGAACTCAGGTTTAAGTTGAACTTAGATTGAAGTTGCATTGGGTAGGTCTTAAGTGAAGGAGATAAACTGGTTGGTTTATTCCTGAATTAATATCTCTTATAGTGGATTTCCTCCCTGGCTTGGTAGCCCCCAGAGTAGGTGTTGTTTCACACTGAACTGGGTAAATAATTGACTGTGTTCTTTACTGTTTTTATTTACTGTCTTATAGAAAGTCAGATACAGTGTCATAACATTCACTGTGACATTGAGTATCTGCTGCCAGAATTTCAAGGATGACAAATGTTTGATGGTGTGAACTGCACGCCTCTATCTTTGAAATGAAAGGTTCAGATCTTTATAGATAGATTCCGAAGGAACTGTACTCCAATCTTCTAAAGACAAGTTGATCAGATGTTCACAGAAAAATAATAATATTCCGAGGGTTAGAATATGCAAATAAAACTTCTTATTATGGACATAATTTCATGCTGAGATGTTTCAGAATGAAATTAAATCTATCTTCAGAAAGGGGTTTTGTAAACACATCAGCCCATTGATGGTCCGTGTCAATAAATTTTAAAGAGAGAATTCCTTTCTGAATATAGTCCCTAATAAAATGATGTTTTATTTCTATATGCTTAACCCTAGAATGCAAGATGGGATTTCTGGATAAACAGATAGCATAAGTATTATCACAGAAAATAGGGATGTTACTCTCAAATATGTTGAAGTCTTCAAGTTGACTTTTCATCCAGAGCATCTGTGTGCTACATCCAGCAACTGCTATGTATTCAGCTTCTGCTGTTGACAACACAATTATGGACTGCCTCTTGTTGGTTCATAAGATCAGATTGTCTCCCAGAAACTGGCAGCTTCCAGAAGTAGTTTTACGCTCTACTCTGTCTCCAGCAAAATCAGCATCACAGTATCCTACTAAGATGTATTCGTTGGATTTTCTATAAAACAAACCCAGGTTAGTAGTACCTTTCAGATACTTGAAAATTCGCTTTACTGCTGTTAAGTGAGATTCTCTAGGATCTGATTGGAATCTAGCACATAAACAAACACTGAATAAAATATCAAGCCTTGAAGCTATCACATAAAGGAGAGAACCAATCTTACCTCTGTAGATCTTCTGCTCTACCTTTTTACTTACCTATTCCTTTTCCAAAATGCACGTGGGATGCATTGGAGTCTTTGAGGGCTTACATTCTGAGAGGTCAAATTTCTTTAGAAGTTCTCTGACGTATTTGCTCTGGTGAATGTAAGTTCCTTCAGGAGTCTGATTGATCTGAATGCCCAGAAAGAATTTAAGTTCTCCCATTAAGCTCATCTCAAACTCTGCCTGCATGCACTTAGCAAATTCTCTTCCCAGAGAAGGTTTAATAGATCCAAATATAATGTCATATACATAAATTTGACAAACTAAAATGTCATTCTTAAATGTCTTACAGAACAAGGTTGTGTCCACTTTCACTCTGGTGAATTCCTTTTCTAACAAAAAGTTACTTAGCCTTTCATACCAAGCTCTAGGAGCTTGTTTCAGACCATAAAGTTATTTCTTTAGTTTGAAAACATATTCTGGGTGTTTAGGATTTTCAAACCCAGGGGGTTGGTGCACATATACCTCTTCATTGATGTAGACATTTAAGAATGAACTTTTGACATCCATCTGATACAGAGTGATGCCATTATTTACAGCAAAAGAGATTAAGAGTCTGATAGATTCTAACCTGGCGACTGGAGCAAAGGTTTTTGTATAGTCTATCCCCTCTTGCTGACTATAACCTTGTGCAACCAGTCGTGCCTTGTTTCTGATGACTTCTCCTTGCTCATTCAGTTTGTTTCTGAACACCCATTTTGTTCCAATGATGTTGAATCCTTTTGGTTTGGGAACCAGATCCCATACGTCATTTCTGGTGAATTGGTTTAACTCCTTCAGCATTGCCAGAATCCAGTCGTTATCCAGAAGAGCTTCATCAATTGTTTTTTGTTCAATCAGAGATACCAATCCCATGAGGGATTCTTCAGAGTTTCTGAATGTTGATCTTGTTCTGATTGGATCATCCTTCTTTCCCAGAATCTTATCTTCAGGGTGAGCTATGCTGTTTGTGGATAACTTTTTCTGGAGTTGATCAACTGAAGGTACTGGAATGCTTGTGAGATTTCCTTATGATGTTGTTAGAGCGTCTTTGTTGGGAACTTCTGATGAGTTGCCTTCAGCACCTGTGAATTCAACTTCTATATCTGCAAAAGATTCATTCTGCTTTGACTTTTGAGGGTCAAGCTTATCATCAAATCTAACACTGATTGAATCTTCAACAATCTGTGTTTCTGTATTGTATACTCTGTACCCTCTTGAGCATTCAGAGTATCCTAACATAATACACTTCTGTGCTTTAGAGTCAAACTTGTTCAGATGATCTTTAGTATTCAAAATAAAACATGTACATCCAAAAGGATGGAAATAAGAAATGTTGGGCTTTCTGTTCTTCCACAATTCATATGGAGTCTTTTCCAGAATAGGTCTTATAGAGATTCTATTCTGAATTTAACACATTGTGTTAATTGCTTCTTCCCAGAAGATCTTAGCAATGTTAGTCTCATTGATCATGGTTCTGGCCATTTCTTGCAATGTTTTGTTCTTTCGTTCTATAACTCCATTTTGTTGGGGAGTTCTAGGACAAGAGAAGTCATGCGAAATTCCTTTTTCATTGAAAAATATTTCAAATTTTTTGTTTTCAAACTCTCCACCATGATCACTTCTTACTTTGACAATTCTAAGATCCTTTTCATTCTGAACTTGGTTACAGAAAGCAACAGACACAGAATGTGACTCGTCCTTGTGTCTTAAGAACTTTACCCATGTCCATCTGCTATAGTTATCTATGATCACTAACCCATACTTCTTGCCACTAACCGACGCAATTTTCATTGGTCTAAATAAGTCTATGTACATAAGTTCTAATGGCCTAGAGGTGGAAACAACATTTTTAGCTTTAAAAGCAGGTTTTGCAAATTTGCCTTTCTGACATGCTTAACGCAGAGCATCTGAGCTGAACTTCGGATTAGGAAGTCCTCTGACCAGATTGAGTTTGTTAATCTGATATATTATTCTCATACTAAAATGCTCCAATCTTCTGTGCCAGACCCATTGCTCGTTGTTAACAGAAAGAAGACATTTTACATTCTGACTCTTTAGTTCAGAAAGTTTTATCTTATAAATGTTGTTTTTCCTCTTTCCATTAAACAAGATAGTTCCATCTTTCTGACTAACAGCTTTGCATGGATTTTAATTAAAGATTATATCATAACCGTTATCACTTAATTGACGTATGGATAACAGGTTATGCATCAATCCATCAAATAACAACACATTATTAATAGAAGGAAGGTTACCATTACCTACTGTTCAAGAGCCAATGGTCTTCCTTCTTTGGTTGCCTCTAAAGCCCATGTAGCCTCCAGGTTTAAGTTCCAAGCTTTATAACATATGCTTTCTTCCCGTCATGTGTCGAGAGCATCCAGAGTCCAGGTACCATGACTGGTGTTTTAGCCTTGCTGCTAAAGATATCTGCTACATATATAATTTTGTCCTTAGGTACCCATATCCTTTTGGGTCCTAGTTTGTTAGTTTTACCAAAATTCTGTTTGACTTTTGGTTTGGTAGAATAATCATTGCTTGTATATTTTAGATCATGTGGGTGCCCATATGTGAAGTGAGATTTTAGTGGATTGCGTTTAATTACTAGGTCCATGACTTTCTTAGGTGGAGATACCTTACCTTGGTATCCTATTCCTTCTCTGCCATTTATGCTAACTCCATAGATTATTGAAGCCATCTTGCTTCTATCTATGTTTTTAGCCAGAAACTTCTGAAAGCCGTGATCATATTCTTTTATGATTTTATCAGCACTACTGGGAGCCTCTGAGATTATTTATTTATGAGAGTTTTGTAAATCATTTTCTAGTTTTGAAATATTTTCTTTTAACTCCGAATTTTCTAATCTAAGACTCACAGTTTCTTCAGAGTCAGAGACAAGATCCCTTTTCAGGTTCTTGAATTTGACTCTGATCTACTGATACCTTTCCAGAATCTCATCCAGGCTTTCTGCTAGTTCAACTTTAGTAAAGTTAACAGTAAAATCAGGAAATACCTCTTCTGTGTCTGATTCTGAGTCTGACTGAGATGCTTCATTGTCTTCTGTCACATTAGCTATAAGAGCAATGTTAGCTCTTTTATCATCTGATTCTGAGTCTGCGTCAGAAGTATCTGAATCATCCCATGTTTCCATGAGACTTTTCTTTTTCTCCTTGAAGAACTTCTTTTTGGGCTTCTCCTTCTGAAGCCTTGGACAATCACTTTTGTAGTGCCCCTGTTCATTGCACTCATAGCAGATGATGTCTTTGTTGTTTGACTTTCTATGACCAGACGAAGATGCAGACCTTCTGTGTCCAGAGGAGGGCTTATACTTTCTATATCCGGAGGAGGATTCATTCTGATTCCCTAATCTTCTGGGGTTTCTGAATTTTCCATGCCTCTGCTTCCACAACTGATTGACCCTTCTAGAGAGAAGAGACAATTCATCTTCTTCTGATGAGGATCCATCAGAGGTTTCTTCCATAGCCTGCAAAACCTTAGAATCAAGTTTCTTGTTAGATTTTAATGCTAAAGGCTTGCCTTGCTTCTGAGGCCCGTCATCTTCTAGCTCTATCTCATGGCTTCTGAGGGAGCTAACAAGTTCCTCCAGAGATATCTTGTTGAGATCTTTAGCCAGCTTAAGAGCTGTGACCATTGGCCTCCACTGCTTTGGTAAACTTCTGATGATCTTCTTTACGTGATCAGCAGTAGAATACCCTTTGTCAAGAACTCTCATCCCAACAACTAGAATCTAGAATATTGAGAACATCGCTTCTATGAATTCACTGTCTTCTATCTTGAAAGCTTCATATTTCTGAATGAGCGCAAGGGCCTTGGTTTCTTTAACTTGTATGTTGCCTTCATGCATCATTCTCAGAGAGTCAAACATGTTTTTGGTTGTCTCTCTATTTGAGATATTCTCATACTCTGAGTATGAGATGGCACTTAGAAGAATTGTTCTGGCCTTATGATGGTTTCTGAAATCACGCTTTTGTTGGTCAGACATTCTTTTTCTATCTATCTTCTGACCACTTTCATCCACTGGATGCATGTATCCATCAATTACCATATCCCACAAGTCAGCATCATGAGCCAAAAAGAAGCTCTCAATTTTGTTTTTCCAGTAGTCAAAGTTTTCTCCATCAAAGACTGGAGGTTTACCACTGATTCTGTCCTTGCCATCGTGATAGTCATTGTTGATGTTTTGGCTTAGTCCCACCATAGTGTTTTTCTAAAGCTTGGATCTTATACTGACACGGTTAAGTGTATGAGCTCAGAACCAGGAGCTCTGATTCCAATTAAAGAAGTGAAAAACACAAGAGGGGGGGGGGGGGAGGGGGGTTGAATTGAAACTTAAAAATCAAAAGCAATAGACACGAGATTTTTATCTTGGTTCGCTTGATCTCAAACTACTCCAGTCCACCCGCCAAGGTGATTTTGCCTTTCTCCAACGAGGACTTAATTCACTAATCAAACAGATTATAAATCTACTTTGACAACTGCCAAAGTCTTCTTGAGTATAACCACAACCCAGTTTTTCTCAAGGAAAATATCTTAATCAAAGAAAAGTTTACTTTGTACTATTTGTTTTTCGTTACAAAAACTGTATCACTACTGTGATGTATTACACAAATTGAAAGTAGAATGAATATGAATTTTTGCATCCTTTTTGAGAATGTGTGTAGCATTATTGAGAAAATCAAGATCGATTTACCCTTTGAACTTGTTTATATAGACGTGGAAATCTGTCCAAATTGAAATGTGATAATGGACAATAAATGCACTTCCCATATCGAGAAGATTCTTGTCTGAATGAAGTCGTTGCACATGATACTGCCTTAATGGAAAAGTAATGCTTCAGAACTTAGGAATATTGCATGCTGCTTTACTTCAGAACTATGATAAGTCAGAGACATGAGGATCTGTTAGTGCGTTAGACTTCTGTTCAGAATCAGGATATCTTTTACTTTAGCGCTGATCCTGATCATCATACTTCAGAACATTCTGATTACCCGGCTTGAATGCTTCTGTGGCTTAACTTCTGTGTCGTTTTAGTCAGAACTTCTGTACAATATAAAACACAAATTTAGAGTGCATATTTGTTCTTTGTGTTTGTTATCATCAAAACTCTTATAAGGGTTGTGGAATCAAACTATGTTCTAACAGGAAAAGCCTGTCCTGATATGATGCATGATATGTGGATGCAATGTTTTCAAGGACTTAGAAAATTTAAATTTGTTTTATACAAAAAAGGAGAAAACATCAATTGTATTAATAAGTTCAAATTGATTACAACCATTCCCTTTGGGCTTACAATGGAAGAAAAAATCAAAATAAACTTCTAAGACAAAAAGGTCGAACACATCCTCTTTGGCGCAATGTATGCGTTCAGATTTTGCTCCTCATGAAGCTGTCTCGTAAGCTCCAGGAACTTCTTTTCACTCGCATAGAACTGGGCCTCGAAGGTGTCTCGTTCCTCCTTCAGTTGGATCCAAGCTCTTTGTAAGTCTTCAAGAGAAGTAGGCATGGTAGGATGAAGGATAGCATAAGGAATATCTCCTTCAACCAAAGGCTCCATGATGATAGGAAAAGTGGCAGGGTATAGCATACTGAGTCTTTGAGCACAAGTTCGTACCCACTTAAGATAAGGCTCCAAAGGAATGGAGTTCTTACGCCCTAATGTCTTGCTATCCACTTTGTTTACCATTCTCCAAGCTCGTATGAACCTTTGACGGTAGCCTTGGTTGTCTCCCTCATAGTCGAATACCAAACCTTGGATGAGTGCATCGTGAGCACCATCTCTTTGTGCATACCTAAATTTCCGTAATGCAAGAGAAGGGTTATAGGTGATACCTCCCCTAATTCCTAAGAGTGGGACATTATGGAATTCCCCACAACGATCAATGATAGTAGTATCTTCCAATGATCAAGAACACCAATAAATGTCATAGTGTGTGAGGGACATCATCCTTTGAGACCATGTCAATCCTTTCTCATTCTTCAATATTGATCGAGGTAGGTGAAAAGTAAACCACCACTTGGCGAGTAGGGGAATGCAACTTAAGAGAGTACCTCTTTTCTTCATTGTGCGAGTGTGGAAACAATGTAAAATGTCTCCAAGCAAAGTAGGTATAGGATTACGGGAGAGGAAAACCTTGATGGCATTCACATCTATGAATTGGTCCAGATTGGGAAATAGAACCAAACCATAGATTAGAAGGGACAAGACATCTTCAAATGCTTGAAAATCCATACCTTCCCAGAATGAACGAGCCTTCTCCAAAATAAACTTGGCTAAGAAACCCTTAACTCCACTTCTTCTCTCCCAATTTGCTATAATGTCGGCTCTCTTCAGATGCAGGGCTTTGGCAATGACTTCAGGCTTTGGAGTCCATTCTAAACCAGTGAATAGTAATTGATCAAGCATGGGAACTCCCAAAAGTTGAGATAACTCCTCTAGTGTAGGGACCAACTGATAGTCAGGAAAGGTGAAACAATGATGCATGGGATCAAAGAATTGGAAGAGCACACACATCATTTCTTCTGGGAATTTGGAGATAGCCAAGCTGAGAAGTCGACCATATTTCTCGGTGAAGGGATAATCTCCAGGCACCCTTGATGATAATTCTTGGAGTTGAGGATGTGCTTTCACGAAGCTGACTCGGATGGTATTCCTTCGGATGCGATTCACGGCCTACAAAACAAAACAAAGATAAATTCCTAAATCCTTGAAATGGTTAGTGAGAATGCTTATGATGTTATGATTTTTATGATGTTATGTACTAGTATGCAAAGCAAGCAAGTTGTTATGTACACACAAAGCAGTCAAGTCCTTAGGTTTAGACTTGCATGGAGTTTGTAGGTAAGTACCCTCTTTAAGTTTAGTTGGCTCAACCTGTCCTAGTAATAGTATCCGGGTTCTAGGGTGTGATACGGTGGGAGAACTGACTTGAGGGTTTTGCGTTTGATCGCAAATGTTGCGGTTTAGCAAGAGTCGCCACCGGCTTTTCTTTTATCCAAAAGGAAAGGTGAAAAAGCACAGGAAAGACCTTTGAGATGTTTTCCTGAGTTCGGGGTGTAGATTATGAAAAGGGAAGGTATTAACACCCTTTTCATCCATGGTTCTCCATGGGCTCTTAGTTACTTGCTAGATCACTTGCTTTTGTTTGAAAATGTGCTTTGTATGGTTTTTTGAAAGTATTTTGAAAAGGAGGCCATCGTTTAAGGCAATCTTTGTAATGATTCTCGTTCGTAAGAATGTATACAAAGATGTTTGCCTTTTTGAAAATGTTTTCAATGTTTGTAAAATGTTTTGAAATGTGTGTGTTTGTTTTGAAAATAGCAAGGATAGTTGTTTGGAAATAGAGCAAGTAACTAGAAGCAATCTACCTACTCAAATGTCTTTCTTGTTCATTTTCTATTCCTTTGACATTGTTGTCTTACCATTGATTTGGTAAGCAACCCTATCTTTGGATGTTAACGGGACGGGCGTGGGTCATTGTATAACCATGATTAGCATTGTTACAAAGTATCTTAGCATTTTTGAGTGACCAAGATCATTTTGTAAAGCAACTTAGGATAGCGTCATCGAGGGACTATGATCTTATAATTGTTTGCTTTGCCAAGATACTTTGCATGCGTAATATGGATATTTTTTTTTGTATAAGGCAACCAAGTGGAGAAACCCTAAGGATGCTTGTGTGCAAGTGTGTTATTTTCATGCTTTTTGTCTTGTTTTTGGAAATTCATCTATTTGTTGATTTCATCTTGCCATACATCTTATTTACTAGCAAAGTATGAAAAGCAAGTAAAAGGCGGAAAGTAAAATCTAAGCTATTACATCACTTTAGGGGGATGAGGGTACAATTTAGAAGTGGGGGTGAAGTAGAAACTAAAATATTACAACCATATCGAATGATAATGAAAATAATGTGAAAAATAAAGGAAAAATGCACTTTTGAACTGCTATGTGTCGACCCATGCTGCTATGCATCGACACATAACTTCTCCTTGCCCCTGTAAAGTGAAATCTGTTCAGTATGAGTCGACCCATAATGGGATGTATCAACTCATACACCTTTTTGCATCGATGCCAAACGCGTATGTATCGATTCATAGGCCTTTCCAGCTTCTGTTTTGTGACCTGAACTCAGTATGGGTCGATGCACGAGGGTCATGTGTCAACCCATACCCTATTTTTTCACTGAAATGGGTCGACACATGTGGATATGTGTCGATACATACTGCACTTTTCTTCCTTAAACACCATTCTTTGCATACGTCAGTTAGTTTTTAACATATACATGAGTAACATGAACAACAAATAAATGATTTAACTTCAGAAATAATGATTGCTACATCCTATCTTCAGAAATAAACATAAAAAAGTTGATGTATGGAGAATGCAAGGTAAAGATGACTTACCTGGAATCTACACTTTAGGTTTTGAATCGAAATACCCTTTAAGATGTTGTAAAACCTTCAGGGAACTCCAACAGATTGTTAGACTTTCCTTTTTGTTAAAGGTCACTTAAATAATCTCTGTGTGGTATAAAATGTTTGATGGTTTTTAGATGGAACTTGCAAAGTGTGAGAGGTTTAAAGGTTTAGGCTTCAAAACTCAAGAGTGGAGGTTTTATGGACTGTTACGGCTTTTTGTGAATATGAGATTTTAAGGGTTTATAAATACAACTACTGGCTGTTCTCACTATTTTTTTCTAACTCTTTTCCCAGCCCCCTTCTCTTGCAACTGGCCTCTCTATTTATATAGAAGGTTTGAGATTTGAAAACTCAGATTTTTAATCACATGTTATGGCTAGGTTAGATTGTACATGAAGCAAGCTTGAAGATTATAGTTCCAATACTTTGTACTTTGTTGCATAGAGATGTTGGACACTTTAAGCATGCCCTTCTGATTTTTTCATGTTGAGTGTGATCAGAACAACAAGTTAGAGGCTCAAGAAATTGACTTTATGATTAAAGTGAACTTTGCAAGAATGGCAATGGTGCCTTTGTGCCAAAAATGGAAAGATCACTTGGACAATGCTTAAACCCAAAGGACCATAGCTCAAAATTTTGTGTAAGCATTAAATTATGGTAAGATTTGCAAGTCACAAGGCATGCAAAGTAATATTATGCAGCACATCATGCCAATTGGATTATGTGTTCTTCAACAAAGATGGCTTGCAATTCAAGAATGAATGCCCAACTTCAGGCCCTTGAATCTCCTAGCTCAAATATGATAAATTCATGCTCTTGGATGTTTTGGAAATCTTGAAACACCCTCTAAAACTTTCATGTTTACCACTTTTGTTAAATCAAACTGGAACTTGATGAAAAATGGCCATGAAGTTGGGATAAAAACTTGACCAAAACTGCTGAAAATTTCTCTAAGTGTTAAATGAAAATGTCATGACTTCATGAATTTATAACCTGAAATCCAAGTGTATTTAGAAGAAGTTGTGTAAAGAAATGTTGTAGATATTATGGAGATCTACAACTTTCATGTTGGAAGCTTCTCTTAAATCATCTTGCATGAAGGTGAAAAGTTGGCATGAAGAAATGATATTATCATGTATAAAAAACACTTAGGAAAATTTCTAAGTCTTGAAGAGTTTGAATTTTCACATTGATTTTTGACTCTCTTGATTTCTTGATGGTCAAGTTTCATATTTTTTAATGTCTTGATGAAATTTGATCTTTTGAACTTGAATTTGACCAAAAAGTCAAAGTTTGACTTTTCAGTATACAATCGTCTTTTGATTAGTTGACTGGAAAAATCATTTGTCAATCCAATGGACTTGCCACGTTTTGAACCATGTCATTAGGTAAAAATGATGCAATTGGACTCTTGAGATCATGATTCAAACCAATTGGTCATTTGTTAGGTCAAAAATCAGAAATTTCCCTTTCTCAATCAAAACCCTAATTTTGACCATTTTGCCCTTTTGATGATTTGATCAAATTTCTTGAGGAATTATGATCCAAACTTGATCAAATGATACATATGAGTCTAAAATATTTATATGGATAAAAAATTATGAAGTTTGACTGTGAATTGGCCATGGTTGACTTTTTCTCCAATACAGCTAATTTTTTTAGGTCAATTGTCCAATTGACTGATCAAAAGTGTGATTCAAAGCTTGAAACTTGATATGAAGAATCTTGGGGGTCAATAACGATCCTTGAAAGTCATATGAAGCATTGATAGTCTAAAAATACTTGTGCAAACTCAAACCCTAATTTTAGGTTACTAGTGCCAGATGAGATGTCTTGAGTTGATCAAACCCTAATCCAGCCTTGAGTTAAAGAGATCTTGTGAGAAAATCTTGATAAATGAGAGGGAAAATTTTGAGGTACAACATCTGCCCCTGTTCAATCTTCTTAAACCTGAAGAGTTAGATTGGCGAGTTTTTCCATTCGTGACTCGAAGGTGAGAGAATGATTGGACACTTGAGTGCCCAGAAATTTGCACTTGGCGACGCGCAATTGATGGAATAGGATTAAAGATGCCATTTGGAGAGGTGATAAAATCTTGTTTGGGATGGGCTTGTAGATTCCATCCAAGAGTGTTCAATGAATTGTAAGTTGTAAGCCTAAAGAATGAGTGTCAGAATGGAGTCCGTGCCTGGAGTATGTCTGAACTATATCTAGAAGCTGAATCCGAATGAGTATCAGGATGACATTCGTATCTGGAGTGTATCTGAACTATATCTAGAAACTGAATTTGAATGAGTATCAGGATGGCATCCGTATCTGGAGTGTATCTGAACTGTATCTAGAAGCTGAATCTGAATGAGTATCAGGATGGCATCCATATTTGGAGCGTATCTGAACTGTATCTAAAAGCTGAATCTGAATGAGTATCAGGATGGAATCTGTATCTGGAGCGTATCTGAACTGTATCTAAAAGTTGAATCTGAATGAGTATCAGGATGACATCCGTATCTGGAGCGTATCTGAACTGTATCAGAAGGTTGAATCTGAATGAGTGTCAGGATGGCATCCGTATCTGGAGCGTATCTGAACTGTATCTTGTAAGTTGTATTCTGAATGAGCTTCAGAATGGCATCCGTGTCTAGAGCGTATCTGGACTGTATCAGAAGGTGAATCTGAATTAGTATCAGGATGGCATCCGTATCTGGAGCGTATCTGAATTGTATCAGAAGGCTGAATCTGAATGAGTGTCAGGATGGCATCCGTATCTGGAGCATATCTGAACTGTATCATGATTGCATATCGTCAATGGTAACTGTTTTAATCTTATCCTGAAAAGGGTAAAATGTTAGTTAAAATGCAAAGTTTATGTTGCATGAAATGTGTGATGCAATGTATTTGCTTTATCAATGTTTATGATATATGGATGCAATGTATGCGCATTTGAGCTTGATTTGCTGTATTGCTGTTTGATTGAGGAAAATAAATCCTTGAATGCGGCTAAGGACATGTTGAATTTTTATGGTGGAAGTTGAAGTACTGATGAACTTTTGTTGAGAGAAATAAGTTCTGTTGGGAGGGCAATTCCATGTACTACTTGTAAGATCTGCTTGGGAGTCCCGAGAAATTTGACGACTTTTTCCGGGGATTGATAATTTGAAACTTCGTTCCGCTTGGGGATTAGTGAAAACTATGTGGGGAGTAGTGTTTATTCCTGCTTGGGAAAAAAGCGTTCAGGAGTCTCGATTGTCTGTTGCTCTACTGGGGAATTATCTTTGGCTGGAGAGAATCAAAAGTTAGCTGTTATCTGGTCAGATTCCAGGCTTCACAACAACTTGCTGGGGAATTTGGAGAAATTGGGCGATTTCTACCGGGGATTGATAAACTAGAAGCTTCGTTCTTCCGGGTAGCTGGGAGTTTTGTTCCGCTGGGGATTAATGAAAACTCTGTGGGGAGAATGTTTATGGAATGGCCTTGAGATATTTTCCTATCCTTTCAACCTATCATTAATTGTCTCTTTCTTATTTTTTTTATTTGTAAACAGTAATCATGTTCAAATGTATATGTTCATTAATGAATCGTTGGATGTTTTTGTAAACAAAACACAAGTGTAAAGAAAAAGACAAATGGTTTTTGCACTTTTGAAGGGGCATCTTTGTATTGACTTTGAATAAATATTTTGTACAAAGGAGACAAACATTCTAGTAAGAGAATACCGTCGTAACCAAGAAAAAGTTTAATACAAAGAAAGATAGCTATGTGTAATAATCCTATGAGGTTCCCATTATGCTATAGCCTTCACATCTCCGAGTATCTTGTCTATTTGCCTTGTCCGAAGATGATTGAATTGATCAGAAACTCTGAGTTTGTTAGCAGAAGCCAAAGGTTGTCCGTCAAATGATCTGACGGGACATAGTCATACGCTTTAATTCCCTAACTTTTACCTGGACCGCCCTTTCGGGTTTTCAATCCACCGGAAAACCCTTTTTTGCCCAAGTCACCCTTTCGGGTTTTCAACTTGCCGGGTGTACAAATTTTTTTTATTTTATCCCTAATTTTTGCCCGAACTTTTTTGGTTCACCAGGATGCCCTTGTTTTGCCTAGGTGTGTCAACCTAGAGGGTTTCTTATGCGTAATATTTTTTGACTATGTCCGCGTTTTCAGGGTGTGGCAGGTCATCACCATCCATGGTTGTCAAGATCATTGCTCCACCGGAGAAGATGTTTTTGATTACAAATGGTCCTTCATAAGTAGGGGTCTATTTGCCCCTGGGATCACTTTGTGGCAAGATGATACCTTTGATCACTAAATCCCCAACTTGATATACTTGATGTTTGACCTTCTTGTTGAAAGCCTTGATCATCCGCTTTTGATACATCTGACCATGACAAACAACAGTAAGTCTCTTCTCATTAATTAAATTCAGTTGATCAAGTCGAGTCTGGATCCAATCGTTTTTGTTCAAGCCTGCATCCTTCATAATCCTCAGAGAGGGGATCTGGACTTCCATTGGTAGGACAACCTCCATGCCGTAGACCAAAGAATAGGGTGTTGCCCCGGTTGATGTGCGAGCCGTGGTACGGTACCCGTGGAGAGCGAATGGTAACATCTCATGCCGGTCTTTGTATGTGACTGTCATCTTTTGTATGATCTTTTTAATGTTCTTATTTGCAGCCTCAACAACACCATTCATCTTTGGTCGGTAGGGAGAAGAATTATGATGTTGAATTTTGAATTTCTCGCACAAGGTGGTGATCATAGTGTTGTTAAGATTTGTACCATTGTCAGTGATGATCCTTTCCGGGATACCGTACCGGCAAATAAGGTTTTGCTTGATGAAGCGGGAAACAACATTCTTGGTAACGGAGGCGAAAGAAGCTGCTTCGACCCATTTGGTAAAATAGTCAATGGCCACTAGGATGAAGCAGTGTCCATTGGAGGCTGTAGGATTGATCTCTCAAATCATATCAATTCCCCACATAGCAAAGGGCCAAGGAGCAGTTAAGACATTCTGAGGAACCAGAGGCACGTGCACCTTGTCAGCATAAATTTGGCACTTATGATTGGTCCGAGAGTATTGATAGCAATCTGCTTCCATGGTAAACCAATAATAGCCTGCCCGTAGGATTTTCTTCGCCATCGTATGCCCACTAGAGTGGGTGCCAAAAGTACCTTCATGTAATTCAGCCATGATCTTTTCAGCCTCAATCTTATCCATACACCGAAGCAAAATGGAGTCATGATTGCGTTTGTACATGATGTCGTTACTAAGGAAGAACTTAGCAAAGAATCTCCTTAAGAAGTTCTTATCATTGATTGAAGCTCCTTCGGGATATTCTTGATCCTCGAGATACCTCTTGACTTCGTGAAACCAAGGCTGGTTCATTACTTCTTCAGTATTAATCTCATGACAGTGTGCTGACTCGTCCATTTGTTCGATGGTGATCTGGGGAGCCTCATTATCCCAATTAAGTTTATACATAGATGACATTATGGCTAGAGCATCTGCCAGCTGATTTTCTTCTCGCGGGAAATGCTCGAAGGTGATCTTCTCAAAATGTGGTAGCAATGTCAAAACATGTTCTTTGTAAGGGATAAGGTTTGGGTGCTTAGTGTCCCACTCTCCTTTGATCCGACTGATGACCAAAACTGAATCTCCAAACACGTCTAAGGACTTGATCCCCAAGTCTATGGCAGCTCTGAGACCAAAGATGCATGCTTCGTACTCTGCCATGTTGTTCGTACAGTTGAAGCAAAGCCTGGTAGTAAAGGGAGTATGACACCCTTCTGGAGATATGAGTACGGCGCAGATACCATTACCAAGTGCATTGGATGCTCCATCAAAGAACAGGGTCCATCAGGATCCTTGTTCAGGTCCGTCATATGGCCTGATTTCTTCATAGTTATCTAATGTCATGATGCCTTCATCCGGGAAATCAAACTTCATGGACTGATAGTCTTCCATAGCTTGGTTAGCAAGATGATCAGCCAATACACTTCCCTTTATAGCTTTTTGGTTAGTATACTATATGTCGTATTCCGTTAGGATCATCTGCCATCTAGCTATTCTCCCAGAAAGAGTATGCTTGTCGAAGATATATTTTATCGGATCCATCATAGATATCAATAAGGTAGTATGAGTCAGCATATACTGTCTTAGCCGGAGAGCAGCCCATGCCAGAGCGCAACAAGTTTTCTCGAGCAGTGAATATCTGGTTTCACAGTCGGTAAACTTTTTGCTCAGGTAATAAATAGCGTGCTCTTTTCGGCCATACTCGTCATGCTGCCCTAATACCAACCCCATTGAGTTTTCTAAAATAGTCAGATACATGATCAACTGTCTTCCCTCGACTGGTGGTATCAACACATGAGGCTCTTGTAAATACTCTTTGATTTTGTCAAAAGAAACTTGGCATTCATCATTCCATCTGACTACTTGATCTTTCTTTAATTGCTTGAAGATTGGCTCACAAGTAGCTGTTAAGTGAGAAATGAATCTGGAAATATATTTTAAGCGTCCCAAGAATCCTCTGACTTCCTTCTCAGTACGAGGAGCGGGAATCTCTTGTATTGCTTTAACTTTGGCAGGATCGACCTCAATACCTTTGTTACTGATGACAAAACCTAGGAGTTTATCGGATCGTACTCCAAATGTTCACTTGTTTGGATTCAACCTCAACTTATACTTCTTCAGCCTCTCAAACAACTTTTGTAAGTGATCAAGGTGTTCTTCTTCCGTTTGCGATCTGGCTATCATATCGTCTACGTAGACCTCTATTTCATTATGTATCATATTGTGAAATAAAGCTACCATGGCATGTTGATAGGTTGCCCCAACATTCTTCAATACGAACGACATCACCTTGTAGCAGAATGTGCCCCACTGTGTGACAAAGGTAGTTTTCTCCATGTCCTCAGGTGCCATTTTGATTTGGTTATAACCTGAGAATTCGTCCATGAAGGAAAACACTTTGTGTTGTGCGGTGTTGTCAACTAGGATATCAATGTGGGGGAGTGGAAAATCATCTTTAGGGCTCGCCCTATTCAAATCTCTATAATCCACACACATTCGTACTTTACCATCTTTTTTAGGTACAGGAACAATGCTTGCAACCCATTGAGGATAGGAAGTGACAGCCAAGAATCTAGCATTGAATTGCTTCATGACCTCCTCTTTAATCTTTTTTGACATATCAAGTCTCATGCGGCGAACCTTTTGCTTTACTGGCGAGCAGTCTTCTCTTGTAGGCAGACGATGTACCACGATATTTGTATCAAGTCCCGACATGTCTTCATATGACCAGGCAAAGATCTCAACATAGTCATGTAACAGCTGAATCAGGTGCTCTTTGACACTAGGTTCCAAATTGGCACCCACCTTGACCTCCTTTTTATCCACCTCGGTACCTAAGTTGATTGTTTCCACAGGTTCTTCGTGAGGCTGAATGGCTATTTCCTCTTGTTGTAGCAGTCTGGAAAGTTCCCCTGGTACCTCACAATCTTCCTCACCTTCATCTTCGGCTTGGTAGATTAGATCCTCAGAGTTACAAAAGGCCATAACAGTATCGTTACCCATGGGATCTAGAGTGGATGGGTACCTGCATTTGTGAGTGCGGGTGTGTGTAAGGGTATAGCCACTTTTAAAAGAAAATAAAATGTAAAAGAAAAACAATGAGCCAAAAAGTTTGCATGCGAAAAACGTCTATGATTCATTGAATATCATATGAAGATGAAAATAACAACCCTTACAAATGGACCATTGTGCCTCGGGCAAGTCACAAGGTTTTAGGAGTGCGAATTGTTTGTGAATATTACAGATCCAACAACAAAAAAGAAAAGATAAATTACTGAGGGATGAAAGTTATTGGGACAAAGTCTCTGGCCTCCCAATTACGAAGTCCTCCATTGATAGTCGGAAAGATCCAATCCTCCAAGTTGAAATCCTCTTCACCATCTTCTATCGCGTTGACCTCTCGGTTTCTAATCTTCAAGGGTGGCCCTCCAGCACGGGCACGTCGTACAACCTTTTGAGCACTTGAAGTGAAACCTAAGCCAAACTTATCAGACTTATACGGGATGTATGGAAGTTTCCCCCAGATGGTGCATCCTCCTTCCTCTACTACTGCTTTGGCGTCCTTTAGAGATGACATCCAGAGCGGAGGTCTTGTAATCTTGGGAATCTGGGACACATTCTTGGTTACTGCTACCTCTTGGGGAACTTCTTCGAAATGTTGAAAAGGAGTTTCAATGAACTCGCCATCCAATTCCACATACCTGAAGGAATTGAGGTGGCTAATCATATATTATTCCTCTCCATGGACAGTGATAATCTTTCCATGGACCGGATATTTCAGCATCTGGTGCAGTGTAGAGGTGACAGCACCGACATTATGGATCCATGGCCGTCCTAGCAGACAGGAATAAGAGGGGCGGATGTCCATTACATAGAAGCTTGAGTTGAAAGTTTGAGTCCCAACCTTAATGGGGATGTCCATCTCCCCGTGGACCATCCTCTTTGAGCCATAAAATGCTCTTACGACTATGTTACTGGGTTTCAACGTCAGTCCTTCGCAGTCTAGTCTATCAAGAGCTTTCTTCGGTAAAACATTCAAAGATGAGCCTGTGTCCACCAAGACATGGGCCAGAGTTGTTCCTCTATATTCCACAAAGACATGTAATGCCTT